>CM040917.1:13530000-14275000 GCA_023029165.1 Gobiocypris rarus | reverse complement strand
TTGCTGCCTATCTCATTGTGATGAAGGACCCTCAGCCCTCTGAACTGGCTCAGCTGGTTGCCGCTCTGCCTAAAAATGAAAACTGTCAGGCTATGAGCTTTGTAAACTCACATATCAGAAACATCCTGAGCTCTAAAGCACCAGAGACTAAGGAGTAAGTAGAAATCTTCAAGCTTTTTTACATCTTGAGTATAAAAACTGTATCTAATATCTCTTTCTACTACTCAGGCTTAGAGAGAAGATTCTCAATGCCCTCCAAGGAAATGATATCAAATCTGTCACAGATCCAACGAAATACTCTCGCAATTACAAGATTGGATCTCTAGAGGGAAATGTGATCTTTGAGTCTGAAGAACTTCTTCCCAACGAAGTCATCCTGGAGATGACAGTTAATGCTTTCGGATATGACATAGACATGTTTGAGGTACATGATTATTCTGCATTCTGCCCCATTGTCTTACTCTAGATGTAAAACCAGTATATCAATATGCTTTTATTATTGGATCTTACCTACAGATCGGATTGAATGGTAAGGGACTGGAACCCACTGTTGATGCCCTGATTGGAATTGATGGATTCTTCCGTGACACCATGCAGAAGACCATTAACTATGCAGCTGACAGAGTGCCCAGTGGCAATGACATTATGCAGCGCATGTTCCCAAGCCTATGGGATAACATAAAGATGCAAAAGGTCTTTCAAATCGAGTTTATTCCACATTATGAATTCCCACATTTTCCCACATTGATGGCATTCTTTTTGTTTTGGTTTATCACTCATGTACCCTTCTCACTCTAGGCCCCCCAAAGCATTGTTAAGGAAATAACCAATAATGTGAACAAGCTCATCCAGAAACTGAAGGTTCAGGATAATCCAGAGGCTATGGTCTACCTGAGGCTTCTGGGTGCTGAACTGGGTTATCTCAAAACCAAAGATATGGAAGACATGGCCTACTCTGCTGCTTTTCTGACGAATAGACTCTTAAATATGTTCCCTACTGATGTAAGTGAACTGCTTTTAAAATAAATATTAGTGCTTAGTAAATGTGCCATGCTCTAAAACAGCACAATAATGAAGAAGGTCTGAGTGTACTTTGATGGTCATATAAACAAATTTGTTTTACAGTTCATAAGGAACCTTTTCTCAAGTGTAAACAACAACCTTTTCCTTCACTACGTCTTCATGGACAATGAGTTTTATCTTCCTACTGGTACCGGAGTTCCGTTAAAAGTTGCCCTGTCTGGTACTTTTACTCCAGGAGTGAAGGGAGGACTGAATATCGCCCGTGACATGGTATGGGTCTAGCTTCTTTTTTTTTTTAACTAGAGTTTTACAAGCTATACCCAATTAAGCTTTTTCTTTGTCTGTTCACACAGAGCGAAGTGGCTTTCATGCCATCTGCCGGAGTTGAATTTGTGACTGAAGTAGGGGCTCTCTTACCTGAATATGTCGAGTCTGGCCTGGAGATGCATACTAACATCTACCATGAGAGCGGTCTTAAAGTAAAGGTTGCTGTAACCAAAAAGCAGTTCAAGCTGACCATTCCCACACCCCAAGCTCCAACTAAACTCATCAGTTTGACGTAAGATATTTCTGTTAACACAAAAATGTGTCATATTGCTTTAAAGATACATTATAGAAATTCTAAATGTTATTTTCTCTGCACAGCAACTCTTTGTTCTCAGTGACTGGTACTGAAACCAAGACCATTCCTCCCATGATGGAACAAATTAAAGCAAATAAATGCACTCCTGTCTTCCCTGGTTTTAAATACTGCATGGCCCTGCAGTATTCTAAACCTTTTTCCAGTGATGACTCTCCCTATTTCCCCCTGACTGGTAACAGCAAGTAAGGGAAATACTTGTTTGTTTATTAGTTTATTTTTATGCTTCTTTCTGAATGCTAAACGTTGAATACTGACCTTTATTTAGACTTGACATTGAGATCCACCCAACTGGCGAGGTTTCAGCATACACAGCTACTGTCGACTATGTATATGAAAACAAGGTTGACACTGTGTCTTTTGGCCTGAAGGCAGAAGGTAAAGCATTGTTTCACAAAATAATCCCTTATGATGTCTAAACATTTTCATCATCTAAAATGTTATTCTTTTTCTGTATAAAAGGAATATCTTTTGAGGGCACAGCTAAACTGATGTTTGACAGACAGAAATACAGTGTCTCAGCTGATCTCCAAATCCCTGACTACGACCTGGAAGCTGGAATTCGGGTTCATGCTGTTGACCGCACAACTCAGAGCAAGGCCACACATTCCATCCAGCTTGACTTCGTTAACAAGAACATACCCGAAGCATCTCTTGTTGCCCTTGCTAAGTATGCACATGTCTATATTAAATATGTTCTAACAAGAAGAGTATATATTTTTGATAATAATGCATTGTACAAATAAAATTCTCTTCAATCTTTAGGACAGAGTCAATGAAAGATGCCATGGTGCAGGTTCAGCTGCTCGTTCCTCATTTTCAGACTGATGCTAAAGTAACTGCACAACTGAAAAATTCTGAGGTCTTTACAGTAGAGCTTGAGAGTGACCTTAGACTCCCCGAGATGACGACTTCTATTCAGAAAGTCATTCTGAAATACGGTAATTTTTTAAGCTTTCATTCTAAAACTAAAAGTATGATAATATCTCCAGATACTCTATAATATAATATCAGATAAAAGCAAATTCAGAATTATAGAGATGGCTCCCTCTAATTCAGAGAATTAGAATTTAATTAGTTATGCCCCAAAGGAAGATGATGTATAATTCAATGAGTAACTTTTATGTGAGTGCCTATAAAATTAATTAGACTCTCTTAAACTTTAAGTCTGTCAGGCAAACATTAAAAAATATATACTCACTGTTCAGAATTTTAATTGTGCTTCCTTACCTTAAATTCAGCAAATAAACTGGAAGTCCTCTACTATTTTAACAAAAACATGTTCTTTTAGATGCGGAGAAGATTGAGGCTGAGGTCACTTCTGATGTCAGCACTGAGATTCACAACATTATTCCAATTGATGCAATCAAAGCCACAGTAAATGATCTTCTTGACCAGCAGACTGGCACATCTGGTATGAAGATCCGTGATGTCTTGACCAAAACAGTTGAGGTAAATTCAAATAAAATCCTTAGTTCCCCAAACTAGCACTGTAAATTCTTAAAAATAAGGAAAACCAAAAATAAAGATTACATAATTTAGAATATAACACTATATCCATAATCATCTAGGCCTCAAATGCATACCTGGAGCAATTTGCTGCTGACATCCCATATGTCCAGGGCTTTAGGATTCCTGCCCTCCCAGAATTCAGTTTCCCTAAGACGCTGTTCCTAAATGCGTAAGTGAATTAAAAATACAACAATTCATTTTAAAATGTAGAAACAAGAATGATGTAAATAATTATACACATATTAATGTAATTTTTTTCATTTATTTTTTTTAACAGTGAGGGGGCTGCTAAATACAAATTTGGCCAGCATTATTATACCATCTCCATTCCCATTCCTCTTGGTGGAAAATCTCCTAGAGATTTCAACTTCCCTGCTTCCCTGACCACACCAAACCTGGTAGTACCACAGCTCGGCCTGGAGGTTGCTTCCATTAGGATTCCTCTTCCAGAGATCTTTGTTCCTGAGAGACTATCTGTGTCAATGCCTCTTATGGGAATGGCAGAGGTGTCCAGCAAGCTGAGCAGCAACTTCTACAACATCGAGGCTACAGCTTCTGCTGGCAGAGAAGTTGATGAGAAACCAAGTTATTCTGCAAAGATTGAAGTAATTGGAAAAAGCCCAGTGGACCTCCTCTCCTTTAAAGTAGAAGGTACTTGTAATCTTTGTTTTCAGCTATATTTTTCTTAACCACATTCTGTAATCAGTAATAAATTACCTGAATGTTACAATTATTTGAATGTTATTCTGCTTATGTTTAGGATCAACGTTAGCGGCAGGCACACTTGGAGAATCTATGAGAGCTGAGATGAAATCATCTCTTGATCACAAGCTCATTGACGCTAGAATAACTTATTTTGAGGAAATGACAATTGATGAAAGAATCAAGATAAAATCAAGCAGCAAGATTGAGGCAAACAGTCCCTTGGGTCTGAAGATTTCTCTGGAACACACAGGCCAGGTGGGATTTGATGAGGATGAGATCTCCGGAGATGGAAACCTGATGGGCTCCATCAAGGCTGGTCCTTTGAATGGTGAAGTTGCTCTCAGGCAGTCAGTTATCCTACTCCCATTCAAGCCAGAGGCGAAAATTGATTCCTCTCTGAAAGTAGACTCAGACCATTTCCAAGCGGAGAACACGATTGAAGCAGCGTTTGCCAATGGAGAGCTCTCTGTCATATCAAAATCAACTGTATTTGAGGGCATACTGACACATGACGCTGAAGTTACATATCAAGGGTCTCAGCTTGCTCTGAAGTCAGATACAAGGGCAAAAGTTCTCGGTCTGAACATCCAAAATGTGGCTGAGGCTAGTGCTAGTCTTGATTTGGTTAACATTAAGATTGATACTAGTGCTGACAGTGCTGCTGCTGGAAATGTCATCCGTTCCCAGTTTATAGCAGCACTAGATGGCAATGGGCTTGAGGTAAAAGGTGATGCCTCCGCATATCTGGTTGAACACACAGCGTTCCATAATTGCAGCATATCCTTGAACAGGGATGGCCTGACCACGAGTGGTACAACCTTACTGAAAAGCCCTCTCATCCCTTTGTCACTTGAGAACAACTTCAATGGAGCCCTTGACACGTCAAAGCTTTCCTTGTCGGTTGAGACAAAGGGTAAATTTGATGAACTGACAATTGAAAATACAAATTCTCTGTCTGCTTCCCTGTCCTCGTTAGCTTTCACCTCTATTGCTAATAGCAATGATGGAACATATAAGCATGACTTCTCCTTTAAGGCTGAGCCATTTAGTACTTCAGTGAAAATCAATCATCAACTGAATGTTCTAGACATCAACCTGATTAATGATGCTCAGTTTAAGGCACTTCCATACACAGCTGAACTGACTGGCAGTTGGAAGCTTGCCTCTGGCGCGGATGAGCTGAAGCACACGTATGAAATGAAATATGAAGATCTGGTTGCCACTGCCAAGTGTGGTACTACTGGAAAACTCATGGGATCTCACATGAGCCATAACACAGAAATTGAGGTTGCTGGACTTTCAGTCACATTCAGCAGTGATGGCCGTTTTAACTCACAGTACCTACGCTTTGACGGCAACTTTCATGCCACTGCTGTTCCCTTCAGATTCAATGTTGATGCCATGGCCAACACAGACGGTGATTTGAATCTGTATGGAAAACAGAGCGCACAAGTTTACACAAAATTTCTTATGAAAGTAGAACCACTTGCTTTTGCACACTCGCACGAATGCAGAGTCTCAACATCTCACAATCTGGACAATGGTCTATCAATTGAAACCAACCTTGATAATAAGATTGACACTGTGCTGACCCCATCTGAGCAGAAGGCAACAGTAAGAGTAAAATCTAAGGTCAACAACCATGTCTTCAGCCAAGATGTGAGTGCTTACAATACCCCTGAAAAACTTGGATTAGAAGTGTCTGGATCCGTCATCACAAACCTCTTCAACACAGTTGACTTGGATAACCAAGACCACTTTTTCTCAGCCTCCCTAAAATATGATAAAAACACTAACAGTCGTGTCATCAGCCTGCCGTTAATTAAACATTTTCCTGTGGTCTTGCAACACATGAAAATGACAATTTTGAGAACTGCTGAAGCCATGCAGTATTACATCAACAGAGAAGATATAATTGCAGAGATTGAGAACCTTGCCCAGTACATTAGTGATTTTGTGAAGGAGCTAAATCTGGAAAGGAGAGTTGTCAAGATCAGCGAGGACCTGATTGCTCTCTATGAGAAATATGGAGTTACCCTTGATGACCTGCAGGCCTCTCTGCTTAATCTAAACCCTGTTGTGATGAAGCTACTGACTGAACTGGACACTCGTGTAGAACAGATAGAAAAATATGTGAGGGAAATGATTGCAAGTGGCACACTATCTGACACTGCAATACAAAGACTGACAGAAGAATTGAATGCATTCAATGAGAAATATGATGTCAAAGCCATAGTTCTTGCTGTCATTGAGGCTATTGAAAATGTAATTGAGCAGATTGATGTAATGAGACTGAAGGGCAGTAAAATTGCCATCTTGCAAGATCTTGAGGAACAGTATGCTATTAAATCCAAACTGGAGGAGATTGTGAGCGAACTGAAGCAGTTTGTTCAGCAGTTTGACCAAGCAAAGTTCATTGAGGATGTGAAGAACTATGTTACCTCTGCCAGCTTCCAAGACTATGCAAACAATTTGGTGGCTCAAATCCCAACAGAGGAAATCAGCAAGACTGTTGAAAAAGCAAAACAATTGGTTACTATACTGGGAAGCAGGTTGAATGCCATCTACAGCAACGCAAGAGATATTCTGGTCAAATCTGGGGTTGATAAGAAGATTGAGGAAATTCTGAAAAAGTTTGTTGAGCTAATCAAGAAGTTCAATATTGAACAAACTGTTCAGGCTATTGCTAGCTCTTTGAAATCTAGTCTCACCCCTTTCATGGAGAAGCTGGATAAGGCCATCACCTACCTGAAAACAACAGAAGTAAAGGAAATAATTGAGCATTTAAACAACTGCCTAAACCATTGCATCAGATTTATTAGATCGTTTGACTACAATGTGTTTGTGGATGAGGCCAACCAGAAAATCAAGGAATTAATAAATGATCTTTACACCATGAGTTTGTCACTTGAGATCCGGCAAAAGCTTGAGGCAATCAGAGAATTCGTCAGTTATGCTCTATCATCTCTTAGTACTTGCCTTGAGGAGCTGAGAGCAATCAGAGTCACAGATGTGGTCAACAAATTCAAGGACATTGTTTTTACAGTCTACATTGACATTGAAACACTTACAGAAAGCCTCAGGAAGAGACTTATAGACATGGATATCAGAGAAGAAATCCTCCAGGTCCTGAAGCAAGTGAGTGGTATATACACTAAGGTAGAGGCCATTGCAACAGACGCATGCAGTGCTGTTATGGAAGCAATCCAAAACATCCTTAAAGATCAGGCAATTGTCAATGAGTTAAAAGAAATCTGTGATGGAGTCAAAACAATGCTGAAAACAGCTGAATTGGAGATCCCATCTTTCACTTTTCCACTCACTGACCTTGTTGTACCCCCCTTAAAAATAAGTTTAGAGAAGCTTCAGGAACTCAACCTCCCATCTACATTGATTGACCTTCCACAGATTATTATTCTGCAGTATTACACTGTGCCACCAATTAGAATAGAGTATAATGATATCAGGCAGGGACTATTAGACTTACTGAACTTCATTGCTAACTTTGAAGTGCCATCTACTGAAGCCATCTTTGGTGACCTTAGAATTATCTACCTGCCAGACCTCTCTGCCATCAAACTGCCAGAGATCAGTTTTCCAGAGATCTCCATCCCTGAAATTCCTAAATACATTACTAAGCACAAATTCTTAGATCTGAAGATCCCAGAATTCACACTCCCTGCAGTCCCTAATGAGATCATGATGCCATGCTTCGGAAAGCTGTATGGTGAGGTTAGAGTCACCATTCCAATATTCAATATGAGAACTATAATGGAATTCTTAAACTCTACTGAAAGTGCAGAAACCCCTCAATTCACAGCGCAGATTACCTCACACGGATCATCTGAATATGACATCCTTAAATACAACTTGGATTCCACAACTCGGGTTGCCATCCCTAAGATGAGTCGTGTGATTGTTGCTGAAACACTGAAGATCACTCACAGTGTCCTAGCGGTTGACCATCAATCCTCAGTGTCACTCTATGGCTTCTCGGCCCAGGCTACCACCAAGAGCACTGTAAAGATAACTTCTGCCACCTTTAGTGCTGACATCCTTAACATCGCTTTCTTTGCACTGGAAGATGGAATGGCTGCAAATATTAAAACAACATATAATGATAAGGTAAATGTTCCTGCACTCTCATGGAACAGTGATCATTCTTACACTAGTGAGATCACTCTTAAGCAGGATGGTTTAAAAATTATTCTGACCATTGAAGAGGAAGCCAAGGGCCAAATATATCTGCTTGGCGATTCTAATGATGCTACCGTAAAGACAATCTCCAATATAATTATTACTCCAACAACAGCCCAGCTAACCTTTTCTTTAGATGCCAATGGTGGAACAGTTTCAAAAATGACACAGAGAATAAATGCTGAAGCTGTTGCCCTGAGCCACATCGACTTTAATGCCCGTTTTGAAAATCAGTATACTTCTGAGGCCTCTTACTTGCTGGATGCTTCTGGAAAGGCAAATCTCAGAGAAATGAAGGTGGAAATTAACGCAAACTATGACGAAAAATTGGATGGATATCTTAGTGGTACCATTTCCAGTGCCTTCAACTTCTTAGTGCATCCATTCGAGGTGGTCCTTGATTTCCAGAACAAGGCTAATACTAAGCTCACCTTCACAGAACAATCTGCCAAGATTGATCTCCAGAATAGTTATACTGTTATCCTAAATAACGACGTGCAGAAGTTAAGCACTGTGGCACTTACTCGCTTCAACCAGTACAGATACAATCACAACTTTACAATTGCCAACAACAGAGATGAGGCTGGCATTTACACAGCAGTAAATGGAGATGCCAATTTGGAATTCCTAAATGTCCCATTCAGTATTCCATCTTTCCATTTCGCAACCATAACTATGATTATTGACACTCCAGAAATCAGCAACATCAACTTATATGAACATACTGGCCTTAAGCATCTGTTGACCAACTTTGACCAGGTCATTGATCTAGATGCAAAGATTGTCTATCAGAAGAGCAAAGCTGCACCCATTATTGATCTCGGCCTTATTAATATCTCTCCTCTGGGCGATTTAGAATCAGAGGTGTCTTTCAAGTCCTCTATATTCAGCCTTAATGCTAATGCTGGAATCTATGGGATGGACAACCCGATAATTCGATTTGGAGCCACCACTGCCTCTGAGTTTGAGGCACTGAAGGCAAAGCTTGTAGGAACCAGCAGCCTGAGCACCAAAAGTGGATTAAAATTAGCCACTTCTGTACTCCTGGAAAATCGCCATGTTGAAGGAACCCATGAAAGCACTGTAACCATGAACCCAGACAACTTTGAAGCTGCACTGTCTGTGACCACCGCTGCAAATATTAAACTACCCATTTTTACAGCTAAAGCCAACCACCAACTTACTGCTGACAACAAGGCTCATCCGAAAGCGGATTCCACTTTTACGATAGACTACACCTTTGACGTCCCCGTTATTAAGTTTGTTGGTAGGGGAAATGCTGAAAACACCTTAAAAGTTGAGGGAAGTTCTACGTTTATGTCTGCTGAGACTGTCATAAAGGGTACCATTGATGGAACATTCCTAGACATTGGTATTGTGAAGGGAGCTCTAAATTATGATGAATCCATTTACCAGAATGGTAATAGTTTGCGATATGCTCTGAAGACAGTTGGTGATGGCAACATCAATTATGGAGATCTAAAGGTGGCATTTGATGTGGATGAAAACCTGTCTGTGGAGACAGCTATGGAACATGTTTATGCAATGCTGAAGTTTTCTTCCAAGAACGAAGGAAATATCGGAGGATTTAACACAAAGGGAGTTCATACTGGCCAGGCCACATTTGATCTGGATCTTCTGAAGTCACTGGTGGCTGATGTGAAAATCGACTTGTCTCAACCAAGCACCTTTGGTGACCTTAGCTTCTCTGAGATGGTGGTAGTTGAGCTCAGTGTACCCAAGCAGAAAATTGATTTCACCTCAAAAATCATCTCTCCAGTGTACACCACAAGTGTTGTTGCTAAACTAGATGGTAGCGCCCCAGACTACAAAACTGTTCTCAAGGCTACAGCCACGTCACCAGCTGTGTTGCTGGAGTACAATCTTGACAGTAAGTGTGTGCGAAGGCAAATTAATAAATAAATGTGTATCATTCAATGATACTAATATTTACTAAGAAGAAATTAAGAACTGGTGGTGTGATTAACTGATTTTTGCTTCCACAAAAACAGGCTCTATGAGTACTACAATGGAGAATGATGCCCTGGTTGTAGGATCTAATGCTGTACTTACACATGCTGACTTTACTATGGACTTCAGCAATGTTATTCACATGGGGTAATGAAAAAACATCAATTTTCAGTAAAAATATTGAATTCTTTAAAGTAAAAATATAGTTATTCTTTAGTTTATAACCAATTATGTTTGTAAAACTTAATTATTACTTCTGGTTTAGTGATCCTAGCCATACCATGAATGTGGACATCACCAGCCCAACATTCACCGATGCAATCTTTCGCTATGCTGCTCGAAGAGATGGCGTAAGTGCCTCGGTCTCTACACCGACAACTGGCCACCTTGGCTTCCAGCTTCAAGGAATGATTCCATCACAGATGAATACGAGGATCTACAGCCGTTATGCTGTAAGTGCCATTTTTTTGTTGTATGCATATTTGGTTAATTTTCTTTATTGTAATCATTCTGTTTTGTTGTTGTTGTTGTTGTTTTGCAGTCTGCACCACAAGATGAAGTTGACATTCTGATCATCAGAGCAGTACCAAAGGGAGATGAAAAAGTACTTTTGGTCAGATACAATTTACAGGCTGCACGTGATGTATTCACCGGCTTGATGAACAGGCTAGAAGATATCACAGTCAGTTTTATAGGATTTGCTGAAAAATATGGCTCCAATGAATTTAAAAGACTGTTTAAAATTGTTGACGAAGTTGAAAAAGTCTTTAGAGATGCCCGCAGAGATGCTCTCTGGCCCAGCCCCGACCTCAGTGAGCTATCTAAACTGTTCAGAAATGTAGTTGTTACGTACCATAAGAACATCCAGGTCCTGATTAATGCTGTCATCGACTTCCTGAGAGAGACCAAATACAAACTGCCTGGAATGGATGAAGCTACACTGCCTGAAATCTGCAGAAACATCAAATTTATTATTGCAGAAATGCTGGAGAAACTCGCTAACAACCTGGAGATATATTTCTCTCCCATCATGGAGAACTTCAATGCAGTTGAAATGACGTTTCCCTCTGGAAAGGTCATGACTGTAATTGAGGTCCAAGAAAATGTGAGAAGTAACTTAAAAAGTCGCCTAGTTATGATGGCAGATGTGATGAAGCAAATGGAAAGTCTCGATGTGTTTCTTGAGAAACTAGGACAGACAATCCAAGAGGCTGTTGATCAAATACAAGATTTTGTGGACAGGATAAAGTCCAACATCTTAGAAGCTGTTGCTGCTCCCCTTAACACTTTATATGAGAAGTTGCTGAGGTATTTAGATAACTTACAAGGGATCTTCCTATTCAGCATTATGTTACCTTTAGGTGAATTAATGAACTACCTTGCTACTGAATTTGAGGAAGTAGTTAATGCAAATAATGGAATACAGCAAATTGAGCTTCCGTTCCCCTTTTTCCAGTAAAATGGTCATTCTGAACAAACAGCGAATTAAATAAACACTACCATCTTTTGAAACGGACATTCTTAAATGGAAATTCAAGCCATTGGACACTTAACTTAAGTGCAGTACCAACATGTTTAAAAAGCAATCCCTAATGCCATGCTTGCCTCATTATTATGCTGTTGTATTATATCTGTATAAATGATGATTCAAATATTAGCCTAGGTATGAGTACAAAAATGTCAATGTGACACAGTTTCATCCTTGTTCTGTATCTTATACTAATGGCATGATGGATGAGGCTAAATAAAGAACTTTTATTATGCAATACCATACATCTTTTGATTTAGTTTTTTCAGTGATGATAGTCTATTGACCTACTTAGGCTTACGATGCTTTTGAGAAACGCAGCCCTGGACAATTTAGCTAATTGCCGGAGTAAAAACACAAGTTTCTTCCTTATGTTTCTATATGTTGTTGTTATTAACTTTGAAGCGCACTGTTAAAATCTGTTTTATACTGGTAAGTTTTGGAGCAGTTTTAATATATGTTCATAAACAGCAGATAACACAGCAGTTCTGCATTACAAAAGACCTCTCATGAGCAAGTTACTTGCTAACATGAGCAACATGTGCATAAAGAAGAACCTGAAGAAAGATTTGTTGATGCAATGTCACACAAGTTTACATTCACATTTTTGTCTACAGCGTAATTTACACAAAGTCATGCATGTTATCAATTAGTTGTAGCTACCAATCTGTTATCAAATAGATGGCTTACTTGTTGATGTCATGACTAAACAGCTCTCTGCCTAAGCTTATATTTATTAAAAAAAATATCGAAGTCGGATATCATATTTTGGACATCCCCTTTTATTTCAATTTTTCATTTTAGTTTACTTTTGTACTATCCTACATTAACTTCAAAGTAATGTCACCATCTGCATTATTTGAGGTTAGTTATTTCTTGTGCGTTTGTAAAGGACCCATTTCCAGCACAGCTTTACTCTGCCTCCTTGTGGTGAAGACACTGAGTTGTTGACACAGGGAACAAATTCCCAAATATACAGACGAAATCAAAAGACATTATGTAGCTACTGATTGTATATACCTACCAACATTATTAGTACAACTTTTTTTTCTGTATTTGTTTTTATCTCACTTAGTGCTCACCTGATGGTTCCTTTCTTTGTAAATTTCCAATAAATCATCTAAAAAACATAACAAAACAACCTCTCTTTCCGCTAATTCACAACAGACAAAATGTTAAAGATAAAAGCATACAATAAATACAAAATAACAAAAGCAATCAATTCACTGTCTGCTACAAAAAATTTCTGTTACGTTTAGAATTTATTAAATAATTCAGAATGTTTTATGAAATTTTGAGGTCAGTGATCCAGATTTTTCCTTGGCAATAGAGCTTTCCTTTTCGTATGAATCATTTCTTAAACTAAATATTATGTGGTTTTGACCTACACATATGTTTTCTTCTATTTATTTAGGCTTTTCTCCCTCAGATTGTAATCAATGATTTTAAGAGAGAACACAGCAGCTGATGAATGTTCAAGTGAAGGTTACTCTGATGTAGGCCTATGCGTCTGCTGCAGTTACGTGTGCGTGTTGATCTAGGAAGATGCATTACTCTTTCTGACAAATGTTTTCATGTATTTGATGCAAATGAATGAAATTCCTATTTCAGTGCAGTAGTTATTGTCTAAGCACGGAGAGCATGAAGTGTCATCCTGATATTCATTAACAAATCAAACAATAGTGTGACTGTAACAATAAGAGTGAATGGCCTGATGAGAGTCATCACATTCAGTCACTGAGAATAAAGAAACTTTCCTAGAGTCATTCCGAGAAGCTATTTCTGTCATGCCTCCCTTAATAGCTTAACTGGAGGCCAAGGTTTGTTGTTATATTTCTTCACTAGTAGCACATTTGTGGAATTAGACTTTTGATTCAAAATTATTACTGAGATATAGCCTAGCGACAGATTCCGTATGTGACAGCTAGCCTGGGTCTCATGCCTGGGTCTCATGAGAGAGAGAGAGAGAGAGAGAGAGAGAGAGAGAGAGAGAGAGAGAGAGAGAGAGAGAGATGTTATTCAAAAAAATATTCTAATACAAGATTATTTTTAGCTGTGTGTTTGAAACAAACAGGCAGTACAAAAACTTCTGATTCAAAACCATATTTACTGAGATATAGCCTTATGGGCAGATTCCCTATGTGACAACTAGCCCCGGCCTTCACGTGCTATCGAAAATTTCCTACTTCCTACTTCTGAAGTCGTGTTTATGAGCTCATCGCATTCAATTTTTGACGTGTGAGGGCGTTTAAATAGGAAACTAGTAATGATAATTCCGATAGCACGTGCAGCATAACAGAGGATGCACTGATTGATTGATTTAGGCTAGCATACTGTTGATTGAATTAACACATTTGCTAGAGTAATTGTCTATTTGATTAACGTAACTCCTGTCTTTCGAGAATAAAATAAATATAAATTAAAACTAAAGCGTGCGCACAAGCACGTCACAGAAAACCGCCGGCTACTGACAAATTTAGTGGGCATGATCACTCTCAACATATTTCGATTGTCCTGTGTCAGGCTGGGCTACATTTAAGCCGAAATGATTTATTAATAGGCTACCCATGTCACATCACAAACATATTTTCAGGGGCACCACGAAGTACCTTGTCAACTATTTAAACTCCTCATAGCCTGACAAGAGTTAAGTCCTACGATGGAAGTAAAAACAACACAGACACACTTGAAGCAATATGATCGCATTTCAGCGGTTCAGGGCACTATAATGGCTCTTCTTTACTCTTAGGGCCGGGTGTCGCATTACCAAATGTTGTGCGAACTTTTTGATTTTAGTCGTTGTTTGCCCTGGAGTGGAAAGTTCCCAACCGAAACCGCCCCTCCTACTACTAAGGATATATGACAGCCAACATGTACAAATTGACAAGAGTCAGAAGAGCCCTTCACACTCTCGAGGATCCTGTACAAGCTGAAAATGACCACTGGCGTGGAGCGACTATTCGACGAACTTGGACACTTTAAAAGGTAGCCATTTGTTCCCACAAGTAACATATTTTGTCTTTTATGGGAATGGTCGCATATCTGGCACATATCTGTTAATATTTACCTCAAATCATAGTTATATCGTGGATGATGGGGAATTGTATTGACCTTTAATAAAAGCGCGTAAAAGCTCGCGTGGGCTGCTGAAGACGTAGCCTAGACGAAAATCCAATCTTGTAAATTATGTTAAAAAAAATGCATTAAAGTTTTAATTAAAAAAAAAATATATATATATATTATAATGTAGATAATTATTTTTTTTAATTATTTACATTTACTTTAAACTGCAGGAGAAATCGTAACTGTATGTTATCTTACAGATATTATAAAACTCAGTACATACGTTTAAAAACTGGCTAGCCCATTGAAAAAAGGGTAGCATAACAAGGTAAAAATATTTGTATGAAGCCATTGATAGACTGCGTTAAACAGGATACCCCAGCTGTCACAACTAGCAACAACAGCTGCATTTTTATCCACAGCAGACCCTTTACTATGGAATACAATCTCATTGTTAACAGATTTGTATTGCCTGCATGTCAATTAATGGATGACAATATTTGCACAAGATGTTTTATTTGTTATTGATAATCAATTATGTGTGCACCTTGTCACTCTTGTATAACTTTCAATTTATCCTTCTATTTTCCTTTCAGGTATCAGGCATGTCTCTACTTTGCTGCTATTTTCCAGGCCATCTCCTGTGGAATACATTACCTGGCCTCGGTTTTCTTGGTTGAAACACCAAAATTTCTTTGTGACACTCCAAATATCACAGACGTTCTATATAGAAATCACTCATCAACCTCTCTGGCATACATCTGGACTCACTACAAGCCAGGTGATGGGCCAGTGGTTGTACGGACAGCTGGAGGAGACCAGTGGGAACTTAGTCCTTGTTTAAAAGCGCTGCGGCTTGGTGCCATACATTTTCAATACGAGTTTTTTGGGAACAAGACTGTGGAGTCATGTGGTGGCTTTGTCTATGATCACAGCGAGGTTGAGCAGAGCATCGTAACAGACTGGGACCTGGTGTGTGAGAAGGAATGGCTGGCCAAGCTTTCACAGCCAACATTTATGCTGGGAGTTTTGATTGGAGCCTTGGTGTTTGGGGATGTCGCAGATAGGTAAATTGTTGTCTGTTGCATCTTACGCTCTCTCTCTCACACACACACACACACACACACACACACACACACACACACACACACACACACACACACACACACACACACACACACACACACACACACACACACACACACACACACACACATGTTGTGTTTCCATGTTTTATGTGGACATTCCATTGGCGTAATGCATTTTATACTGTACAAACCGTATTTTCTATCCCCTACACTGCCCCTGCCCCTAAACCTACCCATCACAGGAGACATGCTGCATTTTTACATTTTCAAAAACATCACTTAGTGTGATTTATAAGGGGTTTTCCTCATGGGGACCAAAAAATGTCCCCACAAGGACAAGGATTTTGGATATTGCCATCTTTGTGGGGACATTTTGTCCCCATACCGTAAGGATTACCAGTCCACACACACACACACACACACACACACACACACACACACACACACACACACACACACACACACGCACACACTTCACTCAGATGTTAAAAACGATATTAGTAAGGACCTCTCAAAGACACAGTTGTTCTCATATTAACATAATTATATTTAACACACCACCCCTAAACCTAACTTTTAAAGAAACCTGTTTACATTATTAGAAAAATAAAGCCTAATATGGTAGATTTATTTAGTTTCACTATATTTGTGAGGACATTTTTAAAAAAATGCCAAACGTGCACATATGGTAACACACACAGGTATAAAGAGGTATATTGCTTTGTTTGCACAACAAATCTCAAATGCATTCAGAGCAATGGAGGGACAAAAACAACAGATAAGTTAATGAGAAAAAAATATTACAGTCTAATACAGTTACCTTCATCAACGCAAATAAAAGTTACCATACGACTTGAGATGTGTTTGCAAGAACACAGAATGGTCAGCAGCCCAAACAGGATGGATCTGTTATTCAGGAGAGAGAAGGTTGAAATCTATGATATGGGACTACATCAAACCTGAACATATGATTTAGAACTGGCAAATATTTGCTTCTACAGTAAGATAACTAAGACCATAGAGAGCGGTACAGGATGTGAGATATGCAGACACTGCTTGGCTACATATAAACAGGATATCACAGGTTCACTTTCCAGAAACAAGGAATTTCCATACTGGAAACTACTTTATATGTGTATGTTCGTTTTACAGATTGGTCAATGTTGTACAAAAGCAGAAGAGTATTATTTTGTTCCAGGAACGATTAAATGAATGCATAGGAAGGAATCAAATGTGGAATGGTCGAAGGTGAAGTCATTGTGGTGTACATAAGTGAGATATTTGCTTGCAAAACAGCCAAATGGTTTGCCTTGATATTGCAATCTCCCTGTTTATCTTTAAACAGCTGTTCACATATAAATATCAAATTGGGAATAATGAATCTTTCTTCCTAAAGGTTCTTTCATGCTAGCTCTTTGGAAACTTAGAAGTTAAGCTGTAGAAAGTCCAGTGGAAATTAATATAAAACAAAAGTTTATTTAAAGCTGTTTTGTTGTCTGTAGCTTCCCACAGTTTTCTGGAGGTAATGCAAATTCACATTTTTGCTTTTCCAGAATTGGTAGACGGCCCATTCTGATGGCTACAAGCTTGTGCCAGTTTATTTTTGGGGTGACTGTGGCCTTCACAGGAAACTACTACTGTTTTGTGGTGATGCGTTTCCTTCTTGCCACGGTAAGTTGATTGGTCCATGCTCAAAATTATGTACAGAAGTAATTATATGTTTATTAAATTAAAATACAACTAAGCAATTTAACACTTTGTAGATAATTTCCCATCAAATTTGGAAATTGTATTTAAATTGTATAGTTAAACAACTTTTAAAAAAGCATAAAAAGTAAATTAAATGTGAACGTTTCATCTGCATTAAAAACATGTTTTGATAAAGATAGTAGAGTATTTATTTAGAATGATTGATTAGCTGTGTCTGATAAGAAGTGCCAGATTAGAAGAGCACCACTAACCCAATTCTGTGTGTGTGTGTGTGTGTGTGTTGGCAGGTGTCGAGTGGGTATCTGGTTGTAGTCTTTGTGTATGTGACAGAGTTTACAGGAAGTAAGGTGCGCACATGGACCTCTATGCATGTGCACGCTGCCTTTGCTGTGGGTGTCATGGTAGTGGCTCTGGTGGGGTACCTTGTTCGTGTCTGGTGGATCTATCAGATCATCCTCACTCTCAGTACCTCTCCGTTCTTGCTCTACTGTTGGAAGTTTCCAGAAACACCCTTCTACCTAATGGCTAAAGGGCATTACAAAGAAGCCCAGGAGCTGCTGGACACTATGGCTTACTTCAATGGCCTACCACCAACTCTTAAGGTATACTCACTTTGACACCACGTGGAATTCTGTTCCTGCCATGAATTATTCCCATCTCAGTTATTTGGTAAAATTTTTCAGAATATAGCATTCTACCATGACCTTAGAATACGAGATACAAGTTCCACACTTTGATTGATGCTAAACAGCAATACACCACATTATTATACATATCTGACTTGACGCTCCCCATTAAAATAAGGAAATTGAAAGAAAAGTGATATTCTGTGTAATAATCGAAGTGCTTGATTAACAGATTAGAACAGATGTGGAAAATAATGTATATGAGAATTTTTTTTTATTGTTAACAGCTTTTGTTTTTCGAATGTATCACTGATCTTAGGTGTCAGAGCTGGATGATGAATGTGATGGAGCACTGTTGAAAGATAATAAGCAATCAGGGGGGAACGCAATGGAAGTCGAGCAGAGGCTGAGCATCCTGGACATGTTTGGAAGCTTGAAAATGGCTGGTCGCAGCGCCACCTGCTGGGCTATCTGGTTCATCGGAAGCTTGGGATACTATGTCTTCAGCCTGGGGTCTGTCAACCTGGGAGGAAATCAGTACATCAACCTCTTCCTGGCTGGTAATGGTTGACAATTAATAAAGAGTGTAGCTTTTAAGCTTGATGGAAAAGAAACATAAAAGTATCACAAGAGTGATTTGTGCACTTGTCCTTAAAAAGTTTAATTGTAAATGGTTTAATTTAATTTAATTGTTTTTGGGTGAGATATTCCTTAAAGGCAAAAATAAGTTAATAAAAAAAAATAGCATAAGAGATACAAAAACATGCAAACACATCTAGCATGTCTTATGTATTGCATTGCTGGATTTTGAGCATATCCACTGAGCTACATGCAGTTTAGTTTCAGTTGTACTGAAGTGAACAGCCCTTAACTATCCTTTATTTGACTCTTACTAGGTGCTGTTGAGATTCCGGCATACTTGATTGGCTGCTTTGCAATGGATCGGGTTGGCAGAAAGAAGACATGTGCCCCAGCTCTGCTGCTCGGTGGAGTAGCCTGCATGCTTATTATTGTGGTGCCCCAGGTATGACATTGTGTGTGTGATTTATGAGGAGACACATTTGCATAATGACACGGGTATTACACTGTCATTACGACGTAAACATGCAATATGAGGACATTTCATATGTCCTCATATTTAAAATAGCTTTAAAAACAAAAACAATACTAAACAATTTTATAAAAATAAAAAAAAGTAGAATGTTTCCTGTGATGGGTTGGTTTAGGGGTAGGTGTAGTGTAGGGGGATAGAATGTACAGTTTGTACAGCATAAAAACAATTACACCTATGGAATGTCCTCACTTAGATAGCAAAACAAACCTCTGTGTGTGTGTGTGTGTGTGTGTGTGTGAATATGTGTGTGTGTGTGTGTGTGTGTGTACATCCATGTGATATATGCACACTGTGATATAGTAGTACACTGTTAAAGTCACAATGAAATGGAAGTAGCAACAGACCTTATCATCTGTATTGTGACATACAGCTAAGTGTAACATTATCGAAAAGGATTAACTGTAAGGAGACTTGGTTCTATGTATTGGTTGTTGATTTAATTTTGAGATTTTGCGTTTCACTCAAAAATGGAGGCAGATGAACACAAGCTTGCAGGTGCGGGTTTAATCAGACTAAATGATTGGAGAAGTCGTGAATATGTCACCAGAGAGAAGCCTGAGAGAAGCCTTGAATATTTTGGTTAAATATTCGAAATTAAAGAAAAAAGAAACGGATATGCACGGATGATTGGTTACACATTATTTAAAGGTATCCGAGGTAAATAACAGTGTAATTATACAATTAAGTACTAACTAAATAATAGTAAATAATAACATGTACATACTGTATAAGTAGGGTTAGGATTAAAGTTTGGTTGAGGTTACTTGCATGTAACTGCATAATTGACTGTTATTACTATAGTAGTCAAATGTGTCAAATATGTAACAGGGACACTGTAAAATAAAACCATTTTTTTTATAGATCAATAACATGCACTTCGAAAATACAGAGTGTTTAGCAAATAGAAGATAGATCTCGTGTCGACTTTAACATATGTTAGTTCAGGACAGGTTTTGAAAAATTGTTGAATAGATTTGCTTTTGGGAAACAGGTAGTTTGGTAAATGAAAGGATGCTATGTTAGAGATAGAGATGGGGGCTGGAAGAGATATAGATATATATATTCTCTTTATTCTGGGCTATGTATTTACTTTTCATAGCAGGGCCACAAAATTTTAAAATTAGCTATTCTAATTTCTAACAAATTGTGTAAAATATCAATCTGGCTAAATCAACTTGACACCTGACCATAACTCGTGACTTTAGGCTGTTTTGACAGATGTAGAACATATATGCAACAAGTTGCATCATCATCATATTGGAAAAACTGAGTGATTATTAAAATGAATGATTAACCCTGGCAAGAGAGGACATGTGTTTGGGTGTGTTTACTTTTCGCATGGTAACTGGGGCAGCTGCACATCCGAGTCTTTCATTTTTTTTGTTCTTAATCAACCTTTAAGCACCCATTTTCTCAATTTCTTTCACTCTTTTTCCCTCGTGCTTTTAACAGCAGAAATGCATTCACTATATATGATCCAATTCGAATTAATCTTCTGAATCAAGCACTAGAGACAATATTATATAGAGTTGATCACAGTACATATAACAGATCCTCTGTTGAAACAGGTGACAAGTTTTTTTTTTTTACATGTCTGTAATTATTATATTTTTGACAGTTTTGTGTGCTGAAGACGATTTGTGAAACAATTGTTCACGGCACACACATCCCACTTCATATACCAAATAAAGTGCCAGTGTAATTATTGCAACAAATTACTGGCAGCTGTGTTGGTATAGCAACAAGATTTTTGATCTATTCTATTTAGAGGATAGTGTAGATGATATCCCTTTTCTTCTTTTTTTCCATATTTTTATTCCTCCTGTCTAGTCCCTAGACACACTCACTTGTGATATGACAGATTTGATTCTCGTGAAAGTCCTAGGTAGGACTTGTGGTATTGCACCTTAACATCTTTAAGAAACCAGGCTACTTACTAGGATATATGATAAAGCCAAAAACTGGCTTGAGTTTAATAAGTAATAACAAGCCGCATGTTACAGATTGCTTCAATTCAGATATCCATATGGTGTCATCGCTGGTGTCACAAGATCTGTGTTTAACCATATGTGCATGTAAATTATATTTACATTCTAAATTCATTTTAATTACACTTTATTTTAAGGTGTCACTGTTACAGTGCAATTATATATTTATAATGTGTAATAATTAACAACATGTACTTACTATATGGTTAGGGTAGGATTGGGGTTTGGTTGAGGGTTAGTTGCATACAGTAGTCATGTCAGTATGTTTTCCTCTCTCTCTCTGTGCTGTAGTTAGTTTCAAGTGTCAACTGGACAACTTTCCCCTTGTGGTCAGTGCCAAATTTCATTTTAAATTAAAATAAGTGGCAGTTTCCCCAGTGTCCTAGTAGTCTCTTGAATTATAGATCTGCAGGTGTAAGAAAGTCTTGGCTTCTTGAGAGTAATACATGATTGCACATGCCTTGTATGTCAGTTTGATGGATGAAAGGTCAAAAAGATGAAATTGTTTCAGTTGCTACTTCAGTAAATGCCATGCTCACACATAACTGAATCAGAATCAATACATTTAACTGCTTTTAACCCTCATGGTTGTTAAACGTTGCAATTTATAATAAAAGTATCTAGAAAAAGATTAGCTTATTCACAAAAACATTGCACTGTTAGTATATATTAGCGAATCTTTCTAGCTTACATCAATCCACCAGTAGGTGGCGGCAAGTTAAACATTATAAGTGAGTCATTGAATCACTCAACGGATTTGTTCTAAACACTGGCTGCGTCTGATTATCGCATAATAAAGGGGTCATGATAATTTTTTATACTGTTGTCTGAGGTCAATTTATGACGTTTGCGTGGATTTTACATTTAGATTGACATACACATAATCAGTAGATATCAAACGATCTGTAACAATGCAATACTATCACATATAAAAAATATTTTTTTACTCAAAACAAGTTTGTTGCACCATTCCTGTCGGATCCAATATTGAAGGCACAGCATAGTTTTTTAAATCTCATTCTGTCTGCAAATCCAGTCTCGTTTACAAAAGAATCCATGGTGAAATGAAGCGAACAAACGCGCAATGTCTTACCCGTATGCAGCGACTGTGTTCTTCTACAGCCAGGCACTGCACAATATTTTGTAATCTTCAACAGCATGAACAAAGGCCTATGTTATTTACCTATTACATGTCATGCGCAAATTGGCAGGTGGGTAGAATTAGGTATTGGTCTTCTTCTAAGGCTGCATTTCACTGCTCTGACATCACAGAGTGGCAAATTCGCAGATCTCTCATTTGATGAGCCAGCTGTCAAGAAAAGCTTTTATTTGACTAAAAAGGATGTTTACAGATTAAAAACTAACAGGATATTCTTATATTACGTTGACCTTTTGTATATCAAAAGCTCAAGGAAAAGACATTTCTCAATTCATGATCCCTTTAATAAGTAATTCACATTCGTTAAAAAAATATGTTCTATATCGTATAAATGTGTGTATCATGTATCCTTGGTCACTGAAAGCACAGGCTATAAAGAATGTGTTTGTGGGTTGATATTCCATCAGGATCACTCACACCACCCCTCATAACTATTAGCTACACTGCTGACACACTGAAATGGCCGAGTGTGTACAGCCATCGTTGCTCCAAAAATGTATAAATAGACCTGTCATCTAAGTGACTGTTTATACATATGGCAGCTGCCTGCTTCTGAGAAGGGTCAAATGGGATACATTTAAACTTGTGTCTGATCCCAAATTTAATGTAGCCCAACTATGGGCTGCTACTGGCAACATCTTCAAACATTGTTGCTGATAAATATAGTTTCATTCTGTTTGTCTTTGTTTCTGTGTTTTTCTTTGTTTCAGGATATTGGGGCATTGGCTATATTCCTGAGTATGACAGGGAAATTTGCCATTGCCATTGCCTTCGGACTGATTTACTTGTACACCTGTGAGCTTTACCCCACAATTATCAGGTATGTGTTGTACAAATATATATGTCCAGATTATCCACACTTAAGGCAAGAATGCACTACACAGCTTTCAAAATCTGAATGGTTTTTAAAACAATAGGCGTCATACACTTTCAACATGTAAATGTTACAGAGAAATACTGGGAATCATGCACTAAATGACACTACCAGACTTTAAGGATGTTCTGACCAGTGTTTGGAAGGTTACTTTGTAATAGGTTACAGATTGCAAGTTACCTTATTTAAAATATAGTGTATCTATTCCAATTACTTTATTAATGTAACTGATTACAGTTGATTACTTTTCTAAATGTCTAACGAATGTTTTCAACAGTTTATCATTTTCAAACGTTTAAACCAGGCAGGCTTAACCTCTAAAAAACAGATACATATTTAAGATTATACAAAACAGATTATATTTAATGGAACACTTTGGACTTTTTTTTAAAAAATAGGCTAATTTTCCTCATTTTCATAGAGTTAAACAGTTGAGTTTTACCGTTTTCGAATCCATTCAGCCGTTCTCCGGATCTGGCGGTAGCACTTTTAGCATAGCTTAGAATACATCATTGAATCTGATTAGACCTAACATCTCGCTCAAAAATGACCAAAGAGTTTCTATATTTTTCCTATTTAAAACTTGACTCTTCTGTACTTACATCGTGTACTAAGACCGACGGAAAATGAAAAGTTGTGATTTTCTAGACTGATATCGCTAGGAACTATACTCTCATTCCATAATAATCAAGGAACTTTGCTGCCGTACCATGGGTGCAGCAGATGCAATGATATTACGCAATGTCTGAAAATAGTCCCCAGCTAGGCCACTTTTAACGTGACCGGCACTAAGGCTGAAGCCAAAATCGCCTACTATACCCTCAAATAGGGCATTATTTGAGGGGACAGCCATTTGTAGTGGTGTCTGAAACCATAGTGGACGTTATTGAGTGCACTTATTCAATCCCACATTTCACTGCAAAATCGAGTGTACAGCCTTTGTACACACAGCGGCTTTCCAAATTCACTCCTTTAAGTGATGTGTAAAACTGTCAAATAAAGCTGGATAAGTACAGGTATAGACAGAAGATTGAAGCCACCCTGGCAGTCAGGCAACTCCCGTGAGGCATGGTAGGACCAATGTCCCCCCACAACAGCAGAGGGAATCCTTTTCTGATTCTGCCCGGAGGTAAGGGACTGGAAAGGGCAAACCAGCTAAACAGCTTTTTTTTTGTCCCTTTGTGAGCGGCAGTGGTACTAGAGATAGCATCGTGCCGCCCCCTCCACCCCCTGCATCTGTATTAAACATCAAACAATCAGACCTTTTTAGTCACTGTAATCCACGGAAAAGTGCTGGCCCTGACAAAATCTATGGTAATAGCCTTAAGCACTCTGCAAAACAGTTAGCCCCTGTGTTCTGTTCACTGATATTTTTAACTCCTCTCTTAATCTCTGTAAAGTCCCCACCTTGTGGAAAACATCTACAATTGTACCCGTGCCAAAACTGCCAAGACTCACAGAGTCCAATGACTTCTGACCAATTGCATTGACATCATTGGGCATGAAATGCCTGGAGTGCCTGGTAAAAAGGTACACTGTATCACAAACCCACCATCTTACGAACCCCCTGCAGTTCGCTTGTCAAGCCTCCAGGAGGGTGGATCATGCAATTATGACATTAATGCATCTTTTCTTTTGCATACCCACCTTGAGAAACAAAAGACTAATAACAAGATCTTATTTGTGGACTTTTCATCTGATTTTAAGACCATTCAACCTTAAGATTCTTGCAGATATCTTAGCCAATGCATTGGCTATCTTAACTCAGGTATTATTAATTGGATCATGGACTTTCTTACCAGTAGAGTCCAGTGGGTTATAATGGGTTCATCTTTGTCCGTTGTGATAACATCCATAGGCTCTCCACAAGGATGTGTTCTATCTCCTTTACTATTTATTTTATACACAAAATCTTGCACTAGCACTTTTCAAAACAAGCACTTTATTAAATATGCAGATGACACAGCTCTAGTAAGTCTGCTACAGGATGGGGAGGTAGATCATGGGCCAGTTTTAGATTCTTTTTAGAATGGTGTAATACCATCTTAATCTTAAACACCAATAAGACCAACGAAATGTCCATAGATTTTAGAAAGTCACAGCAACCTTTAATTAATGGAGAGATTATTCAGGTTGTCACAAACTATAAATACCTTGGCATTGTACTGTACAACAAGCTTAAATAGGATTCATGGACTGATTTTTTTGACACCAAGACAAAGCAAAGAATGTTCTTATTTTTAATGTCAATAACAAAATGCTTCAAATGTTTTATACTGCTTTTATTGAAACTGTTTAACTTCTTGTATTATCTGGAAATGCCACTTAATCACAGAAAAAGGTAATCAGAAAAACAGTTTCTGCTGCCAGTAAATGACTTGGGATAGCACGAGCATTTACTACATTTACAAAGACAGAACACACACCTGTTGGCATCTCATTTTAAATTACTGCCCACCCCTTCTGACCAAGAACAGAGCCAAATTCTCTTTTGTACCACAAGCCATAAAAGCCTTAAATCAGTCAAAATAAGCTAGATGTCCAGCTGGCCTGGTCAGATGCAGGGTTGTATTGTATTGTTATATTATATGTCTGATGTCCTGTTATGTAGTGCCTTGTGATTGTGTCGCAAACCAATTTGCCCCACGGGGACAATAAAGTTATCTACTATTACTACTACTACTACTACTACTGTATTAGTGGACTAACGTAAATATCTTCTGAATCATCTCTCAAACGTCTCCATTGTTACAAGGCACACTCCCTGTGCAAGCAGGTTGTTGCATTGGTTATGTTGATGAAAGTTAGCCTATTTTCAGGCACTGCGTTAATATCATTGCGTCTGCTGCACCCATGGTACGGCAGCAAAGTTCCTTGATTATTACGTAGGAATGAGAGTATAGTTCCTAGCCACATCGGCCTAGAAAATCACAACTTTTCATTTTCCGTCGGTCTTAGTACACAATGTAACTACAGAAGAGTCAAGAAAAATATAGAAACTCTTTGGTCATTTTTGAGCGAGATGCTAACAGTCTAATCAGATTCAATGATGTATGATAAGCTATGCTAAAAGTGCTACCGCCAGATCCGGAGATCGGCTGCATGGATTCGAAAACGGTAAAACTCAACTGTTTAACTCTAAAAAAAAAAAAGTGGAGTGTTTCTTTTAAGAGAAAACACATTTCTAGATTATATACTGTAGTAAAAAAAATTGTTTTTCTTCTTACTGATGTATTGTTTTGTTATATTTCACCTAAAATATTGTTTAGACCTAATGACCAATTGTTATGTAGCTAATTAGATCTATTTTTCAAGTCAAAAAGGGGCAAACTAATAGAGATATTTGTCCACTAGGTGGCGCTTAAGGTCAACATAGGAGATCACTTTGAAACCTTCAGTGTCGATTGTATTTTAATATTTTACTGCAAACATATTTTACACTGAACTGTTATATTTATGATTGTTACATTTCCAGCACTGGAACGCACTTGTATCACTCGCCAATGGTGGCAGCTCTCAGACAGGTTGTAGCCTAAAGTTTTCTGCGGCAATGTGGATTGATGTAATTGGCACACGTGGTGCACTGCAAATTCAAACAAGAGAACCAATCAAAAGCACCAGAATAACATTGCTTTATGGCAATGTTATTTATGGCAGGAGGCATAGCGCACATCAAAAACAGGCAAAGCAACATATTAATATTATTCAACATATCCTAGCTTTTTACTGAAAAAATTCAGATGTAATCCCCTTTTTAATTTCTATAGACACTATACTTAATAACAGACATCCTATCTGGTCCGGCAGGTCTCTGGCTGTAGGCAGTGGTAGTATGATGTGTCGGGTGGGTAGTGTGGTGGCTCCTTTCTGCGTTTACCTTGCCGATATCTGGATCTATCTGCCTCAGGTATATAACAGCAATCAAAAACCTTCGGTTGACTGTGTGGTCAATTGTGTAAGACTTTAGAACTATACATTTGCAGGACTGAACAGTGCTGCAGTAACTTTTGCTCTCTCTTATTCTGTAGCTCATTGTGGGAATTCTGGCTTTTATCATCGGGATCCTGACCATGTTTCTTCCGGAGACTTTAGGACAGCCCCTCACCTCGACTTTGAAAGAAGCTGAAGCTCTGGGCTCCAAGCCCAACACAAAGAATCCTCCAGTAGATGCACAAGAGATGAACCAAACCATGAAGATTTAAATCCTGTGTAAAAGAGAACAGTACATACTCCAATGTGACATCACATGTTTTTTTGACATACTTTTTTTTGAGGCTGAGTTGAGCGTAAGCTAGTTTGTATAATTACTGAAAAGCATTGGTGCAATATTTGATTGTGAATGCTGATATTTTGTAATTGTTCTGAAAAGTATTATCTTAATTTTAACCAAGTAAGAGCTTGCAAGGCAGGACCTCATTTATCTTAAACCGCTAAGTTTTACATTTTTGCATTTCAGCCCAAACCACTTACGCACAATAACATGTGGTGATGTATGAAGAACAGTTTACACAGAAGTGCCTTTTAAGGCAAGAATCTATGACCAACTTGAACCCATTGCAAAATGATTGTGGATTCATATTGAAATGATTGGATTTTACCTAATAAATCACCTAAAAAAGTAAACGTTACGGCACCTTTCTAAAAAAATAAATGGCTTGAATTTAAGAAATGCAAATTTATTTTTGACTACAAATTAATTTAATTATAGCAATGTCAACATATTTAAATGATGGACATTTTTATGCACCGATGTGTTAAGGATCTTAAACACCATCTACAGGTACCTACGTTTATTGACTGTATTAGCAACACTCAGCTTTAGTGGAAACCTCTTGCTCATTATCAGCTCCTAACGATATGATGAGTTTCTATGCATGATTCAATGAAAGACAGCCCTTGTTTTGTATGAAGCTGTTTTTTTTATGCAATTGCATCTCAGGGTTTAGCTCCAAAACCTGTATCAGTATTGTTCATAGTATACTGTGACTACTTTATAATACTTCAGAACTTATGCTTATTCCGGGTGCTTATGTATTGTTATTTTGTTATTTAACATTTTCATTGTTATCCCTTGCTTTGCTTGACATGAGGAATGTATTGTTATTAGAGTTTATTAGTAGTATTAAGATAGTATTTAGTAGTATTATGTGCTAAAAATCTTGACTTCAGGATTTGATCATTTGTAATACAGCTATTTTTTTCTCTTTCTAGACTCCATAGAATTTATAAGCAATGTTTTACCATTTTCCTCAAGCTCTTGAATTTGTGTTTTTGGACCAAAAAGGCAGGGGTAGTAGATATTTGATATAGTCGTGCAGTTGCCATAGCAACTCATTTGTCTGAAGAATGTCACATTAATATATATGTTATCGTGTCTAAAATAATCATTTTATTTTAGTTTCATTAAATATTGGCGATTTCAGTTCATACTGAATGTCCTGTCATTTCCAGAGAACAGCACAATGAGAATGTACTCATGGAAAAGGTGGGACATATTTTCCAGGTTAGTGGACACAAGGCAGGCGTCTCTCATTCGCTGAGACAGAGGGGCGGAGGTACAGGACAAACTGTTTACTCCAGCTCTTACTAAAAAAAGGCACAAATAAATAACATGACAGAGAATTGTTCAGTCAGAGGTTCTGAATTTATACAAAGGAACTTTTTTTTATGCATCTTATTCTTTTATTTATGGGCTCTTCTGGACTTTCACTTTGGCACTATTGTATTTGTTGGCACATTAATATTTCATAAAAAAATGTCCATTGTGATTTAACATTCCAAGTGAGCCTCCTACTTTACACATCCTACACAACAAATTCACCCACTCGTTTATTTTGTTACAGGCATTCTGCATTTCCACCTTTTGCCCACTGTACCTATAATAGTGTTGTAAAGGGGATCATTACTTATTCGACAGCTACTGATTTTTTTTGTTTTTTTAGTTTTAAATCATCTTCAAAAACCGCCGGGGGACCACACTTGTTTATGTGAGGTTTAGGTTATCAGTGCTGGCCTAAACACAAATAGAAATTATCCCTTGTGGAGAGGGCCAGCTGGACACTGCACTTTGACCCTTCTATGAAACCAAGCTAAGCATGAATACACATGCCCACACTGATGCAAACGCAGATGCCTATTTCAAAACAAACCTTACAGACATCAAACCAATCTGAAAGGTACATTAAACACACACTGGGAATAAAATGTGTCTAACATACTGCAAAACTTAAATCTTTTGTTTAAAATTAAATGTCCTTAGTTTGGAATACACGTCTAATAGTAAAAATGTCATGGTAATGATCCTGCAGATAAACTATGACTATTATTAAGATGCTTTATCGAATGCTCACAGCAAAACCCTAATGAAACCAATATAGCTGAGGGTTTCCTGAAGCAAGGCCTCCCACTTCTGTTGAACTTGGGGAAATACACCTTGGCATTCTACTCTGGTACATCCATGCAAACAGTGTTATCCCCAAACTTATCAGAGCACCTGCTTATCTTTTACATACACCGATCAGGCATAACATTATTGACATTCCTAATATTGTGTTGGTCCCCCTTTTGCTGCCAAAACAGCCCTGACCTGTCGGGTCATAGACCTGAAGGTGTGCTTTGGTATCTGCCACCAATATGTTAGCAGCAGATCCTTTAAAAGTGCAGTGTGTAGTAGTTATGAGGATGCACTGTGTATTCTGACACCTTTATATCAGAACTAGCATTAACTTCTTTGAGCTACTGTATCTCGTCTGTTTGATTGGATCATGTGCATCACTGAGCCATGGCCGCTCATGACCCTATCCCACTCACTAACAGGTCAGGTGCCGTAATAAAGAGATAATTAGTGTTAATCACTTAACCTGTCAGTGGTCATAATGTTAAGACTGATCGGTGTAGAGTTGAATGACAAATAAAAGTTTGTTCATGACAAACGTCCATGAGCTTCCATTATATTAAAGGTGCAATATGTTGGATTTTTGCAGAAAAATATTCAAAAACACTAGGCCAGTGTTATATATTTTGTTCAGTTGAGTACTTACAATATCCCAAATGTTTCCAACTATTTTCAAATCGTGAGAAAATTTTGATTTGAACCACGAACCGGGACGTTTGAGGAGTCGCCTGTCAATGGCGTCATATCCGCGTTACCTTTTGTTTCTACTTTTACTGTCGAAACCATGGCGACAGACGTGGACATCAGCGTAACGTCTAGCGGCACGCTGTTGTAATTTCATTCAAACATTATGAACCATGGCAGGCAGACTTTTTAACAAAATGAGAAATGGCGTGGCGTTTTGGAAATGGCTAACGTTAGAGCGCAACAAACTTCACTGAAAGGTGAAGTTTGACTTGCTGAAAGGTTACTGGCAAGTGCCTTTAACCAAGAGAGCACAAGCAATCTCTTCTTTTGTTACCCCATCAGGGTTATATTCTTACCAGGTCATGAGTTTTGGCCTGCGAAATGCTCCTGCGACTTTTCAACGCCTCATGAACCGAGTAATTTCGGGTCTGGAGGGTTGTGCCGTCTATTTAGACGATTTGGTTGTTTTTAGTGATAGTTGGGAGACTCACTTAAAGCGCCTTTATTCAGTGTTGAAACGTTTGTCGGATGCGCAGCTTACAGTGAACTTAGCGAAATGCGAGTTTGCGAAGGCCACCGTGACATACCTCGGTAAGGTGGTGGGAAATGGCGAAGTGCGGCCGATTCAGGCTAAAGTGCAAGCCATTCAGAATTTTCCTTCTCCCACAACAAAGAAAGAGCTCATGAGGTTTTTAGGGTTGGTTGGATATTATCGATCGTTCTGTCGTAATTTTTCTACTGTGGTGGCACCGCTCACTGATTTGTTGAAGGGTAAAACGAAATTTGTTTGGTCTTCCAATTGTGAATTGGCTTTACAAAATGTGAAGGCGTTGCTGTGTTCAGCGCCTGTGCTTGCGGCTCCGTGTTTTGAGAGAACTTTCACATTGCACGTTGATGCCAGTAACGTGGGCACTGGAGCTGTCCTTCAGCAGTCTGATGCTGATGGAGTAGATCATCCTGTTAGTTTCTTTTCGAGGAAGTTTATTTCTTACCAGCGAAATTACTCAGTAGTTGAAAAGAAGCGTTAGCTCTTATTTGGGCCCTGCAGCATTTTTCCGTGTATTTAAATTCCAGCGCACCTATTATTATATATACGGATCATAATCCTTAACCTTTTTAAATTCTTTGCAGTGTCCAAATCAAAGGTTGGTCCGGTGGTCTCTGTTTTTGCAGTCCTTTTGCCTGGATATTCGACATGTCCGGGGTTCAGAAAATGTGGTAGCTGATGCGCTGTCACGCGTTTAAGATGCTGTATAATCTTCTGGTTCTAACTTGGGATTCTCTTGAAAATTTTTAGGAGCTGTCTCTGGTCCCAAATCAAGCAACTCATCACTTGACTTTTTTGTGTTTTGATGTTTCGTTACAGGGAACTTTTGTGGAGTCCCTGTCTTATGGGGAGGTGTGACGACCTCTGCTGTTGGTTTTGGGTATTGCTGTTTGGTACCTGCTTCTACAAATTATCAGTCAATGGGATACACCTGGGACCAGTGCTTCAGGCGCTCCTTTAAGGAGTTTCTCCAGTTCAGTTGAGGAGGGCGTCTTGGGAAGCTCTTTGAGGACTTTGGAACTTTGGTTTTGGACTTTGTTTGGATTTGGCTTTTGCTTATGTTTGGTTTGATTGTTTGCTGCACTTATTCTTCAACATTACATTACATTTCCAACCATGCACTTTGCCTTACACACTGATGTTACTGATAGAGAGAGAAACACTGTTATTTTCTTTAATTAATTTAATTGTATTTTCAATGTCACTTTAATTTAGTGGTAATTAAACATTACTTTTGAGCCTAATCTTTGGTTGGCGTGTGTCCTTTGTTTTTGTTGCCTCCTTGAGCCAGGGTCGTAACACTTGACAGAGATGCCGTTCTTGCATGTGCTTTATTAGACAGGTGAGCAAATGTACAACGATTCAATATTACGTAGCTAAACACGATGAAATAGAACATCATACTGATGATATTATAAAATGTTGATGTAGCTTACTGCTAGTCTCATACAGCCAACAAACTAACACAGAGAATTATTATAGCTCAACTCACTCAAATCCAGTTTAATGTTAACGTTACATAGACCAAGTGAAACAGCATTGCGTTTTCATTCTCACTATTTTAATTCATCATTTAGCAATAAACCTCCCTGTTTGAGTAGTAATTCAGCACTCATAAGCATTATGTCTAGGGATGGCAATTTCAAACACAAAGCTTTACGAATATTCTGTTTCTAAACTGCCAAAGTCACGTGATTTCATTAAATAAATGAGGCTTCGTTACGTCATCACTGTTTCAAACCGTTTCCAAACACTTCGAAATGTTTTAGGTTCAAAAAAAAAAAAAAAAACACTTCGAAATGTCAATGGTTCACCGCTAGCGATGATCTCTGTGTAACCAAGAATCATGAGCAGTCAATGAGACACTGAGAACCATTGAACAACAGTTTTATACATTTTTAGATGTTGTAATGAGACATTAGTATAATTAAAAGGAATAATAGTTAATAGTCTCATATTGGCTTGTTTAGCTGAGCCATCCATGGAACAAACAAAACAAGCCCTGACAATTGATAAAAGAACATATAGACACTTAATATTTAATGTTATCAGATGATTAATTAAAGGGACACTCCACTTTTTTGAAAATAGGCTTATTTTCCAAGTCCTTAAGTCGTTTTGAATCCATTCAGCCGATCCCTGTATCTGGCGGAAGAACTTTAGCATAGCTTAGCATACATCATTGAATCGGATTAGACCGTTAGCATCGCGCTGAAAAATGACCAAAGACTTTCAATATTTTCCCATTTAAAGCTTGACACTTCTATAGTTAAGACCAACGAAAAATGAAAAGTTGTGATTTTTTTAATTTTTAATACCGATATGACTAGGAACTATTTTCTTATTCCTGCGTAATAATTACAGAACTTTGCTCCTGTACCATGGGTGCAGCGGCGCAATGATATTACGCAGCGCCTGAAAGTAGTCCTCAGATAGGTAACTTCCAATGTGACCGGCACTAAGTTTGTGAGTTGCAGCCGGCAAATTAGGAGTGGATTTACCTGTGCGGTTAGCCATGGTTCTGTGTGTTGTAAAGGGCTGTGATAGTAAGTCGAAGGTGTATTCTACCATCATGTTTCACAGAATACCAACGAAAAACAAGGAACGAAAGAATCAATGGTTGGCTGCTCTGAACATTGATATCAAAACGCCGGTAACTTAGATTTAATCAAGAAATTGCGTGTTTGGGCAAAGCATTTTGGACCAGGGTCTCATTTATAACCGTTGCACGCAGAAAATAGGCCCTGAAAGAGGCGTCTACTTCTGACCCATAAGTTGTGATTTATAAAAACAAACTTGACAGGAAAATGTTCACACCTGCACACAAACTCGAAATCTTTGCGTACAAACTCTTTTAGTAGAGTGAGAAAAGTAATAAAGTAAGAATTTAAAACTCTGTTTTCATTTTGATATACACATTTACAGTAATGTTCCAGTTTAATTCATGGCGATATGAACTGAAATGACATAAAGTCATTACTCAGAATTTAAACAAAAATTACATGAATTTAGATAGACATGTGGAGGTGCTACTTTTGATCAGTTTACGCTGTTTTAATGACAGCAAGGATTATTAAATACTGGCTAATTCCAATCATTCCTCTTTAAACTAAACTGCAGATCTCATGTTATGACAAAATATGATGATCAGTGATGCACACTTACTTCTATATCACAGACACTGCAGGATTTGGTGGTCGAACGGTCCATTATCCGGTTTGAATAGGTCCAATAATAACAGCTTACTGTACAACCACAGCTGCACGGACACGGAGTGTAAAGACATCTTCACAAAATTATGAAAAATACCACTGTATTTGAAGGATACAACTTGAAGCAAAAATTAAGATTTGCACATTTTCTTTTTTTAAATACTTTGTCAGTGACGCTCTGAGTCAGATGATTGTATTTACGCTTCAATAAATAAGTAGGCCTATCTATTTAAATTAAAATAGTCTAAACATTCTATATGTTCACATTATTAGCAAAACTGCATGGAAGGTTTAAAATTAATGAAATATTTTGAATTAAAATAACATTTGGCCTGTGGAAAATGAATGAATAAACTTTATTTAAAAAAAATATCTGCAAAGTATTTTATACAATTTAGTTTTTACGGATATTTATTCTAAAACATAAAAAGTATATTGGATGATTGTCAGCAATGTACTGTGTAAGGCACAAATGGCATTTATAGTGTCTTGTATATTAATGTTTTTAATGTCTTGTACCTTTGATAGTGTTAAACATGGTGTCATGTGGATGGTAATATGCTTGCAAATGATATGCAGATGAGTTTATGCATAGTAAAACTAGGCGTTGTAAGCTCCATATATGGTGATTTTAGGGAGGAGACAGGATGGAGATGCACGTACGCACAATCTTCTGCTGGCTGGGATTTAGTGCAGGTTTTGGCGTACACATGGTTTTATAAATCTGAACTTTTGTGTGCGTACACAAAATCTAGCTTTTGTGCGTACGTACACTTTTAGGATGAAATCTACGCAAAGTTTTATAAATGAGACCCCATGACTATGGAAAACATGGACAGTGTTACCCATACCCCGGTACAGCGTCTAAAGGATATGGCCTGACAGGACAAAGTGTATCATCACCCATGGTTGTAAGTATAACATTATTTTTAGTTAGCTTGCCTTGAACGACCAGATTGAAAAAGCACCGCTGTTGTCTTTAGCTAACATTACCTGTAAATGCAATCACTGAGTGTGGGGTGAAAGAATAAATTCTGGAATTCACTGCCACTTCAATATACCTGTAAATAGCCTAATTAAATTCATAATCAAAGCCTTAATTCATATTTATCCTCCTATTTCTAATGATTAATTCCAGTTGATTTTACTCAATAGAACTACTGTTTGTTCTTCTTTTATGTTTTCTAAAGTTTGTATTTGGTCTTTGAGTGTCTGGCCTAGGGCTGTGTGATGTGTCATTAAACACTTGATAGCTACATGTTGTGTGTTTGGATTTTGGAGGTAACACAGCCCTGGGAGTTCAGGAACAGTGTTTGCCCACTTTGCACGGCTTCCATAGATTAAATATGAATTTGTCTTTCATTTTTATTATATTTTATTCATTTTATATTTCCTTTTACTGAAAAACTAAAGAATCAAGATGAATATTGCCTGTAATATTGTCTGTACCCTCTCACTGAGAGAAAGCACATGCTATCAGTATGTTTTGGGAACATTTTGGATTGGAGCTTAATCAGCTCCAACCTTGTAGAGACTGTATCTGTGTATGTGTGCAACATTCAGTTACAGATCAGTATTGGAGGTGTCCAATGGGCAACCTGAGAGGATGGGGTGGACTTGTATTTCTGGACAAGACTTTATTTTATTTTGATTTTTGTAGGCATAGTTATTATCTGAAATGTTATGTAAATGTAAAATGTACCTAAAATATGATAATGCCTTGATGAATGAAACCATAAAACATTTTTAATTCTAACTTTCAGATATCTCACTGCAGAAAATAATTCACTGTTCAGAGAAACTGGAATGCCATGGGTTTCTATTGCAAATATTGGTACTGGCTTGTCAACCCTTAGTGTGTTGTACTTGGGTATACTTAGTTTTTGATCAGTAAGATTTCTTAAAAAAAATTTTTTTAAGTCTCTTTTACTCACCGAAGCTGAATTGATAAAAAAACAGCAAAAACTGTAATTTTGAGAAATATTTTGTACAATTTAAAACTGTTTTTTATATGCTTGGCCTACACCGATCAGGCATAACATTATGACCACTGACAGGTGACGTGAATAACACTGATTATTTCTTTATCAAGGCACCTGTTAGTGGGTGGGATATATTAGGCAGCAAGTGAACATTTTGTCCTCAAAGTTGATGTGTTAGAAGCAGGAAAAATGGACAAGCGTAAGGATTTGAGCGAGTTTGACAATGGCCAAATTGTGATGGCTAGACAACTGGGTCAGAGCATCTCCAAAACTGCAGCTCTTGTGGGGTGTTCCCGGTCTGCAGTGGCCTGTATCAAAAGTGCTCCAAGGCAACAGGGTCATGGGCGGCCAAGGCTCGTGGGGAGCGAAAGCTGGTCCGTGTGGTCCGATCAAACAGACGAGCTACTGTAGCTCAAATTGCTCAAGAAGTTAATGCTGGTTCTGATAGAAAGGTGTCAGAATACACATTGCATCGCAGTTTGTTGTGTACAGGGCTGCATAGCCGCAGACCAGTCAGGGTGCCCATGCTGACCCCTGTCCACCGCCGAAAGCGCCAACAGTGGACACGTGAGCATCATAACTGGACCACGGAGCAACGGAAGAAACCTTGGGTCCTGCCATCCATGTGGATGTTACTTTGACACATACCACCTACCTAAGCATTGATGCAGACCATGTACATCCTTTCATGGAAATGGTATTCCCTGTTGGCTGTGGCCTCTTTCAGCAGGATAATGCTCCCTGCCACAAAGCAAAAATGGTTTAGGAATGGTTTGAGGAGCACAGCAACAAGTTTGAGATGTTGACTTGTCCCCTAAATTCCCCAGATCTCAATCCAATCGAGCATCAGCGGGATGTGCTGAACAAACAAGTCTGACCATGGAGGCCCTACCTCGCAACTTACAGGACTTAAAGGATCTGCTAGTAACATTTTGGTCCTAGATACCACAGCACATCTTCAGGGGTCTAGTGGAGCCCATGCCTCGACGTGTCAGTACAGTTTTGGCAGCAAAAAGGGGACCGACACAATATTAGTCCTAATATTATGCCTGATCAGTGTATATATATGCCCTTTTCAAGATTATTTGATGAATAGAAAGTTCAAAAGAACCTAATTTAATGAAATGGAAAACTTTTTGTTATTGTTATTATTATTATTATACACTATCACTTCAAAAGTTTGGGGTCAGTCAGTAAGAGGGGAGAGAAATTAATACTTTTATTCAGCAAAGATGCTTTAAATTGATCAAAAGTGACAGTAGACATTTATAATGTTACAAAAGTTCTTCTGAACTTTCTACTCATCAAAGAATCATGAAAAAACTGTTTTCAGCATTGATAATAATCGAGCAGCAGATCAGCATATAAGAATAATTTCTGAAGGATCATGTGACAGAAAACTGGAGTAATGATGCTGAAACAAAGCTTTGCATCATAGATAAAAATATTTTAAAATATAGTTAAATAGAAAACAGACATATTTTAAAATGTAAAAATGCTTCACAATATTACTGCTTTTGCTGTATTTTGGATCAAATGAATGCAGCCTTGGTGAGCCTTCTAAAAACATTAAAATATCTTAGCCATCTAAAATTTTAGAACGGTAGTGAGTGTGTGCATATGCGTGTATATAGGCCTGTATGCATGCAATTCTTCAAAATAGTTTAAGGAACAGTACATGTAAACAAACAGTAATAATATGAACGATAATAAGCAAAAGAAATGTATCATCTTCAGTGCAGGAAAAAACAGCTCAACTTCTGCAGAGCAGAATGTTCTTATTTATGCCTTCAATGGGGTCCGATAATTCATTCACTAACAAAACCATATTTTAAATAAATAGTAAAAAACATTCAAATCCTTAAACAGAAATAAAGTCATTTAAAAATAACAAATTTGAATGATTTTATCATAAAATAAGAAATAATCATTTATAGGCATAGATTAAGACATATTTTTATACACATATGAAGAAGTCCTACAAACAACAACTGCTGTTAAAATGCTTTTATTTTGAGAGCTTTCCCAGTAAAGGTGCAGTTAATTTGTAATGTTAGCCATTTTCATTCACTTTGGGTATTCAAAACAATAGCCACTCCAGCTGTCCTTAAGTAACCTTTAGGTATCAGATGCTTTAATATTTGCCAGCTGTTAGATGTCCAAAACAAAAATATATCTGCTCTTTTTTTTCTTTCTTCCTGAGATTCGTACATGGAATGCAATCATCAAAATACTGTACAATAAATTAAACAATATAAAAATCCACATTAAACACAAAACAAGTACATACACAAGTATATACTTAACTGGCAAGTTTAAGAGGAAAGTGTTAAATTATGTGAGCGCTTGTAGCTATAGTATCTATTTAGTCATGTATTAATCATTTCACCTTACCAGTATAGTTGAACAGAAATGCTCCATTAGGCTGACCTGTATGAATACAAGTGGACCATTCTTGATCATGATAATGATTTAGAAATATATATGGGTTTAAAACGCAATTTACAAACTCATATTCCCACAAATTTTTGCATTCATTCATTCATATATTTTTTTCTGTTGTTAAACTTGTTTTCCTATGTGCTCTGATCATTACTAGCTGGGTATTGTTTTATATCCCAGTAGTTTTACAATATACACTGCTGAGCAATGCAGACTAGGACAAAATTGTATAGCTGCTTAAAAATCATTACCATTTTTATTTTTTGGGTGAACTCTTACTTCAGGTGTGCTTAGCACATCATGTATCAAATAGAACTTGAGCGCCAGATTTTATGCAATGATTGAACACAACAGATGACACACTGTCAAGGCGAACAAAATGTTTAACATCCACATTAAACATTTTAAATGAACAGTGTGCTGCATTTGACATCTTGCAGACATTCAAAAGTGTTTGATTTATTGTACAACCCTTTGCATGTACAATATAAAAAGAACCTTGGACTGAAGTTCTGGCACAGAGTTGCAGCAGGTTTCTAAAACCAGAGGAGGAAGTGAGTGATGAGATGATCATATCTGATTGGTGTTTTGAGTTGTTTATTTTAGCCCCGTTTCCACCGAAATTACCCGGAACAATTTGTACCAGGAACTTTTTTTTACAGGATCCTGCGGTGGAAACACACAGAGTACCACCTCAAAGTTCCTAGTTCCTGGAGAAAGTTCCTGCGGTGGAAACGCGGATACAACTACATCTTGCAGTAATCCTTTTCACAGGGTTGGCACTTTGTTGTGATCTTCACTTGCCTCTTTTTTTGTAGTCTGAAAGTGTGGGTTGAGTCAGAGGTCACCCAAGTTCCAAGTGAACAGAAGATTGTGCCTAAAAATATTCTTCTATGGCATCTCTTTCTGCTATACCACAATCCGTTCTTCCCTCCATTTTGACAATCCAACCACATCCCTGTAATTCCAATCGTGTATCATCTCACCAGGAAATGACCACAACCAACTGCAACAATTTCATAAACATGAACATAATCATTTTGTCATAATTGTTAGTTCCTTAAATAACTATTCAGACCCTTTTGTGCTCCTCTTGCGAGTGTCTCGAAGGGCCGTCCCGTTAAAAACACGGGGATCACTATCACACACCCAATTTTCACCTGGGAATGTTGACTCTACCTCCTGATTGGACATAGACATCAAGCTTATGAGATATCTGCCATGCCTACACATCCATGGCTATTACTCAGGGCTGAACCAACCAGACGTTGGCATCATCTTGGCCCATGTCCTCCTCTTCCTCCTCTTCCTCGTCCTCTTCCAAAGGCTCATGGGTCCTGAGGGCAAGCTCACGGAGGAAGTCAGGTTCATGAGCTGAGTTCTGGGAGGCGGACTTGAGGCCGATCTTCTTCTTGGTTAGATGGAACTGGTCCCGAATGAAGTTGTAAAAGTCGTATTCGTACTTCATCCTTTGGTAAAGCACCTGCAGGGCCTCTATAGTCGGCATGTGTTTCTTCACTGTGCCTGTAAGGTTCCCCATCTTCCAGAATGCTGCAGAGAAATCAGATTTACAAAATGATGAGCCACAGAGAAAGCTACAGTATGCAGTTAAATACTGCTAAACAATTATTTAGCACATCAGTTTAAAGATGAGTTTAATTTTCCAAAACCTTCCCAGATGATTTAAATACTGTTTAGAATTTTATTCTTACCCTTAAAAATGCTCTTTCATTTTTATTCATATTTGCATTAGCATTCATTTTGATTTAATTTCTTACATATGAATTCAAAGCAATTGAATAAAACACACTTGGACTCTTGTAGATGGTTAGGACATCACTAAAGTAGTGAGGTAGGAGTCTCTCCAGGAGGAGCAATACATCCTCCAGCTCTTCCAGAATTCCTACAAGTAGGAAGTTCTCTATAACATTTTGTTTGGCCCTCTCCAAAGCCCAAACTCCAGGCTCTCTGTAGCAGACAAAGAAAATAATTATTTGACATAAAAATATAATTTTTTTCAGTTTGCTTAACCGAAGAGATTCTTTGTGAAAACAGAAACCTCTATGACTCTCATTCTTTCTGCAAAACACACAAAAGAAAATTTCAGTTTCCAACAACAAAGTCTTAGGGATGTCCATGGTAATCTTTTCAATTAAAAAGCCTTTATTATTTCATGCACTCAAAAAACCCTCCTACATGTTTTGCTGCATGCCTTCCTCAGGGAGAGTAGCACTCGGTTTCGGTTCTCATTGACTTCCATTGTATTTATTTGCCAACATTCATTAAATGATCTTCTTTTGTGTTTTGCATATTGCGGAATAAAGTCAATCATGTAGGCTTTCAACAACTTGCGTACGAGTGAAACTGCGGAGTAATACATCTGCATGGTTAAAATACAGCTATTTAACTCTATAATCATAACCTATTTTTCAAGTGAATTATAAAAATAGCAAGGGCGTTGTTTTGATTTTGACATTAGTGGGAACATAAAAGGAGAAAAAAAACTTTATTCAAGGATTGACATTAAGGTTTTTAGTCTATATTAACTTCAATTAATCGTTGAAGTTAAGTGTTAAAGGTAATGATGAGAAGTTTAACAGATATATAACTTTCCCTTTACTCTGTACATAGTGCAAATGTCAACATCTCTTATCAGCATCAGAGTACATATACATAATGTATATGTAATACCCTATATGATATATACAGATCTTACTGTGAATTACACAGTGTTTTTGGGGGGGTCAGAGCGCACTTGCTCTCTACACATCATTTTATTTTAATATCAAAAATGAACTGAACCGATGATGATTCTGGGGGGGAAAAAACGCAACTTAATCTACTGTTGCTGTAGAAATTAACACAACTTTCACGCGCATCTAATTTAAAGATAAACCAGGTGCTCTTATTTCAGTGTTGTTTTTAATTTTGTGGATATTTGAGTTACCAGTTTGCTTCATATATTCAGTTTAACAATATTAGGTTAAAGTTAAAAAGGGTAAACTTTATATTTCTGTGCACATAGGCTGAGTTTCAAACATTACTCTTGCTAAATGGTCTTCCTTGAAAGAGAGCGGTTTTCTCAAGCATTTACTTTGACTTCTTGGCAAATGTTTTCAGATGCAACCCATTTCAGATGCAGATCCAAAATTACAACATCGGTGGTTACATATAAGTATATTTTTTTTAATCAGAATTATTGCTAGGGACAATTCAGCATCACTGAATATTGGTAAGGTAATGTCCACTTGTAAATTATATGTACTAACTCATCAACTGTAATACCCAAATGATGGGTCATAATTACCTGCACTGAGGGTGTTGTCCACAAAAATATGGAACGATGTAGAATAGGCGTGGGTTGGAGCACTCTGGGTAGTTCTCCATGATGCAAACGTTAATGTCCTGCAGTGGAGAAATGGAGAAATGAGTCAGACAGACAAAGCTACAGCCAAAAATAAAGCAGCACATTGAACAAAAAATTGGCAAATGAAGCAACAACTCAAAATGTGCTTATAAATCATAGACATGCTCAATTTCACTGGGACTATATGCTTTATTACTGTAGCAGCCCCATCAGAAGTACCACCATTCAGTTCTAGTGAACACAAGGGGGCACCACTTACACAAGCAATGAAACACAGTCTTCTGAAAGTTGTGTCTGCACTGCTGGTATATCCAAAACACAAACAATCACTCATCTGGACCCAATGCATTAACTGTAACAGTGTTATCACTTTATTTGACCCAAAAGTTATAATTAACTTTGGGAACATTAAATGGGAAAATATGTTAAGGCAATCGACCGACACACAACAGGAGATGTCTATGAAATCAATGTATTTTGTTTTACACTGTTATCTAGCAAAAGGAAACCAGACTACAAGGCCTGAGAAGACCAGACTGAGATAAAAAAATGCCAATTCTTTCTCTCCCTTGTGTAATTATCAATATACGTCAAGTCCTCAAAGAACAATATGGACAAGAATAAAAAGATTATATGGAAAAACAGGGCAGAAAGGAAAGATGTGGAAGATGAGATATGCGATTTTCCTCAAAACAACAATGCAGCCAACGTTGCTATAATGACACAACTTATTACATGCTGAAAAGTAGATGGTCAAGATGACATTTCTTGGAAAAGAGGGCAATTTGTCAAGTTAACAGCCTGGTCTCTAACTCGTGCACAAGAGAGGTTAAGTAAAGACCACATAGCCACAAGGCCCTAGACTCCACGCACTCCTTCCCTTTCATGAGCCCCAGGTGGGGGAATCACATGCAAGCTGTGGGTCGAGAAGAGAAGGGCCCTCATGCTGGCAGGTAGAAAAAGATACTCAGAGTTATTTCTGCATTAATCTTTCACAGTAGAATGGCCTTTACACATGCCAAGTATGAGTCGATATGTGAACATTATTTCTCTGCCTTTCATTAAGCCCTAATTCATGAAATTAAGAGGTCCCCTAAAGGTGAAACCCATTTGCAATACATCTTGTACGGTCTGAAAGATTTTAGAAATTTACTCTGATTATCTCCATATCCTGACCATTAAAAGCATGAATGCTTTTCAATTATCAGTCACTTTCGATTATTGTTTCTGATAGTTTCTCAAGTTTTGTTTGACCCTCAAAATGGTGGGCGATTTATATACTTAAACTGCAGACTTGATTATTTTGGGGCTCATTTTTAAGATGGGTTTCACTTAATTTTGAATAAGAGTCAACTGGTGCTTTTTATTTTTTACTGTCCCCCTACCAAAATCTGTACTTTCACTTTCTAAAGTACTTGCTTCACATTCCAAATATTTGAGTGCTTTATTTTCTTTTAATTCCACTAAAACAATAAAAATTGTGGTCAGATTTTAAAACACAATTTATAAAAATATGTCCAGGATACATATTTTTATTATACATTATACATACGGCAAAACTGCATTATATTTTAGCTTCTCAAAAAAAAAAAAATGTTTTGCTGTTTGCCACACAGGTGCATCCTGGGATTATTTTTTAAACCGTATTGAACATTAACATACATTGGAAAATGTAACAATTTATACTACATTTAAATAAAGTTAAATCACATTAAATTAATTAAAGCATAAGCATTCAGATAAAAAGGTTTTTAAGATCATGATGAACAAATTTAGTCAAGTGTGTCCAAACATTTGACTGGACAAAGGCTTGATATCTTGTCATGATATTTATAGGTATAAGCAATGAAAAAATTACAGTAGTTATGAACACAGATGCTTGGATTGGGATGTTTGCTTAAAACATTATTACCTGATAATAAATAATATACCAAAACATTCTGTGGAAACTTAATTTACTTGGGATTGTGAACTAAAGCAAAAAAACAAACAAAACAAACCCAGATTGCTGTGTTTAGCTTGCTTTCACTGTTCTCTAAACGTGTTCATTTGTTGACAATATCAAGCTGATGCACTGGCGATTCCTTCAAAGCAATTGAGCTCCAGGAGGGCCAGTTCCTTTAACAATACTCACTCTGTGTGTATCTGAATAGAGTCTAAAAGCCAAGTGCGCATCAATGTCCTTTCATCCACATCTCCACTCCACCCCAATGGACACACATACAACTCTGATGGATATGCACTTTGAACGCACAGATGCTATTGCTGAAAGAAAAACAAGTAATGTCCCATTTGGGCTTCCGTTGACTTTTTAAGTTTATAAAAAAGGAAACGAGTATTTAAGTACAGAAAGCCAGATGGTCAAAAGGGCAAATGTCTGCAGAGAACAAAAGGAACAGAAATGTCATCCTCTAACAGATCACCAATTACACAGCAACTTAAAGAACAACATACTCAAGCCCTGAAGCGATAACAATGCCTTAAAGCTGCGGCGGACATTTAAAACCAACAGTTAAAAACAAGTTCAATGAGGAGGAAGATGCTGTTTGGTGGAGTGGAGTCTTTTTGGATGTATGAAATTACATATAAAAAGTTACAGCAAATGTCTTCTGGCAAACATCCCGAACGGTACAACCGGCCAGTGTTTCTCTCTCTAGAAGGACTCACTTCAGCTCAGGTGACACTTATTTGGCCTTGTGGTCTTGATACAGTCCCAAGGTGGCCATTTCACTAAGCACTTAGTAACACAGCCATTACAGTTTACCCCTAAACTACCTCCAGATGGACGTCACCATGCAACATGCTCTGCCTCACATGAAAAAAACATTTGAGAAAGCATTTTTCGTTCTAGAAAACGCTAGGAAAAAAAAGAATGCAAATAATAAAAAAATACTGGTTACTGCACATAATGCTTGGCTGTATTAAGACTGACCACTGTCTGAGCAAAGCAAAGATTAGACGAGATGATGGGAGACAAAACGAGATGATGGGAGACAAGAAGTCAGTCTGCCAAAGAAACGAGAAGCTGGATGAGTGCCACTTCCTATGTATGTACACACACACACACACACACACACACACACACACACACACACACACACACACACACACACACACACACACACACACACACACACACACACACACACACACACACACACACACACACACACACACACACACAAACAAACACTAACTAAATATATTTTGAAGAATGTTGAACCAAACAGTTGATGGGCCTTATTGACTTCCATAGTATTTTTCTCCATAATATAGAATTCAATGGGGCTCTTCAACTGTTTGGTTATCCATATTCTTCAAAATATCTTCTTTTGTGCACGGCAAATAATGAAATTCATACAGGTTTGGAATAACTTGAGGCTGAGTAAATGATGAAAGAATTTAAAATGTGTGTGACCTTTTAACAACAATAGATAAATGTGTTTTACAAATAAATACAATATGACAACAGAAACACTATTTTGTTCTATATTTATTGCCGGTATCTATTTTTTTATACTATTTTTTATACATTATTATTATTATTTCTGATGTACAAAATGTATAAATGTATATGTATAAAATATACATATGTATAAAAACAAATAAGTAAGATTAGAACTGAAACATGAAACATTTTATGTAATAAAAGTCTGGTTTACTATCTTTCTGGGGACTCTCTTAATGAGCGTGATGTATATCCTATCCCCTTACACTTACCCTACCCCGAAACCTACCCATCACAGAAAACTGCCTTTTTTTTTTTTTCATTTTCATCGTCATTACTTCAGTCTCACATGACCCTTTAGAGTCCCCATGAGTGTGTGTGCAGTCTAGTCCCCACCAGGATAGAAAAACATGAACACACACACAGTGCAGCTTTAATGTTTTCAGTCATTAGTAAACATGGGCAGTTCTACTGCAGCTTTGAAGGTCTGCCAGCATACCTCACACAAAAACATTTGTGTCTTTTTTGTAAGTAACGACCTTACAGAACAACTGAGTTTGCTGGCACAAGTACATTTAAAATTGATAAAAAAAGTGACAGTAAAGACATTCACAATGTTACTAAAGATTTCTACTTCAAATAAATGGTTTTGAACTTCCTATTCATCAAAAAATCTTGAAAACATTGATCATAGTTCCCTAAAAGATATTAATTAGCACAACAGTTTTCAACATAATGAGAAATGTTTCTTGAGCACTAAATCAGCATATTAGAATGATTTCTGAAGGCTCAAGTGACACTGAAGATTGGAGAAATGATGATAAATTCAGCTTGGCAACCACAGGAATAAGTTACATTTTAAAGTATAAAACAGTTATTATCAATGGTAATAATGTTTCAAATATCATTGTGTCTTTACTGATCAAATAAATGCAGTTTTGGTGAGCATATGAGACTTCTTTCAAAAACAATAAAACAAATCTTACAGACCCTACTCTTTCCAAAAATAGTGTACATTTTTATATTTTAAGCATAACATAAAAAGTTTTGATATGATAAACAAATGTTGCCAAGTGTCTCCGAACACTAGCAGAATTCTAGCAGTATATATTTTTCACTCTGTATCTGAATGTGCACACCAGAGGGTCGTCAGAGACAAAACCGGGCCACTGAACTAAGCCACCTAGCAAAACATACTCACACAAACACACTTTAAGAGTTGAAAGGAAACCAGCTTGTAAAATTACAGTCATACCAGGTAAAAGAGTGTGTCTGAAGTTGAGAGTGTGCATGTTGGCGTGCACATCCATGCAGATTGTGGGGGAATTCCCAATACTATTTAATTAAATATTTAATTATTTAATTCTATTTAATTAAATTAAATTCAAAAGGAAAGATCAAAAATGTAACTTCAACAGCATACCATCTGAAGGCTCATTCCTGACAAAGGGCCCAGCTATTACAGACACATAAATCAAACAAACAGATATGTTTAGTGTGAGAGATCACAAGCCACAGTAATCCTAAACTATAAAAAAACGAGATGTGGTTAACCAGGCCTCCGGGAGGAGAGAGGATCTTAAGAAGAGGTTATGTTCTATATGGCGAAGCTCTGATTATATTTATTGTAGTCTCTCATTAGCGAAATTCAACTCTTATCAGAACATAACTGCTACTGTCTGTCATGTGTGTTCCTTTAAGATTACAAATCATAAAAACAATTAAACTATAATGGTTAGTGCTGGAAGATATGTTAATTATTTTTAGAAATGTAGTGTGATATGGATTTAATATTATTCAAAGTGAGCTAGCAGCATTTTTTATATATAAAGCAAAAAAAAAAAAAGTGTCCATTAGTATTCCCATTCATTTTAAATCATCTTTGTTCTTGGAACCACATAACTTTTTGAATCAATCAACCTGCGCTGCAAAATTACACACACACACATATACATAATACACCGATCAGGCCACAAATATGACCACCTTCCTAATATTGTGTTGGTACCCCTTTTGCTGCCAAAACAGCCCTGACCCATTGAGGCATGGGCTCCACTAGACCACTGAAGGTGTGCTGTGGTTTTTGGCACTAAGATGTTAGCAGCAGATCCTTTAAGTCCTGTAAGTTGTGAGGTGAGGCCTCCATGGATGGGACTTGTTTGTTCAGCACATCCCACTGATGCTCAATTGGATTGAGATTGAGGCCAAGTCAACACCCCAAACTCGTTGTGCTCCTCAAACCATTTGTCTAGTCAGTTGTCTAGCCTGAACCAGTTTTGCTTTGTGGCAAGGCACATTATCTTGCTGAAAGAGGCCACAGATTCCAGGGAATACCGCTTCCATGAATCGGTGTACATGGTCTGCAACAATGCTTAGGTAGGTGGTATGTGTCAAAGTAACGGATGGCAGGACCCAAGGTTTCCCAGCATAACATTGCCCAAATCATCACACTGCCTCCGCCGGCTTGCCTTCTTCCCATAGTGCATCCTGGTGCCAGGTGTTCCCCAGGTAAGCGACTCACACGCACCCAGCCATCCACATGATATAAAAGAAAATGTGATTAATGAGACCAGGCCATCTTCTTCCGTTGCTCCGTGGTCCAGTTCTGATGCTCACGTGTCCATTGTTGGCGCTTTCGGCACTGTGTATTCTGACACCTTTCTATCAGAATCAGCATTAACTTCTTTAGCAATTTGAGCTACAGTAGCTCGTCTGTTTGATCTGACCACATGGGCCAGCCTTCGTTCCCCACATGCATCACTGAGCCTTGGCCGCCCATGACCATGTCGCCGGTTCACCACTCATCCTTCCTTTGACCACTTTTGATAGATACTGACCACTGCAGCTCGGGAACACCCCTCAAGAGCTGCAGTTTTGGAGATGCTCTGACCCAGTTGTCTAGCATCACAATTTGGCCCTTATGCTTGCCCATTTTTCCTGCTTCTAACACATCAACTTTGAGGACAAAATGTTTACTTGCGGCCTAATATATCCCACCCACTAACAGGTGCCGTGATGAAGAGATAATCAGTGTTATTCACTTCACCTGTCAGTGGTCATAATGTTATGCCTGGTCAGTGTATATACACCATTGTACAAAAATTTGGTGGTGGTACAATGTTTTAATGTTTTTGAAAGAAGTCTCTTATGCTCACCAAGATTGCATTTATTTAATCAAAAATACATATGCAATATTAAAAAATTCAAATATCTTTAAATGTTTTTAAAGACTAATTCATAATAATTTTAATTTAACTTAATTTATTGGCAAAGCAAAGTCTTTGGTATCACATTATAATTATATTAAAATAAAATGGAAATACTTGTAAATGGTTCAGATGACAAAAGCATATCTCGGTTCACTGGAAGGAAATGTGAAATCAGCATCCAGGAATTTAGGTGTTGTTTTTTTTTTTCAAACATAACTTGCATGTTAAAAAAAAGTAGTTCAAACTTGATGAGAACTATTTCAAAGCTTAGACGGATAGTGAACATTCCAGATTTGAAAGAACTCAAACTCCCCGTCATTCTCATTTTACTCCAGTTCTGGAGACATTACACTGGCTCCCATTTAAATAAAGATATATTAAAATATTACTCACCACTTTTAAGGTATTGCTTGGGCTAGCTAGCTAGCATCGTCCTATATTACTGATCTTTTGACTTTTCCACTGACCAATACACAGACCATTTAGAGGTCTACCAATCGAAGGTCTATAAAATGTAAGGGAGATAAAGCTTTCGCTGTTTTGGTGCCTAGACTTTGAAATATTCTTCCTATTAGTTTAAGTTGGTTTTTACCTAGCCTATGTTGTTAATGTGTTGTTGTGTTATCTTGTTTTATACGTTGTGGCCTGGACCAACTAACCTGCTAACCTGCCAACTACCCCTACTCAGTAGATATTATACTACTCAATATTTGATCTCATTACAGGGCACAGCATAAGTTAACAGAGAAAGTGGCCTGGACTGAATTAACTAGTAACTTGATAAAGAAAAAGTACCAGTTAATGTTCCAGATTAATGTGTGTCTGGGAAACTGGCCATTTATGTTTTATGAATAACAGATATGAGCCATAATTCTGTCACAACCCTTAGTCCACTGATGTAATTCTTCAAGCAATGCCAAGTTTTCATATGACTGTCTTCAGTTTCAGCATTTGTAGTTTTTTTTCAAATCCAAATCAGAGGTTAGAGCATTTAGCAACACAATCGACAAAAAAAGCAAGCATGACTAATCAATTCCTGAACATTCTGCTCAGATTGTCTGAGCTTATTTCCAAACATACAGCCAGACTCCTGCACCCACTCTCACAAACGCTCATTGTGCAACAAATTCATTCCCACGGGGAAATAAAATCCCCAAGTCAAGTCACTGGATGGTCACGCTGCTATTTAAACTTGTAAGTACAACTCCTATCTGTTTGCATAGGTAAATTACTAGTCTTATTGTATGTATCTCTGGTACACTAAACTACAGTAAGCCCTTCACATCACTTTTTATTTTTGAACCTGTGACCACTTCACTAAATAATGCTGCATCCCTATAGGAACAAGCAAAAAATAAATAATAATAATAATTGTTGGTGCACAAGATTATCAATGAGCATGTGAAAGTGTGCTTAATAGGATTGAGTTTCTGTGCCTAATTGGGTATTTCTTAAACTACAAAGGGCGTGCAGCTTAAGGGGTTAATTTGCCCACAAACAGTAGATAGACATACCTTTTTTAGCCTTTTCCCCCCTGAACGAACAAATGGCATTTCCATTTTAAAACTCTGAATACATAATGACCATTGCTAACCCTGAGTCTACACTCTATGTGGCGCAACACAATAAGTCACTGAAAGTAAACTGACGCTCTGTTCTACTCAATGCGATTGCGCAACTTCTGACATGATTTGAAATGTGTTGGTTTTAATAAAACATAGAACATAAAAGTGCCTGTAGTTTAAGAAATACCTGATTAATAAAATGTCAGGGAAAAAAAAGGAACTCCAAACAGGGATTAGGAAGAAGAGGAGGAATTTAGAAAGAGTCTGACCAAATATCTCTCGTCATCTTTCATCTGGGGTGTGCGGATCAAGTGATTCTGCTCTCCTCTCCAGTCCCCAAAACGACGGAAAAAGTAATTGGAGAGGAAACGGTTGATGGGATCCCTGATGATGTTTATGTAGACAGGCTGTTCTATCCTAAACCTGAGAAAGAAAGAGACTAAGAGAATGAGCACTGTATCGATCACTAATTCAACAGCATCAGATACATTCAGATAAATTATCCCTGATTTGCTTACCTTGTGAAATTGAGAAAGTGAACATGTCTGGTGTACAGAAAAGGCTGCGGAATAGTGCTAATGTTTCTCATCAAATCCACCTGGCAAAAAATCAACACAAATAAACAGAGATCAAAATGCATGCTATATAATCATTCATGAGCATATCGTCATCCAACAACACTGACAATTACGATAAAACAAAATAGCAATGGGGAGAAACAAGTTACAACTGCAGAGAAAAAATAACAAAGCATCAATAAATACATTTTTAACTAAATTAATTTAACGAGAAGCATCGGCTGCATGACTTCCTGTCAAACAAATAAATAAAGCACTCACAAATGAATGAATTACATGGTATATACCAAATTAGCCATAATTAAGTAAAGCTGCTGTCTGTAGTTGCTATAAAACAACAATTCTTCAGCCACAGCGGTGGATATATTTAAAAAACATAAATGTAAACAGTTTCAGAATCACACACACATCCTATTTGCTATCATTGTGGGGACTCTCCATAGACAAAATGTTTTTTTGCATTTTTATATTTAAAAAACAAATTCTGTATGTTTTATAAGCTTATTTCCTCATGGGGTCCCCACTGTGACACAAGTCCCCATGAATCAGTGTGCAATCAGGTTGACACACACACACACACACACACACCAAGGAAACATTCCTCGCGTTGATGGTACGTGGTGCAGTGGAAAGAAGCTGACTTCTCATTACCTTAATGTTTCCTAATGAGGGCCAGCTGTCCCTAAATGCATGTTACAGTCTCTACAAACATACCTACACATGCATAAGGAGACTTAACAATCCCTATAACAGATAACCATATGAGGAGCGGGATGGTGTAATGTTGGTCTGGTGTGCCAGGACGGTATGTGTAGAGTGCAGCACACAATAGCTTCCAGAAGTTTCCAGCTAGGAAAAGACCACCCTTCATAGCAAAATCTAAACCTCTTTATGTCCCTCCCTCTCTTGCCCCACATCTCCATCAAACAGCTTACAACACTGTAACAAGTGCCCCGATTAAGCTTCAATCTTTTATCAAACGCTGTGTCAAAGCCAAAATACACATTCTGTAACAACCCGAGGTAGTGACATCATCTTAATGAGATTTCCAGTGCTGTAAACGCTTATATGGGCACAGACATGGTCATACAGTGTACCGCTAAAGTAATGATATATGAGGTGTTGGTAGGACCACATCACAAGTAACACCTCAGGTTGTGACTGGTTAAGTGGTCTGTGGTTTAGTGTTTTGAGGCTAATTAAAAATGTACAGGTCTTATAATAAATTCTTATTATAAAATTATAAAGGTCTTATTATGGCATGACAGAATAAACATGAGTGTGACCCCCCGCTTTATTTTGCTTAATAATACACTATTTAGGTCAATGTTTTAATCGTCAAAGAATTTTGCGCAAAAGCATCAGTTTCCACAAGTGAACAGTTTTTTTTTACATTGATGATAACAAATGTTACTTGAGCACCAAATCAGCATATATGAATATGACACTCACTGTAAAAAATCCAACTTATGTTTTGAATGACAAATTCAGCTTTTAAAGTTTATTCAATTATTTAACATGAAAAAAGTTGAGATAACTCAAACAAAGTTTGTACAACTATTGACCCTAAGTTGAGAAAACTCAAAAATCTTCTGCAGCTGGTTTCCTTAAACTTGTAAGTTTTCTCAACTTTTTTTTTTACAGTGCTGAAGACTGGAGTAATGATCACAGGAATAAATTATATTTTAGTGTACACACACACGCACGCGCGCACGCACACACGCACGCACGCACACAATTTATTCCTGAGATCATTACTCCAGTCTTAAGTGTCACATTCTAATATGCTGATTTGGTATATAGTGCTCCAACTTCTCATGTCAAACTTATATGAACCACTTTTCATATTTGTTTGAATATAAAATACCCCTTTAATGACAAAATCTTGTTCTACACAATCACATAATGATGCGAACATTATGATTGTTTAATGGAGAGGAGGTTCATTTGTTGTTGTCTCATTGAAAGGTCTGTTAAAAACAGACTGAACATTCCCTCTATAAACAAAATAAACTTTCTTCTCTGAACGAGAGTTTTATGACCCTTATCCCGCAGAGAAATTTGCATTTGTTTAGGAGACTGCAGATGCTCCAACGCCACAAAAAGGGAATCAGTCACAATCAAAGCTGTCAGCCAGAGAAAACAAGGGCTGGAAATACACTTAATGCGCATAAAGAATGTTATGCTAACTAATTATGGACGGAGCTGAGTGGTTAATTCTCTAAGCAAGGTCAATAGTTTGTCAGGTTATTAAACTTTACTTGTGTATAAATGATACACATCAAAACAAGACATTAAACCCTTTTTTATTGAGGTAAGTTTGGACCCACCATCGCATTCATTCTTATTATAAAATAATGTCCACATTTTAGAATTCCAGTAATGTAATGAAAGCAATAATGGAAATATGGAAATTATGAAGTGACCACAAGTATTAAATTAAAAAAATATAAATACATTTATTTAAACGGCAAATGTTGTTCAAATGGATTATTTAGGAAGTTTTTCATATATGTGCAGGTGACTGAGTGCAGCACCTTCTCACATTCTTGTTTGCTCATACAGTAGTTTCACCAACCAGGTATGGAAATTTGATTATATAAGATTCCCAGATAAGTCATCTCAGTCTCAAACAGAACACAAAAAAAGATATTTTGAAGACCAGTGGGGTCCAAATATCTTTCATTGTATGGACAAAAACACAGAGACAATTTGAAAATATCTTCTTTTGCATTCCACAGAATGAATCACAAAGAGTCATATAGGTTTGGAATGTCTGTCAGGGAACATTCTATAAATATCCGATACCACACTGAGAATCACTTTCATTGGCTGTTTTCCGCTCTCTCTCATCTTTCTGAACACACACCAGTGTTAGGACAGTTACTCTTTCTGATGGCAAAGAAACCTCTATGTGTTCTGAGCTTCCTCATGTAAACACACACATTTAATATTAGCTTTGAGTATTTACCGTACATCTAACCAGTTTACATTTGAAAACCTATGAATAATGTATCACTCACAAAATAATTTTATCCTTGGGTTCTGGAAGGTCCCATGGTGTCCAGAAAGAATTTTGAGTGTATTCTGGGATATAGACAGATTTCAAGTTAAAAAGTCTTAATTTTCATGTTAGTCACTTTTATTTCATGCTCCTCAACAAACATACATGAGTGTTAATTAATCAGCTTATTTATTTTAGCGTTTCATAGGTTGAGTTTAGGTGTGTGGAGGTGTGGTGGCTTGACTCTACCCAAACGGAATGACAGAATATTTTATTTTCCTCTCCGCAAAGGAAGAAAGTGTGTGTTTTTCTCCACAATGAGTGTCATCCGGATGTGTTTCATTGCCGCTGGCATTCAGTGAGCATTTCCCTTGGCAAACACCTTTATTTCATCACATCAGCAAGTTTTCATCACAGTACGCTTTTTATCATTAGTTGCCTCAGACACACACTCACCCATCCACTGACCTGCTCATGCTTTGTGAGTCTGGTTTTGTTATGGATGTCAGAGGACACCAGGTTAAACTGGTGCTTTTCTGCCAAAATCCTCAGCAGCAGGACAACTGTCCGACTTCCACACTTGCCAACTCTGTTGTAGATCACCTGACTTGGGAATGGCAGCTCCTAGAGACACAGACATTGAAATGCATAGTTATTATTAGTATGAAGAAGAGATTTAAGAACATATGCTTGCACCAACTCCTCTACATTATTAGTAGTACTATAGAAGTCAAAATCAATCTCCCTTTCATCATTCTAACAAAAATAGTGTTTACATCTAAATCTGAGGACTCTTCTAAGGATTTCTTCTGCTGAGGTAAAAAGCAATTTTTGCTTAATAAAAAATATAATTATAAAAAAATAATAAATTAAATAACTGACATTTCCCTCTCCACTTCTGACTGTATCTAAAGCCAAAAATAAACAAATGCTTTGTAAACATTTGTTCATTCAATTTTATGTTTGACCAATAACTGTTAAATTATTAAATAGATCTATACTAAAAGTCTAATCTATGAGCAAAAAGAAAAAAAAGTTGCTGCTACAAGAGAAATAAGGCATCACATTACAGAATGAATATATATATATATATATATATATATATATATATATATATATATATATATATATATATATATATATATATATATATATATATATATATATATATATATATATATATATATATATATTAGTTTAATATTTGACATAATCTATTGTTATCTCGGTAACACTTTACAATAAGGTTGTTTTAGTTAATGCATTAGTTAACAATAACTAATGCTGAACTGCACTTATAAAGCATTTATTTATCTTTGTTAATGTTAATTTCAACATTTACTAATGCATTAATAAAATCTTGTTGACATTAGTTAATGCACTGTGAACTAACATGAACAGCTGTATTTTTATTAACTAGCATTAACAAAGATTAGCTAATGCTAAACAGAGGTGTTGTTCATGGTTAGTTTATGTTAACTAATGCGTTAACTAATGTTAACTAATACAACCTTATTGTAAAGTGTTACCGTTATCTCTTTAAATCAAGTGCTAGATTATGGCAAAGGTTAAATAGAAAAAAAGAACCGTCCCCCTGGAATAACCCAGGGTGTCTCACTCAAGGGCACAATGGTGATAGGAACTCAAATCTAGAAGCTTCCAGTTTCCAGCCCAGATCTTTATCCACTATTCCACACCACCCTAAGAATGAGTCTTTTAAGAAATAAAATAAAATGAAATTCCTAGATCCAGGGTGAAAAGACGAATGGAATTCCCTGCAGGCCAGCATCCTAGATAAAATGTGGTTTAGAGAGCTGCTCTGTCCCCTGTGTATGTAATATGAGAAATGCTCCAGAGAACAAACATTTACGCCAAAAGCAGTCTGTGTGTATGTTTGAAATGTGACATGATTTTCAACTACAGCAGTCACGCTCACTTTTATTCAGGTCTGTAAACACACTCCCTTGTTACTACCGAAACAAGAGCCCCTCCTCTCGGGAGTCTCGGGACCCCTTCAAGCCTTTTATTATTCTGTCTCTCTCAGTCTCACACTCCATAGTGTGAAACTGCTCTCTCTCCCAAAACAACAAATGCGTTCAAGTTCACAGAGAATGCCCTCTTTTCACCTCGCACACACATAAGAGGCCTTGTCTGAGCCCAGCTGCCTTGCCATTTCTCCCCCATCCGGTTTTCCTTCATCTCCATTTCTCTCCCTCTCTCGACATTTACTCCTGTCTCACTCATCTTCTTAGATAATCATGCTTCTATATACAGTATTGTTCAAAATAATAGCAGTACAATGTGACTAACTAGAATAATCAAGGTTTTTAGTATATTTTTATTGCTACCTGGCAAACAAGTTACCAGTAGGTTCAGTAGATTCTCAGAAAACAAATGAGACCCAGCATTCATGATATGCACGCTCTTAAGGCTGTGCAGTTGGGCAATTAGTTGAATTAATTGAAAGGGGTGTGTTAAAAAAAATAGCAGTGTGGCATTCAATCACTGAGGTCATCAATTTTGTGAAGAAACAGGTGTGAATCAGGTGGCCCCTATTTAAGGATGAAGCCAACACTTGTTGAACATGCATTTGAAAGCTGAGGAAAATGGGTCGTTCAAGACATTGTTCAGAGGAACAGCGTACTTTGATTAAAAAGTTGATTGGAGAGGGGAAAACCTATAAAGAGGTACAAAAAATGATAGGCTGTTCAGCTAAAATGATCTCCAATGCCTTAAAATGGAGAGCAAAACCAGAGAGACGTGGAAGAAAACGGAAGACAACCATCAAAATGGATAGAAGAATAACCAGAATGGCAAAGGCTCAGCCAATGATCACCTCCAGGATGATCAAAGACAGTCTGGAGTTACCTGTAAGTACTGTGACAGTTAGAAGACGTCTGTGTGAAGCTAATCTATTTTCAAGAATCCCCATAAAGTCCCTCTGTTAAAAAAAGGCATGTGCAGAAGAGGTTACAATTTGCCAAAGAACACATCAACTGGCCTAAAGAGAAATGGAGGAACATTTTGTGGACTGATGAGAGTAAAATTGTTCTTTTTGGGTCCAAGGGCCACAGGCAGTTTGTGAGACGACCCCCAAACTCTGAATTCAAACCACAGTACACAGTGAAGACAGTGAATCATGGAGGTGCAAGCATCATGATATGGGCATGTTTCTCCTACTATGGTGTTGGGCCTATTTATCGCATACCAGGGATCATGGATCAGTTTGCATATGTTAAAATACTTGAAGAGGTCATGTTGCCCTATGCTGAAGAGGACATGCCCTTGAAATGGTTGTTTCAACAAGACAATGACCCAAAACACACTAGTAAACGGGCAAAGTCTTGCTTCCAAACCAACAAAATTAATGTTATGGAGTGGCCAGCCCAATCTACAGACCTTAATCCAATTGAGAACTTGTGGGGTGGTATCAAAAATGCTGTTTCTGAAGCAAAACCAAGAAATGTGAATGAATTGTGGAATGTTGTTAAAGAATCATGGAGTGGAATAAAAGCTGAGAGGTGCCACAAGTTGGTTGACTCCATGCCACACAGATGTCAAGCAGTTTTAAAAAACTGTGGTCATACAACTAAATATTAGTTTAGTGATTCACAGGATTGCTAAATCCCAGAAAAAAAAATGTTTGTACAAAATAGTTTTGAGTTTGTACAGTAAAAGGTAGACACTGCTATTTTTTTGAACACACCGCTTTCAACTAATACCCCAATTGCACAGCCTTAAGAGCGTGCATATCATGAATGCTGGGTCTTGTTTGTTTTCTGAGAATCTACTGAACCTACTGGTAACTTGTTTGCCACGTAGCAATAAAAAATATACTAAAAACCTTGATTATTCTGGTTAGTCACATTGTACTGCTATTATTTTGAACAATACTGTATATCTTTTCTATTCTAATGCAAATTCAATGCATCCTGCGATTTTTAGATGGTTCTGTTTCAGAAGCCTTTTATAGATACACTACCGTTCAGAAGTTTAGGGTCAGTAATACTTTTTTATTTTAAGAAAATAACTTTTTTTTTTCAAATAACTGCTGCATAAAAAATAAGCAGCACTTTTTGCCATCACAGGAATAAATTACACATATTAACTATATTTTTGCTCAAACACATGCAGTCTTGGTGAGCAGCAGAGGCATCTTTCAAATACATAAAAAATCCCTTCTGAACAGTAGTGTAGAATAATGCATTTAACAGAAGCGTTAACTCAAAACAACTGCAATGCATTTGAGTTTGAATTTTAACACTACCTAATCAGCACAGGCACAGGATTCGAAGCGACGACCTTAATGTTGCTGGCGCCCTATTTGACCAGTTGAGTTGCAGATGCTGGTAGTGGCCTGTGCAGTGATGAGACTGGAGCTAACATACTTTGCTGTAGCATTTTTGTGGTATGTTTGTGTGCGTGCAAGTATGTTGATTTCTTGTTAGATCTGTAAACTTCTGTTCAGAGTTTGTGTGTTTTCCACAGCTGTGAGATGTTAAAACTGGTTGTTATCTTTGCTGGCTTGGGGTCTTTTAGGGGTTTACCAAACTAGACCAATCCACACATTATTACTGTACCTACGAAAATAGGTACATTCATAGATTTATCTTTTTTATAGTAAAGAGAAGCGGTTCTGGTAAAAATGGGATGATTTATACACATGCACACATTGAACTAGACTTTGATTACATTACTTTTTTATTCAGGAAGTAATATTTTCCAAATGTTTAACTTTGAGCTGTACATTTTTATATATATACACATATATTATACATATTTATATATACAAAGCGTGTGTGTATGTGTTTGTGTGTGTGTGTGTGTGTGTGTGTGTGATTTCAACCACATTCTTGTGCACATCTGTGTAGGGTAAGGCCTTTTTTACATTTTAGGTTAACTGCTTAAATTCACTTGTGATGTGCTTATGGCAGTATTTTTTATAATTTGATAAAGGCTGAATTAAATAAAAACAGTGGAATAAATAATGAATCTAGTGTGCTACTATGCCATTCTGAAGTTCCTAACCCTGAGTACAGCTCTCTTACCCAAGCAAATCAGGCTAAAGCAAATAGGTTGTCTCTTATTAAGTAAAATCAAGCTTGACCACTATAATAATTTAATATGCATGTTTGAGTCTCTTTCTATTTTTTAAATCTCTGTCTTTGGACAGCTGCTGATGCAAACAGTCTCATCTTTGTCCGTCTTTGTGGCTCAGGGTCAAAGATGAGCATTTTAAGGAGTTCTCTTTCTTATACCCATCCCCTTTTAATTACAAATGTCTCATTTATTATGCAGGATTTTAGATGATAAGATATTCAATATAAATGCTATTAATTGAACTCTGGATTTTAAAGAAAATATATTATAAAAGATAACATGTACTACAAAACTTTCCCTTTGACATTGTTAAAAACCCTCTATGGGATCATTATTAGAATGTTTCAACAAATGTTTTATAGCACTGCTCTCATGAGGCAGGTTATTGCATAAACTGTAAATAAAGACTTATTTTTACCGTGAGATTGAGGCCTCTCCAGTGTGTGTTCAATACAGGAAATGTTAATACTTTCACAGAACAATCCCTCTAGTTAGAAACAGATATAAAATGTTGTTTGTATCGTTTACATTTGTACAAGGACTGTTAATCTTCACTAGAATATTTTAATGGGTGGACCCCCTCTCCTGTTCTCTTCTGGACACTTTTGTCATATGCGAGTGCACTCACACACAGTACTATCAATGAATCATTCCAGCATTCCAAAGTCTCTGAATCATTTGAACCCATTTCATAGCAGAGACACAAAAACAAAGAGAAAACCAAAAAGGAAAATAGTAGCGCAGAGAAATTAGTGTTACAATTAAGAGTTAGTTTTGACCACAAAACACGAATATAGCACTGATTAAAATCCCAGTTATAAATCATTCTACAGGGAAATCGAACTTAGTTAATTCAGTCTCGCACAAGACTCATCTTAAAACAACCTATAAACTATAACCATTATATGTGTCCTATAACACATATAATCACTCCTTTTTCAACAAGTCTCTGTAAAAGCCATAGACAGACCACAGTGATGGCTTCAACCCTACTATAATGAAACAGACCCATCGTTCATCCTCTGAGCAAACCCAGCTGAAACTTTCACTGAGCTTAACCTCTTTTGCAGAGTGCATGTAATGACACACATTAAATCAAGCTTGTTCTTTCCAATCATTTTCTCTCTCTCTCTCTCTCTCTCTCTCTCTCTCTCTCTCTCTCTCTCTCTCTCTCTCTCTCTCTAATCTGTGTGTCAGATCCACACAAAACATTATTACTTAGGAACAGGAACGTTAATAATATATACAGGTACAAAAAATGGATTAGCTATACACAGTATATTGCCAAAAGTTATGGGATGCCAGCCTTTACATGCACATGAACTTTTTTGACATCCCATTTTTAAAGGGGTACTTCAGCGCTGGGAAGATGAATCTGTATTTAAACTGGGTCATTAAAGTAGTAGAAATGTGAAATTATTTTTGAATTTGCTGCCTTCTAGACTGAGAAAAGACAAAAAATATATTTTTGTCTCACCGGGATGAAAGACAACAATTCCCAGAATGCACTTTGCTGAATGGATTACTTGCCCACCGCATTCATTTTCATAAAATCAGTTCAGTTAGACACTACAATTAAAAACTGAACGTGTCAATATATTGAGAGTGAGCCGACTGAGTGTCATGGCCGTCACGGCACAAACGCAGCAGGAGTCAGATGCATTCATCACATGAGCTAAACTGAGGTAATCGCGGGATTCGCGGCCGCATACATTCACAGCGCGTGATCAGTCTGGCACATTTTCAGTCCACGTTTTTGGAAGCTTAACTTTCATAGGAATTAATGTGAAAAGTTGAAACACTCACTTTGCTCTCCACCGCTCCGTTTACATGAATCTCCCCAGCTCCAGAGCCGAGCACTGTGAGTGCGATGTTGAAAACATGTGGAAATTGCGCCCACTGCTGGCTGTAGTCTTTAGCCTTTGGCCAAAAACTCCTCTGATGACGCAAAATGACAATATTTTTCCAGAAATAAAATACATAATTCTCTCATCTCAGGGTCATATGAGGGGGGAAAGTTCGAATATACTCCTGGGTTTCTACTGATACAAAGCTTAATGCTAATTGCTGAAGTAACCCTTTAATCCGTAGGGTTAAATATGGAGTTGGCCCATCCTTTGCAACTATAACAGCTTCAATTCTTCTGGGAAGGCTTTCCACAAGGTTTAGGAGTGTGTTTATGGGAATTTTTGACTCTTCTTCTAGAAGCGCATTTGTGAGGTCAGACACTGATGTTGGACGAGAAGGCCTGGCTCGCAGTCTCCGCCTTTAATCCATCCCAAAGGTGTCCTATCGGTTTGAGGTTATGACTCTGTGCAGGCCAGTCAATTTCCTCGACACCAAACTCACTCATCCATGCCTTTATGGACCTTGCTTTGTGCACTTATTTTTACAGTGCAGTCATGTTGGAACAGCAAGGGGCCATCCCCAAACTGTTCCCACAAAGTTAGGAGCATGAAATTGTCCAAAAGTTCTTGGTATGCTGAAGCATTAAGAGTTAATTTCACTGGAACTAAAGGGCCAAGCCCAACCCCTGAAAAACATTCCTGCACCATAACCCCCCCTCCACCAAACTTTACACTTGGCACAATGCAGTCAGGCAAGTACCGTTCTTCTGGCAGCCGCCAAACCCACGCTCATCCATTGGATTGCCAGACAAAGAAGTGTGATTCGTCACTCCAGAGAACACGTCTCCACTGCTCTAGAGTCCAGTGACGGCTTTACACCACTGCATCCGACGCTTTGCATTGCACTTGGTGATGTAAGGCTTGGATGCAGCTGCTCAGCCAATGAAACCCATTCCATGAAGCTCTTTACAGACTGTTCTTGAGCTAATCTGAAGGCCACACCAATTTTGGAGGTCTGTAACTATTGACGACTTCTGCACACTGTGCACCTCAGCGTGCGCTGACCCCGATCTGTGATTTTACTTGCCTACTACTTTGTGACTGAGTTGCTGTTGTTCCCTATTGCTTCCACTTTGTTATAATACCACTAACAGTTGACCGTGGAATATTTAGTAGAGAGGAAATTTCACAAATGGACTTGTTGCCCAGGTGGCAACCTATCACGTACTACACTTGAATTCACTGAGCTCCTGAGAGCGACCCATTCTTTCACAAATGTTTGTAGAAGCAGTCTGCATGCCCAGGTGCTTGATTTTATACACATGTGACCATGGAAGTAATTGGAACACTTGAATTTAATGATTTGGAGGGGTGTCCTAATACTTTTGGCAATATAGTGTATATTGCCCAGAGCAGGGCTATTCAAATCTTACCCTGGAGGGCCAATGCACTGCAGAGTTTAGCTCCAACCCTAATCAAACTCACCTACCTGTCATTTTCTAATGAGCCTGAAGACATTGATTAGCATGTTCAGGTGTGTTTGATCAGGGTTTGAGCTAAAATCTGCAGTGCATTGGCCCTCCAGGGTAAGATTTGAATAGGCCTGGCCTTAAGAGCATGCAAAAAGTGTTCCCTTTTTCAATCATAGTTCCTATAGTTCCACTATAATCAATGAAGCTGACTGCACAATGAATCTCTTATTTAGCCTACATAATGTCTACACTGTTTGTAATAAGTTAACATATAATGAGAGTATTAATGAGCATGCAGAACTCTGCATTGGACAAAAACTCAGGCATTTTGAGCTGCGAGTAGATTCTAACTTAAACACATCTGACTGGCCATTGCGCTCAAATCAACAGAAATGTTTGGGATTGGCTATTATTGTTCAATGCTGCAAAACACATTGTTAATTCCAACTTTTGATGCTCTCAAGAGAGGAAACACTTTCACCTATATGCTCTTATTATTGAGAAAACTGATACTAGACCAGCAGTTGTGAGCAGTTCTTTTCTCTAAAAACAGGCAGAAGCAGCAGCAGTCAGTGTTTTAAATGAGAAAAGTTCACGCTAGTCTGAAGTCTGTGGCCATGGAAAGGCTAAGCCTTACACACGCTCCTCCTATGGTCGGGAACCTATGGCTCTTTGACGTTTGGCTCACCAGGTTTCTCACCCATCACCAGCATTTGATCATTAAAAACTTAGTAGGGATTTTCGGAGAATGCGGTTGTGAGTCTCCAAAACTTATAGGTGATAGAATGTGTTTGTCATTCCCATAAATAACAAAACTGTGTGTGAATGCAACCATATTAAGGAAAAGTCAAATACAGGAATCACAACCATATTCTACTGCTGTGTGAACAGAGCCATAGTAACCTCCCGTGCTCAGATACAAGCAACTGCCAAGCTAGTTTGTGGAGATGGCAAAAAGAAAGATTTCAGAAGAGTATGGAACATTTCGAAGTGATTGGACTAACACAAACAGAACACCGAAGAGGTTTTTGCTGCTCAGATTTGGTAGCACATTATTATATTCATTATTAGTATTACTGGTTTCTGTTTCTTGGAAATGCACATTTGACAGTAACTTGAGTAGACCGCAAAAGTAGCTTAAGCTGTTTTTGTTAATGAAAATAAATGTACATTTGTAAAAAAAAACACAAAAAAAGAAGTAACAACTGCTATTTGCACAGGGTAAAATCTAAATATTCTACTTGAGTTAGAACTGGTCTTCAATAGTACCACACATTTGTAGATCACGATAACCACAGAGAAAACCATGCATAGAACCTCAGTCATGCTAGGCTGATTTAAACTGATAGCCACTTGCTATGTACCACTCAAACTTCCTGTTTCATCAGGAAATATATCAGCACAGGAAATAAAAACGCATTTGTCAAGCCATTTCATGGGGTTGTTAAATGTGAATGTATGAATGTGTGTGCGTGTGACCTTCCAGTCACTTGAAATGTTTTCCTCTAGTGCGGGAAGGCCAAAATAACAGGACAATCACAGACAGGGATGTTTTGTACAGTACATTTTAAAAGGAAAACAGACCAGGAAAAAAAAGTATGATAATGGAAAGAAAAAAAGAACAGCTTACCCTTGGTGTAGGAGGCCCGTGGTCGTCAACAAAAGTGGATTCTCCTGTGAAGATAATTGAGTGTCAGAGTGAGCTGCTTACATAAAACATCTGTTATTACGTAAATCATAAGCTTAGAAAACAATACAGACAAAACAAAACTTTTTTAGTGCATTCAGTGAAAAACTATATTTTGGAATAGAGCAGATTCAGCATCTGAGATGTATCAGCAATGGGAGCCAGATGAAATCCACTGTGAGGAAATGGAAGAAGTATGTTTCTGTGGGTGTTTGAGAGAGAAACAGACTCTTAATTCAACACCTTCTGTGGTACAGTAGTGGCTAAAAAAGGAGACACTTATTTTCATCTCAATCGAGGGTCTCCTCTTCAACCTCCACTCCAGATGGCATGCTTGAATCAGTGATGTTCTTCCTGTATTAAAAGGATCGTTCATCCCAAACATGCCTTAAAACATGATAATTCACCATTTACTCACCTTCATGTCTTTTAAAACCTGCACATCTTTCTTTCTTCTGTGGAACAAAATTTTTATTTTTAAAGTGAAACGTGCAAGCTGCTCTTTTCCACACAATGAAAGTGAATGGTGACCACAGCTATCAAGCTAGATTTTCATTGAATCATAACTTACATTTTTTAGTCTGTTACTCGCATAAAATATATGGCTTTCAAAGACATGGACCACTTTTATGATGCTTGTCATTGCATTAACTAGGTCAGCCGGAACCGGGAACACTTCCCATAACACCTGATGTACTCGTTACATCATAAAAAGAGTGGCATCCACACTAATGTTAGTCTCTCTGTTTATCCAGAGGTTTACTGCAGTCGGCCGGATCCAGGCCGTGTCCGGATCGGATGGTGGACCTGCATCTGGACATGACCAGCTCATCCTGGAGTGTCTGCTGAGACCGTGTCCATTAGTGTCTCCTCTGAATTTGCCTCACCGGCACGTCATCCTCAATTAACCCGTCTCCGGCGCAATAACTCCGATCTTTCAAGTATTCATATTCTTGTGTAATCGACGTGCCATCCTAAATGAACCCGTCTCTAGCGTGATACCCAAAATTTTGAATATTCCTATCTAATATGATTTATGACCTGCAAAGGTTGCCAGAATAATAATTATACACTGTTAATAATAGGCCAGAGAAGAACTGGCACCCCGACTGAGTCTGGTTTCTCCCAAGGTTTATTTTTCTCCATCATGCCCTGATGGAGTTTTAATTCCTTGCCACTGTCGCCTTTGGCTTGGCTTGCTCAGTTGGGGACACTCAAATTATGATCCAAGTTACTCAACTAAATATACAAATAGAATGTATTAATTTGGTCATATATAATTCTATAAACTATCCAAATTAAACTAGCCAAATCAAATGTTGTTGCAATGTTGTCCTGTTTAACACTGTGAAGCTGCTTTGAAGCAATCGTCATTGTAAAAGCGCTATATAAATAAATTTGATTAATTGATTGATTGATGCTTGTATGGTCCTTTTTTTTGAGCTGGTCCCCATTCACTTACATTGTGTTGAATAGAACAGCTCAGACATTTAGCTAAACATTTCATTTTGTGTTGCATGCAAGAAAGACAGTCATGCAGGTTTGGACTGACACAAGGATGAGTAAATGATGATAGTATTTTCATTTATACATTAAGGTGCACTGCTCCTTTAATTCTATCTGTTGTGCTCTGCCTGTGTCTGTCTGCTGAATAAATAACTCATCCAGCAACACCGAGCTGCTATACTTCTCAGCCCATCTTCAACTTTCTCAGTATGAGGAGGAGTAAAAGAATGAGATATTCATAGACAGAGATTGATGCGTTCTCATCCTCTGAGCAAGAAGTCATAAATCTTGAATAGCTTTTTTTCAAATCATAAACGAACATAAGGAACAACAAAGAGAATGTACTGTCCCAGACTGATGGTGGCAGTAATGTAACATCTTTCAGAATGTGACACACTATATGCAAATAAAAGTAAATCTCTTAAGACAATTTTGTGTTTACTGAAATATATACAATATACTACTAGCATTCACAAATGTGTGGTCAATTTTAACATCCCTACCTCTTATATATCAATAGAAAATGTGATTTCGCAATTCATGACCCCTTTAACAAATCGGATAGCCATCCAATCAGTAAAAAGAAGTAAAAAAAAGAAGGTAAAAATAGGTAAAAAAATTAAAATAAAATGTATTGACAAAGCCCATTGATGAAGATTAGACGAACAGAACTTATTTGAAATAGAAATCTTTAACATTATAAATGTCATTTTTTTAGATCAATTAAATGTCCTTGGCTGAATAAAAGTAATAATTACTGTCAATAAATAAATAAATAAAAATAATGAAAACAATATATGACCCCAAAACTTTAAATGAGGTCAAGGGGATTCTATCTCAGTTTCTCTAATCTATCAGAAGAATCCATCAGACCTCATGTTCCTCTTTTAGTGGCTGTTGTCAGCACTGAGATCTTGTTAACAGGGCCATATGTCTTCAACCACGCTCACTATGTGTAAACAACACTTACTCCTGACACATAAGACATGAGGAAGTTGATTCGGTCTACTCATCCAGTGTATTTGTGACCCTGGACCACAAAACCAGTCATAAAGGTCAATCTTTTGAAATTGAGATTTATACATCATCTGAAAGCTGAATAAATAAGCTTTCCATTGATGTATGGTTTGTTAGTACAATATCTGGCCGAGATCCAACTATTTGACAATCTGGAATCTGAGGGTGCAAAAATGTTGAGAAAATCACCTTTAAAGTTGCCCCAATTAAGTCCTTAGCAAAGAAATTTAAAAAATATCTTCATGGAACATGATCTTCACTTAATATGATTTTAGAAATAAAAGAAAAATGTATCATTTTGACCCATTCAATGTATTGTTGGCTATTGCTACAAATATACCCGTGCGACTTATGACTGGTTTTGTGGTCCAGGGTCTCATATGGCAATATAGTATAATATCCTGTTTTAGAATAAAAGCATCATGTAAATGACAAGTGAAAAACTCGTGAGATAATGAATGTTACATTTAATTATTTCATTGTAATTAATTAATCTATAATTAAAGTTGAATAAAAGGTCATTTAGGCCTCAGAATGACCTTGTATTAAAATGAACTTGTCACTATCAGGATTAAGCAGTCTGTGGGGGGCTTGCTCAATTATCCACCGAAAGCCCAAGTGCCCTGCTTACCCCCCATGCCGACACCCTCGGACTAGGCTTTGGTCTGCATTGCACTTCATCTGATATTGGACCTTCATAACCCCTCAAAGCCAATTAGAACCTGCACTAACTACCAGTCCCGGCTGCAGTCGTCTGGGGTCAGATTCTCAGACACCAGGCAAGTCATTCAGGTCGCCAGGCTTGGAAATAATTGGAGACCAAAGCAGCAGAAATGCAAAAACATAAACAGAGGACTTCTGCAATGATTAGCATGGGCCAGTTGCATGAAACAGAAAGTGGGCGAAGGCTGGAAAGGAATCAAGCAGCGGTGCATTTCTGTCTACTTTTGTTTATGGGTTGTGTTAAAGATGGTTCAAAGCTTGCTTTGGTTATGAGAGGATCATTAATAACCTATAATTAAGACACAAAAAGTCATAATGACATTGATGGAAAAAGCCACTAACTTACAGTACTCACAAACACTAAAGTCCCCAGCAGGAACACTTAAAAATAAAATCAATCATTTCACGCAAAATGATCCTTTATTGGCTTTCACAAAGCAAACATTCTCTAAAATGGAATTTTCTCTACGCAGTTGGCTTGGCTTAGGAATGCTGTTGTTTGTCGGAATTCCATAAACGCATGCTTTCGGCATGTAATGTTTAATTAGAGTTATGAAATTGGTGACTCTTTAAAGTATGGTTTAGAGATGAGGAGAGCCAGAAATACTCCAGAGGCAGAACAGGAAGCCAGACAGGGTCGACGTCTCGGTCGTGAGGTACACAAAACACAAAAGCCACTGGCTATTTTCATCCAGTCGACATTTTCAAATCACATCCCATAATAATCGGTGACCGCAGGTAGAATATTCTCGAGACGTTTGAACATCTGGAGCTAGCTCAACATTCAAAGGCTGGTTTGATCTGATTTTATGGAACAAGCAAGCCAACCACCCAAAGCAAACTGTGTCAGCATGAACCTATTGTCGACAGACGACCCTCAAATAAATGCATCTGTATAGACTTCCATGAAATATGTGTTCAAATATATACACACACACAGAGTACAGTATTACACTGGCTCTTCACTTAAATGCCTATTGTCATACTAATGGACTGCCCTCACAACTGTTTGGAAATTGGGCAAAAGTGACTGTTCTTATTATATAATGTTCCCAGATGATCACATAAAAAATTTAAAAAAGACAACATAGGCCTAATTGTATTGCCAAGGACATAAAAAGGGGAAATACTTGATATAATTGCATAATTCACAAGGTAATAATAATAGCTTGTATTAAGTATTCTACACAAATTGTACTTTCCACATATTAAACACTCCACATCCAAAAAAATTCTGTAATGTTTTAGTTTTTTAATGTTCTTAATGCCAGTCGCTTTTAATTGTCTTTAATTTTGCTGTGGATTCTGAAAACTTTTTTATGTTTTCTTGAAATAAAATTTAATTTAAATTAATTATTATTATTTATATTTAATTTATATTAATTTTTTTAGAAAAATTACTTTTGAACTCATCAAAGCTTTGATTCAGCTGATGCATTCAAATGTGAGCTTGAACAATGTCAGTCATTAAAGGGATGGTAAAAAGGGGCATTATAGGAAAAAAAGCGAAATAATACAAAGTTGTCTGTGATTATTAACAGGACGCAATTGTTTCCATACCAAATTAGCTCCAGGTGATTATGTTTATTTGCTTCAGTCCACAAGAACATGCTTAAACTGCAACCTTACAAAAGTCTCAATTGATCCCACTGTCTCACACCTGCACTGTACTCAGTTAAGTAAGTGCTTTAGAGGGTGTGTGACAGACAGGCTGACAGCACACTTATGCACTCTCACACTCCTGTTGGTGTGTAGGCAGTACTATCATGGCTGAGACAAGAACATATGGCTGAGGGTTGGAGGGTCCTGAAAAAATGACATTAGTCGGGTTAAACGCACCCTGTTTAAATAACATCAGAGACTTATTTCTTTATTTCAGACACCATCATATGCATTTTCCCCCTACAGCAGAAAGCAGTATGTAGGTTTCATACTCTGTGTGGCGACAGAAGCATGTGTATGTGGTCAGCCTTCACTCAACCCTTTCATTTAGTATGTAGGAGTGGCCCAACATTAGCCCATCAGTCTAATGATAGTGGGGGGTTTAAGAGTCTCCACCCTGGACTGTTATTCTATAGGTCTCACCCTGTAACCACCTGCCAAGTGTGGTAGAGTTGATGGACATCTGCTTTCATTTTTTTAAATAAATAATTGCTATGTTATGTTGTTTTAGGAACCATCCCCTAGTGAGGTCCAAGTTCCTGAAGGAGACTAGAAAGCTGTGTCAGGATTTATAAGGTGGCTTGTGTCTAATGTTAGCATGGGCTTGACTGATTTAAGCTCTTCACTTGTGAGGCTTTGATTCAAAGGAACACCTCACTTATGGCACACATAACATCTCTATGTAGTTCACTACTCCCCAAACACTGAGCAGGGGATCTTCATAATTCATTGCACTTGAGTCATAAGTTTTAAGTACAATGGCATATACCTACCTACTCATGGGTAAAACAATCTCTAAGATTAATTTACAATGTTACAAGATATTCATATTTCAAATAAACGCTGTTCTTTTGAAATTATTAAGCAGAATAACACTGATAATAAGAAGAAATGTTTTTGAGCACCAAATCAGCATATTAGAATGATTTCTGAAGGATCATGTGACACTGAAGACTGCAGTACAGATGCTAAAATTCGGCTTTGCCATCACAGGGATATAAAATATATATATTAAAATAAAAAGCTATTATTTTACATTTTTATAATATTTCATTTGTTTTACTGTATTCTGTTCAAATGCAGATTTGTTGAGTATAAGAGGCATCTTTACAAAACATAATAATCTTACCAAACCTAAACTTGTAAATGGTGTTTGCGTGTGACTGTTGCACTGAAGTAAACATTATTTGGATCATTTATAATATGCATGTCTTTTCTGTAACCCACGGCCATGATAAATGTCAATAAGAGGAGGTCAAGTAGAGAAGTTAAGAAGCTAAGCCACAGCTAATTAGAATCAGAACTAACAAAAGGAAATGTTATTTAACAAAGAATAAGATAGCATACAAGTTAATGATGTTACATTTACTCTGTTTGCTTTTACAGAAAATACAAAGCTCTAACATATGAACAAAACAAATAAGTAGAACTAGAAAGAAGATGGCTGCTTGAGGTAAGGTTACATTTCTCAGATTAATCATGAAAAATCAATCCAGTAAGGGTAACAGGAAGTGGGTTGGGGTCAAAAAGAATTATGGGAACATCTGGTTTTCATGTATGTTATTTCCCGTGGATAGTCTATACTGTACATACCTCTGCTCACCTGCTCTAGCCTTGGCCTTGCCTTATGGGAAGTGTGCATCACACATATACTGACCTGCACTCTATCCCATTCTCACCTACAAAAGAAGCCACATGAAATCACCATTTACTATTCAGGGATAAGCTTAAGTGTAGTCCAGGAAAAACAGAAACGTGAAATTTTACTGAAATTGCTATAGACTTCTAAAATGGTTTCTCATGACAAGTGACAAACCTCAAGTTTCTGGAGTTTCACCCAGGGGCCATTCAAAAGAAAAACTGTGACAAAACCCTGTGAATACAGCACTGAACTGTAGCTTGAAACTCTTTTGTCTGCTCTTAGTGACAGGGAATATGCCAAATAAAACTTCTGAAGGGAGATTCCATTGAGAGATTTTCTGCAGATTTGCTCTAAAGCAGACTTTTGTTGTTTTTATGACTGTGCAAAACAGCAACATTTGTAGCAAGTCATCAAATCCAGATATCGTCATGTGCTTTTCTCATCACTGCCTCCCACACAGCACACTTTTCTGGATTTGGCCAAGCACATTTGAGCACCTGGAAAGAACCAGGAAAAGCCTGTTAAAAATGGTCAACTTGAACATGACCTTTGGCCTCTGATGCACAAACATCTATGGCTAACATATAGGCAGAAAACAAAAATAAATCATTTAATCAGTAGGGCAGTATTTTATAAGCACAGGTGCAACTCAAGGTTAATACCAAAAACCACAGTGTATGAAACCCTAATGCACTCCGACAGGAGCCTCAAATGACATTAACACAAATGGCCGACACACATGCTAGTTTACTTACACACATACACATGGCTTACTAAGTAATACCCAAAGGAAATGACCATGGGATTTGAGTAAGCTGTGGAGTAAACTGACTGCCAACTGTTGTAAGTTTCCTTGTCTGTATGAAATGGATCCATCCCCATAGACTCACAGTCATATTTACCAGGGCTTCTACAAAACAGAATTGTGACATCCATAAACCAGGTAAAAAGAAAATCAGTAGCGAGACAAAAGCACAACAACATATGGTGGCAGAAGAAGCTGGAGGGTCTTTAATTTCCTAAGCAACAAGACACAAACAGTAACCCGGCTGCGTTTTTAACACTGAGGTATTTTCATTTCAGCAAGTCTACTGACAGTAAAAGGGAGGGTGTGGCGTTTATGCCTTTAAACGTGTCTTTAAATATGTGTCCCTATGGCCAACATAGCCACAACTTACAATACACTGCCACACACGGAGCGGCACTTCCTCAAGTGCTTTATTCAAAGACGCAATTGTAATTTACTCAGAGGGCTATTAAGATTATATCATAAACATCATTAATATCTTAAAATATATTAAAATCTATACTATTTTAAAATAAAGAACAAAAATCACTAAATGCTAAATACTACAAGTGAATTTGGGCATCACATTCACAACGTTCTAATGTACAGTATGAAAAATGCATATTTGCTAAAGACAACAATATTTAACAGTATTGTTAAAATATTCACTCATTATCAAAATAAAAATTCTATCATCATTACTCACCCTCACTTGTTCCAAACCCATAAGACTTTGGTCAAATTAAGATATTTTTCATGAAACTTGAGAGGTTTCTGTCCTTCTTTTGAAAGTCCAGGAAACCAAGACTTAAAAGATCCAAAAATAAGGCATCGTAAAAGTAATCCATATGCATCGAGCGGTTTAATCCAAGTCTTCTGAAGAAATATTAATCACTTTGTATGATGATCAGATTTCATTTAGGCTTTTATTCACATATAAATCACACAAGGTAAACACGGAAGCTTCCGTGTGCATTATGTGCATGCGTCACCTATTAAAACGAATCTCATTGATTGGTATTTGTCCAGCACGTTGCATACAAAAAAAACTAGATTTGTTCTAGTGCAAAAACTCAGCTGACAGACACTCAGCCGTCAGCTCGTTGTATCACGGCCTAAGAAACGCATCCAATCATGTTCAGTACCCTAGTTCAGTACCCATGTTCAGTACCCATGTACACATCCCTAGTTTCCCACAGTTTCATGGGAGGCATGGGAGACACATATGGAATTGACCAAACATGTGCTGTAATCTGTGTATGTCAAACAGAGCTGTCTGCACATTAAAAACTCACTGGAGCATTGACAAAAATACTAAGAGACCATTCATAGATCAAGTAAACCTGTCAGCACTAGAAATTGTGATGTGATCCTGCAGGTCAACTAGGGTAGTTCATACTTTTTGTAATGCATATGTTCATCCCGGCGTTGAACCCAGCATTGAGTTTTGGATGGCTTTACTTGCAAAATAACCTCTGATTGCAAGGAAAATGTAACGGTACTGGGATTCATAAGACTGCAGCAATGGCTTCAATCTCAATTTCCTGGTACTCAACACGTTTCACTTCCAAGTCTAGCTGACAAGATCCTGAAGACGGAGAGAGGGACAAAGCAGCTCTGCCTCATTTTCATGACGAATGAGTCTTCGCTCACGAAACCAGGACACATGTGGTTTTGATTTGGATCTCTCTGTCACGTGCAGCTCAAAATCTCCCTCACTAAGTGCTTTAACTAATCAGACGAGCTCTGAATTATTCATTTCCTTATCAACTATGTCCCTTTGTCATTAACGTATTGTGTAATAGTCTGATGTTTAACTCCAACACTTATTATAAAGAGCTACTGCTGCGTCTGATACATCTTTATTCATTTATGTGGACGATTTTGTGTTTGTTGTCTATGGAGCAGATCGAAATTGTGTTAAACATTGGTTTTGCTAGTATAGATTTATCATCATATGGGGAATGTTCTACCCTGTGGCTGTAATGGCCCGTGGAGAAATTGTAAATGATTCAAATCCTTTTACATTATGGCCAGTTGAGGTTAAAAGGATGTGAAGTGTACCATGGGATACATATATTTAGCACGTATGAATTGTTGCCTATATTTTGAATTACGGTTGTCCTCTGTGGCTTATTGTGCACAGAATGTGCAATGATGTTACACAGGGTTTAGTTGAAGTCTCTTTGACATATCCTTCTAAGAAAGCAATTTATTCTTACAAGACTATGTGTCCAGAAGAGATGGGTGAGAAATACAGGAAATGCCATGTTCAGCTCTTAAAATGACAGTTCTCAAGGCCAAATTGCTTTAGTTCAGTTCAGTATGTCACTACAACTGGTTCTCCCTCCTTTGTTTATGAGCTTGTATTTGCATTACAATGTTGGGTGGACTTCAAACGACAAGTCTTCTAAGCCGATTTTTCTTGACCACATATAGTTGTCGACTATAAAATGAATACAAGCTGATTTGAATCTGACATCATTTTAAAATCAGTGCATCCCTAAAAGATAGTTTACAGTGACTTCAAGAACCAAAGTAGAGTTTATTCGAGAAATAATATGCTATCTTAGCAGAGATACAAACTTATGCACCCTTTACTGAAACATGCTGGTTATAGGATATAACTATCATAAAACAAGAGTTCAAGCATAATTACACAGTGCAATATGGCTTGGCATTGACTTTGTGTGCAAATCTCTCTAGTACGTAAACAACATTTAACAAAACTATGAGTCCTGCTTTAAAAACCCATTCGTACATAACCTAACCCAGTGTCACTGCACTGTAGAGTGGCCAACAAAACAGACTGGTTGATTGAAAGCCGCTAATACAGGTCAACAGGAGTAAACAGGAAGTACATGCGAGGAAGTGTCCCGCTCTAGAATATGCATTCTTTCTCATACAGACACAGACTCCCACACAGACAACCACACACACCACTCCCTCCAGCTCTAAATAACATAGGCTGCACATGTGCAGCACATGTGTATGTTTTCCTGCTCACTCTGTAATAACAAATATCACAGAATGAGTGATAAAATGAATGCAACAGCTAATGGATTATTCCATAGTGGAGGGCAACCAGACCCTCAGATACAACAGATATTACTTAAATCCACTAAACTAAGAGTATGAGCTCTAAACCAAACAAACCAAATCCATCTTAAATGTGTGGATGAGAACAGGAAACATGAAAATTGGATGCACTTCCTGCTAAACGGTTTTCCCATCACTCCCTCTCAGCTAAGCACTCAACTGCAATAGCATAAACAGGATTTGGATCATTTAATAATAGTATAATCGAGTTAAATTTGTAAAGAGCTTCATATATTTATTAAACTCCCTACGAAACAATTCTATTAAGGAACAAATCATGAAGCTCAATAACTTGCACAGTAAAAAACAAAACAAAAAAAGGATAGGGGAGATACATTACAGACTTTGATGGTTCACTTAAGTATCAACTTGGTCTCAGATGTTTCTGCTAAATGCTAGAAACAATAATAGAATCAGGGACATAGGCAGGAATTTTCATATCGCAGAGGTCCCAAATTTGAAGAAACAAATAGATAACAACAGCTTTAAAACCATGTCAGTGGGCAGAATATTATTTGTCAATGCCTGCTCTCTCCTCATCTCCATCGCTCTTTCTTTTTCTCTCAGTCTCCTTATCTTGCTCTGTCTCTTCCCTTCCTAAAGCTAAGCTTTGACTGATAGTCTTTTCATTTTCATCTGTCAGCGAAGACAGTAAACATGTCGTATCGCATTATGTTTTAATCATTTTAATTTATAGGTAATTTACTGAAGGCTACCAGGAAAGCTAGGTAACTATGCTTATTAAAGCCCTAGAATTAGTTATATTTTGAGAAACTATATTTTAAATTGTTCTCTGATATCTACATAGAGGGTATGTGGCTCATTTAAAGGGATAGTTCACTTTGAAATTAAATTTTGATATGTTTTAACATACCTCGTGGGCATCCGAGATGTAGGAGTATTTGTTTCCCCAGTAGTTTCAATTTTGATAATTTTAGGTCAAAACGTTCTTGTCTGTGCCTCATATAATGCAGGTCTAGGGTCACCACCTCGAAAGAGCACACACAGAGAAGTCCAAATTAAAAAATCCCTCATCGTAAGTACACACTGATGGCCTAAGACACGAAACGAGCCTCAAAGGAACGAGTCTTTGTTCTTTGTGTGAGAAAACGAACAGTATTTATATCGTTTTTACCTCTTGTACACCACTACGTCCGACTGATCCGAGGACGCGCGTGCGTTTTTCCTGTTGTGACATTCGCGCGTTCTGGCTTTAGTCTGCGCAAGCGTGGAAAGCGCGGAAGTCTTTTACACAAAACAGAGATTTACGTCGGTTTAAACATCCAGGATAAGCGCAAATTAGTACCATTTCTATTAGCCGTTTCACCTATAATCTCTGTTTTGTGTAAACAATGAGAGACGTACACGCGCGAGAGATCAACTTCCGGCGCTTTCTTCTTCTTATTATTATTTTACGGCGGATTGCATCTTCCGGCGCTTTCCGCGCTTGCGCAGACTAAAGCCAGAACGCGCGAATGTCACAACAGGAAACACGCACGCGCCCTTGGATCAGTCGGACGTAGTGGTGTACAAGAGGTAAAAACGATATAAATACTGTTCTTTTTCTCACACAAACCGCTCGTTTCGTGTCTTAGGCCATCAGTGTGTACTTACGATGGGGGGATTGTTTAATTTGGACTTCTCTGTGTATGCTCTTTCGAGGTGGTGACCCTAGACCTGCATTATGTGAGGCACAGACAAGAACGGTTTGACCTAAAATGATCAAAATTGAAACTACTGGGGAAACAAATACTCCTACATCTCAGATGCCCATGAGGTAAGCTAAAACATATCAAAATTTAATTTCAAAGTGAACTATCCCTTTAAGGGTTAAAATTGTCCAGATACAGTTTTACAGGTCCATTTACAACCCTAGAAATTGTCCCTTGAATGAAATGGTCTGTTTTTGCCTTATTTGGAAGGGTCATGAATATTAATGTTGAGCTCTGCTCTGATTGGCTTACTTCAGTAGCTCACACAAGTGCAGTTCTTCAGCTAACATATTCACAAACAGGAAAAGCGGCTTGTGACGTTGCGAGTCCTGACAGAACACAGACCGACTGAATGGCACTTAAAGCAGAAAATCTAAAATGGAGATCGCTGAAATCCAGCTTACTTGTTTAATGGTGTTTTCAGATCACTGCGCGAGAGAGAGAGCTTAAGTAAAACACTGAATAGTATACGTGCTCTTTTAACAGAAAAGCTCAGATTGGGGGATTTAAATTACTGAAATCTGGCAACCGCAAGCATGAACACTCGAATTGCTCCTCTCAGCAAATTGACACTAGTCAGAGCAAACTAACAACTTTGAATTCAATTGGTGCTGTATACTGTTATAGATAAACATCAGCCATGCCTGTTGACAGTTCTGTTCTGTGGGAAGGCTATGAAAAGTGCTCACATCCCCTGCATAGCCTGGAACATAACATGTATATCCATGATCTGCCATTTTCACTATATTGTCCTCATTTTCACAATACCTGCAGAACTTCTGTTGATTCGGTGCAGGTCCCCGTTAATACTGCCTGGCCTTGAACATGGGCTGGTTATATGCAAATTTGGGGAGGTTCATTTGTTAATGTTTCTTGTCCCCTCACATTGACAGTTACTAAATATTACATTACATGAATCACATACATTTTCAATTCAAAATAGCGAAATTAGACAAACGTTTATTAGTTTCTACTTAGTCGCAACGTCCACCTGCCTATATTGATTTGATTGGTTATCTCGGATATTTTGACATTGATCAAAATAGTGGTGACAGACTGCTGAGGCAGCTCAGATGAGGAGATCTTGGTGCAGTACAAAAACCTTGCTACACATAATAGTATATTAGGCAATTATTAAACCTTAATAATTTAAATACATAGGTCCAGACCTCGGTGACCACATAGCTGGCTACGACATGAATAGAAAAGAAACAAATTAGACAATTGTAGACACACAGTAAGAATATAGTGCTATATACAGATAGCAAAGTTTAGATCGTTTGGTTTTGGTTTTGCTATCTTGCAAATCTGAACATATGTTTGAGACATTTATATTTAATAATTTAGCAGATGCTTTTATCCAAAGCAACTTACAAATGAGGAGAGCAATAGACACAATCAAACCAACAAAAGTAGCTGCGTTTCCATCACCCTTCAAATTGCATGAATTGAAAAGACACCTAATGGAAACACATACATTTTTTAAAATGTTTTTACGCTTACATGAGGTGATTTTTCAGGCAATAAAAAAAGAATATTTCACAAAACTACAATGTAAAGTGTTTTTTCGCATGTACAGGTCACCTGGCATACGTAAAAGTCACATGATCATTCACAGTTCCTCTATGAAATTGAGTACTATAACCTCCCAGAAACACCTCATACTTTGCCGATCTTGGGGCTTTCTTTGCCTTTCGATTAAAATAATGGTTTGTGCGGTGACTGCAATGTAGGCTACATAAACCTACCAACATCCGTCGCCATGATTTTTGGAATGACTTATAACGAGAGAGAAAAAATATGTTTTAGTTGCATAACATCGGTTAAATGGAAATGCCATCATTTCACAAAAGTTTTGTGCATATCTTGAATCGAAACCACGCTAATGTGTAAGTGCTGTGACAAGTCCCAGTTAGTCTAGCATTGTATATGTAATATTTTTGTACCATATCACCCTGTAGCCTAAGAAACCCACTGAAGCTAAGCAGGGTTGAGCCTGATATGTACCTGGATGGAAGACCTCCTGGGAAAACTTGGTTGCTACTGGAAGAAGCGTTAGTGAGGCCAGAAAGCACAGTCCTTTGATGAGAATGAGGTCTCTGAGGTTATTAAATATCCCAATATTCGAGAAAGAGTAGAGCATCCTGGCCAGATTTGCCCATTGGCGTCTGCCGGTCATTGCCTCCTCTCCTCTTCATCAATCAGCTGGTGTGTGGTGGGCGTTTTGGCGCAACATGACTGCCGTCGCATCATCCAGGTGGATGCTGCACATTGGTGGTGGTTGAGGAGATTCCCCCCTTCCATATGTAAAGCGCTTAGAGTACCCAGAAAAGCGCTACATAAATGAAATGAGTTATTATTAATTATTATTATATTAGTCAAGTGTTGATGGAAAAGATAAGTCTTTAGCCGTTTCTTGAAAAGAAGGTGCTTGTGTTAGGGAGGTCATTTTACCAGCAGGGAACAGTCAAGGTAAAGGTCCGTGAAAGGGATTTTTTGCCTCTTTGGGATGGCACAAGTCATCGTTCACTTGCAGAGCACATAAGTCTGAAGTAGTGAGTTTAGGGTGCAGAGTGGTGGTTCAGTAGGCAAACATCAGTGCCTTGAATTTGATGTGAGCTGCTATTGGCAAATTGATGAAGAGAGGTGTGACCTGCGCTTTCTTCGGCTCATTAAAGACCACTCTTGCTGCCGCATTCTGAATCAGTTGCAGAGGTTTGACAGTACATGCTGGAAGGCTTGCAAAAAGAGCATTACAAAAGTCTAGCCTGGATAGAACAAGAGCTTGGACAAGGAGTCGTGTAGCATGCTCCAACAGGAAGGGCATGATCTTCCTAATGTTGTACAAGGCAAATCTGCAGGAAAAAAACACTTCCTCTGCTTGAGTTTCCAGGAAGAATTACATCATTACAAAAGATAATGTTAAAAAATATCCAGTGTTGTATCTGAGGACTTCCTCAAACTGTCTGAGTGTAAGGGCTGCTTACAACAACTGAGACACTCTCAGGCCATCTGCCATCTTGTTATAGTACTACAGTGCTCTATATCTATGGCACATTTTGCCTCGGTTTTGGAGCTGGAAATATACTGTACTTAAGTCTATGAGGCGAATTCTAAAATGTTCTGCAAGAATGTCTCTGGTTGAAAAGTAAAAGTGCTTTGGTCAGCTCCAGATGTTCTTGTTTGAGCTACAGGCAAGTTTTATGTGGCAATAATTAACATGACTCTCTAGGAAAAAACAACTGAACCCTAAATAGAGCTAAAAGTGTGTGTGTGTGTGTGTGTGTGTGTGTGTGTGTGTGTGTGTGTGTGTGTGTGTGTGTGTGTGTGTGTAAAGCTGTTTCTAGGGATGCCAAAGAGTAAAACGAGGAAACGGTTAATTAGAGACAATGAGGAAAAGAAATTAAGAAACTACGCTACTGGTTTGCTGAAAAAGCAGATGTTTATAAAGCAAAGACATTTATTATGCCAAAACTTCTAGCTTCTAACTATAACATCATGCAATGTTATGTTACATGTTATTTCTAGTGAGTTTCACTCCAAACTAAATTTGTAAGGAGAGACACAAAACAATGTAGTAATGTTCATCAACTCAAAGAATTGAAGAACTTATCTTTTACCAGTCAGTCTCTCTCATTAGATTGACCTATGGGAATTTAGTCATCATTACCCGCAGTGGAACAGAAAGCACTGTCAAGTTTCATGACACTGAAGCTGTTGTATGTCACTGAACTGTGAACACTGTATCAAGACTTTTCATCACTCTGCGGTAATTAGACCGTAAAAGTAAAAGTACTAGTACTTACTATTTTTACTTACAAATTTAAGAAGTTGACTCATTTGCGATGGTGAGGTAAATATAAAATAAACATTGATAGGAAATGTGGTCATCAGCAAAAAAAACTTGACTCTTCTGCAAAATGCTTACTATGCACTTTCTATTGTCTCATTATGACAACTAGTACAGCTGGGAAATGCTGAACTTCCTTTAGGCAGTTCAAAGGAATTGATGACACAAAAATGAAAAATCTGCAATTCAAAATAAATAAGCGCTTGTGGTGCACTAAATTGACGTATAATGTGATGCATCATTAGTGCTCCAGTGCTTGTCACCAAACATAAAGTTATCATTTTTAATACACACACACACACACACACACACACACACACACACACACACACACACACACACACTGGGTTTCCATGTTTTAAGAGGACTTTCCATAAATTATTTTATTTGTATGTAATTTTTCAAAAAACCTAATTCTGTATGATTTATTTAAAAAAAGTCCCCACAAGGTCCAAAATTACTGGTATTATAGTACACACACACACACACACACACACACACACACACACACACACACCAATGTTCTAAAGGAGAAACTCTTGAGGGAAGGAGGAAAGATGGAAAGACAGAAATAAACAGGCAGAGGAAGGGCAGCCAATGCAGGAACATGGATCAGGGTAATGGGGCTTGTGACATTACATGTATAAGGTGAGTCTGTTGTGTGTGAAGATGGAGGAGGATAAGACGTGTTGGTATCCTCCACAGGTTTCAATATTAATTTCTTTGTTTCCACAGAAATATGGAAATACATGTACACACACAAACAAACTCAAAGACAAGATACATGTGTAATGACTTGATTTGTGTACTATTTGTAGTTCTTCCCTAAATTCCAGCAAATATGAGCCACAGCGTCCTTACCATATATCCTTTATTTCTAAGAAGAAACAAGAGAGAGCCACAGGGAATGGAGGGATCAAGTGCAAAATACACAATTTACTCATACAGATATGTCTGCAATGTTATAAATATCAGTTTAATTCATTTTCATGTAATACATGATTCCGCTTGGCTCAGTGTGTGTGTGTGTGTGTGTGTGTGTTGAAGTCTGTGTACAATCAGGCTAAGAAGCCAAAGGTGTTTACCTGGCCCCAGGATGGTGCAGTTTGCAGTGTGCATTCATGTCTGCATGTTTGAGGTGGTTTAAGACTCAAGAGAAACGTCTGGGCTGCAGACCAAGTTCTCCTCTCATGCCGACTTGCCGCCCCACTGGAGCTGCAGCGGTCTGGCCGAGGAGATATGACCACTTAAACGGGAGTTTCTGGTCAGTCTAGGTCATCTGTTTTCTATATTAAAGTTTTTTTTTTTTTGAAGGAGATGTATTCTACGGTTAGATGTTTTATATACACTATTAAGTGTTTGATCGGGTTCATGGTGGACTAATGCAAACCTTCACATGTTGCATGGAAGCTATGCTGTAGTTATGGATCAGAAGTCACAGCACAGCTGCACTGTAAAGACTTCTGTATCGAATTTCTCACTTTTCAAGGCCATTTGAGATAGAAAGATATTTTGGGATGGACATTCGTATCAGAATTTGTGTTCAGTGGCTGTGCTGAAAAGGTCTCCGGTTTCACCAGACACATTCTCACCCTAAAACACTTGTGCTGGAGGAGGACACACTGAACAGACTGTACTCCATTGCCAGGAATGTCAGGAATGGTTTGTGAAAAACACACGCTAAGCAACACAGAAACACACACTGTGACACAAACACACACTCACATATGCATGCTCACGCATACACAAATATACACAGACCGAAGAATTGACATATATAGCATATCACAGACATATTCAGATGCTATGTATCCAAACCCCCTTATTTGGACTGGGTGTTGTTGGGTATAAATAGTGGAGTGGTGTTACAGTGAAGGGCAAGAGGCCACAGAACTCCACCCTACCAGCCTTTTAAAAATACATACTCTCACTCTCTCTCTATAACTCTCTCTTGTTCACTAATTCTTGATTTCTGCCTCTACCTGAGAGTTTGGAAGAATCTTGATGTGGCTCTTTGTCATACAGCTACAGTTCAGAGTGACCACAGCTGTTAAGCTCCAAAAAGGGAAAGAAAAAGCACCATAAAAGTGGTCCATGTGACTTATGCACTATATTAGTCTTATGAACTCATATAGAAACTTTGTGTGAGAAACAACTGAAATCAAAATCGTTTTTCAATGACAATCCTCCCCCTCCTGTGAGCTATTAATTGGAGAATCATTTAGCCTGATCTGTGAACCAAATCAAATTGCTTATTTAAAATAATCAGCTAAAAAAATCATAAACTGATATGGTTCTTGAGTTTCAACTCTGACTCAATTATCCAGCTTAGGGCTGTTCATTAGGCGAACCGAAGGTGCACAGGCACCTATTGCACTCGTTGGCATTCTTCTTCTTCTGCTCTGGGAGTCTATGGCAGCCCATAGAACCTCTTATGGGTTATGAAGTTATGAAATTTGGCACACATATAGAGAACAGTCAGAACTGTCACCATAGCAAAAATCTGGAGTCTCTAACTCTAAATCAATTCCTCTAGTGCCATCAACTGATTCCTTGGCTCAAGATGATTCGATTGCACCCTATGACAATTTTCGGATATACATTTTTTTCCAGCCATTTAGAATTTTGTGAAAAACCTACTTTTTCAAACTCCTTCTAGGTTGTTGTAGCCTGGTTAAAACCAGACCATTCTCAGTAGTAACTGAGTTATGGTCTGGCAAAGCTTCATAGACAAATCATTTCCAAAGGGGCGTCACCAACGGACGATGACGTATGCAGATCGACGGAGAAACATCTGAGAACAGCAATTCTCTGTTTGTGATTTTCGAGGAAGATGTTACAATGGCTTCTGACGACTTTTGATCACATGATCACACTCCCCATCCTCCTCATCAAAGTAGCCGGTGTAATCCACATCTGGTAGCCGAGTGTTGTTCTTTGCTCAGGTTTTAAAGAAAAGGAAAAGTTTAAATCGCTTAAAACAGACGCGATAGATGATTTGAACGAGTGATGTTCCACGGCGGCATCCTGCTTCACCGTCGCTGCACTGTCGTCATCGTGTAAAGCCCGCCCCAACGTTTCTGATTAGTGCCGCGATTTCGAAGGGATTAGAAATGGGTTTGAATGAGCTCTTTGCCAGACTACTTGCAGAGCAAATCTAAATTTGCCGAAAGTTGTCTAGGTTTTCCCAGGCTAAGGTTGTTGCTCAATTTTCAAAAAATTTGAATTCAATTTCTTCCAACAACAAATTCGACGAAGTGCCTGCCAAAATAAACGTGAGGCTATATTTCTGCAGTGCTTTAGCGTATTCTGACCAAACTTAGTGTGTGTTATGACAACCATGACCTGAGGCTACCTGCTACCAGTTTTGGTGCAGTGCCACCTAGTGGACAGGAGATATAAATATATATTAAAAAAGCTATTTTTGCTTATATTTCTTTAGACTGTGCTGACAAAAAGTGTTGATAGATGAATGTTTGATGAATGTCGAAGATTATAACTATAAATGACAGAGTATTTTATGTTGTTTATTAGGAAAAAAATCATCAACGAACACAAACTACATGAGCCCAATGCTGGTTTCTGTTTCAGTTTCACTTTAAATTAATTTGTTTTGATTTGTTACTTATACAACAATGTATATTTTTCATTCTTGCTATAACGGGTAACCAATTAATTATGACCATCCCTAATCCGGCTGTAATAAAATTTCAGTTTTACTGTATTTAATCTATTTTTTTATTTAATAAATCCTTTGCGTTTCAAAAATCTTGCCGATTGAACAGCAGTGTATGTTCTTCCTTTCAAGTTCCATAGGGGAAAAAAAAGGAGTGTTTGGATTGACATGAGGATGAGTAAATGTCAGAATTTTCATTTTTTGGGGGTGAACTATCCCTTTAAACACTTACATGTGACTTCTAACCTCACACTTCTTTTTCCCTCTCTTCTTTTCCTCCCTCATTTCACCTACTCCTCGAGCCACCTCATTTTCCATTTCTCTGTCCTTAATGTCATCTCTCCTTTGCATGTCTTAACGATAATTACACATTAGTAGAAACTGAAAAGTGACAAGCCCGTCATTTCTCCAGAGGATTGTTTTTTTATACATTCCTTAGTATATGCAGCACTACAATGTTGCTAAAGTGGGTTCAAAATGCAGACGGGCAAATGACAACCTGAAATACAAGAAAAGGTCAACTAAAAATACATCAAAATTATCGAACTCTAGACTCAAGTCTCTCCCCCTCAGTGATGTGAAAGCACCTATTGTCTTCAGTGAACTAGACTCAGTACTTTTCTTGGATGGGCTGAAGCTCCCTACAGACGTTCAAAAATAAAGGCTCTTCAATGATTCTTTGCAGCCTTTCAGATTCAGCAAAGACCCCTCGTCTTATCGCTGTTTTGGGTCCTTGAGTTGCTTATTATGTGTTATTTAGATTATCGGTAGAATATTGGTTTTATTTATATTAAGTCAGTTTTTCGGTTTTTGGTTTCTCTATGGGGTAAACAAACAGGATTGTGCATACTAGTAAGCTATACAATCAATTCTCCCATCCACACACATTTATACATTTACACAGCCTGAGCCAGAATCATATTGTCCATCTGCTCTGAGATGCAAATGTTACTAGACCATCCAGGAAACTTTTTTAGAGTAAACTGCTGCCAAAAGACTCCATGAAACATCATGCAAGCACAAGTGAAGTCATTCATTCAAATCTGACTGGCGTAATCTCACTCTCAGATAAAACATCTGAAACTTGGATACAAACAGAGGAACAGCCTCCCAAATGCTACTAGAACTTCAAGCAGAGACACATCTGCCCTGACGTCAGTAGTTTCAGGGAAAGACTCATGGTAGGTTGTTACAGTAAGAATAACCCACATCCAGTAGCAGAAAACTTCCCTGGAAACTTGATGACATTTTAATGATAAGCAGACAACACTTTTAGATTTTGTCAGCACATATCAGTAAGTAACCCAGGCAAGAAAACCATTTCCGCAATAAATATATTTATCAGCTCTTTCTAGAAACCCTACACCTGCTTATTCAGCAGATCTAACAAGGAATAAACATTACTCTATTGGGCTAAATATACATAAATCTAAGAAATATAAAAAAGTAAGTACTTATAAAAGTACTTGTATAAAGCAATAGAGCAAGAAAACTGTTGTTCTGAATTAATTGTATAGTTTAGTGGGATATCACTTTTATATGCTAATCAATTTTCTGGGCCTTGAAAGTTGCAATGACGTTGCTGCCTATGGATGGTTCACAAACCTCTTGGATTTCATCAAAAACATCTTAATTTGTGTTCAGAAGATGAACGAGATGAGGGTGAGTAATTAATGACAGAATTTTCATTTGAGTTAAGTTAACATCAAGTAACTGATATAACTTATCATTTTAAAACAAACTAAGGCCAGTTCATTCAGAAACTAGAAGACTGGGACTGTTGTAATTATAATACTGATTATTTCATTTCAGTTTCACATTCCTTGACGTGCCAATGTTTTAAATTATCTTCTTTCCTCTTTCTTTTATTCTTTCATATTGTATTTCTGTTTTCCTATTTCATGTATTCACCTTAAGGAAAGTCTTGAATCTTGAATGACCTTGTTAAAAGGCTCCAAACTTCTCATGACCCAGGTCAGATGAATGCATGATGAAGAGGCCAACAGCAGTGAGAATCTCTCCAGAGATCTGAGACTTGGGGTCAGAAGGAATTGGATCACAGCCACTCCACTCCCTGCCTCCTGTACCTTTCTGGGATGAAGTTCATTCTCTGTCCAAAATCTCTTTTTCTTGGAACAGAAAGCTACTTTTTTCCTGATGCCAAATTCATTTTGGACCAGAGCACAGAGGATATTGAAGTCCAGCAGCTGTATATGGCGGGTCTGTACTGGACGTGAAAGCAGGATTACAACTTAATGAGCAGGTTTATATAGCAGAGTACACTGGCATAATGTCAAATGGGACTCTCATTTAGCATTTAACTCAGCATACCTCTGGATCTTTACCAGTACTTATGGATGTAGTCAATTATGAAAGAAAGGTTGAAATTAAACTTCAGTTTATCCAATTTTCCCTCTTCCAAATCATACCTTTGTCTGAGGTTTGGCCACCACTACACATAAACGTGATGACCAACTGAGCAAGCAAACAACTGGATAAATGAAAGCTTAAGGCTTTTTTACAAAGTATGTAGTAACCTCAAATTCCCAGTTCATTTTTAGGCCGAGTTTATTTCCAGTTTCATTATCGCTATTTGCATTACTTTTTAATTCCTGGTTTATTCCTGAGTTTTGCTTTTTAAAGTTTTGAGATAAAATAGAAACAATTGGGAAAAAAAAGTTATCAGAAAAAGAAGCTTGAAGATGCATAAAGTCTGACATGTGCTTTTTAAACTAAACGTCAGCAAATGTCGACACATACATATCGTTTCATGATTTCCAAAATCCCACATATATCAATATGAATCTGTTCACCCTACTGGATCATTTTAGTAATTCAAGTAGGTAATATAGCAATAGTAAGTTTTAAACTATGTAAAATACTGCAAAACAAAAACACAAATCTGTCAAATCTAACAATAGTCATCACAATTTCTCCACTAGGCACACATCCAACCCAATGTGAGTTGGGTTGGCAACTCCAGATAAAACTAAAGCTGTTGTTTTCAGAGGGAAACAAACAAGCATGAAGAAAACAATAAAATAAAGCTATATTTAAAAAGCTAAAATCACCCTACATTCTTTGCCACTTGACTAGCTGTGGCATCGGATATGGAGTCATAAACAAGAGCTTATCTTACTTGGCATCTTTACAGCCCAAATAAAAAAGCCAAAAGCCATGATAAGTTAAAACAAATAGTGGAACGGCCTGCGGGCCTGGAGATGAGACTGGCCGTGGGTGGTTTGAGATCTGGGACCTCTCTTTTATCTCCAAGCGCTGTAAGGGAGGACAGAGTAATGCTTAATTGTGAAGTTATTAAAGCTTGTAAAAGAGTCTTTATGGAGATGTTGTCAAAACTATTTATGGAGGGTTAGCTGTACCGTGTTAAAGTCACAGCTCATATATGTCTGGAGATAGACATTTTAAACTTTTACATTTAAATTGTGGCACAGCGCTGAACCAAAACCCACCACCAGAGCATCAACACAGGCCATTAAAAGTCATATGAAAGGTGGAGAAAGATGCAGAGTGAGAGAGAAAGTAAAGGGTATGACTTGGATCGAGCAGAAGAAAACAGTGGAAAAAGCAGACACATGTTTGAAAGAGAATATATAAACAAAAATGTTCTCATCATGGCACGATTTCCTTATGTCTGGAAATATCGGTCACCCCTTTTCCTCCGGGCATTTAATTCTTTTCCATGTTAATATTGTCTGATTTTTCTAATTCCTACGTTCATTAACCACATCCGTGTTCCAACATGAATACCGTGAGTTCAAGAGTAAAGTTTTTTTTTTCTGATACACTGTTTCCTGATTTTGCAGATATGTCTTGTCAACTCATTTAAACACACAAGAATACAAACCAGGAAAAATGACATAATAAAAAGTTTATTGCAGAAACTTCTATGGCTTATTTAAATAAAGTAATCAGCGAAGTACTAATCACTTCCAAGTCTTGTGATCACACACACGCACAGCCTCACATGACACCGATCAAACATGATGAAGCTCATTCCTATACATTAAAAGGAACGGCTGCTAGAGCGACAAATTGGCAAGCCCCAAAAATGATAAAAACACCACATAAGTATCATAAAATTGGTCCATATCACTTTTGTGCTGCATTACAAGTTCTGAACTCTAACTTGAAGTGAGAAACAGACAAAACAGGTTATTATTAGCTAATAAACTTTCCTCTAGCTCTCAGATCTTAATCTTGCTTCTGCACGTTCGAGAGTAAAAGCAGTTTACTAAAAGCTATTTTATTATGCTTTTTTGTCCTTTTTGGTCCTTCACAGCCTAAATAGCCATCACGTACACTAAAGAAAATCATATACTAAATTAATGTTAATCTTAGTGCAACTGCTATGACATGAAATTAATAGAGATGTTCAGTCACTATGTCAGTTTGTTAGGATGTAAAGAGTCCCTATAGAATTTATGGGTCAAATTTGGTCTCTGCTGTGGTTAATATTACTTGAAGATCCTTCCAGAAGTATGTAAGTTTATATGCTTGACGACTCGGACAGCCATTGTAGCCCTTATGTAACTTGATAGCAACTTACATTTTAAAAACAACACAGTGGCTTTAACATTAATGTTTGAGGTATGACCATATGTAATTCATTTAGCAGAACACAGGCTTGTCTCTTTAAGTAATGTTAACCACAGAGCTTTTTTTATTAAAAATAAATAAATAAAAAAATCCTTTATGAAATTCCCATAGGAACTCAAATATGCTAATTATAATCCAGGTACAGCTCTACTTGGCTGCAGTGAAAAAATGGGAATTCAAAGCATGCTAGCATGTGCAATGATTTCAGATTTTATTAAATGAGGAGCACAAAGGATCCAGAGGTGAAAGACATTCAAAAAGAATTAAAACTGACATCGACTCACTCTAGCACAAAAAAGCATAACAAGCAAAAACATTTGCAAATAAGAAAATATCATGCATGGCTTGTGCAACTTGAGCTTGTAAATATGTGTCGCTTTTTGCACAGAAAGCAAAATTATTATCCTCGCTCAGATGTAAGATATTTTGTGGTGTTTAATAATCTGTATCTGCTGTAGTAAATGCTCCACATAATCAATATTGCTCAATATCAGAGCGATGTGTAAAATATACAGCAATGCAGTCCATCCCTGAGTCATCTCTTAAGACACATGTCAACTATTATGTATTATGATGATCATTTTAAGTATTATAGCATCATGAATAGCGTCATTAGTCATCACACCATAAAAATGTTAACTGTATATTTGCTTGTAACACAAATAAACATATCTGTAATTCAGAAAATTGCAAACCACAGGTCAGGATCTCTATTAACAAATACAGTTTATATGGCCTTTGGTTAGGTGTAAATGAACAGTGTTAACTGTGCAAACCCTAATAGTTGCCTGGAATAGCCAGAGATGGACATTTTTGCATTTAGTTTTTACATTGCTGTCTGTGACCCTATCAGAACAGAAAACACCTGCCAGTTGAAAACCACTGAACGAGGCAAACATGAGGCATGCAGGAACTGACAGCAACGATTGAACCAAATTACTCTGAATGCACTGTAGAGAACCTGAAAATTTGAAAAACAATCAACTTGCCACTTACATAGCTCGGCCTACATAAAACATGAAAGCTCAGCACTGTGCACACACAACACAGACACACATGTACACATTCCCCAACAAGCGTACAGCGGTTACACACAAAGGGTCGGGCATGGCTGCCCAATCTGCCCAGCATATACTTAGGGTTGCTATTTTAGAGCGGGTACTTCTGTTCTTTCACAAGCAGTAAATTAGTAAAACAGAGCTGGCTTGCAAATTGTAATGCAGGGCAGACGCCCCATCCAAACATGATATAGTGATCTGCCATTGCCAGAGCACTTCATCTTCATAACCATTTTAATGGAGGAATTAGACATATCTGGAGATGGCTATCATAAAACACCTTTGCCTGACTCCCTTAAATCGCATTAACAAAGAAAGACAAGCTCATATGGAAACACTTGGAAGGAAGTTTGCAGATTATGGTCTCAGGATGAAGCTGGAAAGATCCGAGGATGACATAACTTGTGGAATGTTCTCCATTCTGTGGTAGAAGGGCTCTTCAAAATTGCATCATTGGGGAGATCAATGACCCAGTCCAAATGGTAAGATTTGGTATTTAAAAATCGAAATGCTCTTCAAAAGAAAGAGAAATCAGTTGACAAGAAACAGATGACACACAACACAAAAGGACCATAGGTTCCTGGGGGCCAGGAATTACAAGAAACGCAAGGAATGAATTTCCACTCCAAACAAGCAAGTTTTCAGGAATTATCTTCAATTGCTATGTTAATGGCATTGGTAACTGTTCCCCACCCAAAGTACCACTGACTGTGCCACCCACACGTTTGTGCCAATGCCAGCTGTGCCCTCATCAACCTTTTGCAAGGAAAACAGTTGGGCAAAAGGCACAAGATTTTTAGTTCAAAACATTGTGTCGCATTAGAGTTAATGATAATAATGCATCAAATTTTAAAGTAGCCAGATCCCAACTTTAAAACTTGAAGCTTTATCATTAACTCTATTGTGGCTTCCTCAGCATCTGGTAAAAGTGAGATAATCACAGTTTGAAATGTGTTTTTACAGATTTGCGAGATGTTCTTCTCAGAGAAGGAGTATGTGCAGATGTGAAATACCACACCTAGCATATCCCCCTCACCCAAAAGATCCTCACTGTCAGACCACTGCCAAAATATGCGACTGTCCTTTCTGAACTCAACACTTGAGCTGAGCTCTAAAAGTCAAAACAAGGAGAGTTACAGAACCACAACACTGCTTCTGCTGTTTCAAATGTCATCAAAGACCGTGTTCATTGTTCATTGTTCACTGATACACATTTCATCATATTGAACATTTTTTATACTGTTGTCTGAGGTCAACTTATGAAGTTTGCATGGTTTTTACATTCAAAAACATCACAATGAATAAGTAATAGGATAATAGTAATTTTTACCCTGGTTTTGATGCTCTCTCCTGAACGCTTGGTTTTAATGGGTGTGCCACCCTGAAGTCTTGGAAGTAAACACCCACGGCTAGGATTGGATGAGATATGCATGTTTAAATGAGCTTTGAGCTCCCCTGCGAGTACATGTGAGGGCAACCTGAATAATTCGTCCCACAGGGCTCGCAAAACATCTTTATCAAACAAACACAATGATTTATCTCTCATCCATCTGCAGTTGATTGGAAAGTTATTTTTTTATTACTTGGCCCGCCCGATCACTGGATATAAACACGAACCGTGCATTACACACACACACACACACACACGGCAAGTACGTTGCAGACAGCATGATTAAAACGCGATTGTATTTTTCCTTTAAATATTAAGTCAAGAGGGACATTGGGCATCAAAGTCTGATCCCGATTGCAATGAACCATAAACACCACAAATAAATGATTTTCCAGCCTTTGAGAGTGTGCTAAGGGATGTTCTGTAAGACACATACACATAATCATTAATCAATAGATCTATATCAAACGATCTGTAACAATGCAATACTATCACATATAAAAAACATCTTTACATTAGTGTGTTGCTTCATTCATTCATGTAATCTCATCCTGTCTGCAAATCCAGCCTCTTGTTTACAAACTAATTTGTGATCAGAAATGAAGGAACAAACGTGCAATGTCTTCCCCACGTGAGCCGAATCTTCATTAAAAATAAAGTTCATCCATGCATTCATAATATTGGAATTCGAATGAAGCTTATGTGGTATGTTTATTTCTTAGATGCTGGATCCGGTTTAGCTTTATGTAGGCCTGTGTCATGTCAGTGGCACGAGTCGGTGGGCGGGGCTACAGAATCAGGCGTTGTTCATCTTATGTTGGGGCGGTGTTTCACCCCACGATGACATCACAGCCTTGCATATTCTGAGATCGATCGTTTGCTAGGCCTGGTGTCAATAAAAGCTTTTCTTTGACTAACAAGGACGTTTTCAGCTCTAAAACTTACAGGATATTATTATATTACCAAGACCTTTTATATATCAAAAGCTCAATTCATGACCCCTTTAATAAAATCACTTATATCTAAAATGTACCTTTTTTTGCCTCTGAAAAATAGAGTTAGGAATATAGGAATATAGTTAGGATGATAGGAATAACAGTAGAGTATAGTAATAGTAAAGAGTTGGAGAATGGTGCAACAGATCACAAAACTTACTGTTCGGGTCATATTGTGGTTGAATCACAGATCAACCTTTCCATTGATTACTTAAATCACATTTTAAGTACTTTGATACCACAGCAAAAACTACTAGCCTAACTAATAAAGTTCATACATTATTAAAGGCAAGTAAACAGTCTGTAATAAAATAAGAACAAAACAAATATGCAAGTTACAAGCATAGATAAATACAATAGAACAATTTTACAAATTGTCTAAATAGTATTCAGGTATACAGAAATGTAATAGGGCTAATTAAATGTAAAATAACAACATAGTATTCACTATGTGTATATTAAATATAGACTCATCTTTGTTAAAGCTGTGTTTTGTTGTTTGATTAACATTAATGACTTAAACAGCAGCAGGATTTATAGGCTACTGTCACTTTAAGACCAAAAGCATAGATCTAATACAATGATCTAATACACATCCAATTTTATTGTCAACGATTTGTTTTATGTGCTCTGCTATGACAAGATGACAAGAAATGATGTGATGAGCACCACATCAATTCAGGTAGTCTTACAGTCCTGTAGTGGGAGCTTGCCCTAAGACATAACCAACTGTTTTTGAGAATTCTTGCCGAGACAGGTATTCTGACATAATTGTGTGTGTGTGTATGCCTGTTCGAGCACAAGGAGATGCGAAAAAGGAATCAATTTGGTGTTTACATGCTGTCTGAAACACACCTCGCTGTGTGTGCCACTGTACTCACAGATTACAGCGTGCGAGAAATGAGAAGTTCTGCCAGGAAGACTCAATCGTTACGTTACTAATTACCTTCTCATCTATCCAATCATATCCTTTACCGTAGTATAAAAAGGTAGTACTTACTCATGTCTGAGTTTGCAGATGCTGTCGCTTCAGCACCACCATCCTCCCCACCACCACCAAGATGGGACCTTTCCTCCATCCCCCCCTACACCCCAAGTCGGGCCCTTCTGTCATCCTCAACACCACCAGATGGGCTCTCCCCTCTACTACGAAGACTTCAGGATGTTCTTTTCCTCCATCTACCCCACCACCACCAGATGGCCCCCTTCCGTTCTTCGCGGGGGGTGGGCTGCGCCCCTGCCTTCGTATTCAGGCAGGATACGCAGATTCCGTACCCTCAGAATGCGGATTACGAACGGGGCCTACGACAAAGAACTTGATTGCTTGCTGAGCTCCTAAATAAATGTTCATTGTTACAGGATTAATTCTCCCGAGTCTTTCTGGTAGAACTGAATTGAGTTCTCTTGTGCCTCTCGCACTGGAATGGTTTAAAATCGCTTGAATGTGTAAATTGGCTGGACACGTGCAAATGATAAACTTTAACTCTACAGTGGTTAATCTTAAATGAATCCACTAAATCACATGCGTCCTGAACCATGGGGCCTAGTCTGTACGGATCACGGAGCAATAATGATCTTTTGCACCCCTAGTAAAGAGTCTCCAATACAGACTAGCAACTAAGTAGCAGCTGCTTTCATTGTAGATTCTTTATTTGTCGTGGAAAATAAAACTCTAATGACTTTGGAAACTTTTCATTAATAATTAGGTGCTGTAATTGAACTAATGTTGTAATTTTGGGAAAGAGGATAAACGGTCCAACCCGCAACTGCATTCAAAAAGTATTGTCTACTTGCAGTTTGGTTTGGAATTATTTTTCTCAACCTGTGAAATTAGTAAATTACTAAATTTGTTCAATAAGAAAAAGGTAATTGACTGAGATTAAGTTTACCAAGATAATTTAACTGAGGTTGTTTTGTTTTCAAAGGTTTCACACATGGTTTCAAACACACATACCTAAACTGATACATGTAGGATCTGTATTACATTTCCATCTCTAACTCAGGCTAAATGGAAAAATGTGTCTCATTGTAAGTTTCGCAACATTTTCAAAGTGAGATGTCCAATGAGTGGAGTTAAAGCACATTCAGTTTGATCTGAAACACATGAAACGTTTCAAAACGCAAACGTCAAAATGTATTACCTATCATGCACTATGGTTAAAAAAGTCTTTATTAAAAGGGAGGGTTCACCCAAAAATGAAAATTTGACGTTTATATGCTTAATCCCAGGATATCCAAGATGTAGGTGTGTTTGTTTCTTCAGTAGAACACAAATTATGATTTTTAACTCCAACCGTTGCTGAGTGCCAGTCATGAATATATATAGAATCCTCATTATTGTCTGCGCAGATCGGTCGAATGAGACATCTATGTAAATATATCTGATCACAACAGGTTTTTTTTTAACCTTCTTCGCCGGAAGTAATGACACTGGAATACTAGATGAGATATGTCTGATATGAGGTAAAAAAATAACTCAAATACTGATCGGTTTCTCACAGACACCGATCGTTTCGTGTCTTAAGACATCAATGTGTCACCACGAGCCACAGGGTTTTTGTGCATGTAATCTGTGAATGTTTTGTTTTACTCTCATAGAATTATTACCCGTTGACATGCATTATAGGACTGGAACAGAGCAACGGTTGTAGTTAAAAATCTTCATTTGTGTTCTACTGAAGAAACAAACACACCTACATCTTGGATGCATTGGGGGTAAGCAGATACCTTGCATATCCTTGCATAGCAGATACATAGAACATTTTCATTTTTGGGTGAACTGTCCCTTTAATCCCCTGTAATCCTCTGCCCCTGTAATCATTATTTGTGAGAAAAGGAATAAAAGTTGTAGGTGTTTTACTCCCACTATAGTGTTCATTTTAGCTTGAAACTGCAGTGACATTTAGTTTCGAACAGTGGCTCTGTTCAAAACCAAATGCACTTCTAGAAATGTAGCTTTCACATACAATATCATTACATTTACACATTTTGTACATAGAAAGACATCTGTGTATGCAACAGAGAGAAAATGAAGGAACTCTGATCTTACAAAGGCTATTTGTCCTAGTCAAACATTCAGGAAACCACTTTGGCAGGAGAGCCTCCCTCCGTCTATGCACATATTTCACTGAAAGTTCAAATGTCAAATAATAGATCCACATTGTCTGCTGTCCAGTCCTTAAGAGTATATAAACTCCTTTCTATTTTTCCACTCTCATAGGATACTATTCTGTAATGTGGGATTTTAATACTCAGTAAACAAGTCGACAATCTGACAACCATACGCCCACCAACAACTTACACTGTTTACATTAAATGCCCAGCAAAATATGACTGACAGCTCAGCGCACTCATTTCCTGCTGCAAAAGCTCCCACCTGCGCCCCTGTGGAGGAGTTGGCCTGTGAGTTTAAGAGAGTCACCGTGTAAATCTGTCAACCGGGGGAGAGCTAGATGAATAAATGAAATAAAAATGAGAATCAATCCCTCGTTTCTTTAGCTGGCCCCTGGAAGCATGCTGTATAAGAGAGATGGGACATGCCAAAAATCACACATACATGAGTGGAGCAGAGACTGAGTTAAATGAGGATTATAAGCTTGTTTGTGCATCTGCTTTTAACATTACTCACTCTTCCTATTTTTGCAATTATGAACCACAAAGATAGTGAAGCAAAAGTGTTTCTTCTGGGATTCTGCCTAAGATTAATATGTCAGTGCATAGAGCAGCTGAACTCTGTCTTCATATGGGTAATGGTTCCAGTGTGACTGTCGTATGAATCTGGCTAAACTCAAACGTGCTGCTCCTATAGCTTTGTCTCATTAGGTTTTTTTTTCCTTTAAATGATCCAGTAAATGGGTCAAGGCAGGCATGCTCTTGAACACACTGCTCATTCGCTCTCATACTCAAACAGTAGCCCTGCTTTAGAAATACAGGCTGGTGACAGCGGAAATAGCCGAAAAGAGAGACATTCAACGAAATAAGAGAGTAATAAAGGTGGAGAGGTAGACCCAAGCTCAAGGTTACAATTTAGTCAACAAGAACTTTTTTACATTTTCAACTTTCCTTAGTGTGTAATAATAATGTTGCTGTTTGAGCGCAAAAAAGGTCTGCAAAGTTACAAAGCACAATGCCCATTCCAAAGGGAGCTATTCTCTATATCAGCGGTTCTCAACCAGGGGGCCGGGGCTCACTGGGGGACTCAACAAACTTCCAGGATATAATTTAAGACAAAACAAGCAGGTCAAAAAAGTTGGGATCCAATGCTCTTTAACAGTAAGCACTGTTTCTGAACTCTCTGAAACACCCTGATTTCTTCCAGCAACACTTAACAATATTCTAATTTAAATAATACACACAAAAATCATTATTAGTGTGTTGAAACTCAATGTTATTTTAAGAGGCGATATATTTACAAAACATGTTTGAAATGGTTGACCAATCAGAGCACATTGCGCTTTTCAGAAGGAGGGGCTTCACAGAGACTGGAACAATGTAAAATTTGTGGAAAATAATGTTTTTTGAACATTGAAGCATGAAAACCTATTCTAGTAGACCCCAAAAACTTTAATGTACATTATTCCAAAGGGAAAGAAGGTTTGTCAATAAAAGGTCAATATTACAATCCAGGGCTCGACATTAACGACATTAGCAATTTTTTGAAGGGGCAAGTGATAGAGAATTTTACTTGCCCGACTGGACAAGCTGATTAGAATGCCAAAAACAAAAAATAACTAGCGAATCACCAAAATGCAAGAATGATTCTGCATTAATTTAGTGTAAGAGGCAACCGATAGTGGATAATAATAATAATAATAATATATAATGAACTGACGGTAACAAGGTTGCGCTGTTGACGCTCGTGCAGCTTCTCGAGGAGAAATGAGTGCCTCTCACACAGAGAAACTGCGAAGTTTCTGAAAAGTTTTTATATGATACAGTTAAAAACATCACCAAGTGTGCTGTTTTCCCGAATACCATCACGACTGAAAATGACACTGATTTCATATGACAGTTCCATAAACAATTAATTAACATTAAATCACTTACATTTTAGATGCAATATTGATTGTTTTTGCTCTATTTCAGCAGCAAAAATATTTCATAATATAAAGGTGCCCTTTATAAAAGGTAAAAATACCACAAATATGCAGATTTAAATTTGTCAAAGCTGATTAAACACTGGTGAGGATATTGCTTCAGAACAAATTATATTTACAACACAAAAAAATAATTAAAAAATTCCGGACAAGTACATTTTTTACTCGGACAAGTGAATGACCGATTTACTTGTCCGAGGACAAGCACATGAACATGCTTAATGTCGAGCCCTGCAATCCATACAATTTTAATTATTATATAAAACATTTCAACTTGACAAGATAGAAAATGTAAAATACATTCAGGTGATACATTTTGAAATATTCCATGTTTCTGAATAAAAGCGTTTTTTCTTGCAATATCATACAAATTACAGTTCAACAGAGTAACTTCACTTTTTTTTATACTGGGGTTTATTTCATACAGTTTATTATTTTTATTTTCATCCCATTCCTTCTGCCACATGTATAAATAAGTTAATTAATGGTCTGAAATCAGAAGGTGGTATTTGACAGTCAGATATTTCCAGGTCAAGCCCATCCCTGGCAGCCGTGTCCACTCCCATTACCAATCAGTCCAATGTCACATGGAACCCTGCAAAAGATCATATTAAAGTTTTCCTTCTTTAAAATATCTCATTTAGTTAAAATGTTGACAATTATGGGTCGATCAGTCTTTGCGGATTCAAGTGCTTGAAGAAGCCATGTAAGATATTAGACATTACATAAGATGTTTGTAGCCAAATATCTTAGCAAATGCGCAGTCCGTCTGGCTTCAGTATTTATGAAAAATTTCCACAATCAAATAAATTCATAATAGTATGTTTTTACATTTATTTTTAAAATTACTTTTTAATTATTTTAATCATTTTACATTTTTATGATTTAATGAATTATTAGCTTTTCATAAACTCACGGCCCCCCTGAAGTTCCCTCTCGGACCCCAGGTGGTTTGCAAACCTCAGTTGAGATGAACAGACAGCAGAGAGGAAATGAGAAATTGTTGAGGAGAGAGAGGGGGAATGGATTGAAACAGCCAAATTCGAATCTACATCAACTATGTGAAAACGTGAGCTCATTGTTAGGCCATGGCTCGGACAGACAGAAGCATATTGATGAATTTATTTTGACTTCCTCCTACATTTCTCATCTAGCCTTAGAGGTCATATCAGTGAAAAGAGTTCAAACTGTTTAGAAGTGGAGATCTTTACGAGCAGGATGGCTTACGAACCTACAATAAATCACAAACTTAAGATCAAGATCATCTCTCAAAGAGTGTTTATGTGTGTGTCTGCAGTGGCCTTCCAACATTCCACTCTAATTCATACGAGCCAGAGATACTTCTGTAAGTTGGCTGGATTGTTCAATCATCCAAACCTCTCAGCAGCAGTTATTTTCCTGTGTATGTGTGTGATTGTATAGTCCAAGAGGGTCTGAAAGTCAAGGCAACATAACAAATCATGATTAATGGCACAAACACACCCAGTGTTTCTATGACCCTCTATTAGTCACACAGAACTGCCGAACTGCCATAAAATCCTCAGACAGCAACACAAACACGTGCCACTCACATCCGCTGTTAACAGGCATCACAGGAAAGGTCGCCCCTCTGGCAGTTTGTCAAAACATTCCTATGATTCTATTCAATATATATTACCCTTCAAAGGTTTGGTGTCGGTAACATTTAACATTGTTAATTGCGATTTTAACAATATCATAGTGAAATATTATGATGTTCTTATCAACATTGAAAACTGTTGTGCTGCTTCAATGTTTTATGGATCAATTTAATGCATCCTTGCTGAATAATTTTTTTTTATTTGTATTTTTTTTAACAGTAGTGTACATAAACACATGCACAAACACTACACTTTAAACTTTGCAGCCCAGATCTGAAAACATCATCATCAACAACTGAAAGTTAGTTGAAAGGGTAAGATGTACCACTGGAGTGGAGAGAGAGACTGATTACCATTCTGAACTTCCTCAAGCTAGTTGAGATACATAACAACGTTGCACTTGAGCACCGTCCAAGATAGTGACTTAACACACAAGTGTTCGCTTAGTGTACACACACCAAATCAGCCCAGCCAAAAGTAACACCTGCTCTTAAAGTAAATAGGACAGATGCTCATCCTCCTCCTTTCAAAAAAGAGAGAAAGACTCAGTGACCCCCACTCATACCCTGCAAACCAGTCCTCTCTCTCTTTCTCTCTGGTCTGGAGCTTCAACCTTGATATTCACTAACACCTACAACCCACCATCACTCGGACACTCCAGACCAGAACAATGCTGTTAAACTAATTACAAATCACAACAAAACCAAACAATTACACTATTCAAAAGTTTGGGGGTCAGTAATTTTTTTGTTGTTGAAAGAACTGAATACTTTTATTCAGCAAGGATGCATTGAAATGAATCAAAAGGGACAATGTTACACAAGATTTATATTTCAAACAAATGCTGATCTTTTGAATCGAACGTGTGTGTGTGTGTGTGTGTGTGTGCGTACACATTATATACAGACACGCACACACATATAATATAAATTAAAAAAATATATATTAAAAAATAATAATTATATATATATATATATATACATATTTTGAATTATAATATTTCACAATATTACCATTTTTACTGGATTTTTTAATTAAATATATGCAGCCTAGATGAAAAGAGGCATCTTTCAAAAACATTAATAACAGTAGTGTATCAAAAGTAAATGCAATACTCAAAAAGAGTATTAGTACACTCTGCGTAATATCTGCTATCACTTTATTGTGATGCTTCCCTAACATACATTCTACTGACTATACTGTAAGTATCTTTACAACGACAACTTTTTCCACTGACCCAAACCCTTAAAACATAACCCTAACCTAACAGTCTATTAACAGTCTACTAATACTCTAATGTAAGTTGACATGCATTTGCAAAATTACATATAGTTAGTAGAATGTCTAAAGTAGACCATCAAAATAAAGTGTATCCCAACATAATATACATCAATGCACCGCACATTTAATACAATGAAACTGTGTCTTATGAGGGGAACACTAATAAGGACTGTGACAGCATGAGTCTGTCACCACAGTATGAGGGTCAGTGAGAGACCAGACTGGAGTCTGTCTCTCTCCATAACTAAACACAAGCTCATTATCAATGTTTTTGGCACAGTTAGTCTTATTCTCCATTCTCTCTTAATGACTGGCTCAGGCAGTATTACTTATTTAAAATTTTCTTCTTTGTTTTTTTGTTTGTTTTTTAAAGTATATACGCCAGTATTGCATTATTTTATTAATTATATTTTACTTTTATAAAAAAAAAAAATTTGTATTGTATACAATTTCTCTTTTTGTGCACTTGCAAATGCTCTGGCAATACACTATATTGCCAAAAGTTTTGGGACGCCTGCCTTTACATGCACATGAACTATAACGATGTCCGTCATTCTTAATTCGTAGGGTTTAATATGGAGTTGGCCCACTCTTTGCAGCTATAACAGCTTCAACTCTTCTGGGAAGGCTTTCCACAAGGTTTAGGAGTGTGTTTATGGGAATTTTTGACCATTCTTCTAGAAGTGCATTTGTGAGGTCAGGCACTGACGTTGGATAAGAAGGCCTGGCTCGCAGTCTCCGCTCTAATTCATCCCGAAGGTGTTTTATTGGGTTGAAGTGCAGGCCAGTCAAGTTCCTCCACACCAAACTCACGCATCCATGTCTTTGCGCACCAGTGCACAAAGCAAGGTCCAGTTGGAACAGGAAGGGGCCATCCCCAAACTGTTCCCACAAAGTTGGGAGAATGAAATTGTCCAAAATGTCTTGGTATGCTGAAGCATTAAGTGTTCCTTACACTGGAACTAAGGGGCCAAGCCCAAAACCTGAAAAATAACCCCACACATAATCCCCCCCTTCACCAAACTTTACACGTGGCACAATGCAAGGCAAGTACCGTTCTCCTGGCAACTGCCAAACCCACGCTCATCCATCGGATTACCAACACGTCTCCACTGCTCTAGAGTCCAGTGTGCTTTACACCACTGCATCCAACACTTTGCATTTCACTTAGTGATGTAAGGCTTGGATGCAGCTACTCGGCCATGCAAACCCATTGCATGAAGCTCTCTATGCACTGTTCTTCAGATAATCTGAATTCTATGATTTGGAGGAGTGTCCCAATACTTTTATCAATAATGGCCGGTTTCACAGACAAGGATTAAGCCTAGTCCCTGACTAAAATGGATGTTCTAGCTGTCTTAATTTAGAGAAACTTGCACTGACATGTAATATCTTAAAATATTTCAGTGCCATTGTTTTGTCTCAAGATGCACATTGAAGAAAGCTTTTCTGTGGGCACAAGAAATATGACCCTGTTTGTCAGAATGACTGTTTTACTTTGCCTGTGTTTCTGAATGGTGCACATCCCTGGCTGTCCATAGCTCATTTGTTCAATCATTTCCCACAGGCAGAATACGCTACATCTACTCTACAACAAGTTCGCCATGTATTTACAGACAATGCCAATGACATGTCAACAGTTAGATGTTCTGCACTGGTGGTGAGGTGGCCATTGTCCCCTATTTAACTTGATTACAGTCCTCAGATGTTTTACAGTTTGAAGGTTAAAATATGTAGAAATAAAGAATTCAGCTCTCCCTACATGCACATGTGGCCGTAACATTAGAAAGCTTCTGCACCTCCTGTAGCAGTGAACCAGGCTGGCTCTGTGGAGCGTGTTTTGGGTGAGTTTAAAGGCGCTGACTGGGTGCTCCTGGTTGATGGTAAAGGGTGAGGCTTGAGCAGATAAAAGTGGAAGAGAAACCACTTAGCAGCCACTTGGAAAAAGCTGACATATATACCATCACCGTATTTGCGTAAACATAGCTCACCAATAATGAAAGTTTATGCATAATTTACTACTCACCCTCGTGTTGTAACTTTGAATATTTTTCTTTCTATCCGTGGAATACAGAAGGAGACGTTAGGCAGGAATAACATGAGGTGAAGTAAATGACGACATGACAATTTCCCTTTTTGGTTGAACTTCCTGTAAATATGCTTTTTTTTGGTTCTCTGTTCAGCCAATAACTGACTATCTTCCATCTTTCTATCTATGGGAACTTAATTCTGTAAAGCCTAATATATGAAAAAATAGTCAGTCAGAATTTTAAATGGAGCAGTTTATTGAACCTTTAGACAAAATCTAAAAAGACAATCTAAAAACAATTTGCATATGTGTTTTGAATCATATTTGAGGCTTTTATGGCCTATTCGATATGATATAGTAAGAAATGGATCTAACACTCAAAGGGCAAAAAACTAAATATCCAATATAGTACAGATGTTGTTTATATGGCCAAAATTAAATGCTGATATTCTGATATATTGTATTGTATATCAATGAGATTTTTAATAATAACTTTAATAAATGTCTCACGGCAAACAAGAATGTTATTCATCTAAAGGTTTTAAAATGCAGTCTTCTTTTAACATTATCTAATAACCGAAATGAGTTTGTAGCAGAAGTCACGAACAGAGCAAAATGTTATTTTATATTTCTGTTATTTTATATTAGGTAGATTAACTTAGTAAAATGCATTTAATAAAGGCGACAGAAAACATGTATTGATGTGACTATTGGATATAAAATAAACAATATTAATGCCACGATTTTGATATTAATGCATGGGAGCCGGTGGCTGGTAACTTAACTTACACATTCACACTTGGATACGTAAATAATTTGCATTTTAGTGCTGTCAATACGTCAATATTGTACATTTTAGTGCTGTCAATAAGTCTGTATTGTACGTTTTATTATGTGTGAAAACGTAAGTAAATGTACGTGTAGTAGAATCACACTTTACGTAAAAATAAAAAATATGAGTATTTTCATGAGATCACGTTGCCCTCGAAAGCCTGTTGTAATATATATAATTACATACATTTTAACAGGATTTTTAAAAAAAAATAATATGGATTATCAAATTGCATCAGATAAGTAAATGTTCATCTTGAGGGTGGACATTTTTAGCATTATATTAAGGTCTTTTATTTACTTAAAAATATATGAACTATCCAACAGATGGTAGAAGTTATGAAGGCAAGATTGTGTACAACAGTTTTTCAGCAAAGTTTTGATCATGTTGATAAAAAAAGTCTTAGAAATTCATGCATCAGATATGAAACAGTAGCCTTTACAGGGTTAGATGACCTGACAGATTGTAGATCAACGGCAGGAAAGTAATCTGCTGTTTAGTATGCTCATACGAAAGCATGCACTGCTCATGCCAATACTATTCTCAATATCATACTAACACAATGATACAGACTGCTCTTTATAACTACACATGTTGACCAATATCTGTATCTCTCTCACTCTCATAGACCTTCTGCACTTTAACAGCTGAACATAACTAAATTTAAGTGCAGATAGGTGATAGGTGAGACTGGAAACAGTATTTTTTTATTTTGTCCCAATGTAAAATCTTTACAGCAACAATAATAATAAAAAAAAATAAAAAAATGGAATTATACAAAGTCTCTATATTGTGAGACAACTACCCTAAAAACCTTAAAAGCTTAATTAAAGCTTGAATCAAAACATTTTCTTACCTTACCAAGGCGAACAAAGACTGTACTACTAACCCCTGAATAGCCTTTAGCTAACTATAATGCAAGTGTTAAACATACAGATCATACATAAAATATAGAAATAACACACGCAAGTTGATGCCTGTTGAATTAACAAGGATGCAGCATGAAATATGGATTGGGTAACTTTGACAGAGTGAACATGATCAGTAGCTACTTTACATCATAAGGCATATTCTGCTTGTAAGACTGAATGAGGACAATAAATAATTCTTCTATCTATATTGTTAGAAGTTAAATGGATAGTTCAATAATTAAAAAAATGAAGTTTGTCATCATTTACTTACCCTCATGTTATTCCAAATGTGTATGTCTTTCTTCAAATTACATGTTTCCCAGTCTCCATTAACTTTCATTTGTTAGGAAAAAAGATGGCAAGTGAATGGTGACTGAGTCTGTCATTCTGCCTAACATCCCATTGTGTGTTCCACAGAAAGGAAGACATAATCATACAGGTTTGGATCATCATGAGGGTGAGTCAATTATGAAAGAATTTACATGTTTTTTGAGGGAACCTCTCTTTAAATGTACTTTAAGGATGTTAAACCAAACTGACTCCACACACACGTTTTCTTTTGCGTAAAAGCAAGGACGCGGAGGTGTAAACCTGTCCTAACACGTCAATAGAAACCTCAGGGAATCCGAGTTTCAACATCTGCCACACGGAGGAAATGTTGGACACTTTAACGCCGTGATGACGAAACAGCAGTCGGTACAAGTATCCAAACACGGTGGAAAGCGAGAGGAAGACGGCGAATCTTACCTAGATACTGCCTGATCTCCAGCAGAACTTTAGGGGGTCCTCCGTTCAGCTGGTAAAACAGTGAGCCGAGACAGAAGAGCAGCAGTGTGGCCATGCAGAAAGCATAATCGCGCAGGGAGAAGCGAAGCCCGAGAGCCGATAACCAGAATCCCTTTCTGCTGTTCCGATCTGTGCCGTGACTCGCGCTGTGATTGTTTAGACGGGGACTACTGCTGTAATTCTTCATCGTCTCCTCACATGGAAGCGCCGAGAATGGTCGTCACCCATCCGCCTCTTTAGATAAAAACTTTTTAGTCAACATTTAAACAAAAACTCAAGCCGCTTCACTGTGTTCGTCCCCTGCTCGGTCGTGTTTTCTCCTCTGCTCTTGCTGAGCTATTTTTGCGAATGAAGTTGGGAATCCATCCTCTGCTTTTAGGGGTTAGTGTCGGTGTCAGATTACCGAATGTGGAGGAAAAAGTTCAACCGGAGGATGGACTCCGGCTCACGCGCTTGCCGTGTGCAGCTCAGCACCACCAGGCGGAAGACGCCTGAAAGCGCTCGAGAGTGGCCTGTAGCCTACATCATGATGTACATTCAGCGGCAAATCCAGTAATTATTTGTTCAATTACAAATATTTGTGTCAAAATGCATATTTAATAAACAAATAACAAAACTAACAAATCATTTTGTAAACTAATATCTATCTAGCCATCTATCCATGAAAGGGTGGCATTTTGTCAAAGTGGCAGCCGCCTTCAGTGTGAAAACAAGCTGTGCTTTTGGAGGCAAATGTCCAGGCCATATTGTTAAGGCAACACGGACAACACAAAGATAGACACCATTTTAATTAAATAACCAAGAGCAAAGTTTATGACTGAGCAGTGTTTGACCATTTGAACTAACAAAAACTAAATATGACTCTTTCAGGCGTGTAAGTAAGTGTTAGAATGATAAAAGCAGTCTGTCTCACAATGGTTTCATTTATAGTGCAACACAATATCTTTTATTTCACTGACGCATTCTAAATCAAACGGAATGTCTTTATTTAAACCACCCGGGATATGGTGATTGCCAAATCAGAGGTGAACAATGGCAAAATGAATATCTTCTTAAACCTCAAGCAGCCATTGTCTCTCCAGTTTGGATATACTTTCATGAAGATTTGATAATTATTTTATCAAAGAATGAAAACAAAGTAAAATAAACATCTTAAATTAGGATGTTTATCTTCTAGAAAATAAATGATCTAGGGTCACTTTGCAGTAAACTGTATGGGAATTGTATTTCTCTTGACAGCACGAAGGCTTTGTTGATATTTCTTTTAAAAGTAATATTTAAAAAGTCTTACAATTAGATACATAGGGTTGTGTTATTAACAGTCAGCCAGGCTGAGAAATAATATACACTATATACTGATCAATATTTTTTGTTTTTCCTAAATTGAAACCTTTATAAAGCAATGATCCATTCAGTGTCAGTAAAGACTTTTTAATATTGTAAATCATTTTTAAACGATTTCCATTTCCATTAAACGTTTTAATGAACTTTCTATTTATCAAATATTAAAAAAATTAAGCAGCTAAACTGTTTTCAACATTGATAAGAAGAAATGTTTCTTGTGCAACAAATCAGCATATTAGAATGATTTCTGAGGGATCATGTGACACTGAAGACTGGCAATGCTGTAAAAACACAGACACATAAGGAAGAGCAGTCAGTGTATGATATTCTTTTTTTTATTACACCTCAAAGGGACAAATATTTTAAGACATTTTTGTTTGTAAATACACAAGCAAAACCTTTATGGACAATCATTAGCGAACTGAAACCAGATAAAATCATTTTTATACATGTATTTTACAATGGTCACTGAAGCATGTCACTTGCTAACTATAGGTGAAAGAGTATTGCTCTATGATGTATAATACAGCTAATAATTACATTTGATGTAAAAGCAAAAAATAAGTTATTTAAATATCAATTACATATACAGAATGTGCAACCTCAGTTAATCATTTCATATATGTAATTAAGACCCAGTTTTATATCATTTCAGTTGAAATAAACTCGTCATGGTTAGTTCTGGAATTAAGTGATTATATATATATATATTTTTTTTTTAACAGATTTGATATTTAAACAGCTCAACCCAACCATGAACATTTGACCTGAAAACAAACATTTTAAAAAACTGTAAATGTGTTGATTTGTAATCTCATTTTCTCCACAATGGAATTAAAAAAAATTCATTCTTTAATAAAGTGCATTTTTTTTTTTTACAGTAACGTTTCATGAAATAGATTTTCAATTTTAAATACATAAAAAGCCTCACTGTTATCAAAGCACTCAACTGATAGCAATCTGAAGGCAACCATTCTGATATAAAGGAATCTATTGATTCTCTACTGCTATTTGTTTATTAAAATCTTGAGCGTTATGTTCTATAAATTGTGCTGCATTACATACAATAGTAAATGGCATGAAGGAGAAATACAAGTCTAAAGTGAGAATTCAAAAAGACACCATTTTCTTCAAACTGCAAGGCCTTGGGGAAGCATGACTGGTGTCTTTCTTTAAATGGACAACCAAAAGATCTTCAGAAGCATCTGCACGTACTGAAACATGATGAATTCTCACCTCAGTTGCTCAATCAAAAGCAGCCTGAGAGTTATTGTGGAAGAGACTCTCTTCATTGTGCTTCTGTGTGAACTGTGATGACACTGTACTACTGCCTAAATGACGTCAGCTAACCTTGTACTTCACACTCAGTTTTCATTTAGGAGCGAGTCTGCCAGATGCTGTCCTTTCCCCAACACCAGATGTGTGTAAGAAAAGTTATGTCCATCCCCAGTTACCTCATGACACCTTATTCTCCCTGAAACACACACGTCACTTGCAATGTGTCCTGAATGACAAAAAAGATAATCAAAAATTGTAAATCAAACCGTCCTTTTTTCCTAACAAACAACACAATTTCATGGTTATGTGACTGACTTTCACTTTGCAAATCCAAAAATAAAAACTGCTTCATGTATGTTTCTTCCCAATTTGTAAATCATGGTTGAAGCCCCAGTCTGTGTAGGTCACTAGAGTCGGAACACTCCTCGAAGTTATTCATTATTAGTTTTGATTTGATTGACTTGTATTTTAAGGCTAAGACTGTGCACTTTCAAAAGCTTGAGGCTTTTTCTAAGATTCAAAATGTATTCAACACCCCAGTCAAAGTGCAAGGCAATCTGGGGCATAAGAAAAATAAAATAACACACACACACACAAAAAAAAACACCTGTACACATTTCACTCCAGCAAGAATATTACAGCTGTGTGATGCATCAGTCGCATCAGAGATGAGTATGATGAGAGGTAAAATATGCATGAGTATAATTTTCAAGATAACAGGCAACATAAACTGATAGAGCTGATACAGTAATAAACTTTGATATCCGCAACAGCCGAGTAAGTAATGCATATTGTTGTGAATATTGAGTGTTTAGAAGACTGGGAAGATTAAATGTGCTGTAAATATAACGTTTTATATCAAGCGGAATATAAGGAGTGATGCTAAAATATAACCATGAAGAAAGAAACAGTTTGTACAAACATAGTACGTACTTGCTAAAACCATGACCAATTATTGGCCTGAAATCAAAATGTGCATTGCTCCGAATATCCCCCATATGGCACCATCATGCTTTTAGGAATCTTAGAAACACCCCTTACTTGACTCTCCCATCTTTTCATATACATAATGTATGCTTTGAGATATGAAAAAAACCTGCATGAAATGACATTGCTTTGGCCATGTGTCATACTCTTGATATTCATGTGCTTCAATAAGCACAAAACCTTTTTTCCTTTAGTTTTTTTCTTTTTCTAAATAAATCTCACGCTTCCTGAAAAAGCGAGAAAGGGTTTCAGAACAGTCTTTAAATTCATACAAAAGCATACATTTTCAGAAAAAACTGTGCTTTCTTTCGACAAGCGGTCCTTTCTGGCCAAAACTATGTATTTCTATGGAAATATCTGTTGATAGGCCCACAATAACAGTCACTGGAAGCCAGATCACTCATCTCTGTTTCTGTAAATGCCAAAAGGCTTGAGATTATAAGATAAAAAATCAAATAAAAATATCGGCAGCTGTTGTCCAGGTCTGTCCCTTCGCCTGGCAGAAGAGTTTGATCCATTTATTCTAGTTCATATTAGCTCATATTATATTATGACTGTCCTGAGCTGCTGGCTGTGACTAGTTGGGCTTCACTGAGAAGAATACGTATGTGATGGTCCTCCTTCAAGCCAGCTTCCCTCGCTCTCGCCTCGCTTAAGGATGACACACGACCCAGCGTGTCAAAGCCTGCAGCCAATAAGGGGGCAGAATACATGGGCATTCCGATCGAGATGAGCCAATCAGACACCGAGCTCACATGAACAGGAGACACTGGCTTCCGACACATGTCAGTCAAACCTCCCGAGGGAATCTGCGGAGATAAAGAAAACAGAGACCAAATGTCAATGCTAATGCAGTCAAGTAAATAAGAGTATCATGATCTAATTCGACTCACATGATTGTGCTAAATAAATCTGGGAAAGTACTCACAGCCATGCGGTGCTCCTTGCGGAGTTGTTTAACTCTGATCTGATCCAGACTGGACGCCACGTCCTTCACTGGCTGCTGAAAGTCCTCTGAGTACCTCTGTACTAAGAGCTGAGGAATACCACACCGGCCATGCTGAAAAACACAGAGGAAGGGAAAGATTAGCCAAGATAACAAGCCTTAGTGGAGTTCACCACCTCTCTAGAACCCCGTAGAGACACACAAGTCCGGTCATCAAAATATTAAAAATATGAGGAGAATATTCAGTAACACTTTCTATGAAGCCTATTCTTATAATGAGTTATAGCTTCATTTATAAAGACTCATTAACACCTATACTGCATTATAAGAACAGTTATAGTTACATTTAGTATATTATTTTTATGATTACTTAGGTCATGCATTTGCTTTTTCAATGCGCATGCTCATAATCCATTATAGACGGATTTATAAGTATTATTTTAGTCATATGGCTCCATGAATGTAATGTTATTTATAAAGATGCAGCCTGCATTGCTGTAATGTGAAGTTATTATATTATATTTACAATGACTTTTTAGTCATTCAGATTAATATCTGTCAAATAAGTGAATATAGTTTTTAATAGCCGTGTTGTGTTCTTATAAATACTTATTGTGACTAATAATAAGTTCTCTCTATAAATGCATTATTGATGGCTTTATGTAAAGTGAAAACGTAGGCTGCAATTTTCCTGAAGCAACTGTTAAGAAATATAATGTGCTCATTATACATTTTAAGTTGTTTACTTAAAAATTTAACTAATGAACAATAAAATGAGAATTAGTAGAATATTTTTTTATGTTACATACTAGCAAAACACTACAACAATATTTTTTTTTACGTATATATAAGCAATACCATCCATATGTCTGAGGAGATATAGATTTTAACAAATCAAAATAACCATTCATGACCTCTAATGCAAACAATACCCATTCAAGACATAATTGATAACTAATTGGTACAGCAAACAAGTGTTTCTGGAACTATAAGTTAGTGTTTAATTTATTATGAGCTCGCACACTGAAAAAGCAAATCCATGACATAGGAAATTATAAAAAATTATATCTAACTATAACTGTTCAAATAATGCAGTATAGGTCTTAATGTGTCTTTATAAATATATTTAAATAAATACTTACTAGCATGGTCTTCATAGAAAGCGTTACCGAATTTTCTTTGCTAACACTGTATTGAGTCAAGCTAAGCTGTGATTAGCACTCAACTAATGTGAGCGGAGCAACATTCGTCTCAGACTGTGGACTCTGAATAACAACAGAAATTATCAGATCATAAAGTGTACTTCATGTGGCTTTTTAATTGATTTTTTACGGGTGGTAGAGACCGAGCATACTTGGAAACGGAGGTTGACTCACAAACAAGCAAGCTTTATGTGGCAATTAAAGTTATAGCATTACAAGGAGAGCGAGACTAAATTGTTTGTTTAATGTGAGATTCAGCGCTTTAAAGCTAACAACACCCTGCGTGGCGTAACAGATCCAGTTTAATCATTTTCAGGACGTCTTTGTTACCCGTGCCAAATGTCCATCTTCTCTAAAATAAACATTGTGGCTTTATAATATTGCAAACCAAGCAGTTTTTTAATTCTAGCCATCTCAATAAGGGGAATACTCCGCCATTTCATTTTGTAAACTATTTAACAATCCAAGTACACAGCTCACAAGACAAAAAGAGCAATGTTTTGATAGCACATCAGAGCCACAGTGTTCACGCTCCTCAGGGAAATCAAAAGATGAACAGCAAACAGCTGCGGGAGGAGACCATATACACTTTATATTACACACATCAGCTTAACGTATAAGCATCTTGTAAACTGAGAGATTAATTCTAAATCTACTCAAAGAGATTCAAACAATTGCTTGTGCCCAATATGCGATACATCCGATAGGCTGTGGGTCTAGGCATAATTGGATTGACTGCCAATAAAAAGCACTAAAACTCCAGGCAGTCTGCGCGGTCTGAAACCACAAGCTGCTCCAGTGTTTTTATATCAGAGAGGGGACATTTTTCACCTCTTATTCACCTTTTTGTTTGTGATAACCTCAAATAAGTGATTTGGAATCAGATTTGGTTTGTTGATGAACGGGCAGTGGACACCAAAGGCGATGGATTAGATTTGAGATGTTTTGAGAACACTAAACTCCCTGCTTATAAATTACACAAGTCTTCCAGTCCTTCCACTGCTATTGCTGGCATGACAGAAAGGAGTTTTTTTTAAGGATACAGGATATGTGATAGTTATGTCTGTGCTAAGTCATGCATTTTTAGCATTTAAAAATAGCTAAAGAAAAAGAGGACAATTAATTGTACAGAGACCTATAGGTACTATATGGATTTGTTAATATATGAAAGATTAATGAGTGGAAATGAGTGTTTGGATGAGCACTGATTAAAATGTATGTATGTTTCCATGTCTCTTGACACTTGCAAAAGAACTTCCAGCTGTTATGGAAGGAAAAAAATAAACCGGCCATGATTTTTCAGGGACAGTGGCATGGTTGAGTCAAGGCAAGCCCCCTACTGTTAACCATTGTGCTTCTGTTTAGACTGCTAACTGCTTATAACTGCTATAGTGCCACCATTTCCCCCATATGATGCAGTTCATACAAACTTGCGGTCGCTTGAACATGAAGTCCATGAGACGATGGCAGAGTTCGTCAAATCCCTAAAGAGTTCCTCACTGTCCTGAAGCACAATCAAACGCCGTGTTTCCACCGAAATTACCCACAACAATTAGTCCCAGACCTGTTTTCATAAGACTGCGGACGACTTTCCAGTTTTCCCGCTGGATTTCATCCTCAACATGAGCTTAACAAAGCCCGAACCTTGTCATCGGACCATCGGTCAAATTTTTTTAAAAACTCCATTGTTGATTTTGGATAGCAAAAAAATCTTACTGCATGCATCGCAACAGACTTTTAAAAATGAAAGGTTTAAAAAAAAAAATGGTGCGTGGAGTCAACCAATCAAAATGCTGCGTCAACTCAACCAATCAGCATGTTCAGCACCTAAAGCCGCGTTTCCACCGCAGGAACTTTCCCCAGGAACTAGGAACTTTGACGTGGTACTCGGTGTGTTTCCACCGCAGGAACCAGGGTCTAAATGAAGTTCCGGGTAAATATTTCCCCCTCCGATAGTCCCTTCTCGCGAGGTAGAACTTTTTCAAAGTTCAGGAACTTTCGGGGGGGTGGAACATGGGCGCTGAACATGCTGATTGGTTGAGTTCACGCAGCATTTTATTTCAACTGGCATTTTTAGAAGTATTGCACTTTCTGTCCGGTGGCGCGCGCGCGTTCGTCTCGCCATCTCACGGTCAATGTCCATAATAGCTGATAATAACATACGTTGTCTTATTTTAAATCTAGCTTTACACACTTAAAGCAGAATATGCTTTAGTATCAGTGCTCTCTTTTCCGCCGTTTTGTTAACTAGGCCACCTTGAATCTCCTCCATACTTGTTATTGTTGCATAGTGTCACACAAAAAGTATTACTGTCCGTCGGTGACTGGGAGGCGCAGTCGCGCGCGCAATCCTACATCACCGGACTAATAATTTGCCTAATCTTCACGGTACTTTAGACCCCGGTGGAAACGCAGACAGTAGCAGGTCTGGGGGGAAAAAAAGTTCCTGTAAAAAAAGTTCCTGGTACAAATTGTTCCGGGTAATTTCGGTGGAAACGGGGCTTATGTCCCACCCCTGAAAGTTCCAGAACTTTGAAAAAGTACTACCTCATGAACAGGGACTCTCTGAGCAGGAAATTTTTACCCTGAACCCAATTTAGACCGTGGTCCCTGTGGTTGAAACACATTGAGTATTTCCTGGGGAAAGTTCCTGCGGTAGAAACACAGCTAAAGACATCAGAAAAAAGCTACTAGAAAACAACAGGTAGGTTTGCTTGATTAGACTTTGGAGTGGCCGTGGCCTTCCAGGGCCGGATATGAGGAACACTGTCATTTGGTGTCCCCTTTGGCATTTTAAGATTTCGATAAGTACTCACAAGAGCACATTTTGTGACTACTACGCACTTTACTACTACATCCCAAAATAGGCAACACGGCATTACTACCAGATTCATTCAAAAGGAAGTCAAGACTTACTTTATCAGAGTATGGCTCTTCGGTGAGGTCAATCCCTTCCAAGCGCATCCTATCCTCCAGCAAAGTCTCGAGGTCAACCATTTTGCCATGGGAGATCTTCCTGCTGAGGGCGACTTTAGCACTGTGGAGCTGAGGACGTGCTGATTCAGGCAGGTCAGACAGCCAGGGTGGACTCAGAGCTGCGGGAGAATCACCTGGTGATACTGGAGTTGATGGAGAACTCTCTGAGGGAGTGGTTGGGGTGTATATGGGCTTTGGGGGTAGGGTTGGGGTATTTGGCACCGAACCAGACAGCACCAGTGGAGGGTGGCGCATACCATTCGGCAGACGTTCTTTGGACTTTTTAGCAGGCACAGGAGGTGGGACAGGTGGCTTTTTAGGGTGAGTCCGTGGAGCCGGGCTAGTCGGGGCAGAGACAGGTTGGCGGTTTGAAATCTGAGCAGCAGGCAGGCTGAGAGGAAGCTGTGTTGGAACCAAAGGCCTCTGCAGTGAGCCAGTCTCTTTTCTAACACAACTCTGGTCCTGTTTTGATTCTACAGGATCTATTTTCACTTCCTTGCTCTCTGGTCTGCCTTTATCCTCACTGCCACACTGGTCCTTCCTCTGATCGAAGGCCTGCTCCCAGTGTATATCCCCCAGAGAATGAGAGCGTTTCCAAGACTCAGGGGTCTCCTGGGGACCGTCCAACTCCTCACAGCTTCGGCTGACCGGTATGCGGGAGGTTTGTCCTGCTTTGGAGCCCTTCTTGAGGCCGAGGCTTCGTAGGTTGAAGCTCTTTATGGGCCGGGGTAGAAAGGTCTTCGGGAACCTGCGTTCCTTCTTGGCCTGCTGCTGAAGAGCTTCAGTGGAGTGAGTCATAGGAAGAGTGGGATAGTCTGTAGATTTTACACCCTCACAATCAAATCCAGATGAACCACGGCTGTGGCGCAATGCTTTGCGACTCTTACCTGAAACAGAGAGTTGTGCTTTCACATAAATTCATTAATCACATGTAATTCCTCCTTAAAGGTTTCAGAAGGTACATCATATGTTTTTTGGTTCCTAAGAATAACCCTGATGTCATAAAAACTGAACAGGAAGAGATAATATTGTAGCCATTTGTTTTCCCTAATGACAGTACAGCTCTTCCACTTTTTCATTAATGCATTAGCCATTCCAATAATACACACTATTTTTTTATGCATCAAGTGAGAATTTTATCATAATTGAAACCAAACTACTGCAATCTGAAATGTATGCTGTCAGTAAAACAAAGTGCAAAAAACTAGCAACTTTAGGTGTCCAACAGCTTGTCACCAGGGCAGTATCCTCAAAGGTATCTTATCTAGCCATAAAGGATGGACATTATTACCTTAAAAGGTACATACCAAATTGTGGTACTAAAATGCTCCATTTAGGGGTACATAAGGTACAAGAGTTGTGCAAGTTAAATTGACTTGACACGTTCCAAAACTGTATAATTACTTCTGTGAAAGAAAATAAAATTAAAGAAATTTGTCAATGTTTTAGCCTGCAGAAGAAAGCAAGTCATAAAAGTTTAGAACAACATGAGGATGAGTAAATGATGACAGATGTTCACTCTTTGGTGAACTATCCCTTTTAACATGCAAGAAGAACAGAACAAGTATCTATAACAAAAGTATGAGGAAGTACAAATGTCTACTCAACAGGTTAGTGGTCACATTGTTAAGCAGCTACTCAGAGGAAGTTCATTACAGTTAAATTACAGACACATTCATTATCTGTACTGAATGTTTAGTGATAATGTAAGGGTTAATTTCCAGATTGGGGGAATGTTAAATGTGAGTGGTGAAGATGCTAAGTGATGAAAAAAAAACAATTTTGAAAACTCTTTTTCTGTCAATTTTCCATATCAAATATACGTATATATGCTGAGTATAGAGACAGTCAAGCTAGTTAAGATTCACAGAGCCACAACACTTTGTATATTAATATTAATAATAATAATAATAATAAAATGATAAATGAGCATTTATATGCAGGGACCTCAGAAATAAATGTACAAAAATACCAAATGATTATGCAATGGTTGAGAAATGATGCAAATATAATCTGGAAATGAGAAAAAGGCTGCATTTAAAGCATTTTCCCCATAGGCCATTAGACATACTTTAACAGAATCAATGACTCAGAAAACACTGATGGTGACAAAGCAGCACATGCTCCGATATTGAATATAATAAGCTCTGTACTGCTCTTAAAAGAAAAGAATGGAAAAGTCATCAGCACAGATAAAATAATGTCAAGAGGTGAAAAGAGATGAAAAAAGCAAGCAGACCAGAATGCTATAGATCACAGAATGGGTTTATTTTCCACATTGGCAAATTGCACATAATTCTGATCCGTTCTAAACACTCATACTTGGCTCCACACACACACACACACACACACACACACACACGCACACGCACACGCACACGCAGACTCATACACTGACATACACAATAGGAGGAGGGATCAGTCAGTGTTTTAAGATGCCAGTAGGAGGTTAAGAAGGCAACAGAAGAGTGAAACCCTTAAACACTGAGATTCTTTGGAAATACAGAATGAGATGGGGTCCTCTCACTTAGACAAAATCCTCTAAAAATAGACTTAGTAGGTTAGATCCTACTTTTACACGGTCTACATAAAATATCAGCTTCCAATCGTACGTAGCTACTATTCAGCCACTATATTTTGCATTTATGAAGTCTTTTCTTTTTAAGGCACATAAGAACTTGTGCGATATGACCACACCAAACACCACACACAAATATGGAGTGATATTTCTTGAAATGGCAAAGGGTGGGAGAAAGCGAGATGTTAAATAGAGTCTGAAATGAGTCTGCAGTGGTGTTGCAATGGGGAACATTCTCAAAATCGTCCTGTGTGTAAGTCCTGCTGTGAGCACAAGCCATGTGTGAGTTTCTGTCTCTCTTTAGATTTCTCTGAAGCAGCAGATGTATTTTGATTAGTTAGCGAAGGTATGAGCAGCTGCTGCTTTTGGAAACGTTGATTTCTAACAGAATGGATGAAAGCAGGAGCAGCAGTCTGTGTAGGCTGGATAAGAGAGTTAAAAGAAAGGGATGATGATAGAGCGCCTCTGGAAAAGAGCAGCAGAGAGAAAAGAGGGCACAGCAGATGTGACAGACAGACAGGCTTGGGTTAAATCCAGATGTGATGACAGGTTCTCATTGGCTGTTAGGACACTGAGTCATGGCAGAGGCCCAGAGGTGAGAGGATGGTGTCATGGCGTTGCTACACTAGGCTGGGCATGGTGATGTGGTTGGTATGGAGATGCTAGACAAGCGCCTGGTTACCATTCTCTAGATTTTCGTTGCTTTCGTAGCAACCAGAGTCCCGTGGGGAGTCAGCCATTAGGCCATGCCCCTCACAGAGGAGTTTCTCCTGAGAGCCAGAGAGGGCACTGCGCTCAGGATCACTGCTACCTATAACACACACAGACACTCACAAAGTTAAGAAATGCATACACTTTTGCATTTAAATTTTTAATAAACAAGCAAATAAGGTGGTCCTGAGTCATCTGAATAACTGTCATTGCAAATTGATATATGGCTATGTAAAAAAATAATATATATATAAAAATAATAATAAAAATAAATAAAAAGATATATATATATATATTAAAATGTTTCAAAAGTTTTCTATTATTTCAAATAAATTTTGTTCTTTTGAATTTTTATTCTTCAAATATTTGAAGATAATCAGTCTCCACTAAAATGTTAAGTAGCATAACTGCTTTCAACATGGGTAATAAGAAATGTTTCATGAACAGCAAACCGGAATATTAGAACGATTTCTGAATGAATGAATTTCATGACACACTGAAGACTGGAGTAATGATGCTGAAAATTCAGCTTTACCATCACAGGAATAAATTACATTTTAAAAGCATAATAAAACAGAGAACAGTTATTTCAAATGTTAATAATATTTCACAATATTACTGTTTTCACTGTATTCTTGATACAAGTAATGCGGCCTAATGAGCCCAACTGATCCTGAACAGTGGTGTGATGTGTGTGTACTCACTGTCGTAATCCTGCAGTAGCTCTACAGCAGTCATCAGTACGGCGCGGTGTTGGGGGTCTTTGATGTTGAGCTCATCCAGATCTTCTTCCTCTAGTAATTTAAATGTGTCCAGGTCTTCATACCCATTAAATAGGAACGTTGGCATGTGCTCCTAAAATACATATACACATTCACAGATTAAACACCCTGTAGAGCAGTAGCACTATGTCCAACCCCAAATTAGAAAAAGTTGGGACAGTATGGAAAACGCAAATAAAAAAAGAAAGTAGTGATTTCTAAATTTAATTTGACTTGTTTTTCATTGCAGACAATATGAACAAAAAATATTCATGTTTTGTCTGGTCAACTTCATGTCATTTGTAAATATGCATCCTTTCCTGTTATTCAGACATGCAACACATTTAAAAAAAAAGTTGGGACAGGAGCAATTTAGGGCTAGTAATGAGGTACAATGGTTAACTAATAATGTGATTTGAAAAAGGTGATGTCAACAGGTGATTGTAATTATAAGTTGGTACAAAAGCAGCATCCAAGAAAGGTCTAATCCTTTAGGAGCAAAGATGGGCAGAGGATCGCCAGTTTGCCAACAAATACGTGAGAAAATTATTGAAATGTTTAAAACAATGTTCCTCGAAGAAAGATAGGAAGAGATTTGGATATTTCACATTCAACAGTGCATAACATAATTAAAAGATTCAAGGAATCTGGAGGAATTTCAGTGCGTAAAGGACAAGGGCGCAAGCCTAAGCTGAACAACCGTGATCTCCGATCCCTCAGGCGACACTGCATCAAGAATAGTCCTTCATCTATAAGCGATATCACCACATGGGCTCAGGACTACTTTGGCAAACCTTTGTCAAGTACCACAATACGTAGTTACATCCACAAATGCCAGTTAAAACTGTACTGTGCCAAAAGGAAGCCGTATGTTAACAGTGTCCAGAAGCGCCATCGACCTATCTGGGCTCGGAGGCATCTGGGATGGACCATCACACAGTGGAAACGTGTTCTGTGGTCAGATGAATCAGTATTTCAGGTATTTTTTGGGAGGAATGGACACCGTGTGCTCCAGACCAAAGAAGAAAAGGATCATGCAGACTGTTACCAGCAACAAGTCCAAAAGCCAGGGTCTGTCATGGTATGGGGTTGTGTCAGTGCCCTTGGCAAAGGTAACTTGCACTTCTGTGAAGGCACCATTAATGCTGAAAAGTACAGAGATTTTGGAGCATAATATGCTGCCTTCAAGAAGACATCTTTTCCAGGGAGGTCCATGCATTTTTCAACAAGACAATGCAAAACCACATTCTGCACGTATTACTAAGTCCTGGCTGCGGAGGAAGAGGGTACGTGCACTTGACTGGCCTGCCTGCAGACCCGACCTGTCTCCAATAGAGAATGTGTGGGCGCATTTTGAAGCGCAAAATGCGACAACGAAGAGCCCGTACTGTTGCCCACCTTAAGACTTGTTTGCAGGAAGAATGGGACAAAATTACTCCTGAAACACTTCATCACTTGGTGTCTTCAGTCCCTAAACGTCTTTTAAGTGTTGTGAAAAGGAATGGCAACATTACAAAGTGGTAAATGCTTTACTGTCCCAACTTTTTAAAAATGTGTTGCAGGTCTGAATGACAGGAAAGGATGCATATTTACAAATGACATGAAGTTGACCAGACAAAACATGAAATATTTTTTGTTCATATTGTCTGCAATGAAATACAGTACAAGTCAAAGTAAATTTAGAAACCACTTTTTTTTTTTTTTGCGTTTTTCATACTGTCCCAACTTTTTCTTATTTGGGGTTGTAGGACCTTTATAGATAAAAATACCCCTCTCCACCCATGTAGTTCAACTATGGTGGGATTTATGTGTGGGAATGTTTCCAGACTTCAAACTCTATTGTGACAGCCAACTATCATTATAGTCCATTAATACACTGAAAACAATGAGGCTTTAAATATGTCCTGGTGTCTATTGTAGCTGTGAGGTCTGTAATGTGATGTTATTTAAAGTAATAATGCAGGAGCTTGTGGGAGGTCTGAAGGGGGTGTATGTGTCTATGTTTAAATAAAAATTTTAAAATGGCATAGGGAAATAACCTCATCCCACAATCTCATAGTTAATGTGCTCCAACAAGAGCCAACCATCTTTTCACACCAACATCCACTTTTTCATTTTCTCATCTCTCCCCACCCCACTTTTACATTCTGTCAGTACAGATTAAAGATGAGCCACACACTCAGATTTATGTTAGATGATTATAGATATACCACTTGAAATTTAAAGCATGTTCATAATTCAATAAAAGTGGTTGTGTGTGGTCTTTGTCTCACCTTCAGGTTGATTCTCTCCAGTAGCTCTTCGACAGAGCTGGGCTTGGGCGGCCTGCCCTTCCTCCTCCTACGAACTGCTCGTTTGGGCTTCTCCTCTTCTTCAGCCAGCACATCCACATAGATAAACTTAAACGTGCCCACTTTGTTATTGAGCAGACCCATCCAGGTGCCCATGGGTGGCTTACTGATGATATCAATCACATCTCCTCTCTTAACAGAAAAACAGAGAAATTACATAAGTAACTATTTAAACCTGAAACTAAAAACAATTCTCTAAAATAAAATAAAAATAACCATGATAGATACCAGTTTTGTATCACCATAAAGTGTTTTCCTTCTCATTCAATTAAAATGATTTAAAGTGCTCCATTATGGATTTTTGAAAATGACCTTTCATGTTGTGTGTAACAGTTCTAAGTGAATGAAAACATCCTGCAAAGTTTTAATTCTGAAAGTGCACCATATATTAAGTTATTATCTCTCAAAAGTAAGAGTCGACTCTGAGTCAATAAAGCGAATCATTTTTTCCAAACAAATCGCAAGCCGTTTCGTTGTGACGTCAAGATGAAACACTAGCATATTGCCCGTCCACTCATTGCACGCACAGACACCAGGGAAAACTTGAACCACCCCAAACACTGCAGTGTATTACCTAAAACTGTGTCTATTAATGCAGATTGTCTGTCATACTACTTTGAACAAAGATAAAGGATGGAGCAGGATTTGTTTTGCAAACTTTAATGTTCCTTCAGTCATTCATGTTAGTGCTCAGCTACCGTATGTGCTGTTATTGATAGTTGATGATGATGTTGTTGATGGACGCACACTTGTTAATGCTGCTGGTGAGGAATTACATGAGAATAACATCTCAATGTACCTCAAACTGATAGCATCACAGAGAAACATCCTGCTCAAGGTTTGGGTTGAATGACTAGTTCTTCCAACGTTCCATCATCGATTCGGACTCGCACTGGGATTGGTGTAAAATCGGCGTCAACGTTACTGTCTCCGGACGGAGCTGTAGTTCAGTAATGTAATGGTTCAGAAATACGCACTGTCGACCAATCATAAAAGACTGACCAATCAGACATCTGACCAATCAAAGCAGAGAGTAGGCTCCCAGAAAGTAGGGATTTAGAGAGACTAATTCATCCATCGAGTCGTTTGAGAATCATTGACTTTTGTTGTGATGTGCAATGTATGTTTGAAAATTAAACCGTTTTTTGACCTTTGATGCATGTAAACCTGTTGTTGGAGACCTCCAAAACTAAATTAGGAAACTTTAAAATAGCATAATTGGGGCACTTTAAACTCATATCAATATTTATTTATTTACTAAGTAGCCCTGTATTTAATTTGGACCATTTCATGTTTAAATCACAATGGTTTGTAAAGGTCTAAAATATAATAATAAAATTTAAAAAAAGAATATTAAACACACATTTTTTTTATTTTTATGAATCTGCTTAATTTCCAGTGTGTTCAGTACCTTGAGCTTGAGTGAGTCTGTATCATATGGACTCGGTGTGAAGTCAGTGTGAACTCTTGCTCTGCCGCAGAATGGGCCTCTGTACGGAGGCTCTTCATCATCACCATCCTCACTCCTCACACTCTCTCTGTTGCTGGCTGATGAGTCTGTGGTGCTCACAGTCTGTCCACCTGTGAGAGGACCAATGCAATCATTAGTCAGACCACTCAGAAAAACATCTGCAGGATATGAGGCATCATTTATGTCCGTAGCACAACTAAAAGCTGCGATGAAACAGAAGTTGACTGATCTTTTCTTCCATGTTGTGACACATCTGAGTGAAATGGTTTATCGAAAAAGGAAAAAAATGTTGGCAGGGACTTGGTTCTATCCATCGGTTGTTGATTAGATAAAGGCAGATCAGAATGCATGCTTGCAATCGATTGTAAGAAAGGTGTTTTATGTGGACTAAACTATTGAAGAAATCCGCCACAATTCAGCAGAGTGAAGTTTTCAACAGAAGATCGAGTTGACATTTTGATTAAAATTTATGAAGCCAAATTACAATAAAAATGTTTTTAGTAAAAGTAAGTATGAGAAATAGAGATGCTCGTCTTTGCAAAGAACACACACACACTTACTCATGGAGCTCTGTCCACTGAGGGAGCTGCGGAGGCTCTCAACAGACCCTCCTGCCTTGAGTTTGGGCTTCTCTAGAGAGTCTGTGTCTGGCTTAGGAGACTGAGGACAACTGGGCGTCCCATCTGGACTGGACTATACGAAGAGAAAACAAGAGAAATTAAAGTGTATCATTATTTATAAAAACAAAAATCAAGAAAGATAGACAGCAGATGATGTACATAATGTAAAGCTCACAAACTTGCTGCGCTGCCGAAAGATCATTCTTTAGTGTGACAGTAATTCCACTACATCACCACTAGGTGGGACTACAACACAATATATGATCACAGGGCACAAGATAAGAAGAACAAATGTGCTGTGTTGGCAAATGAAATTCTCTCTGCACAGATGAGCTCAACATTGACTAATACACATCCAGAGATCTACATTAAACATGAGATGAGATAATATAAATGTGAACGCTTTAATTTATTGACAGTCGCTTGCTCAAGGCTAAAATGCAGAGGAGATAGAGCTATTCTAGATTACGGAATAGTCTACCAGTCCAACTTAGAGTAGCTCCCTCTCTATCTGTTAAAATCTTCTTAAAACTCATTTGTTTTCTAAGCTTTTAACATGTGTTAATTATCTCTCTCTGCTATGTTTTATACTTTTGTATCTGTTTACTTTTCTCATGTACAGCACTTTGGTCAGTCTTGTGATTGTTTTAAATGGGCTTTAAATTTAGTTACATAATGGTAACTAAAAAACCTAGTGAGCTGCCTACAGAGGCAGCATGTGAATGCAGGCAGTGAGCGTGTATTTGACACTGTTAGGGTGTATTAAATTGGATTAGCTTGTATCAGACTCCAGGCTACATAAAGTGATGTTTGACCCTAGTTTGAGACACAGAAAGTAGGGCACACATGTGCTACTTTCCCCTGGAGAAAAGGCAGGGTCTCACCTCTGAACAAGCCTGGTCTACAGCACATAATTCAACACGGTCAAAGCAAGCTCACGAGCATCTGTGTGTGTACCTGTTCAGATAGAGACCCAGCGTATTTCTTGGACATGCGTTTCCTCATAGTCTCTTTGACAGACTTGACTTTCTTCCCTAGAGAGATGCGGGATGTGGTGGGAGATTTCACAGCATCCCTGTACAAAGCCTCCTGCTCCTTATGCCAGAGAGAAAGAGACAGAAAGAGAGCAATTAAGCACACTGAAAGCCAGCTGATCAGAACAACTGGATCACAAACACCGCAGCTGCATATGAGAGCTGAGACCAAGAAGAAGCGACAGACATGTGTACTCACGCTAGGCTCGGCTGTGTTGACCACATGGAGGGAACGATTAGACAGGTCAAATCCTCCAAAGCTACATGTTCTCTGCAGAAAAAATACATAATTACTGTGAATTCACAAGCAAATGAATATATTTAGAGACAGTCATTTAAAACGATTCACAAAGTCTCAATGATTCATGCTGCTCTTTACAACGGAAACCACACATTTTAAAATGATGAACTGCCAAAAGAAATAGTTCATGGTATGACCCGATTTCCTATTCAACTCCAAATAAAATCTTTCAGAAGTTGTTTAACATTATGTAAATAAACCAGTGCTTTCTTGTAAAACCTTGAATGAACTGAAAATTGATACTGAAAAAATAATGAGAAATAAAGCACAAATGTGAACTGACTTTACAGCAACATCTTGCATCAATTTCAACTGGCTTTTCATTTCATAAGATTTTGTTGAAATGTTCCACAAGAGAGGCAGAAATCAGAAATGCGCTGTTCAAAATAAACAGATAAAGATCAAAAGGCATAGTATGAGAAGCTTTTTCGTGTTCCATGGAATAAGATCATGCACTTAAAATAAAAAAAATTCCAAAAGAATAGAATAGCACATACAAAAACATACACCAAATTTAGAATTCATGCCCAGGCTGAAAGAGGCATTTCCAACCCCAAATTAATCAAAAAGTTTACTGATGAAGATCACGTTCATGTTCACATTCACTATGAATGACGGCGAAGATCCGCAGACGGCAGACTCTACAAAGCTGCAGAAGGAATTCTATTTATTTTATTCTTTTTCTAGCACCCTCCACTTTCTCACAAGTACTGCAAGTTTCAATTACGATCTGACACACATGACTGACTACAAGAGAAATAAAAGGAGAGAAGCTCAGGATGGGGGAAAGATGAGACTTTCAGTATAATCAAATTCTGTTTCTCTTCTATATATTTCTCAGATTATGAAGTTTTGAATCCATACTGCAGTAATATGAGTCTACAATAAATGACAAGAGCTGACGGCTAACTGACAGTCTAAGGGATTTCTAACTTTGATAATCACCACAGACATGAGTGAAGATTTCATTTTTTTGTATTTTATGACAGCACAGTCCTTATTTCAGTATCAGACTCTGTCTTGAAATATAACTCAAGTTTGTCTCTAAATTGTACCCTACAGAAATTCTCTTTTGCAGCTTTGCAGTAGCCTGTTCCTTCAGTGCAGCAGGGGGCACTGTAGATCTGCTCTTCTGGCACACTCACAGACTTCTGCTGAATGCGTAAGAGCACACGCTTGGTGCAGCGATCCATGCTGGATGCCCACTTCCTGTTCACGTCTCTTTCGTCCTCCAGGAGCCAACGCCTGTCTGCTTTACTCAGCGTGACTGGCCTAACCAGCCCAGTCCAGTTCAAGTGGCCATACAAGCTGCGTTCCACCACATACGTGATGTTGAGCTCGCTAACTGCCGTCCTTCCCTTCAGACGCCTTGGTGGAAACAGCCAGCTGCCCACTACTCCGCTCCCACAGCTTTTCCCCTTCTCCCTGGCCAATGGAAACTCACGAGCGGGAGGGGAGGCAGGCAAGGTGGAGGACGGAACGATGGTTTTCTGAGCATTGCAGGAACGTTGGTAGAGTAGGTGCTTGGTGGAGTACGCATAGTTTGGGTCAGGCTTATTGCGCTGCCACATGGAGACGGGCGGCCGCTTGGTGCTGTTAATGTCATCTAAAGACACCAGAAGGGGGTGCGGCTTTGGGCGGGGCCTAGTGAGGCCGTAAAAAGCGTACACACTGTCAGTACTTACCCCGTGAGATAGAGATGATAAGGCCTTCCGCATCTCTCCGTCTGTAGCGGAGCGGGAGACTTTAGCATTGTCGTCTCCCTCCAATTCAGAGAAAGAGGAGCCACTACCCCCCACTACACCCAGTCCGGTTCCGGCGCTACTTTTCCGTGGAGGGCGGATCAGGCCGTGGGGATGTGCGCCGGGGGTCTTAACTAACTTGTGAGCAGGTTTCCAGTTATCAAGGCTGCTGGTGGAGGGTGAAGTGGTCAGGCTATCTGTGTCCCCATCCAGAGAGAGTTGCTCTTGGGCAAGAGAAGACAAAGAGGAGTCTGTGCACTGGGCCGGCTTCTTGTGGATTTCTGCATACAGTGCGTTTATGTCATCACATAAGGGAGCTGCATCCAGACTGAGCGAATCTGCAAGAAAAGGACCGTCAAAACTAAAACTATAAACTGAAATATAATGACTTTGAATACAATGTATGATCTCTATCCTACAGCAGACAATACAATTCTATACTATTTTGTCTAAACACCACTCATACGTTTCGAGGTAGGTCATATTTTTTTAATGGTTTTGAAAGTCTTTCATTTACATTTTTTTCAGGATTTTTTGATAAATAGTAAGTACAAATGGACAGCATTTATTTGAAATGGAAATCTTTTGTAATATTAAATGTCTTTTTATTTTTTGATCAATTTAATGTATCCTTCCAGAATAAAAATATAAATTTCTTAAAACGGTAGTGTAAATTAAATATAAACACTAAGGGCCCTATCACACACCTGGCGCAAACAGATGGCAGGCCCGACGCAAGTGTTTTTTGCTAGTTTCAGCCTGTCGCAGTGATCAATTTCACGTCCAGCGCCACGTTGTTTAAATAACAAATGCATTTGCTCCCATCTTTTTGCCCATGGGCATGCTGGTGTAAAAACGAGGTGTGTTCAGGTGCATTGTTGGCGCAATGCTATTTGAGGCAACTGAAATCGACTGCACCACTGACCAACAAAACCTGGTCTGAAGTCAATAGTGCAGTATTTTTGTGTTATTTAAAGTCTTTCCGCTTGGAAATTCTGCCATGTAAATAGCGAATCCGGCATGGTGCAACTGCCTTTAAAAGGGAATGGAAGATGAGACGCAGTGCACCTGCATCATGCACTTCAGACCACGCGCTCAGATCGTTAAAATAGGGCCCTAAAAGCTAATATCAATTGTTTTAAATGCTACAACTGAATTTTAGGCATCATAACAGTATAATGTACACCATGAAAAATGGATATTCATTTTGAGACTTGCTAACAGTAAAAGTATCATTAAATTAAAACATTTTAGTTGAGAATATTCTCTTAACAAACATCAGTTAATGCCAGATTAGCAATATTCTCTCCCAGCTACCTTGTGAGCCATGTCTCTTGCCATCATCCACTTTGATGAGTTTCTTGCGAACGCGTCGAGTCGAGTTGACCAGCTTGTGAAGCCTCTTGAATTTCACAGCGTCTTCCTGCTCATCATCTGACTGCTCCACAGACTAGAGAGAGAAAACCCAGCTTCAATATTATATCCCCCCCTGGAAACATGCGTACACACAACATCTCTTCCATTTAGACATGCACAAAAACAAAAGATGGTGGTTTCAATTGGTATGAACACAGATTATGACATGTTTAGGATGGGCTCTTGATATTAGGGACATGACTTATGAAAACATTGCAGTATGGAGTTAAGTGTTATGAAGTTTTGAGTCCAAGAAACACACACAAGTCTTGTTTTTTAACATAACAGATGGGTATGAGTGAGCATTTGTGGTGGAATAAATACATTTTATTTGAAACTATTCAGATAGGGAATAAACTGTTGAGATGATTTATGACCCTCCTCCCCCCAGCCTCAAATATATATAATAAAACAAAAATAATAAGAATAAAAACATTTAAAAACATGGTAGGGGCATCAATTATGATATTAAAACCTCTTATCCACAAAGATGAAGCCTCTTTAATCCTTTTTATCTAAGTCCCAGACTTTCAAATTGCAAACTCCAAAAACATTTTGTTCTCTGCAAACATACACCACATTATGGGATGAGATGGTGTTTTTCTGACTAACAGGATATAATCGGTGCTAACCACAGACTGTTTTTAAACCACACGAAGAGATTGAGCTGTTTTGACCAATATTAATGATTGGCAAATATATCTAGTCATCCTAACAAACCACACACTTAAGTGTTCCAAAAAGATGTTGAGGTTGAAAGCAATCTGTTACTGGAAACCTAAAGCTCACCCACATACACACAAAATCACACTGGTTCACCATTGGCATTGAATAATCTTTCCTAATTATTCGAGGCCACAATAGCCACCAGTCATAAGGAAGTCGATCGTGATGATGGACAAGAAATAGAAGATTTGGACACACAACAGCACGGCTCAATGAGTGTATTCTGAGGAACAGAGCAGAAAAACTAAATGTACATGGTAAACAAAAGCTCCCATATGAAAAAAGAACAACTGGACAATCTTATTCAGGACTTCAAATGAAGCGTGATGCAAAACCATAATTTCTGCTGCTCAAATCCAATCAACAGCAAGTTTACTAAACCATATTTCAAACAAGAGCAAAAGACGAAAGAAATTAGAAAGAGAACAAGACAACGAGAATACAGTGCAGAAATGTGTCGTGTTCCTACCAGCAGTAGTTTCCTCTAGGACTGATGTTAGCAATACCATCTCACACAGAGATGAATACAAACTGTAAACAGGTTTTTTTTTAAAGGAAACTCTGAAAAGTCTGCAAAATCTGAATGCAGGGGAGTGACTGTGGCAAAAGGCGTGAGCTCGGGCGTCCGGTCTCCCATTTGACCCCTGAACATCCTTAATGGTCTTCAGAGGAGAGAAGGAATGTGAGCCAGAGAGAAGAAAGGCTGGCCTGGTTGCAGTCCATTCATATAGAGATACAGTACATCCTCTGTGATAGTGGATGCTGACACTGATCCCACATCAGTTTACTCTGGCGGAGCTGTGACAGGTCACTATATTGAGTGCAGCTGACGCTGATCTCATGACAGGGGAATCCTGCAGAAACACAGCAAGCTCTCGATGTTCTGATTAACGTTAAACTGAGCTCAGATCAGCAGGACCCCCAGAGAGAGTTGTGCCCATTGGTTTAACTGTTAGCAGACTAGGGTTGACCCATTTCCATTTATAAATAGGGGATCATCAGCCCAGGGGCCAAGATTCCTACTGAGATCCATTTTCTCATCCAGACAGTGAGATTCAATTTGCACATGCTTATGTGTTGTGTGCCAATGTGTGTGTGTGTGTGTGTGTGTGTGTGTGTGTGTGTGTGTGTGTGTGTGTGTGTGTGTTTCAGAAATAGCCTCAGGGGTTCAGCGATACAAGGTCTTTTTATGAATAAGACTTTCTTACCTGATTTCCTCTCCTTTTGCAATCACAAATAAAACGGTACATTGGGAGAATCTCAAGAATAAATGTCATCATATTTCACCCCAATAAAAGAATAAGAAATTATATTTGAAACCAGTTTAGGCCCAATGAGATTTTTTTGCAAGACCATTTCTTTGAAAACATATATATATATATATATATATATATATATATATATAGACAAATATTTATTTATAATTTTAAAGATAGTTAAAGTGCATTAAATGTGCATAAAAATAAAAATAAAGTATTGATTTAGGGTTTATTGATTTTGGGGTTAAAAAAATCCTGTAGATTTGTTGACACACAGATGCACAGAAAGTGCTGCAACAGGGACGGGCAGTGAATCCTCTGAGCGGACAAGGATTTGCTGGGTGAGTGAGTCATTCTGTAGCTGTAAGTGCTGAGCAAAGCAGTGCTGTGGTTTGTTAACATCAAAAAGCATTGCAAAAACAGCTTAGCTGTTGACCATTAGAACAGGAGGTGTGTGTTTACTTGCGGAGGCTGGAAGCTGCTCAAAGTTTCCATGATAACTATGTATATATTAGTGTACTGGTAGCTTATTTCTCGAAAAGGGAAAACCAAGTCCACTGTCACCAAATCTTTCATGGCTTTAACTAAAAACACATTAATGCACAGCTTGGGATGGACCTTCAGTTTCAAAGCAGAAGAAAATGCCAGGGGGCCAAAAAAAAACCCTGCCAGTTAAGACGCACATTATGACCTCATCAACAGGGGATGTTTAGTGTGCCAGCTCCCCATGCCAAGTAGAAATGACATCATTACTGGGGGTCTTACAGTGATGCTGTCAGTGCCAGATGCTCATTACAACTGTGCCATTACAACATCAGCAGCTCCTTATAAACACATAACATATCAGCTTTTCAGATAATTCTTTAGTTGATTCACTAGTTTATAATTTATGATTAAATTTCCCTAATTTAAACAATGTTACCTCTACAGAAATTAATGGTATTGCAAAAATGTGTTTAAAATTATATGAAAACTCCAGCCATTTCAGCCTTTTTACATTTAAGTTTTATTGTACTTATGTCATCAAGTTAAGATCACATGACCAGCCTCAGCCTGATAATACTCATTGCTGACTGCAGGTAAAACATCCATAATAACTACAATATTTTCCAGATCAGATCAGCACAAAAAAATTGAGTGCACCATTAATGTATGATGACTACAAAGCATCCTAAGCTTTATACGCCCTAAAGTTTCCAACAAATGAAAGTGTGTTCAATGTGGTTATAGCAGAAAAGGGGATGAATTGGGTTGACGTAAGGACTGCCACTGCCTGGGTTTAAAAACCACAATGTCACAAGTCTGAGAAGATTTAACTCCCTACACACACCAAGATATAGTCAGTACAGTGAGAGACATTACTAACACTTACTGCTGGGGAAAATAAACTTTAATGTGACTGAATGAGGTTATGTTATAAACACACCCACCCCTACATACACTCAGGTCTACAGTCTGGGTGGTTGGGCATAGTACTTACATTGCAGGCGGAGGAGAGGTTAACAGTGGGACTGGATCCATCAGTCCAATCTGCTGTGTCTGTACTGCTGCTCAACTGTCTGTTCCTTTCATATTCCTTTAACTATGGAGAACAAGAGGTCAAAGAGAGCCGCCCCTTCGCCCTCACACTCACACACCCTATCTGTTACAGAAATGCAGTCGGAGAATACCCCCCACACGCACACTCACACACACACACACACACACTCACACACACACATGTAAGCGTCATGTCCATTCAACCAGTTTTTTTTTTTTTATGTGTTAATCATTTGTATTTTTATAACTGCAATCCAAAAGTTTGGGGTCATCTTTTTACTCAGTAAGGGTCAATTGTTTTTAATTGTTTAAAAGTAACAGTAAAGACATTTATAATGTTACAAAAGAAGGCTGTTCTTTTGAACATAGTATTCATAAATTAATTCTGGGGGAAAAATGTTTTTATCACAGCTTCCACAAAAATATTAAGCAGCTAAACTTCATTCAACATTAATAATATGATTATTTATTTATTTATTTTTATTTCTGAATGTCATAAAATGTCAAAGATCACATGACACTGAAGACTGGAGTAACGGCTGCTGAAAATTCAGCCTTGCCATCACAGGAATAAATAACATGTTTTAAAAAATATATTAAAATAGAAATTAAATTATAGCAATATTTAACAACATTACTGTTTTTACTGTTCTACTTTTGATCAAATAAATGCAGGCTTGGTGAGCATAAAATACTTATTTAAAAAACATTAAAGTGTATCGATCCCAAACTTTTGAACAGTTGTGTGTTTATGGGCATAAGTACATAAATAAAATAAAATGTATTAAATATTTGTTTTTTAATAATTAAGATTCATTATTTAGGTTAAAGGTATTCTTAAGTCACCCCAATTTCTACTTTTTCCCCACTGTAACAATGTCAAAGCTGCTCTATTTTTATACAATGAAAATGCATTATGACCTAGACTATCATATCTTAAACTTGGACAGGATGCCCTTGGACAGAACACAGAACAAATAAAGCAACATAATAAAAAATAATAAAAAAACACATTTGCATTCAAACGAACACACACAAGGACAGACAAATGTTCATGCATGCTTACAGCATGTATGATGTCAACTATCCACAAAGGCTTAGCATTGATTCAAACTTTAGATCCAGTCATTCAAGACTATCAAATCAACTACCAGCCCAAAGGAAGAAAAACTGAAGGAGAAGAGAATTTGAAGATTAAAGAAAACCCAGCTGGTTAAAAGAATCAATGTCAGCCTTGTGGAGAGAAGAAAGCCAGATTCTACAATCATCCATTAGGTTCATTATCATATGATAATTAATCATTATCATGTTCTCAAAACACAATGACAGAAAGAAAAACAGACCTACTTTCACCCAACACAGCCGAATAAATTAAAAAAAGGACAGAAGAGATCTATCCAACCATCCCCAGCTAAACCTACTTCAGAAATTGGACACCAAAGCCCCTCCTTCATCTCAACAAAACATGATTTACACTAAGGAATGAATCTACTGCAGCCCTAAAATGCAGGGTTAGTGCCCATGTATTTATATGCATGTGAGTGTATGTAAGTGTGTGCATGTGTGTTTTGAAGAAAGGACGAAGCAGGGCGGAATCAGTCTGGGAGAGTAAAGTTAGTACACATGAATGTAAGCAAGGGAAGCTCATTTGCATTATGGTTCGGGGTTGATGGGGTGCCTTTACCCGTGCCAGCGCCTCCTCCACTGTGATCATCTTCTCCTTCACCATCATCATCAGCTGGATCCGTTCCTCATCACTCATAGTGATCTCACTGGCCACATAGCCAATGTCCTCTCCTAAAGAGTAAAAGGTCAAAGGTGAGCAGCAAGAACAAGGGAAAGTCCCTCCAGGGCAAGTCAGTTCATTCATAATACTTATGTAGGTTATCAAAAACATTTCAAATCAGCAATATTATCTGATCTGACATAGACAAAATCTAGTTCTCATTTTAGAGTAAACCAAAACTAACAAAAACTGACTTTTTAAGTGATAGATGGAACTACAGCTGTCATATTTAGAGTTATTATTACTTCCATTTGTATTTCTATGAGTGAAATAAAAAGAAAATCCTCTCCTTTACAGTATCTCTGAACAATAAAAATGAACAAAATGGATAGTTATGAAGGAAGGCAACATGAGAAAACAGTAAACAGAGTGAGTTTGTTTTTATTACCTTTTGACGTTTGCCTTGTGACCCCTTTCTGTGACTTTCGGAAGTTCTGCCAGAAGGATTTGTTTTTTTTCTTGTTGTCCCATTTTCCTGCATGCGAATAAAGGAGAAAGCCATCAAGACCATAAAAATAATTTAATCTATTATCTAGCATCTATATGTCTGCTCATCTATAAGACAATGTCCTGTCACCACAACATTCCAGTGTGGAATAATCCTAAATTAATTCTGATTAAATGTCCCCATAACAACCAAAAGGTCACCATAATAACAGTTGTATAGTTTTCATAATGGGAAACAAACCTGATCCATCCTCAGAGCTGGATTTGTGCAGAGGAATTCTGTTGAAAAAAAAAATAAAAAGATAGGAATTAGGATTTAATAAAACACTTGAAAATCTCATCACTGAACATTACTTATATCAGATATGCCCTTATCAGATAGTATGCATGTATGTGTGGAGGCTGGATTTGTGTGAACCAAATGTAGGGAATAATAGAGCCAGCAGAGGGCATTGTGGTGCTGTTCACAGGGCACATGTCAGGCTCCTGAGGCTCACAGGGCACAGATGAAACGCTCCTGAGATGCAGCGAAACGAGACAAGAAAAACAGAAAGTGAGAGAGAGAAAAGTGGAACGACAGCCACCACAGGACAGACACTGCCTGTTTATATTTCCACTCCGCTCCTCTAGGGCACAGTGCCCTTGGAAAATTCCAAAATAACGAAAATCTAACAGACCGGCCAGCACTCTTTTTTGAAGATAACGGATAAACATACAGCACTAAAATCATTCCACAGATATCATAGTGATACTGAAAGAACATATTTGGTCTATTGAGATCCTAGACAATTTGGGGCAAACAGTGACGATGTTTTTTGTGGGTGAAGACTACCTGGAAAATGACAGTTCTGCAGTAGCAGTGTATGGAAGCAACAGAACAAAAGAATTTAAAAAAAAAAAGTAATTTTGAGTTTCTCTCATAAATGTATGTCCTCCTCAGAATTAAGTTTATATCCTGCAATTCTGACTTCTTTCCCTCAGATTGTGATGTAAACTTGCAAATGTGAAGAAAAAAAAATACACTCGATAGTATAATGAAATAAAAATGTTATGTGTTTAAATGTTATCTATGTAAAATGTTATAGGTTTAAATATTTCATGCCTTAACCGTAGGGGCTAATCCATTATGCCCCCTCTGAACTGTATTTGTCAATAAAATATGGACTTCTCGTTTACATCAAATTCATGCTTTAATATTTGATAGTGCTAGGTAGATTACTTACGATCTGTAATCAATAGTGGCTGTATAATGAAGCTATAGTATGTTTAAGAAAGTACAATTTTTAAAGATGAAAATTAGGATAATTAGGGAGATGATCAATGATTAGGGAATCATTGAATTATGAATCATTTACTGCCAATTTGTGAATTAGTAATCAAGTAATCAATAAATAACTGTAGTCCGATTATAAAACAATCCCAAACTTTTTTTCGTTTATTTCTTTGAAAATGCATGTTGTAGGAAAATTATATTCCAACAAAACCACTTTTTATATATATATATAACTGGATAATTTCCAAAATCAGGATGACATGTCCAGTGTTTACATTCCCATTAGCCATGTGACATGGATCATGTTGACTTTGTCATACGGTCGGTTGTAAAATGTTGTGTGAAACAGGGCCATGTGTTAACTGCCAATGAGAGGAAACATCTGAACTGAACTGACTGTCAACAGAACCCAAAAACACAGAGGGAGAAGAAAACATTCTGTCTCAAATGTGTTTGTTCTGCAGATGAGAACATGAGCACAAGTATGTGCATGTGTTGTGGTTTTCTCATCTGAGTGGATTCTTGCTCATCCTTGGGTTAAGAAAACAATCCAAACCTAGACTGTACTAAAGTAAACAGTGAAACGAACACACACTTTTGTGCACCAATGCACTCTGGTCTGGTTTTCTCCACAGGAAGACAGTGTTTTTGCTAGTCACTTGTGCTTAAATCATCACTGGGGCACGTGAATCTGCTTTTCATCTGTTGTCCATGTGTCCAAAATACATCCATAACATTCTTACTGCTAAAGCTATCACTATCTACACACACACTCAAGAGGACAGTGTGTGTGTGTAATGTCAGGTCAGACAATATATGTCATCACAAAGACTGTGAAAATGTGTTGAAAACAGATTTCTGCATATGTCCATAGCACTCTGACCAAATAAAGACGTCACCATTGCTCTTTTACCCAAGTGACACTGGGCATAATAGAGGCCTCCCTGAATTATCATATCATTATGCCGCCATGGAAACACAAAATTTCTCTGTTTAACCTCTCATTCACCCCGCACAGAATCCAAAGGGAGTCTCCTGCTTGTATGCTAACTGCATCCCATGCTAAAAGGCCCTATAGAAGAGCAGCTCAGTAAATTAGGCTCCATTCAGGATTTCTGCTACTGACAGTTGTATGTTTGCGAGTGCTGTGTGACCAGCATACAATAAAAGCATGTTACAGTCCGTCAGTTAGGTTCTCTCTTTTCACAGAGTGCCTTGTGTCTTTACTAGTGCGTGTCTAGCAGAATATAAGCCCTTCAAGCTGCATTCCTTCACTGCGAGTAACTGTCATGTTCACTATCTCTTAAACAGAGGAACCCCTGGCTTGCTGAGATTGTTATTCAGAGAATGTGATGGAAGAACATTTCACACAGGAATATTTGCACACAACTCTCTCCACACACTTTATCGGTGTCTTTTTATTTTACAATGCGGCATGTTTGGGATTGACAACCGTATTTACTAACAGACGCGACTCAAATTAACAGGTTTAGACTGAATATCGTCTGTATGAAAAGGTAAAAAAAGTCAAAGACAATAACTACGTCTTTGAGGATTGTTTTCTGCTGGTGTGAATGTAGCCATCTTTTTTGAATGATTGGATCAGAGATCAGAAAATGGCCTTCCAGAGTGTGAGATCAGCCATATTACTGTGCCAACATGTCCTCACTATTGAATTAAGAGGAACATCATGTTGTTCTCATCAGTGATGTCTCACTACAGTGATGCATGTTCACTGATCTTTCAGAGCTAGGAGTGGGCTGACTTCCTTTTTCCTCTCGTCAAACTGCTGATGAAGAAGGAACACTTCTATCCCAGGGTGCACCTGGTGTCCTGTGATTGGTTGGTTTGCTTCCTTACACCTGGCGTTGGAGTTCAGAACACATATACCATCAAGCACAAAAACACGTACAAAGATCGCAAAGGAAGTGTCCAGGAAATGACCTTCACTAGAGGTCATGGTAAATGGAGCTTGAGGGATTTCCTTAAAGCCACACACACTGTATTCTGTTACGTTTCTACCACCCTATTATGTTTGGAAATAATTAAATTCAGTAAAAAGAGATTAAAAGCTACTTGGAGCCATTAAGAACAAAACAATTAATGAATGGATTGTGTTCCAAACATTAAGAACACAATTTAAACAGATGTACACTAACGTTCACACGTTTAGGGTTCATAACACTTCAGTCTGCATTTATTTAAATACAGTAAAAACAGTAATATTACAAAATTTTACGATTTAAAATAAGTTTTCTAATTAAATATATTTAAAAATGTAATTTATTCAAGTAGAATTTTCAGCAGCCATCCCTCCAGTCTTTAGTGTCACATGATCCTTCAGAAATCATTCTAATATGCTAATATTTGCTTTTTTATAGAAATATATTTTTTGTATTAATTTGGATAACGGTCATTTCAATTGTAAACTATTTTAAACGTCTGCTTAGCCAGTGCGAGCTGTGGAGTCACGGTTCAATGATCACGTGATGAGATTAAGGTGAGATGATTGACAGGACCATGGTGGAGGATTCATATGCAATAAGAGTCTAATAAATGTATTATCTTGTAGAATGCGCACTCAGCACCACCTACAGTACATGCGATCGCGAAATCGAAAGTGAAGGCAAACGCAGGCTCCTGATTCGCGCAAATTAAATCACTCAGTTACAACCGAAGAAAGACGCCAATAAAACAACTTGAGAACAATGTGACACTTAAGATTGCGTTTACCTCAGGATAGTTATCAAATGTTCACAGTTTGTTAGTTAGCCATAAAAAAACACTAGAGATGAGCTTATTTACTCATAAATTTACTTACATTACATTTTTATGGAGGCAGGTGTTTATGAAAAAGTTTTTACAATAGCCTGTCTCCCAATATCAAAGCTATCTTATGCTGGTCTGTGTAGTTAAACCTCCTCTTAGCTCTGGTCTTTGTTTGCACTTTGAATATTGAGAGAGTACTTTGATTATGGTTGCACTTATTGTTTGCACTGAAGACTAAGAATAAAATAAAACGTATTTATATTGTTCTTATTTCTATGTTCAATTTGTGAAAATGAGTTGAATTAGGAGGTCACACACCACCTCAATCAGAAGTCCTGGAAGCTCATAATTCATGTACAGTAAGGTCTGAAGAGACTCATGTTACAGCATACAGGGGAGAAGCCAGTCAGTTCATTTTGTGACAAAACCTTTTCCAGTGCTTGTATATTGTTGTCTTTCAATGCATTTGATAATTCATACTTGGAAAGTAGAACTGAAATTACATTCATTAAGGTGATTTGTTAAAACATTTCAAAATGAACCTGCAGACTATTTTTCCAGTCATGAATTTTGTCATTGAGTATTTCTTAAAAATACTGTACAAAAATCTCATCTCGGTGACAAGCAGGGCGGGCCAGAAGCGTGAAAGAGCGGCGCCACACAGGTCTCGAATCGTCTCACGGCTCTCACCCGCTCTGCTTGTCACAGTCTCGTTCTTGTGAACCCAATATTGCGCAGGTGCACGTGACTCATTTCAGTGCAAAATAATCAGGTCAAAAACGATTTAATATACTGCAAATAGCCTACTAGTTTTTTATGTTTATTTATAATTAATTTAGGCAGACAACAAGGCTACCAAGTACTGCGCACAGTGCGCAGCTAATTGATTTAGCGTTTTCTTTCCTAACGTCATTTTTACTCGATTTTTACTCGAAAATTTCAGGACTTCAGTGGACCAAGATTTTCTATGGTTGATTACAGCCCTACTCGTCACACCCGTAGTGTGTATTAGGAGTTAGACTCTAAACTAACACATGTAGATCTCTCACACTGTCATCAGGTTCTCTGCTGTACAGCATGAAAAGACTTTCTGGAGGCCAAGGCTTCTTCCTTCTAATCATACAGACAGGAAATCGGGGTAATCTGGCAACGACTCTTTTGTTGGGTATGGCACAGCGCTGTTAATATCACAGACAACTCTTCTGAAGAATAGGATATATAATCATATTGCGATTATTATGACAAATATCATGATAACGATTTGAACTGCGATATGACTAACATCTAACATATTGCTCTATAACATGCATTTAGAAAATAGGTAGGATGAATTTTAATTCCAAAGGGTATCATTTTTGAATGGCATAAGGATGAGTAAATTAACTATGACTTACTTTCTTCCGGGGAACATAAAGTTGTTTTGAGAAATGTATCAGTGCTTTTTTTTCTTGTTTAGTTTTTTTTTTTTTTTTCATAAAATGGAAGTCAATGGGCTCCAGTGTTTGGTTCCCAACATACATCAAAATACCTTCTTTTGTGTTCCACAGAAGAAAGAAATCATACAGGTGAAAAGTGTGACAATTTTAATGTTGTGTTAATCCAAGTTCTATCAGACCATTCAAACAAACAGGTTAAAATGTTAATTATTTTTCCAGAGTTAAGTCATCTAATGCAACAATAAATGTTAAGTGAACAAATTGAAAAAAAAAAGTTGATTTTACCACACAAATCTAGTGTCACAACCATCACAAAGCAGAGTATCAGTCAAACCCAGCCACATGTGCGTAGGACCTCCGAGACACATAAATTATGAAAGATGTGTCAGCTCCATATGTTTTAATTTCATCTAAGCATACTACTAATCTCCAGAGAGTGTGGATGACGGAGGTAGAATTAAATCTTCCCCATGGCACGTGGACTGCTCATCCCCACAGAAAAAGACCATCAACAGGAAAGATGCATGGAGACAACCCTGTTTGTGCACCGACATCATTCATTTAAAATCCTCAATTCATTTTCATAAAAGAATCTAGCACTTTAAATCTGAGACGCTAAATGACTAACACAGAGTCTCACTTAAGTCTGAACTTCCGTCTGTCTTCCTCTCTCTAATCAGAGAGTTTCATCTTAAACATCTAAGAACAATGGACGGAAGGAAGGAAGCCTGAAAGCACCAAGATGTGAAGAAGTAAAATGGAGGAATTCACACCCATTCAAACACACACACACACTTAAACTCAGGGTAGATGGGCGATGGAGAGCAGACCATATGGTCAGCAGTCATATGCAAGTCATATATATATATATATCTACCATGGGCCTGATTCATTAGTATTATTCACATTTATAAACATGTTTTTACAACCAGCTACTAAAAATGACAGTGTGCACTGAGTTGCAGCTAGTAAAAAGGTTCTTACTTCCTCTCAGCCTCTGGAGTAGACACCTCACTGCTGAATCCAAACGATTCCTGTGTATAAAGACAACACTGCAGTTAATTACTGCAATTACACACACTGACTTTAATCAATGATGATAAACAAATCAGTGTAATTTGAGCATGTATTTGGCTGATTTATCACTGATGGGTCATGAATGAAAGTGTGTTGTGTTGTAACAGTGAGTTATAGTGATGACTGCAGGTGTGCAAAGGTCTGAAAGCAGATATGCACTGCATTGTGGGTCGACTGACCTGGATGTCTGAACATAGCTCAGAAGAGTTGAAGCTGGTGTCTGCTTTTTCCTGGGAAAACATACACACACAAAAAAGGAGGGTTAGGAACAAGGACACACAAATACACACAGACACACACTGCCACTAATAAAGGGCCACACGCCCATATGCCAGGAGCACATCTTGTCATTAAGAAAGCCACACCCTCTGTCCCCTGTGCACACATCACCTGAGGTGCACTGAACCCGCCGGTCTGGTGTAGCCGCACGAGAGCGAACAAAAACAAAAATATTAAATCAACATGTGGAATGAGAACACATGAACCCTGTTAAAAACTAACAAGACTGTCAATCAACACCTTGCCATAGAAACAATGTAGTACAAATATAATACAAAAATAATAAGAGGACTGGATTCACTGCCATTATAATGTATATTTTTTAATATAACTCCGACTGTATTCGGCTGAAAGAAGAACGTCATATAAACCTAGGATGGCTTGAGGGTGAGTATATAATGGGGTAGTTTTCATTTTTGGGTGACCTATACCTTTAATCTCTTTTGGTCACATTTGTACCTACAATTCACCTAAACTCAGATTAAGTGTTTTTTCCCCTTTATAAAATAAATAAATACATTGTTGTTAAAATTGTTGTTAGTACATGTTTTTTGCTCGGGCAATTCGGTCTGGAATCGCTCCATAGAGGAGTTATTATGCCCGAACAGAAACTGTTCGGACCAATGAAATTGTCAGGGCGGGCGGGCTTTAGACGGTTATGGACAGATGATCAACAGTAACGTAATCATCCACGTCATCAAAGGCACTTTGGGTTAAATTTGCTCTTATCCTAAATGGAGAACTTGTTCGTATATATATATATTCACCTTCACTATTTCTCTCAGAAACGATGATCGTGTTGGTAAGTACTCTGTGTATCCTTAAATTCTTTTATTACAATACTGGCAAAGATCGTTTACACTCATCTTTTTCTTATAACGTTACTTAATCCAGCGGGCGTGCAGACAGGGTTGCCACGTTTTTTTGCAATGTCGTGCACAATTGCTACTCAAAACTATAGCCCAAAACAATAACTTTCCGGGGGGGTTCTCCGGAAAAAAAATGGCGTTTGGTTGGCAAAATATTTTATTTTGGCAAGGTTGCCTGCTAAAATTCGCATTCCTGGGTTTATATAATCACATAATTGGGGTCGCTTCAACCCGCGGACATGGAGATAAACACGGACTTGACAACACAGTGCAGTTGAGTTCTGTTGACATTTGACAACTAACGTTACGTGTCCCTCCGTTGCTCTGATTGGTTGTGGGTCTATCCAATTGAGGTCTTTCCTGGCTCGGTTGAAACACGCCCCATAATCAAAGCTCAATGGAGCGGTACCAGACTCATATTCTGACTAGAATGGAGTATGGCCACGCCAGGCTATAAATACACAGCATCTTGGATAAAAATAAAAATAAAATTTGAACTATGTCGTCAACTGCATTAAGTTAAATTGAAATATTTTTAGCTGGGTAACAAGCCTGTAAATCAAGATAAACTTGCACTTCACATGCAACCTCATTGTGTAGGAATCTTGTCGCCCCAAGATATTTGCTTGTTTTTTACAGCCACACTCTTTGAAGCTATAGGTGTGCTAAGTGCCCTGACACAATGGCATAGTCGAACAGAGGTTGAGCTCTTTTTTTTTAACAACCCTGAATTATTGTATAGCTTATCAGCCACACTAAAACCATCAGATGTAAACTAAGGGGAAATCCATTGTTTTTTCAGTACATACTCATTCCCACTGCTCACTTCTCAAAACCAAGGCTTTTGCTCATTCCCTGACCTCCACACATGTGAAAGTGTGGGCATCAGCAGTTTAAACAAACAAAAAAGTATTCAGTAAAATTAACTGCATTGTGCTCAATTTTGAGATTCCTTATTTAATAAATAGTAAACTTGACTTGTAGTATACCAAGATCATATAAAATAAAACAAAATTAGCATGGGAGAATCAGAAAAGGTTGCTGAATATAGTTATTAAATAGCATTATGACAGAATGCTGACAGAGATATAGTGTGTTTGGATGGAGGAGGCCCTCTAACACAACACAACCACCTGGATCAGATCACACATGGCCTAAGGCTTACTGTCTGTGTGTGGATGGTGGACAGCACTTTGGTAAATGTGTGTCCAGACTCTTAGTTATCACAGTAGTAATCTTCAATCCTCACTGTTTTAGGCCAGAAAGGCTGTTTGTGTGTGTTTTGTCTCTATGCCACTCCATCCCTCTGCTTTAGTGCTCAGCGGCGTGTTGGTAAAGTCCGGAAGTTTCTAAGTAGTAAATCAGATGCTGTGCTGTAAAAGTGGATTCATGCAGAAAAAAAACAACAAAGTCAAACATGCAGTGGGTAAGTTGAAGTTATTCCCATATGAACGCACACTGGCCAAAGTAAACACACACACACAGGTCTGTGTTCTGTATCATCAGCAGTATGGCATCACCAACTGCCCCATACCCACAGGGCACATGCTCGCATTGGCACGCACTGAATCATCTGTACATACTGCTGCTGCCCGTGTCATCCAAAACACATATCCACACAACACGACACACAAAGAGATGCTCTGTGTCTGTGTGCACTCACTGACACGGTACTAAAAAACACACTCACAGCACGCTTAACACCACACATCTATACTAGACAGACACTGTACCTCTTGACATAGTTTAGTCCATGTGCGTCAATGTTTATACCACTATATATGGTATACGTCTAAGTGTAGAGCTAAAAGATGGCCACTTAATGACTGGCTATATAAAGTATATTGTGAGGCACAGCAGCTGGTGGTTGATAAGTGATAGGTCAAGTCAGTTATTGTCTGGGCATGACTTGATTTGGCTCTATGAACACTGAAAATAAATTTGATTTAATAGGCAGCACATTATCACTACTGTATACACCCACGTACAGATTAACAGGGTGCATGCTCACAGGTAACACTATTTTAGGGTTCAATTCTCGCTATTAACTAGTTGCTTATTAGCATGCATATTACAAGGATATTGGCCATTTATTATAAATCACATATTAATGCCTTATTCTGCATGACCTTATTCTACATATCTTAATCCTACCCAATACCTAAACTTAAACGCAACAAAATCTACCTTATTAACTATTAATAAGCAGTAAATAAGAGTTTATTGAGGGAAAAGTCGTAGTTAATACACATGCAGATATGAGATGTCGAAGCATTTAAATTTTCCATTATAATTCATAAATTATTATACTAGATAAAAATAAACAAAAACAAAAAAGCATAGTAAAAAAAAGTATTGCACTTCATTCTGACATATGCAGCACTTTTTTATTTAATTAAAACAGCTTTTGCGATGTGATAATTGCAATAAGCCATATCAAAATTTCTATTTTATTTTAATGAATTGTACAGATTAATAAGGTAGTTGCCTATGCAGACTAGGTAGATCACTAGGTTTTGGAACATCAGAGAAAGAGATATAGATACAGAGATGCAGCAGGCTGGCACATAAACATTGGGGGAAATAAACAAACTAAAAGGAGGCTAATGAGGTGTTTTACACACATTCATACAGAGTGACTTTGTGCAGGGCAGGACACACACAGTCAGGCTGGCAGCAAAAAGGGCTGTGTGGGTGGATGTGGACAGTCATGGGGAAAGCCTTGGCTCCTATTGCCCAATCAGGAGAGACATTTGGTCGAGTAGCAGGTAGAGAAAGTGTCCTTGTAGAACCAGACCAACCATTCCTACTACTATAACAAACAAAACACACATACATCCTCACAGTGTGTGAAGCTTTGTGGGGACACTATTTCATCTATGTGGTTTCTACCTGGAAATACTAGTCAGGGGAGGAAAAAAGTTGTTTCTCATGGTGAAGTAAACGTTTTTAAAACAGGTTAGTGTAGTCTGTGTCAAGAAAGAATTGGGCAACACTGAGCTCCATATCTTTGCATGTATATGGGTTAAGACCAACAGGAGTTAAATCAAAATGCCATAACATGCCTTTGAGTAAACAGCAAGTCTGAGCCTGAGTAAGAGAGAGGAACATAAGAGCTAAAAATCATTGTCAGAGTCTTGACTGAAATGAGTCTTGAAAGCAATTATGGAATTAGCTTGTTGAAGTAGAACTCCCTCAAACCTTATCAACCTCAATTTACTTAATTAACCTGCAGTACACACACACACATCTTATGCGTACCATGGTTGCATTTATTTCAGTATAATGTATTGTAATCAGTGTACTCCACTGATGACAGTGTCACATGATCTTTCAGAAAACATTCTAATATGCTAATTTGCTGCTCTAGAACCATTTCTTCTTCTTCTTCTTATTATTATTATTATTATTATTAATGTTGCAAACAGTGCTGCTTAATATTTTTGCCAAAAAACATGATACATTTCAGGATTCTTTTATGAATAGAAAGCATTTATTTGAAATATAAATGTAACAATGTAAAAGTCTTTACTGTTTTGATCGATTTAATGTGCCCTTGTTGAATAAAAGTGTCAACGGTTAATGTCTCATTCAGCCTGATGTTTTCTGTTATTATTCCACCTTCACAACTGATGCTCAAGCTAAGAGCCAACACACACTGCTTTCCACAGCACAGTAGTGTGGCAAATAGAGACTCTCTGTCTGGCAAATGGAATAAAGGATAGTGTCTCTGTAGGAACGGCTAAATAGAGAGAGATAGCGAAATAGCAGCATAGTTAGTTTGTTCTGTGTAAAATGGGGGTTTATCCATTCAACACATTCGGTAGAGGATGTTTTCTTAACTCATTGTCATCAGGGTAGCTCTTATAAAAGCAGAGCGAGATAGAGAGGAAGAGTGCTGAGCAAATGTGGAAGCCCAAACCCGTCCTGTCAGCTCTGTTGAGATATCTGAGGAAACGAAACCAATATCAAACCCCAAATCGAACTTGGGAATGTCTAGAGCATTTATAGAGCAGAGAATAGAAACAGAGAAGCGAAAGTAACAAACAGATACAAATAGCACATGGACTTCACCTCTGTCAGAAAGGAAGAAGCTGAAGTGAAGGGGAAAACATGGGCCTCATTTGATGCTGTTCAGGATACAAGTCCTTCACTGTGGATTCCTGCATGTGCTTAGAGATTCATTCTGTCTAAGTATGAATAGACCACAACATTCGTGCCTCACTCACAATAGCATTCAGTGTTGCCTCTGGTTAAAACCGGTGACCTTTCCCCTCTTTTGGGTTGAGGAGCGAAAGCGAGGGCCCATTGCCAGCTTGGCCTCTAATACAGGGTTACGAGCCTTTGGGAGAGAGGTTAGTTGGGTGACAGTGTTTATGGAAATTAGTGAGAGGATATGAGGAGGAAGAAAAAGAACCAGAAAAGAACAGAGAAATGACTGAAAGACAATGACAGGCAGTAATAGCCTTTTGACTTTTTGAAGTGTCAAAAATTTTAAAAGGTCACATAAACGTCACGTCTCTCACGGCAAAGCTGAAATATCAAGCCATTAATATGGCCTTTAAAATACCTATCAGGAAGAGGATAATCACCTGTTACTGCCCTCAGACTGGAGAGCAGCCACACTGCTCTAACACAATGAGTCTACCCTTTCTTTTTCACAACTTCTATTTTTTTCCCAATGGATTTAGCACAGACATAGTGTCATTGTAGGCTAGGAGCTGTGTGTACATATAAAAAAAATGAAAATATAAATAAATTAATTAATTAATTAACTAAGCATATATATTTGGAAGGACGTAAATGACGTTGAGTTTGCAAAATCATCCGTATTACAAAACAGTTCAACTTGTGTAGACCCCCAAACCAAGCTTTGTTTTTCTTGCACATGGAATACAAAACACCTCCCAGAAAAATTCCCACCGTTATCCATATAATCCCTCTTCCCATTAACCGAATCTCCCAACAGCCAGCAGCTACTCCAATGTCCCCATTTCCTTTCCACGATACAGTCGAGGATGGCACAAGACCAGCAACACTAAATACATAAAGCGATGACCTACTTGGCCCATTTGACACTTCCTCCGGCCCCATTAGCCTCGGACTAAAGCCTCCTTTGACAGACAACACCCTCTGTTAGGGATGTATCGCAACGTCCTTTGATACATCATTCACAAAGTCCGAATGTGGAGACCTATTTTTGAACTCAATTCATAGTGAGATCAGATTCTCAGGCCCACCACAAGCTTTATCTTGAGCCTTTGTTAGCGGTTATCTTAAGTTTGTGCTAATTAAAGGGGCAGAGATATGGTATTAAAGTAAAGATACAATTGAATAGCAGCAATTTAATAATAGAAGAATCATATTCATAAAACCCACACTGAAAGAACACTAGCACTGAAGAGACTTGAATCATGATTACTAAATAAACACAGCCGAATCCCAAAGCGCTGATTAAGACGGGACAGTACAGCCAGGTTTTGTGATGTGCTCAGCCATGTATTAACCAGCTTTAGCTTTGGTAAGATTTACACAGGGCAGGGTGTGGAGCCGGAAACTGGATTAGACAAGATGATGGATAAAACAGAGAAAAGAATTTATAAAGGAAGAGTTCATATGCACTGCGGGTTTCAGAGTGAAGTGCAACTCTTTATTTAAATCTGTGAAGGTTGCGTGTTTCTCAGAGCTTCTCCGTTCAGAGTAAATGCTGCTCCACATGAACTCAGTCTATGCATGTGCTATTTTTTTGGATTTCCAGTGACGTGCATTTGGGAACATAAAGTCTGACACGCTTCGCGTTTCATGCAAAGTGTTGTACTTATCATTTAAATGCTTGGAGCGTGTCTCAGCAGCTCGGCTAACAAACTCCATCTCTGCATACAGTATGCTGCGAGTTCGGGTTTCTTATAACGGTTACACAAGGTGTTCATCGTGTTTAAAATTTTATTTTATATAGGTTGTTTTGGGATGTTTTGCAGTAAGGGAATGATAATTCCATACAAGTAATAGGGATTTGGTATGGTGATTCAGGATACAGTGCGCAGTGGAATTATGTATCATTCACTCCAGAATTTTGAGAGAAAATCCATCAAAAATTCAACACAATAGCGTACCTAACTGTTCCTGTCTGAGGCCAGTACCACAACTGAGCATGACTTTCAGAATGTTTTCTTTCTTTTTCTCAAAAATCCCCTCACTGGACTGTGCCAACCGCAGCTGCATGTCATAATGAGTCCGACGGTTTCTTAGCAACCCTGGGTGGCCCACTACCCTACATCCCTGAGAACATAGAGGCTTTGAGATGCAGACGAGAAATGCAGAGCACTGACAGAAACGAAGACAATCCAAACACATATGGAGAGAGGGCAGGGTGAACACATTTGTCTTCATTTTGTAATGGTTTAAGACAAGCGTTTCCTTCTATTAGCTCATATGTTTACAATGGCCATTCTGTAGTACCAAGTGATGAAAGAAATAATAGAATTTTGTTATTAGCTATGCTTGTGGTTCATTGTCGCTAGAACATAGATGGAACGGAAACTATTGCGCTAGTATATGCCATACAGTGGGAATACTTTTATCATTTAAATTGCCTTAATTTTTAAGGCCTGACTCAAGTGTATAAACCAATATATAAAGAAATCAAAGTATAAACCAGATCATTTGAACTTAAGAATTAAAACTGAATGCTACTTGGAAAAGCATCAACATAATGTCTGCAGAAAATGTTTCAATACACTAAAGGGCCTTTCACACCGGACGCATAACAAAAAGCGAAGCGGAAAAGCGAATATTTTGTGTGCGAATAGTTCACGTTAAAACCACTCACATCAGCTGCGACACGAATTTGCGACGTCTGTGCCGTTTCAGAGCTCCAACATTCCAAAACATTTGCGGCGTCAGCTGAGATGCAGAATTTTCAATGTCATGGACACTTCATCATCCAGTGAAGATGAGCTTTTCATTTTATTTAAAAGACATATGGTAAATTTGAAAGAAAATAAGGTTTTGGGTGCACCCAGTCTTAAAAGAACAGAGAGTCTGAAGGGGAGTATGCTTATCTTTTAATCTTTTTACAGGAGCTAAAACTTTATCATGACCGGTTCCGCATTTTCGAATGTCCGTGGGACAATTTGAAGAGCTCCTTCTTTCCAGTGCCACAGATGTTCTGACGGAAACACATTCACTTTCCAATAGTCGCGCACACAATTAGGTTTAGAAAAAAATCAGTTTATCAAAATCAGTTGAGTTTGAACTCAAAAGGGTTATGTAATCGCTGTCTGTAGCCTACAGTGGGCAAACAAAGCTACAGCTGTAACTATAATCTCAGGAGAAATGTGATACCTGGCAAAGGTTAATGATGAGTGAATAGCTAGTGACATCAACTGGACATTTTGTCACCTTTGTTTCCTTGTATGTGATTGGTTTAAGCGTTTTCTTTCGTAAAAAATAAATAAATAAAAGACGAAACGAAAAATATAAACATTGTTTTTCCGCTGCACCACATTCGTGTTCGGTGTGGAAGCACTCATTACACAAACAGCTGAACAAAAAATAAAACCATGGCGCGTCAATATGGAAGTCAGTTGATCATGTGACCTCAATGGTAGCCCTCATGAGGTTACCACTCCATGTCAACAGATAGCTTTTATTAGGGCTACTGATATGACTGACATTAAAATGTATCAAAAGTATTTTTAATTTCTTTAAGGGTAAAACTTTTTAAATGAGGAAATAAAAGTTACTGAGAGCACAGCTTTAATATTAGCCAATTCCAGCTGACCTGAAAACATGTTTCAGTGTGCTAATGCTATACGTAAACTCATCTGGCTCTAAATGCTGAGGGAGTAAACATGCCCAGATGAATTAAAACCATGGTGAAAGTATGTAAACAATCCTTCGAATTATTTAGTGACACCGATTTAATGGAATTGTTGGTCATTCTACAAAACAAACATCCACAGCTGCAGAAATGCAGGTGTACAATTAAGACTGAAATGTGCAGCAAACCTTTTAGGCTGAACGTACCATGTCTAGCTCTTGAGTGACTTGACGCTTGCGCAGTTCCTCCATCCGATCGCTTACGTCGCTGAAGTATGTGTTGTAGTACTCCGAGTACTCCTGTGCCAGGTCGTCTATATTACCCAGAGAGCCATCCTGCACAAACAGAGATACAAGGTGAGACAAGCTTTGATGCTTTCCATTTAAAAAAAAAAATTTTAGTCACATGCTTTGCAAATATATTCTCTCTCTCATTACGCCTCCCTCCCTGCCCTCACAGTCTCAGAAACAAACAAACACAGGGAGCTGTGGGAGAGCTTCATTAAAAGCCTGTCACTGGAACGTGATTTTAATTAGGATCCCAAGAACGGCGGCCGCCAAAAAGGACTTAACACGCTCAGAACACATTGCACACATCTGCTGCGACAAGCAGCAAAGAGTCACACACAAGCTGAACTAAACATCTAGCCTTCACATTCCATTATTTTCACTCCACATACAATACTCTGGGCTAAGACCACAGGATTTTTGCAGGGCTTTGTGAATTTGTGGGGTTATAATTTCCATGATATTGGTTGTCAGTTTGTTGAGATGGGTTTCTTGTGCCAAGTATATGGGCCAAGGACAACCCAATCTTAAAGCATTCAGTAATGGTACACATTGTATGCTATAATTTAGCATACAATTCTATAATTTTATCAAAATATATAATATGTAATTGGTTTTATACACACATTTTTTCTATGCAATGTTAAATAAAATAACATTTTTACAGCAAAGCTTTGTTTTAATTTTTTTGTAAAGAAAATATAAGATTTAATTTAAAAAAAGTTTATTATTTTTTGTGGTGTGGCGAGAAAACTTTTACAAGGCAAGTATAAAAAGTTCTTACGCCCTGGTAGTAGTTTATGTGCAACACGTATTTAAAAATTCAACAACACACACACACCTCTTACTGACCAGCCCTTATGACCTTCTCTGACATTTGTAGCTTGTAGTCTTGTTGTGAGTGCAGATATCAATTGTGGTGCCACCTGGCTCTGACTTCAGCGTGTGGGTGCATTCTATTTTTCTACAAGCTCGTGACACACACGTAACAGCAAATGACCTCAGACTACTGCGAAAAAAAGCACATACAACACGAAGGTCCCTCACTCAAAACCAGAGAGAAGCTTCTTTAGAAACCTATTAATACCCCAGCAGCTGCAGGTGGCATAATCTCTTTTCCTAAATTGTTACATTTAAGACCATGTTTGTTGTATCTCAGTTTTAGGCTAGGCTGGATCTCTCCTGCTGCTGTACTTGATGCCCTTTTGAAACCCTGTTGAATGAAAAGTAAAGCACAAAGGACTTCTTCCTGCTCAGGACCATGCTGACAAACACACACATCCTGTCATTGTGTGTATGGGCCATAGCTAGGCAAACCAGGGCCTCACACACTTTTTAGTAAAATTGTCATGTACAGATATGGACTTTTCCACTAAAAATAAAAGCTATAAGACTAGTGCTGAAAAAAAGTGTGTCTTATGAATAATATAACAGGATTAAAGGTAAAATTGTTCTTTGCTCTTCACAAAATGTCACTTAATGGATCCATTCCAACAAAACTCCAAACAGATGATCTCAGAATACTGAGACTCCCAATGGAACGCTGCTCTGTGAGAAATTCCAGCTTTTGCATTCCAATCTGCTGGCCTGCAGAGAACCTCCAGCTTTTAGACAAAACACAATGTGACTATGTGAGATTTATGTTGTTGGATGCGCAATCAAACAATTTATGTCTAACACAGAACATGTTAAATTATTAATGTCTAAAATAGGCCAAAGAAAGATTGTTAAACCAACACTGACTCACATTCTCCTTACTCTAAGATACTTGATACAAATGTTTTTTACATAAATAAATAAAAACTTTACAAGAGCAACTAGGCCACAGGCTTTTTTGCTTTTGCCATTAAACCGATTTTCTCAAGTGCATGCTGTTGGTTGGGATGGCGAGTCTAGCAGCTTGCTGTAATGACAGGTCAGAGGCTGTGCGGAGCTCTGAGTGATGGGTGGAAGAGCCAAAACCTTCATCCAAGAACATATTCCAATCTTAAAAATGGACTCATAACTTTATATAATTTTATTATATAGAAAGCAAAAACACAAGCAAGCAAGAATTCAAGAATAAAAAGTGGATGCACTGAGGCAGCCACTTTTTCTTCATTTATAGGGACTGTAAACATTTCAACTACCCAAACCTGTAATTGTGTAACAACTACTAAGGAAAGATAATATATATATTTATTTATAATATATACATTGGGGGGAGTAAATTCAAACTTTCTTGGGGTGAAATAACCCTTTAAAGACACTAACAGATTACAGGTGGTTGGTAATTAAAGGGGTCATGAATTGGTGTTTATTTTTTTATACTGTTGCCTAAGGTCAACTTATGACATTCGTTTATTTTTAAAAACATCATAATGAATAAGTAATAGGCTATTTTCTACCCTGGTTTTGAGCCTAGCTCCTGGAATGCTTGGTTTTTATGGGCGCCGCACTGAAGACTTGGAAGTAAACGTCCACTGCTATGAACAGTTTAGCATATTATAATGAGTTTCATCTCCCCGTTAGTACACGAAGGTAACTGTTTTGAAAACGTGGAAAAATGGCAACCAGAATGATTCGCCCATGGGGCTTGCAAAATATCTTTATCAAACAAACAATGATTTCTCTCTCATCCCCCCCCAATTAATCGGAACATTATTTTGTATTACTTGGCCCGCCCAATCGGTTGATATAACAGCGAATTGTGCATCACTAACACACACACACACACACACACACACACACACACGGCAAGTACGTGCATCAGAAAAACTGTATACAGCATGATCAAAACTTCTGCGAATGTCGAGAGAGTGAGCAACACACATTAAGAAAGGAATGTTATTTCACTATTTAAGATAGCTCGCCGGGCAGGCCGGTGATACATTTTGGTAGCCCGACTGGAAAACACATAAGCCCCAGGACGTTCGACCCAGCGTTTGATCCCAAATCACAGGACAATGGACCAACAACATGAGTTAGATATGTACACATGGTGAAATTAAGCAAACAACCACGCAATACCCAAGTGAGCTGGAACTTCATTAAAAATAAAAGTTCAACCGCATTCCTAATATTGGAATCTGAAGGAAGCTTATGCAGTGACTGTGCTCTTCCACAATCAGGTACTGCACACGCAGAGCTATGTTATTTATCTTTTACATGTCATGTGCAAATTTGTGGGTGCGGCTGCAGAATTAGGCATTTGTAATCTTCGGTTGAGGCGTTTCACTGCACTCTGACGTCACAGGAAAGCAAATTCGCAGATCTTTTATTTGACTAACAAGGAATTTTCAGCTCTGAAACGTACAGGATATTCTTATATTACGATGACCTTTTGTATCTATCAAAAGCTCAAGGGAAAGTTGATTTCTCAATTCATAACCCCTTTAAGGTCACAGTTCACTTAAGACACTAAAGAGACCTTTCTACTGGCTGTGAAAAACACCAGAGGAGAAAGATGCCCAGGTTCCCTGATCACCTGTGTGAACATGCTATTGTCCTGCTGCATGTAGGCATGCAGATGGAGGCAGATGTAGCCAGAACAATAAGCTGCAATGTCCGTAATGAAAGAAGCCTAACAGGGCTCCAGACAAATATTTGAGAGCAGTAGAAACGGTACCACCAAGTCCTACTGATTTGGTAACGCTGGGGGTGGTGGGATTAATCATGAAGGTAATTTGATCATAAATTTACAATTGTTTTGCATTAATAAGTGCAGTAACTATTACATGTTTATTTCTTGGTAATCCACATTTGGCAGTAAAGCACTCAGTAAAGCATGTTTTTATTTTATTTTGGTTAAAAATTACGTAAATTGGATAATTGTATAATATTGAGAACTCTGAAGTGCTGGAAAAAGTGTGAAGCACTTAAAAGTCCTTGAAAAGTGCTTGCAATTTCACTCTTAAAATGTTATATGAACCCTGAAACAAATCATGTAAAAAAATTGACTATTTCTGAAAAAATACTGTAGTTACAGTTAGTGTAACTACATTAAGTCCATGATGAATGTTGGTGATTTGTGGACTGAAAAGTCTTCTATAACTTGTTCGTTCATGGCATAATTTTTCTTCTGGTTTCCACATCAGCACTGGTTGATCTGATATCTGTTTTATAACAGAATTCTGCACTGGATTCTCAAATTAGAAGCGTTTTTTGTTTTGTCTGTCTTTTGATGTTTTTATATGCAACAGAAATGGCAGCTCTTATCAGTTGGGGAACATGGTGGTCGCACCAGTGCAACCTCTAACAAAATTGTGTTCAGATGCGTTCAAAAACTTGCAACTCCCTTGGTGGAATAGTGGGGCAACATCTCACAAGAACTGGCCAATCTGGTGCAGTCCATGAGGATGAGATGCACTGTAAAACTTAAAGCAGCTGGCGGCCTGCTGGACACAACAGAGACTTATTCCATATCTATTCGTCAAATATCTGTTAAATTTGTTCGGTTTATGTCTCAGTTGTTGAATCTTTATGTTTAGAAATTTGCTGAGAGAAAAAAAGTGTTGCTTTTTTTTTTTTAAACTGAATTTATATATGAGGAACAGACCATCTACCTTCAGTCTACCTTTAGACTGGAATGGAGCCCTGAGAGCAGCGGTGGCCCTTGATCTGAATTAGTTCAGTTCCATCTGTACAGCACATGCCTTCTATATTCTTATCATTCCACACATTCCAGGCCTCCAGTGAGGTAATGCTGCAATCCTTTACGCTTAAAGTGAATGAGTGTTGGTCTGCTGCTTCCAGCTGAGCATTTAACTAAAGGACTAATTCAAAGCTCATGCCTCATCTGTCTTTATCTGTAAGAGGATGTAGAGGACCGAAAATGCTTGCATCTCATTTGAACGTAGCTTCACATGAGCTGAGAGCTCTAAAGAAGAAGAGAGGGAATGAGTCTTATTTAGATGACATGAATCACTGTTTGAGCACACAAACAGCACCACCCAAACTCTGCTGTCCAGCCCAAAAATCCAAACAAATAAAGCTCCCAAATCTTTGGCTGTAACTGGAGCTCTATGGTGGACCATTTTCAAACATAAACTAGAGCAGAGCTCTTCATCCAGTCAGTAGACACTAACCTTAAATACAGTCTTGCTGCTTTACTGTCCTCAACCATGTACATCTATCTGAACTACCTCTTTTAAAGTTGGTTAGACACAAAAAAGAAGAAAAAAAACAGTGGGACTGGAACGTGTCTGACAAGAGGAACATGACATTTATTCAATTGATATGAAAAAAAAAAAAAAAAAAATTTAAACAGTAAAGCCATCACCCAAAAATAAACTATTCTATAAGAGTATCTGCAATACATGCACATTGAGTGAATGACATTTTAAAGTTACACAATCAACTAGGCCAAATAAACTGTAATTTATTTTTCAAATGATTTTTTTTTTTTATGTTAAGCTGCAACTGTACTGTTGTAAATCTCCTCAAACCTTGGCTCTTAACAGGTGTAGCCCGCCAGCTCTTATGTTTATGAAGTCCAGCTGGAACTACACTCATTGGCTGATATTATTATTAATCATTACTAAAATGTTTGCTCTTTTGGGTTGACTCTAGTTGGTAAAAGGAAGTGAGATATCCATCACTGTAGCACAAAACAGGAGACTACACTTCAGTTCTACAGCGCCTGAGTATGTTTTTTTTTTTTTTAATCACTGTTGACTTCTCAAAAGGTATACATTATCTAATTACAGTTTAGTTCTCCAGAATCTGCTAACTGCTAACACTACCCAAGGTACTGAGCCATGCATCCACAACATGGACCAAACTCAACACATTGTGTAATGATTTGAAAATTACATTCTTTCTCAAGAATGTTTATTTCCAGGACAGGCACAGAAAGGAGAGGAACGGGTCACAGGGACTGGAAGAGAGACAGATCCCACATTAAGCAATAGACAATTAACTTTTTACAATAAAATGCATCAAATATGGAAACTGCCTGTTCACAGAAGCCAACCACAAATTCACACTTCCCTCAGATGAATCAGCAGCCATTGAGCAAAGCCACAAAGCTTTGATGTGGCCATTGTGCCGTGAGACAAATATAATGTTATTCCGTATATGTGTTGAAGAAAGAAAAAAAAACAAGGAAAGAAAAGAGTGATTGAGCAAAATACTAGAATAATAAGAATAAGATGACAACCGTCAACTCGTGCAAATCAATTAACCTACATTCCTTTCATTTGCTCAGCCCACCTGCTCAGAAACAGCTTTATGGGACACAAAGGTCCTCAGAGGATAAAGACATATTTGATTACCCTTCTACACAACTGAGGGAGGAAGAAAAATCGTAACCAACTCCAACATGCAAAAACACGCAAGATCAGGCAAGATTTCCCCAGCTGACTTCCTCACTGAGAGAAGAAACATTTTTTTTAGGAAAAGCCTTTCATTCTTCAATGGCCTAAAACAAAACAGAGAATTCAGTGTGAAATGAGTGAGCAGATCTGATTAGAGCTGTTCTTTTCACAGTGCTCAAATCAAAGGAAACACATTTCATTCTGAATGCAGTGTGAAGAGTAGAAAGCCATTAGAAGTTCAGACATAGCCCTGAATCCAATGCTTCTTCTGCACTGTGACAAATATGTGACTAATTCTAGGAATTCATGAGAAGCATACACTTCTTGAGGATTTAAAAACAACATATCAGGAAAAGCATATTTTTTAGTAGACTCTAGATAGGGCAGGGATTCCCAAACTTTTTTGTCAGCAGAACCTCTTTGAAGTAAAACAGTACTTCAAAGAGTATACCCACTGAGTGTTTCAATTAATATTGCAATGATTTAACAGTATGATTAAATTCATTAAATTCTCTGCAGCTTCCTCACAAATGTTGGAAAACCCTGAAATAGGGCATCAAATGTCACCACATAAATGATGTCAATCTAAACTGTTTAAATTATCTCTGTTTTTATTATAAATATTTTTTAAATAATCTATATCTAATGTCTAAAAGCTTGTGATGTTTTCAAAAAGTCAGCTAAATTAGCAATCTGCAGGTTGTCACAAATTTAACTTAATATACATTAAAACATCTAAAGTAAATAAATAAATGTAGAAAGTTTAAGTTGAAGAGCTTTTACTTTTGGGGAAGAGGCTTATTTGCTGTTTCGTGTAAATGTAAATTGCATAATATGTCTGCTTTTATAGCTGCTGATCCCGGAATAATGAGTAACAGAAACCACAAAACTGTTTTCTAGAACTTCTGATCATAAATGCTAATGTCCACAAAACCTAAACATGTCATCATGACACAATTACTGACACAGAATGAAACTTACACACTCAGAAACTATGTGGCCTGTCTCTATCAAAAAGACCAGAATGTGTTAAGCCCAAAGTATACTTTGTTTTCTAACGTGTAATCGAGGGTCTGCGCATGACACAGATTTCATCACCAGAATAGTAACAGTATGAGGGCTTTCATGATTCCTCGATTCAATTTGAGTACTTGAATTTAAAAAATCATTGATTGCAATTTACCCGTGCAAAATACCGGAAGTGGTGCATTTCACAGATGAGAATCCATGAACCACATAATTAGACCGTTTTTTAAGGCCTCACAATATAATAAAACCATCTAAAAACAATACTATAGCATAGGCTAGTGCAGTGGTGAATTCAAAAAGGCTGCATTTCAATTAAATAAATACATGCCCTGTGGCTATGGGTTTAATATCTATTTACATGCATGTCTGTTACGTGCATCAGAGCGGCTTCATTCTGCTCCACATGAACTTTTATCATTTGCATGCGTGGAGCACTTCTCAAACTCCATCTCTGAATATGCTGAGAGTTTGGATTGCTTATGACGTTCATCTGGGAACGTTATGTTTGCCATTTCATCAGATTTGTAAGGCAAAACATTAATAAACATACGCCAACACTAAAGAATACATCAATGTGCTTCTAAATACAAACTGTACTTCATCGTGATTTCTAAACAAAAGTTTAAACCGTCGCGTTTATTTTGCATGTTTTGATGTCCTCACATTCTTGTTCAAGAAATTACAGTGGCTGTAGTCTGTCTATTGAAAAGAAGTTGCCAAATATTAAAGATTAGCTGAACATTTAAATTAAATGACATTTGGCCAATATTGAACAAGGATCTGCTGTAAAGTGGGTCAACAACAATCACCAAAAAAATCTGATTACTCTTTTAATCGGATATTAACAGCTTGCCACCCTCATCTTAGCCGCATCTCAGATTTGTTATGTTGTGGTTGTGAATGTTTAGAGAGAAAATGATCTGTGAAATATAGTTAATTGTTTGTCTTGTCACATATTTCTAAAATAACTTTGTTATTAATTAATTGTCGATCGATTAGTCGATTACCAAAATAATCGTTAGTGGCAGCCCTATACAGTATGCATGCAGCCTGATTTTTGTAACCGTGCTGGTATGCACATGCGCATGGAATGTGTTTTACACTAATCAGTCATTCCGCAAGGTGGCAACACTGGCCCGGCACGAAACTAAAGAAACAAACAACAGCAACAACAAAATACCGGAGACTGCAACAACAACAGACACCCGCATTGACAAACACTTGTGTGAGGGGGCTATGAGATAGCCGTAACTTTAGTTTAGAAGAATACAAAGACATTTTTATCTGCCATAACTTCTGGAGAAAAAATTGTGCAGACTGGACAAAGACTAAACTTTCTAGAGGTCATGTTTCGACTGCCTGCGTTCGCATATGCTATCAAATTAGATTATAAAAGGTTAAGCGTTCGACTGTATGCATATACGCTAGTGAACGTGCAAAAAAACGAAATATACTTTGGGTTATAATGGCCTTGTACTTAAAAGTAAGATTACCAAATCAATGGCAATGATTCACACTCTTCAAAGCAATGTTGGGGTGGGGAAGTTGCTTGACGTAGGTGATGTGAATGTATGGCACCGCCCTGGAGGGGAAAAGTGGACATGGCCCGTATTTGAGTTAGAGAGGATGTGAGACAGAAGTTGGTTAGGGGGTCTTGGCGCACACCCTCATTAGGGCGGCTTCCTCAGGATATCCACAGAGGCAAAGGAAAGAGGGCTGACGGAAGCAAAATGAAGAAGGAAGGGAGTTGAAAAGAGAGAAAGGGAGAGAGAGACTGATGTTTCGAGCTTGGTGGAGAATGCGTTACATTAACTGGAATCAGAGGTGGGGAGCAATGGCTCATCCAAAATTAAGATCAGTTACTGTCAAAGTGCTCAAGTACTGCGGATATGAGCAGCCTCTCTCACACTCATTGTCTAATAGGGGTGTGATGAGATCTTGTGCCGCGAGAATAAAGTGTGATGAGATTTCTCGTCAAGGTAAAAAGCTGCCACGGCAAGTCGGCAACATTTACATTACCCCTCCACTGTCGTTTTGCTTTTTATAGAAATAAAAACTATTTAATTCCAGTGGATAACGTTCACTTCAATTCCATCAGCTCATCCAACACGAGCTGTTTGAGTCGACCATAATGTGCAGCACTGCCACTGATCATGTGACGAAAAGACTGACGGGACCGCAGCGGAGGATTCGTTGCACAAACAGAGTTTCGCAAAATTGAAAGTAAACCCAAGCGTGCGTTCAAACACAATTTCAAAATGTTACCGATGTCTGAAAGCGGCTCCCTGAGGCATACGATTATCTCCCAATATGAAAACTATCTTAGGCTGGGCTGTGTAGTTAACCATATCTTAGCTCAGTTCCATGCTTGAAGAAAAAAAAAAAGTTGGTCTCTATTTGCACTTTGTGTATTGAGATAGTACTTTGATTAACTTTAATAATTCATATTCAGAAAGTAGAACTGAAATGACATTTATTACAAGTTGATTAGTTAAAACACTTAAAAATGCGCCTGAAGACTATTTTTCTGTGTCATGTATTTCATCGGGGATTTCTTAAAAATACTATGTAAAAATCTCATCTCATCTCGTTCTTGTGATCCCAATCTCTAAGTGTCTCGTCATACCCCTATTGTCCAATGGTGAAGCTAATGTATAATTTCTGAACATCGCTGCCACATGCATACTGTCCGTTTGGTTTTCTTTAAAGTTGGAATTAAATATCCTTACTGTTTAAGCCTAATAGCAACATGCCTTTCAAATGAAGTGTGTGCTACTGCATGTTGAAGTGCAGAAATTATTGCATTTAATGCAAATACCATAACTCAAGCGTCAACAAAGTTATTTTAGAAATATGTGACGAGACGAACAATTAACTATATTTTAGAGATCATTTTCTCTCTAAACATTCACAACCACAACATAACAAATCTGAGATGCGGCTAAAATGGGGGTGGCAAGCTGTTAATTGACTTTGAAGTGAATTAACATGAGTGGAACCACATATAAACGGGTTTTGCGTACACAGACCGCACGTCAATGACAGGCAGACAGAGGTATTCTCATTAGAAGAGATCTATGAGCTTGGCATGCACTATGGTAAACCTCAGAATGTGGCTCTAACCCTTAATATGTTTCTCGGTAGCCACCAGTTCTACAGATGCTGTTCATCAACATTAGCAACAAGATAGTAAATCTTAAACACTGCCTCAAATATAGCAATATACATACTTCAGAAAGCAAAAACTATCTAACTAAATACTTATGATAAACCGTACTTTTATAGGGTGAGTGCCCATCAACAAAAAAAACATTACATAAGACTTGTAAAAGATAACAGTAAATTCCTTTAAACAGTAAAATCACATTTTCCTTTTAGGCTCTCTGGAATACTTGATTCTAACTGATCAATCATGGTGTGTGTAAACTGTATATTTCATCATTGTCAATATGAAGCAATTTTCTACACAGCTGTACTGGTTTAAGGGTATGTTTACATGACAACGATGTACTAAAAACTGATGACAACGTTGTCAAAGCAATCAACATTCACATGTATCTGCAAATATGATTGAAAACGCTGTATTGTGCATGCCAGGCCAGTAGTTGGCGATGTCACTTTGCAAAGAGAAAACCCACACCTAGGGCTGTGACGGTGGCAGTTTTTTACCACCGCGGTGGTCTAGTGCTGTGACGGTGAACGTCACCCGCACCACCGCGGTGGTAGAGCGCAGCCAGCGGCGGCTGAGTAGCACCGGAAGCAGCCATGGAAACATAACATTCATGCTGAACGAGAGATTTTATGTTTCCATGGCTGCGAGATAACATTTAATTGCGATCCCATTATTTATTTTGTAAATAAAGTGTTGTGCTTCACTCGTGCCAAATGTGCTTCCGGTGCTAGGCTACTATCAGCCAAAAAACTGCCACCGTCACAGCCCTACCCACACCAATAGACTAAACATGTAATATGCATGCACAATGCAACGGTTTTCACAAATTCACGTTTTTGTTGTTTACATGGAGACGGTAAAATATAGTTTTCAAAATCTTGCACTTCGAAACCCTTTTTCAAAAGCTTGTTCTTTCAGGCCCCCAAAACACAGTTGTCGTGTAAATGAATGGGCATAACACATACATACATTTTTTTTTCTGTTTTTAGTTAAAAACGATGTCATGTAAATGCCCCCTTAAAACTCCATCTTGGCACTCAGCCCCCTGTTTTTTCCACCAATGTAAATAAATATTTAAAACTAATTTATTAAGTTGCTGTGTAATAAAAAGGTTAAAATACAATGATCTTGTCAATATACAAAATATACGCAGTGCAAATGCACAGATCTCCATTTGTGCAATCAAAACAACTAAAGCGAAGACAGAATGTAAATTTTCCAAACTACCACTATACTATGGATGACGGCCACTGTGAGCTGTGAATCCTCCAAAAGATGGAGGATTCGATTAAAGATGAGCTTGTTATTTGGGGGTTGGGTGAAGCAAAGCTGAGAACACCTTCAGGTGCTACTTCCGCAACTTTTCCCGCACATAGAAGTAAAGTTTTTGCCTGCTGCTTGAGCAATGTGGTTTCAATATTATCCTGTAAGTGTTAAAGTCAGATGAGGGGAGATCACTGCAGGGCTATGTGTAACAAGAGGAGTATATATGAGACATATTTCAAGTAAAGAAGACTCATCTTCTAACAGTAACATCACAGAATAAAATACGCCTAAGGGAGGAAGACAGGTGTGCAACTTAAAGGAAATTAATCACTAATGTATGTCAGTGTTACAGTTCATCTCTTCTGATTTAACAGAAACAACTGGGAGTAGTATTGAAAAAGTATCTTCTCATTAAGTAATCTCACTTTTCTAGACACAAAAGCAATACACACACTTCTTCAGACGCCAAATTAACACTGCAGCCATCAAAGCCATTTTCACTGGAAATGGGTGTCACACCTTTATCTCTCATCTGGGTGTTTAACAACAGGCGTGTTAAGGATCTTACAAAGTCTCAGGGAATAATTGTATGTAAATGTCCAGTTTACCAAATGTCCCAAACAACAACCACAATTAAAGAGCTAATTAAAACCAAAAAGAGACAAAGAAAACAAGACATAGTCCATTTGAGGTGATCTCAATAGAAACATGAGCACTCTGAATTCATAAATGTTAATGTCTGATTCAGTTAAACGAGTAAACAATAGACAACAGAGACAACCTTGGGAGAAAAGTTTTCCACACTCAAAGAATCACATTTTTATTCTGAAAACTTACATTACAAAAATATCTATTTAAATGCAAATGCATGAGAAAAAAAACAATAGAAAACATTGTATGTGTTTTCTTTTTTGCCAAAAATCAATAGGATATTAAGTAAAGATCATGTTCCATTAAGAAATTTTGTACATTTCCTACAGTAAATAAAATGCATTATTGTAGCAATATGCATTGCTATTGACTTCATTTGGACAACTTTAAAGGCGATTTTCTCAATATTACGCTTTTTTGCACCCTCAGATTCCAAACATTGTCCTATCCTAGCAAACCATACATCAATAGAAAGCTTATTTGTCCAGCTTTCGGATGAAAAAATAAGATTTTATGACTGCTTTTGTGGTCCAAGGCCACATATAGTCCTTGACACGTTACGTTTCAGTAAACCAACCAGTCAAGACAACACACATGGAATGCTGATTAATATTATACACAATTCTCTAGTCATATCGTTGCAGTTCTCATTTTATTGCTAGGCCGATCGTTTTTAAAGTTGCCATGCTAGAATGCTTTGCGAACTTAGACGCAAGATAACCCAACGCCAACCACTAGATCGTGCCCAACAGCGAAGTAGTGTAATATGGATAATGTACATCCAATTTGTTATTAGCCCTTACTAAGAGGAATAATAAAAAAACACATCTTTAGTTTCCGTTTGAGATACACTGTTTCTGAATGCGCACGTGCGCGCGGAACCTGCGGAGCGTGTAATAATAAACACTTCAGTTACATACCATGTGATACGATTCCCTGGAGATTTCTAAACTTCTCACTGCCTCTCAACAGACCAAATCACACAGCGTCAAACCTCCTTTTCACCACGAGTAGAAAAAGAGCCGAAGTTTTCCTGAAGCTCCTGCTGGCTGCTTTAACATGCGTTTGGCATCAAAGCACAAGCACGACACACACACACACACACACAATGAGCTCCAATAAATTAAGCCCCTTGGGTTGAAGGGCTTTTCTCAAGTTGCCTTCCTGTGACACCCCTCCCCCAACCCCGAACTTACCAGCATCCCCATCATGTCCGTCCAGAGCCGGGAGAAACTGTCCGATGATGCGGCGCTGACCGCCTGCGGCTCCTCGACAGAAGACACTTGATCCTCCTCCATTGTCAAACACTGATGGATTTACAGCCTCAAATTTCAAGTTGATGAATGTTAATCCCAAAACCATAAAATACGTCCCGAAGTCTTTTTAAATCTGACTTAGCATTTCTCTATTCCGTGGTGCTTGTTCAAAAGTCGACACCAAGTATTCCGTTAAAGTACATAAATACATATTCATCAAGGTCGCTGATATGTTTTCCATTGGAATCCAGCTGAGCGCACGGCACAGAATAACACAGCAACTTCACCTCAAGTATAGCCGGACAGTTTTCAGTGATTCACTTGGCACTTCGTCGGTGCGAACCAACCCAAACTTTAAGGAGTTAGCTTTAGTGTGCTATATACACAGATTTCACCACTACAATCCTCAAATAACATTAAAATCAACCCCATTGAGACAAACAACCTTCCGAAGTGCACTCGAAAGCACCATTCGGCAGCAACAGTGACGATAACGCCCGAAGCGGATTCTTTTCGCTTGTTGACTTCTCCCGCCTCCCCCTCTCCGACGCAATGGTTTACTCCACCCAAACAACACACGGCTCTCCCGCTTCACTGCCACAAACTGGACAAACGGATCTGATCCTCACTAACTTCACGAACATATGACGACACAAAGAGAACTTTGGAAAAGGGCATCTCTGCTTTCGCTTTTCCATAAATACTTTCCCCGCTATAATCATACACAAAGGAACAAAGCGACATTTTGCTCACAATGCATTCAAAAACAAAAGCCTATGAGAAAATTATATTAGAAGCATGACGTTATCCATTCACTATTCATAAAACTTCAAAGCACGCCTAAAAGTTTCATACAGCAGTGTTCAACCTTTTCTTGATTTATAATCCTCCATCAATAACGTAATTCACTGACATCAAAATAGATGGCCTACGTCCTTAACTCACAGCATTATCAGTAATATTACTAGTCACTTTCATAAAAAAAAAAAAATTAATACAAATTCTTTTAATTTCCTTAAAATTTCCTTCTTTTAATTCTTATTTTTAAAAAGTTACTAATTAGTGTTATTGTAACCAAACAAAACAAAACTTTTCCTAATGTGTATTAGCTTAAATTAAACAAAACAACTAAAACATTGTGCCTTCAGTCACAAAGCTAGTAAGTAAAACATAATCAGTTCATCCTCATGTAACATAATCTGTGACATCATGTTCTTTCATGAAGATCTTGTACTGTGGCATCTGACCATAATAGATGTCCTGAAGGGACACAGAGTTTTCACTAATCTAACTAACCTCTGAGCTCCTGTGTAATCTGAGCCGCAGTAAAACAAGCATCAGGAGAGAATTGAATAATTGTGCATGTTCAAAGCACATGTCGTGGATATTTCTCATGTCACAAAGACGTCTGTTCTGTTCTTTTTCTCTGCACCTCTCTCTATCCTGTCTTCTTTTTACTTTGCTTCCCAGAGACACATTACCAAAACCAGCAACAGCTGTCCAGTCTTGTGACAGATGCCAGAACAGCCTGAATGAGAGATAGAGGGAAAGAGAGAGAGCAAGTCCCTCTTGTTCTATGTGAGAATTCCTGCATTAGTCATACAGGGGCAGAGAGAAGACCATCCATCCATGTGACGATGAAAATCACACATAAACTTCTGTGTAATACAGCAAAATAATTTTTTTACGAGTCTCAATAAAAATCTTACTTTTATTGGGCTACACAGTTGTTTTGTAAGCACCATCTACATTATACTAACTTAAACCGACAATATGTAATTTTTCAGCTTGATGACGCCTTGATCTTGCAGAGTTTTTATTATGCCACAGACGAACCGCTTCAGCTTTTACCAGTTATGCGTACATAACATGCGTACATAATATTAGATGCATTATTTGAGTATGTTGAATGTTATGTTTAATGCTTCTCTGTGTTTTCGTTTGGTGGCTACTAAGACACTTGTTGCACACTGTAGTAAGGTAAATCGATATTAGGCATGGTAAAACATGGTACTCGCTGTAAATCATGCAAATGAGATTTAAACAATAAGACTGCTGTGTTGCTATATAACATTTTTTTTTTCTGTCAATGAATGTATCTAAACAGTTCCTCACCGCCTATAAAACAGTGTCTATGGAAATTGAGGGTAACGCGATGCGTATGATGTCATTGATAGGCGACGCACAGACACTGTTAAAAGTCCTGGTTAAAAATGCTTATTTCTCTGGTTTTAAACATTCTTGGAAACATTTGGGATAATGTAAGTGCACAAGTCAACAAAATATATAACATTGTTTTAGTGGTTGTCACAGTTCTCAAAGAAATTCAAGCAGGTCTAAGGTGAAGGGGGAATGGCTTTCACAGACAGGGCCTCCAAAACAGCTGCTAAACAGGCTTAGTGTTTATAGCCTAAACATATAAAACACATGCTCAACTCTCTTTCAGTGCGCACGCTCTCTCTCTCTCTCTCTCTCTCTCTCTCTCTCTCTCTCTCTCTCTCTCTCTCTCTCACACACACACACACACACACACACACACACACACACACACACACACACACACACACACACACGTGTGCATACATTATCGTTAATGCTCACATACTTGTACATAAAATTCTAATTTTAAAAAGAAGTCTCTGATTGTCTGGTAGTGCTTTACCTGATGTATGTGTGATTAGCACAATGTTTGCTTAAAAAGTGGCTGTCAATCAATTTGGAAGAAAGAGCTCCAGGAAGGGGTCAAAGCATCAGGTCACAGTGTGTTTTTAAGGGAGTTCCCTGCTGAGTAAACAGAGTTCCTAACTGCACTGAATAGTATAGAGCAAAGGTAATGATCTATTGTTGAGACGCCATCCGGATTCAAACCAAAGGGTGTTGTTAAACTAAAGGGCCTCTTTCACCTGTAACCTACAGGGATTGCAAAAAAAAACTTTCACACAATACTTCGAAAAACACTTAATTCAAGGGCGGACTGCAGGGGGCCAACAAAGCATATAGATCTTGAGGAAGGAAAGTCAACACAGCTGCACCCGATTCACACCACCTATGCTTATAACCAACATCAAACATGGGAAAGCAGCTCTATATGCTAAAAACATGCAAGTCTGTTACTGTCTGCAATGAGATCATAACAGTCATTACAGATATAGAGCTGATAAAACTGTAAATTAGGACTCATCAAAATCCTTTTTTTACGAAACAATCATTGAATTCTGCAAAACTAGCTGCTTATGTTTATTGAGACTATTTTGTCTTATAACACAGTCAGCATTTCCAACAGTCATTTTTCTGTATTGGATATTTGGGGAAAAGTCATTTGTTTATCTTTTCTGCTAGTCTCTCTCTCTCTCTCTCTCTCTCTCTCTCTCTCTCTCTGCACCTGTGGTGCTGATGGTGGTGCTGTTGTGTAAGACACACACAGTGGCTCTCTCTTGCAGGGCTGTGATTGGTATTCTAGTGATTCACATGCTCAGTGGCGGAAATACTCAGGCCAGTTTGGCACAGCTCACTGGATCTGTTTATGTGGAAAGTGCCAAAACACTGACCACCTGCAGATTGTGGTTTTGTGGACAGCAAAACATTCACTGTTCTGCTATGATAAGCTAACGTTGCTAAAGTTATGAAGTATGGATATATGCATTGAGCACAGGGTAACATTTACAGCTTCATCCAGAGAGCCAACAAGCACGCACACACACACACACACACACACACACACACACACACACACACACACACACACACACACACACACACACACACACACAAAACATCATGGCACATCATTCGATTCACTATACATTCGTTTTGTTTAAATTATATGCAATTATATGCACTTATGCAGTTCCATCAAATCACCGCCTGCGGTTTCGACTCATGATCAAACAAACACACTTGCAGAACTCCGTTGCTGCTCCGGGAAAACAAACTGCATCCACTGTTTCCTTAACGCTGGGTTTTTGGGAAGCAGAACAATGTTATCTTTTCATCACAACCAAAAGCACAGTTCTTTAGTGACATTGTTGATTTCGTGGTCTAAAAACAAAATTCTACCGTAACCGAACCAAGCTCGTTGATGGCCATGCTCTCCCTCTGGTTGATGTGCACAAGCTCTCATCCGGGAGAAGTGCCCTTACAAGCAATTCCGCCCTTTATTAAGTCATACAGGGCCATAAATAAATAAAAACTTTCAGAAACTTGTTCGAATACTGTAGGAGTTTATTTGGCACAGAAATACTCCATCATAAATACAACTCATTTTTTGAAATTTTGGTATTGTTTAGCATGAGAATCCAACCGTTTAACAGTGTTAATAAGTCAGAATGCATGAAATAGCATTAGACCCTTCCTTTAAATAAGGATACTTAAAGATGGTACACTATTGTTCAAAAGTTTGGGGTCACTGTGATTTATTTATTTTAAAGAAATTTCTGAAAGTGAAGAGTAAAGGGATTTATAATTGTAAGAAAAGATTTCCATTTTACATTAAAAGAAAATAATTATTTAATTTTTTTTTTAAATATTTCACAATATTACTGTTTTTGACAGTATTTTTTATCAAGAAAATGCAGTCATGGCGAGTATGAATTATCTTGTAAAAACTCTTACTGACCCCAAACGTCTGAACAAAAGAGAAGGAAACAAATGCAAGATGAAAAAGTGGTTATCCTAATGTGACCTAACCAGGTCCCTTTCATGAGGGATAGTCGGGTGATAAGATACACTTGCATACATGACTAAAAGCAATAAATAGAGAGGAAGCGACCACACATATTATGAACTTCTGCTACAGAATATGAGCCATCACTTTGATTAAACTGTAGATTTATATGTGTATTGATTTAATCTATACAAAATAAACACTTTAAAACCTACGTTTGCGCACAATCTTAAATAAAATAAAAAATATAAATACAAACTGTGTAATACATTTTTTTAAGCATTGTGTATAATTTGTAAGTCAAATGTGAAGCAATATGCATATTCGATAGTTTCCAGAAATCATTTTAGTAATAGTATTTCATCCAATGGGTTTTTAACCAATGATACACAGCATTGTGAAAGTTCAGGAAGGTGTCATGTTACCTCAGAATCAGTCATAATACCGGTGGCTTTTCAACAGCAGCCAGTGCTAACTTCAAACAGAATACTCTCAAATGTGTGTTTGTGTGTTTTCTGGTTCATGCTTGTACTGGAAGGGCTTCAACCCAGCTGCACTGCACAACACACTGCTCAAAAAACCCTAAATCAATCAATCAAAAACACACAAATGTGCTATACTCTGTGTGATAGATGTGTGTCTGTTTCAGATCTCGACACGAGACGAGCATTCTGCTGTCTAGGAATGTTGTGTCTTCATGCTGACGTGGCAAAAGCACCAAACAAAAATCAGAGAAAATTGCCTTCACAGTAATCAGACCTGCACTTATCAGCTGCAAACGAAAAGTTAAAGCTGAAACTTTTTTGTAAAATTAAGCAGCTTTTATTACTGTGTACATGATTCGGAACCTTTTTATATATATCGTGCATATTAATGTCTGTTATGCTTGACAAACGTCTTTACATAAACTTGGCATGTCCCCTGTAAACGGGTCAGTCAAGGCGTTTCAGAGAAACACCTTGTTTTCCTGAAGAACTCGCTTTTGTCATTATATCTCTAAACTCTTTTGGTGCTCCAGGCACTGAAGGGTACTGAAATACAGGGATCATTTATCCCTGTTAGGCTGTGTTGTTCATGACTGAGTAAACAGCTATTAGAGTTTCTTTTAGTTGCATTAGTCTGGCACACTGGAACTCAGCATTTGAACCATCCAGCAACCAGCCGTCCATGTGCAAACACATTTGTCTGGGGATTTGGCACTGTGTGAACTTTAATCATGGTACGGTTTCTAACTGGCACGGAGCGAAGAAAAGCACAATGACACGCAAATACACATGCTCATTATATTGACAAAAACTGTGTATGTGTTTTATTCCGCATGGAAAATATACAGAGATTTTTGATAACGGAATGGCTGAGTATGTCATTTCATTAATCAAAAAGCATTTCATATTTTAGCACTGATGGGATAACAAACCATAAATCATACCGTCTGTGATCTTTCTGAAGAGCAATCTATATAATGACACCATAACACTGACTATGTGTCACCTGAGGATTCATTTCTTTCTAAGGAAACTTAGTCTAGGACAAATAACGCACACAGCCACCAGTGTGCCCAATGTAATCACAGTGTGAGCTTTTAATTTCCACATAGAGCCCCCCGGTGGTTGACATCATAACTGCAGGGTAAATGCACAGAAAATCAGCAAAACTATAGACAAGAGTACTAAAGATTAGTCCAGAATGAAGATGAAACCATCAAATCATAACAACAAAGGCTTTGCACTAAAAGTATATAAAAATATGTAAAAAATATATATCACTGACTCCAAACTTTTAAATGGAAGTGTACTGTTTGCAGCCAAATCCAGTTTAACCAATAGTGTCTTAGCAACAGCGTTAATGTTGAATATGTCAACTATGATAGTATGAGGGAGATAAGAAACATGTTTGGTGCTGGTTTTCCACTGACTTGTGATCTTTTCACCGAGTTTTCCCTCAGCGAGCCATTATGAGAACTGCACAGACCCGTAGCAATTAATAGAGAGCCTGAAAGAATCTTTCACATCCTCATGAAATACCCAAATGTGTGGTCATCACAGAGAACAAACAGCTGTTCCCCACACATAGGACTTAGTCTATATAGCACATAGAAAAAACAACAATGTTTCAACTGACATTTTCTTTCATTGAGCTGGTGTTAAAAGAATATTTTGGGTTCAGTAAAAGTTATGTGACAGCACTTGTAGCACAATGTTGATTACCACAAAAATGTATTTCCACTTCCCTCCTTCTCTTTAAAAAAAGAAGAAGCAAACATATGGGTTACAATGAGGCACTTACAAAAGAAAGTGAAAGGTACCGAACCGTTAGTGTTATAAGATGTGAACAATATACGTTACCATGATTTTAGTGGGATGGCTTACTAATCGTTTCTATGACATATATATCCAATTTTGAAACTTTGTTGCCATTACAACCAATGTAATGCCATAAACTCTAAATGGCAAATGGACTGCATTTATATAGCGCTTTTAACAGACCCATGGCAATCCAAAGCAACGGCGGTGTCAGCCATGCAGCCAAGGCGCCATCCAGCTTGTCTGGAGCAGTTGCATTTGAAGCAACTGCAAATATGATCATTTAACCTTCATCCTTCCCTCGGGTCATTTTGCCCCGAAACTCATATGTGGTCCAAAACCTCAGGACTTTTGTTGCACTTCAACTATGAATACACACAAAAAAAATGTGTTTATGTGGTTGTAATAAAAAAGTAACAAATCCTTTCCTCACAGATCAATTTGACCCCGTTATGAATTAATGGAATGCGAGGAATGCTACAGTATACATACAAAAACCTAAAAAACCTAAAAACAAAAAATGAAAAACCTTTACCAAAAAATATTTTATAATGTTTACATGTGTATCTGAATGCATACTGAAGAGATAAACTCGAGAACAGACTTTAGGACCCAGAGGAACAGCTCATTTGCTCCATATACAGCTATAAGGCCATCTAGTGGCAAGAGTCATGAAATATCATGTTATATTATTTTCTTTCCACAAGAGGTCAGCAGAGACACCCAAATTGATATTTTGTAAGATATTTTGAGCTGGTTATTGCATGTATTGGAGAGCTGAAAGTTGAAAGAATGTGAAGAATGTGCTTAAATTATATTATTTGTTGATCAAATCTAGTAATTTTTTTTTTTAGTAAAAAAAAAAATTGCATGCTAAAAATATTATAAAAATGAAATTATATGCTTTCTGTGGGGGAAAAAATATATAATTTTAGGGCTTTGGATCATTTTTACCCGCAAGGGAAGGATTTGTTACAGGATGCGAGGGCGGGTTTAACACATTTAAACAGAACATTAGGCTGATGGAAAAAAAATAAAAAAATAAAAATTGATAAGCCACATTTGTTTTTAAATCCTCCAAAATTAGCCACATTCACTTCCATTGTAAGTGCTTTGAACTTCAACGGGTCAAAATGATATTTTATGGTAATAAACACTACACCACAAATGCTGTTGACTGAGTTTAATTCCTTTAAATTCAAATTAGTTAAAAAAATAGCTCAAAAGCACAATGAATACAAATGCCTGTCCTTGACATGCTATGCAGGGTTGCGCCACACCATCCTGGAAGAGAGGCCAGTCCACCAGATGCTGATGTTTGTCTGTCTCTGCTTCCCACCCACAACAAACAGGCCTGTCGCCATGGCAACCAATCCACTGGAGAGTGAAGTTACATTCAAGAAAAATGTTGTACTGATTGGAGCTTTACACACGGCCAATCTGTCACACCGAGAGGCATATTAATATTCATAAACATACACTTCTGCACAACACAAAATCGCAGTTTCAGAGGAACGCAGTTGACTTAAACAAAAGAACAATGGAAATATAAGGAGAAGAAAAAAAGAAGTAAGGGTAAATATGCTTAATACAATATTTAGCTGTTGTATCAAATATAATAAAAAAATAGTCATACTGAAATGGATACATCTGAGAAAGTGTACGTTTGTTTCTCAGTATGGGTGGATTTTAGAAAAAATATGAAGGCAGAAAGTAGACAATGCAAGTCATTACTGAGTATTTTAAGCCTTAGCAATCTCCTAAGAACCACTTAGAGCAACTACGCATTTGACCATCATCTCTTAATCCTCCTTTTCTACAGAGAAAATGAAGAAAGGAAGAGGAAAAGAAGGAGGCGAGGTGGGGAGATGCAGAATCAGCAGGCGAGAAATTGAGTTGACTACCTGCCAAACGCAAGCAGAGGGGAGGAGGACACAGGAGGGGTGGAGAGCAGGAGACCGCTGGCCGGAGGCGCTTGGCACAGGTTTGTTAGCGTGTCTACAGTAGAGTGGGGGAGTGATGAGTGCTCGCTGTGGCCACTGGCCATTGACTGTCATTAAAACATACCAGGGATATAAACACTCTATGCCATGGGTACCTGTGTGTTTGAGTGTGGGTTGGACAGATATGCTCTTTGCCTCAACCACAAGGGACAGACCACAGCTGATTTCTATGGAAACAGAAATAATATTTCAGCCATGGGTTATATGCACATTGAGTTCCACAGTGAGGTTGATTACTCACTGACAAAGACTCGCTGGGACATGCTCCATAACCTGAATCACATATAGGCCTTTAGTTACATAGATAGATAGATATATAGATAGATAGATAGATAGATAGATAGATAGATAGATAGATAGATAGATAGATAGATAGATAGATAGATAGATAGATAGATAGATAGATAGATATATAGACAGACAGACAGACAGACAGAGAGACAGACAGACAGACAGACAGACAGACAGAGAGACAGAGAGACAGAGAGACAGACAGACAGACAGACAGAGAGACAGACAGACAGACAGACAGACAGACAGACAGACAGACAGACAGACAGACAGACAGACAGACAGACAGATAGATAGATAGATAGATAGATAGATAGATAGATAGATAGATAGATAGATAGATAGATAGATAGATAGATAGATAGATAGATAGATTTCTTTTTCTGGTCCGATTGCTCTTTTTTTCCCCCTTCATTTCATTTGCTTCACTGTTACGATACGGTCATTCAAGTTCAGAAGTGCAGTTTGCACTTGTAAGGAAACAGCTCCCCCTGGGGTCATGAATGCACACCCAGCGAAAACGCACACATACACACACTGCAATGTGGTATATGTAATTTTTTCCATTTTTCACCAACAAAATCAACAGCTCTAAACACACAAAATGTCTTTACCAGGCTGACCATAAAATCTATCCGAGTTTACAGAACAAGAGTTTTACTGGTTACAACCATAATTTATAAAAAAAAAAAAATAAAACAGACTCTATTCACATAAAACAAGACAGTTGTTATTTCTAATGATTTCACAGACAGATTAAACAGCGGGCCTTAAGTTTGTGGTTAGGAAACATGAACACTCAAATATGGTCTGTTGCAATGAAATATTTGAGGTCAGACGCTCAGAACTCAATCGCATACACACATTTGCATTTGTGAAACTCGTTGCCCTTAAGCCAGCAGAGAGGAATCTGTTTAATAAAACATAGTTTTGACTTTGATTTCTGATTGGATGAGGCTCATTCAAAGCAAGTGTAAAAAGCAGATAAACATCTCTGACCACACATTCTACCTGAGGGGGAACAGGTAACTATTACTGAATATGAAATGTCTTTAATCAAGCTGCTGTTAGGGTCATTATATCAAATTAATGCTTTGCAGCAATTGCTTACTGCATCTCATATCTCAAGTTATTACTTTTATCTCTGGCCTTTTCTTAAATGAAAAGCCTAAAAACAAAAATAAATTCAACTCTTGTTTTAAATAAATGATCACCACAAATAAACTATGAATAAAATAAATTATAACAAATAAAATTAAGTAATTTCACACACACACACACACACACACACACACACACACACACACACACACACACACACACACACACACACACACACACACACACACACACACACACACACACACACACACACACACACACACACACTCACAAACACACACACACACACACACACACACACACACACACACACACACACACACACACACACACACACACACACACACACACACACACACACACGTTGTGCTTCCATGTTTTGTGGGGATATTCCATAGGCGTAATGCATTTAATACCGTCTGAACTGTACATGCTATCCCCTACACTGCCCCTGCCCCTAAACCTACCCATCACAGGAGACATGCTGCATTTTTACATTTTCAAGGACTTTGGACATTGCCATCTTTGTGGGGACATTTTGTCCCCATACCGTGAGATTACCACCCCACACACACACACACACACACACACACACACACACACACACACACGTTGTGTTTCCATGTTTTATGGGGACATTCCATAGGCGTAATGCATTTTATACTGTACAAATCGTATTTTCTATCCCCCTACACTGCCCCTGCCCCTAAACCTACCCATCACAGGAGACATGCTGCATTTTTACATTTTCAAAAAACATCACTTAGTGTGAATTATAAGATGTTTTCCTCATGGGGACCAAAAAATGTCCCCACAAGGACGAGGATTTAAGATTAAAACTTATACAAGGTACACTATTGTTCAAAAGTTTTGGGTTGGTAAGATTTTAAACATGTTTTTGAAAGAAGCCTCTTATGATTGCTAGGTTGCTATTTAATCGAACAATACAGTATAAAAACAGTATCATTGTGAAATAAAATGTCAAATAATTGATTTCTATTTTAAGATATTTTTAAATTACTCCAGTCTTCTGTCACACGATTCTAATATGCTGGGGTGTGCTCAAGTAACATTTCTTATTGTTATCAATGTTGAAAACATGCTGCTTGATATTTTTGTGGAAACCGTATACATGTTTTTAGGATTCTTAGATTATTAAAAGTTCAATCACAGCATTTTTTTAAAAACAAAAAGTCCTTGCTGTTGCTTTTGTATCCTGAATAGATGCAAAGGTATAAAAAAAGGTCTTACTGACTCAAACTTTTGAACAGTAGAGTAGGTGCAAAATGTTGTTAATGTGAGAAACACACATTACACTGGAGAGAATACAAAATCCTAAAAATCTTCTCCTCCAATGCACTTTCCTGCTTGTGTGCTAGTTGGCATCATCAGAAAGCTCCTGCTCTATTTACTCAGGCAGACACCCACAGAGCGTTTGATAATGCCTGGGGAAGAGACAGAGATGGGATGGGCTTTGATTGCTTCTGGCTGCCTTTGAAAGCGTGCGGTGCAAGGCAGTTCAAGAGATCACAATCTATTCCACAATAAATCATCTGAACAGTGAGCCAGCCAAGATCAGCTCAAGACCTTCCTTATTAACTCAGTGCCAATGCTGATGTCAACTATGGATCAATTATGTAAAGTGTGTATTTTGTATATATATAAGAAATATATAAGAATTACCAAGTGAAGGAATTCAGGCTGTATAGGGAAACCTGTTTGTTAACTTGTTATTTTTTAACATCTACAATATTTCATGATGTGTAAAGTGAACAGTAGTCGGGCGGTGAAAGTGAGCGGTGTGTGTGTTTGGACTCCTGCTGCTGTGGGCAAGAAAAGAGGAAAACGAAAACAACTCTTTTAATGGGCTGTTTCAATCTCCGCTCCCAAAACACCTATTCCCCCTCAGGTAGTCTTCATCTATTAATATACTACAGCGGCCAGACGCCAACAAACACACACACACACACACACACTGCAGCCCACTTAACTCGCCGTTGGGGGTGGAGGATGAAAGGGAAAAGAGTATATAGGTACAACTCTGCTGGCACTGATCAGGATGGGCTTAACTTTATTAGCCCCATTATCCAAGTTTTTAATGTGGGACTGATATTCATAAACACATCAAACTCAGCGGGAGCTTTCAGACACACAATTAGACCTGGCTGTTACAGCAGGCAGCAAAATAACAATCATTAGTCCACAGGGATGTAGATGCTGTGTCAACATCTTTGCAGCTACATGTGGTCCCACCTTGTGCGTGCGTGCGTGCGTGCGTGTGTGTGTGTGTGTGTGTGTATGGATAAGCAACAAAGTAGCTGTCTTTTTACTGGAAAAATCCTTGTATCATCAAAACACTCTTCTGCCAGATTACACAAAGTCTAAACTCCTTCAAATAAACGAACACTGGCTGTTATGTCTTCAAGGTCTTAGCAGAAAGAGCACTTTTCAACATTTTTATTTTGAGTCTCTCTGGCAGGACTAAAGAGAACGGCTTAAGCTCACAGTGTTGTGGCTGTCCTTATTTATCTTGTTGCATTGTTTCCTGTATTGATTTTTTTGAGCAAAACTGTCCTCACAGAAATACAGTGTGTCCAGTGTAGTCTCATTCATGAGCAAATGACTCTTTTGAGCAGATTATTTTAATAATTCATTTAAGACAAGAGCTCGGGGAGGTCTCGATTTGAATCAGTATGATGAATCCTTTCTGAATTAACTTACTGAATGCATCAGAACGGTTACTTAAATATCCATCTATTGACCTATCTTTCAGTCTCGTTCTGTCTGTCTATGTATTATGTCTCTCTCTCTCTCTCTCTCTCTCTCTCTCTCTCTCTCTCTCTCTCTCTCTCTCTCTCTCTATCTAGTATTTCTTGCATATATTATTACATTAGGGGTGGGCGATATAGTGGTAGACACGATTAACGGTAGAAATTTGTCAACCGGTAGAGATTTTGGACTATTGTCTCTCTCGCGGTTATGATGTTGCTGTGTTGCACAGACACGAAAGCTTATCGTTTGCGTTACGATGCATCACGATGCAGACGAGGACGGTTCTGTATCGGTTCAGTAATAGACCATAACAGATTATAATGTACTGATTCTGTTCTGACGTAATTTGTTATGTACGTGCTTTGTCGCAGACTCGCAGTAGCAAACAATGGCAGAGAGAGGCAAGACGCAAGTGCAGGGTATTAAGTGGGCTTTAACAATTAAACACATACCTGTGTGTCAGACTGACATGTATTTGCAAGTAAACGAGTCATTTAGGTCTTAAGTGAACGTAAACAGTTGAGAAAGAACTGAGCAATTAAGAAAGAATGCACGAGTATAATGGATCGGTGCACCCAGTCTTAAAGTGACAGCATCCAAATTCACCTGCTGTCATTATAAATGTTAATCAAACAACAACAAAAAAAAGAGAAAATCTCTCACTGCTCTTGACTGAATTACTTTTGTAACTTTAATAAGAATAATGAATAATTATTTAATTTACACAGGAAAGGCTATTGATTTTTTTTTATACATTTGATTACTTTATACGTTTTATGTAGTATTTCTTGAAGTTATTCAGGTAATCCTTTGTGTCTTTGTTCTATTTTAGTTCGCTTTCTTTAACACAGTATACTTGTCTTCAGTAAGTGTTTTTAGGCTAGTATTAGTTTTTTAAAATATGTTAAAAATGGTGATAAGACTTGTTAAATTTCAGTGGTATCATAAATCATATCATAAAAAACTTAAAGCAAAAATAACTATATCATAATACATATCGTTATCGTGAAATAAAATGACTCATATCGTGATATAAGATTTTGGTCTTATCGCCCACCCCTATTACACATCAGGTAGATCTGTCAATCTATCTATGTGTACACAGTTTTTGACCATACACAATTTTTATTGTAATAAATATAGTGTATTGAACATTACAGACAGAGGTAATGAGACCTAAAAACTTGACCTAACTAAATTGCACAGTTCAGGAAGGCAGGACGGTCAAAAATGTGGCAGGCAGGCAGGGCGGTCTCTTCTGGCATCACTGAGGCAGACATATTCAGCATGGACCATTTCAAAATTTTCAGATTTAATCCAGACACACCTGTGATTCATATACTTACAAACACACACACACACACACACACACACACACACACACACACACACACACACACACACACACACACACACACACACACACACACACACACACACACACACACACACACACACACACATATTGTGGGTGGGAAATCCAGAATCAGAGCTAAAGAATAAAATACGAATCTGACATCACTAAAGCTTTATTTTGTATTATTTTGTCTCCATATCTAGTATAGTTATGATTTTAAAATCCCTGCAATCATTGAACTGACACTGCATGGTGTGGTCCATTGTATGTTTATCATGAAATCTGTTGAAATCATGTGTGATAACCTGACACAACATATTACAATCTGTCCACCCCCATGGTTTGCCTGTGTAAGATGAAGGGTTGTGTGTGTGCGTGTGTGTGTGTGTGTGTGTGTGTGAGAGAGAGAGGTATTGGTACAGGGCTGTGTGCTTGACTGCCACTACATGACACTGTTGTTGTGGCATGAGCTCATTACTGAACAGCATTTCTGTCAGTGAACGAAACAAAAGCCAGTCCTGTCTCTCTCATTCTATACACACACATGCTCACTCATATGAGCAGCATCAGAGCATTAGTGTGTGTGTGTGTGTGTGTGTGTAGTGAATGCTGTCAGTGTGTAAAAAGGTGCACAGCAGGAAAATGGGAGTGTCACTTCATTGTCTTCACACACACGTACAAGAGATGTGACTACAGCACATATGCAACCAGTTTCTGATGTGATTGTATGAGTTCATAAATACTGATGTAACACTTTCACACCATTTGGTAAAAACAACGCATAGATGTTTTACGTATACACATCTGAATGAAGTCACACATACACACCCTCACATGCACAATTTCATGGCTTTATGGTGTGCCACCGCTGCAGAACAGAAACACCCATGTACATCACTGATGTGGAATGAAGCGATATGATTGGCTTAAAGTCCAATGACAAACTCCAGAAGATACTCTTACAGTATAATAGTGAAGATAACAAAGTCACTAATAGGCAACCAAAGAATCCCAGTAATGCAGCACACACTAGGATATGTGTTATAAGTCAGTGTGGTTCACTGCTGTTTGAGTCTCTGTAAAGCCTGATGTTAAGTTTGGATGAGGTCACCACACATCTGGAGAATGACACAGTTTTGAAACTCTATTCAGTGAACTAAAGATCTCTCCCACTGAACAAGAAACACTCAATTTATTTCTCTTTCCACACACATGTACATTTACTAAGATACATAAAGGAGAACATACTATAATGTCTTTATGTTTATAAATTAGCCTATAATTAGTCCTTCCAATTGTAAGCCTTACATAAGAGTTGCGTTGGCTTTCAAAAGTTTAGGTTCGGTAAGATTTTGTTACCGATAAGTTTGTTCACCAAGGCTGCATTTGTATGATCAAAAATACAGTAAAAACAGAAATACTGAGAAGAAATATTACAATTTGAAAGAACTGTTTTCTGTTTTAATTTGACTTAAAATGTGATGGTAAAGCTGACTTTTCAGCATCATTACACCAGTCTTCAGTGTCACATGATCCTTTAGAAATCATTCTAATATGGATGGATGGATGGATGGATGGATGGATGGATGAATGAAGACAATTTGAATACCTGGACCACACACACACACCTTTTCCAAAAAATAGCATCACTAAAATAATCCACAAATATGGTTTGTGTGTGTGTGTCATGTCTACAGCAGAGGAGGATCGGAGGCTTGATTATATGTTGTCTGCCACTACTGTATTATTGGAAATGACATCATCAGCCTGATGTTTGGGTTAAAACAATATCTACAATGTATAATTACACATGGAAAAAAAAAAACTACAGCTATGAATATAACTTCAGCAATGTAGGAAAATCACACAGGCACCCATGCAAGAGTCGTCAAGAGTGTCTGTTAGCAGGTTGCTAGGGCAGTTGCTATGTCGTTTCGTGCCCAAGAAGAGTGCAGAGCGCAGCCCCAAAATATTCTAGATATGGCTCAGGTCCCTTCTTCAAAGTTTGTGTGTGTGTAGCTGTTGTAGAGAAAATTGGAAGTCAATGATTTAGAAAAGTAATAGCACACCTCTCCTCAAAAAGCCACATGATTTGAGGTATCTTTTTATGTCACAAACACTGTGGGATGTACTGAATTGCAATACTTGGATTAGAGGTTTGTCCAAAATATGGGCAATAATAACAGAGATGCTTGCTTTAGCAAAAGCCACTAATAAACATTCATGACAGAGGACAAGCTGTCATCAAGCTGTGTGCATTACTACAGCTTTGAAGACACAGATACAGGTAATCAGTAATGCAAACACAGATGTGCTGCTCCCTCGGGCCATCGCATCTCTGCATGCAGAACAATAAATCCCAACATATTCAAATGAGGAGACTCCACAATGGCCCATAGCAGGGAACAGTCGGCAAACAGGTACTGCCTGCTATCATTATGGAAACGCACAGCTCTGATCAAGATGGGATACCAGTTATGATGATTTGACTGATGAAACTAGAAGCAAATCGCTGTCACTCTCACTCACTTCATGTAGTTTACAGAGTGTTTCTGCATTTGATTCCTCTCTCCCTCCCTAAGTCTCTCCTTTCTATTTTGATCCTGAATTGATCCAGATGCTGTTGGACGTCTTCCAGACAGGAAGTCAAACACAAGGGGCTTTGTATACGTATATGTGTGTGTGTCTGAATGCTTGTTAGTGAAATTTCATCGTCAGTGCAAGAGCTGTCGTCACAACACAAACATAACTCATTGTCTAACTTCCTTTTCTGTTTGAATCCAAACTGCTGGGTTACCATGTGTGGCTATACATGAACTTCATTGTGTCCGTTCCTGTGCTCTGCCTTTGCTTCTGCTAGATGTTCCTGTGTGTCAACAGTGAAAATCAAATTCACATTTGTAAAGGTTCTTACTTGTGCAGTCAGTGACACTGTGTATATTTTTTGTCTGTTAGCTGGAGATCTGTTTGTGTTGTACTATATGAACAGCTTGTAACAGAATGAGATCGATATGAATTACGTTTCTTGTCTGTCAAACATCCATTCCTCATAATTCTTTCACATTTTTTCAAGTTTTTGCGTCTTTGCTCAATGAATATATTTCTTTTTTCCTCAAAACTCTTATTGACCCCAAACGTTTGTACACAAATTCACACAGATATCTGTTTGCTATGCATTGAATATCCAACTAGTTAAATACAAAAAGGCCTACACCTTAATATTATGTTGTCCCTTAGCTTCTAAAAACAATGGAAATCCATGGGGCAGTTCTAGTACCATTGCCCTATAGACTTCCATTGTAAAAATGTAACTGTCAACTACTTTAAGGTAAATGGTAAATGACAACATGCCACAGAAATTGTTCATAGAACTTGTCTTTGTATATACCATTAGAGCAGACAGCTAATGACAGGGTGAGAGATGGTCAATGCATGTCATTTTGCTGCACTGAATATAACTTCCCCTGAGATAAACAGCTAACAAAGTGAAATACATTGTATGACATGCGAGAGCAAAACTCTCAGACGTTCTATGACTCTCTATCGTTCCCAAACTATGAATGTTAGCAGCCTACTATTCTCTTTGCCAGAGTGCTGCTACAACTCTACTTATAATCTCTTGAGAATATCCAAATATTAATATTCAACACAAGCTGTAAAAGTTTCCACTGGAGTTTAAGAAGGACTCACCGGTATAATTGAGATCCGTGCTGCAATGTCACTCAGAATAGACAGGTCTCCCTCCTTCTTTCTTTGTCTTTCTTTATTTCTTTTTCTTTTCTATCGCTCTCTAAACCTCCCTCCTCTTTTCCAAGTTCCCTCCTCCCTCAGTACAGCTTCCTCCACGCCTGCTCTTTCTCTCTCTCTTTCTCAGTACAGTGGGGAATTAGAACAATGGATGGCAGCAGAGGAGAGCTGGAATCAGGGTGACCATACATAAGCCAACACAGAATCATCCTCTCAGGTTATCAACATATCAGCACATACATAACACTGTTCTCAACTGCAATGGGTCTTAAAGTTGAACCAATAAGTATGCGCACACATCCATACAGACCACAGCTGTGTTCCCAATGGAAAGAGCTCTGCAGCGAAACATCTCTGGCTGGAGTGGAGCATAACTGGGTTCAGTTAGGCTCTGTGCTGATTGGCTCCGGTGGGATGACTGGCGTTTCCTGTTACTGTTAACCACTGCCAGCATCCTCCCTCAAACTTTAGAACACAGCCCAAAGGCAAACACACACACACACACACACACACACACACACACACACACACACACACACACACACACACACACACACACACACACACACAAATCTCTTATTCTCTTTCTCATTGAAGAACTTTCATGTATACATGACCCACATACAGAGAAGGGGAAGAGTAGAGGAAAGTATTGCAAGCAGGAAAACCAGCAGTTTCTGAAAAGTAGACAAAGTACAGTTTATTCAATAAAAAATAAAGAGTGAATGAGCTGATTAAAAAATGAAATATATATAAATACACATTTAAAAAAAGGAAGAGAAAGACAAGATATGAATCTTATGAATGAAATTGTTCAAATCACACAGGCAAGACTTCCTCTTGATGGCATTTCAAACATTACAGATAATATGAGAGAATGAATGCATGTCTATCACAGAATCTTGGTCCCATGCCATGAGTAAACCATTTAGAAAATAACATAAAATGTATAAAATTAGGTGAAATTATCCAATAATGATCCAATTGACAGAATGAGTACATATGAAAAAGAACTTCAATCATATCTTATCTGCTTTTTACTGAGCACATTTGCTTCTCCTGGATGATTTGAAGAAGCTCCAGTAAAACAGCCAAAAAAAAAGTGAGCATTTTGTGTAATTGCAGGAAAGAGAACAGTGGTTTCGAGTAATCCGGCCAAGAAAAAAGTTTGCTCTTTCAAGGAATGCTGAGAGTCATCCCATGAATTATGGGTAATAATAGCATTTCTATGCTCTAGTTTAGATTTAAACCTCTGTTTCAGTCTGGTATTAAGATGCTCTCCAGTCAATCCTGGCTCCTCGATGTCTACAGATCCAAACAGAAACGGCACGGAACAATACTGACATTAGCAAATAACCTGATTTTACTGAACGCTGTTGAATCAAATCAATGAAAACGGAATGTCTGATAGATAACTTGCAGTGAACTTGCATAACCATGCAGTGAAAGAGGATACTCAGGCACAAAATTTAATTTGCTTTCTCAGTGGGAACATGCAATAGATTTGTTCTTTATTTCTATATTTATTCTATGGTTTTACACATATGGTAATATTGTTTATGGAGATTTCTCCCCAACTGGCTGTCCTTAAATGTCCCCAAACTAATGCCAAGAACACTCACACATGCACGCCGAATCTCAGAGTGTATTCATTCGATACCCCAGCATTTTCAGCCCTCATTTGAACAAAAGCTCTCATCAAATTTAAACAAGCTTCTGTCCTACTTACCGCAATTTATATGTAAATGAGTGTGTGTGTGTGTGTGTGTGTGTGTGTGTGTGTGTGTTTGATCGGAATACTGTGCTAGGTTAGGTTAGACAAACTGTGTGTGTGGTAATTGTGTTCATTCTGCAGTGTGTACCTAAGTGTCTATGTGAGGGATATGTAAACACTGATGATAATGTTTGCATGTGTGAGTTCCCTGACTAAACCAACACAGTCCTCTCCACTTGTGCATGTCTCTCTTTAACGGCAAGCACTGATTGGCTTTTGTGTCTAACAGCAGGAGTGGTGCAGATGACTGAAAGATGGACGGTGAGGGAGAGAGAGAGAGAGAGAGAGAGAGAGAGAGAGAGAGAGAGAGAGAGAGAGAGAAATGTGGCACTAGGTGGCAGCAGAGTATTATGAAAACGAGGATACTAAGTTAAATGACTTACACACAAATCATAGCATGCCTCTGATCATGAATTCAAACCAGTATTTAAACATTTAATGCTTTTGTTCACCATATTGTCATATGTATTTAAAAAAGTGCATTTAATAATACATAAACATTATGCCTGATGAACATAAAGAGGACAGAGTTTATGGATCATTGGTGTAACATATATATAAAAAGTGACAAAAGACTACCAATCAATATTTCTGACTGCTGATATTTCACACAAACTTTTACCTCAGACAAAGTGTGACCTATCTAGTCTCCAAGTTCTATCTAGTCTTCTACAAGTTCACCATAAAGAGCAATTTGTTTGTTCACACTGAACATAAAACTACGGTGTGAAAGTGACAACCACAGACAATAAGATCATCGGTTTGATGTTTAATGTAGGGTTATGAGGAACAGGGTTTTTGAATAACACACTGGATTGAGATTTTCGGTACAATGTCGCACAAACAGAAACCCAGCAACGGTTGGTTAGGTAGGACAGGTTAGGGTTAAATCCCTTTCACACAGCAATACTGGTAAATTACCGTAAAATTACCAGAATGACTTTACCGGTAAATACACAAATATGCTGTTTACACAAGCAACAGCATTCTGGCTTTTTACAATAAAGAGCCTATTCACACATCAGCAGCAAAATATAGGTAAATTCTGTGATGTCAGACATCGGAAATCATCTTTAAACGCTGCGCTGTTGTCTTCCTCTGCCCGCATGAGGAGAAGCATTTAGTTTCGCTATCTGTTCAATTTGACATCTTTTTGACGTCTGAGTGACAGGCATAACGGATGATCAAACAGAACGCGTGTTTGCTCTAAAAAACACGACACTCGCGTATCCAACTGCAAACCACAGTGCTGATGAATGGAAAAGAATGCTGGGTCGAGCATGACACGTTGAAAAAGCTTTGAGACGTGGTGCAACAGTCAAAGATGATTATTTAGCGCATATATAAATAGAAAAAACTATTAAAAACCTCACTGTAAACAGCGCAGAGTAATCACGTCATCTTCATAAGTCTTCATAAGTCTTCATAAGGGATAGGCATATCGATATGAAGTATCGAAACTGATGTGAATACCAAAAAGTATCAATACTCAAATAAAAATATCGATACTAAGGTTTTTTTTTTAGTTTCCCAAAACTATCATAAAAAAAACCATTGATATTTTTGGAAACGCAGCCCAGATAAATGCTCATCAGAACACAGAAAAACATATGTTTGAGTTATTTTACAATAAACAAATAGAAATTGTAGCCTATATAGTGGAATTACACTCCTTAAATTTAATGTTAAAAGTTGATATTGACCATTTTCTATTCTGTAACTAATGTTAACATAAATCATGTCAGAATAAAAAGGTTGCATTTTACCACTGGCAGTCCCTTATTAAAATGAACCATGGTTTCTTTCTTTTTTCTAAAGTGACCATAGTTCAACTAGTATTTACACATTTTAATATTTTAACCATGTGTAAACAAAAATATGATCTAATAAGTTGCGATTAAGGCATATTGAATGTTAAAATACCTTTCAAATATAATGTTAAGTGGGAATCTTTACCCATTTTACTCTTAGTAATTTTAATAATTTTATACATTTAATAATCAAGAAGTTCAGTTTAGAAGTATCGTATCGGTATCGATATCGGTGATTTTGGCCTTAAAAGTATCGCTATCATATCGAAAACAAAATAAGTGGTATCGGTCATGCCTAGAATTGTTACAACTTCCCTTACTAATTTACCGGTGTTTTTGAAAAGGTTCACACATGATCTGGTACCGGTAATTCACCAGTAAAGACTGTATGTGTGAAAAGGGCTTTTGTCTCACCTAATTAACAGTAATTAACAATACCACAGTTAACAATATGTAAAATATAATATTAATAAACAATGTTAAATGACCATGTGTTGTGTCACCTACTCATGTGATCAACTACTCATATGGGTTTGAACTGAATGCTTTAGACTTTCTGATCTCAGACAGCATTAGAGAGACAGAGCAAGACATAGTGAGATAAAGTGAGCGAGACCAGGGAAGAAGTATTGCCATCTGTCTCTACCTGTCTGTGATTACCAGAAGCAGGCAGACAGGAGAGATCTCCAGAGGGATGAGACGATGGATAGAGGAAGAATTGGGAGGTAAAGGGTGAGAGTCAGGGGAAGAATAAAAGACTGGAATGAAGTGAGGGATGATTTCAAGAGGCGTGAGAGGGAGAGAGAGAGACTCTCCTGAGGATGAGCGTGAATGGTCTATCAGTCACACTGGAGGAAGAGAGAGAAGGATGGAGCGTGAGAGAGAAGACATCAGTTAAACTTAAAGTCTCTGGCTCAACCCCAAGTGTATTAACTGGCCAATATAGTATGCAAGATTAATACGATCATCCTAAACCATTGTCCAGTTGAAATAAAATGCCAAATATGTCCAAATGACTTACTCTGTAAGCAGGAGTTTGTGACAGTTGTGCTATAGAAAAGAATGAATGTGAGACTGGAACGGCTCATTGCAAGCTGAATGCAATGATTTTTTTTATGTTAAAATACACTAACATTCAAAAGTTTGGGGGCATAAAATACTTTTATTTATTAATACTTATATTCAGCAAGGATGCATTAAATTGATCAAAAATACAAGTTAAAATAACACTCATTTTCCAACTCCCCCAGAGTTAAACAGTTGAGTTTTACCGTTTTCGAATCCATTCAGCCGATCTCCGGATCTGGCGGTTGCACTTTTAGCATAGCTTATCATACATCATTGAATCTGATTAGACCGTTCGCTCAAAAATGACCAAAGAGTTTCTATATTTTTCCTATTTAAAACTTGACTCTTCTGTAGTTACATCGTGTACAAAATTAAAAATTAAAAGTTGTGATTTTCAACTGTTTAACTCTAGGGGAGCAATGTCTGCTGAAAATTCGCCAAAGGAATACATTAAAACATCTTAAATTGGAATAGTTATTTTCAATAATATTTCACAATATTACCATTTTTACTGTAGTTTTGTACAAATAATTGCAGCCTTGGTGAGCATAATATTTTTCAAGAACATAAAAAATCCTACAGAAATGTATACTTTCTACCTGTTAAATATGCAACGACTGAACAGCTTAACCAATGCTGAGCTAGTTTTGGGGCAGGGATATCTGTTTGGCTGTCCAATGGAAGGTGGGAGGGTGCAATGGAAGGCTCACTTTCTTACTATAAACTCAGTGACCTTTATGACTTGGAAAAAAAGTAAAAGGCCCAAAATCTCTCAGAAAGACAGAAAGAGAGAAAAGAATGAAAAGTGATTCCAGATTTTATAACACATCTTCACCTCAAAGAAATCAGAACTACAGTATGAGCGCGCGCACGCACGCCCGCACGCACGCACACACACACGTCAATCTTAGTCCTTGAAAGTGACAGTTTTGTCAAAACCCAATTTCAAGTTGGATGATAAAAATAAATTCCATCAAATGAGTGTGGGAGTGTGTGTGTGAAGAGTGGCTCAGACTGTAATTGTAGGTGTTTTGTGTGTGTGTGTGTTATAAAATATGGATGCCATTGTTCAGCAGTGGTGGTGTTCTCCATGAGTGATTTTAATTACAGATGGGGGGATAAACTGGCCTGAAAGACTGGACTCCGGACCGCACACGCACACACACACACACACACACACACACACACACACACACACACACACACCTACACACCTACACACACACACACACACACACACACACACACACACACACACACACACACACACACACACACACACACACACACACACACACACACACACACACACACACACACACACACACACTGTGTTTCCATGTTTTATGGGGACATTCCATAGGCGTAATGCATTTTATACTGTACAAACCGTATTTTCTATCCCCCTACACTGCCCCTGCCCCTAAACCTACCCATCACAGGAGACATGCTGCATTTTTACTTTTTCAAAAAACATCACTTAGTGTGATTTATAAGATGTTTTCCTCATGGGGACCAAAAAAATGTCCCCACAAGGACAAAAATTTGGATATTGCCATCTTTGTGGGGACATTTTGTCCCCATACCGTAGGGATTACCAGTCCACACATACACACACACACACACACACACACACACACACACACACACACACACACATACACACACACACACACACACACACACACACACACACACACCTAGCCAGCATGATGATTGATGACATGACATTAAAACGAGACAGGACTAAAAGCCTCTTTCAGGGTAAAAAGAAAAAAGCCTTAGGTTAAAAAAAAAAGAAAACAATACCAATATTTAATTATTATAGTCTTCTCACTATATAAAGGCATGGGGTGTGTGCATACTAATTAATGAAAATCTTGTTCATTTTGAAAATGTTTTATAATAAAGCCTAAAGCAAGTTAGTGGCCCAGAAATTCCAATTAATAGAGACTCTCTCTCCTAATATCTTTCCCTTCACTGACAGACTTGCTGCATTTCATTCAATGAGCAATGAAAACAACTAGGAAGAAAACTGATTTACAATTTATGTATAGTACTATATTCATTTTACACTCAAACAAATACCACAAACACACACAGGCAAATATTCATTGATTTAGACCCACCTGCATGTCATGATGTGCAAGAAACGCAACACATCTCAGTGAGACCTTTTTGTTGGCTTCCATCAGAAACAAAACTCAGCTCCAGATATGAAAGCAGGGCCTTTATTAGATGTGTGACACTGGAGCCAAGCATGACAGCCCTGTCAGTGGTAAAACCATTAGGCTGACTGACAGCGAAATGAGACTATATTTCAGAAGCACCTCATTTAAATCAAGTGTAGTCTTCGGCTCCCACAATGCTTTATGTCAGCAATTCCTAATGTGCAAGGATATTACCAATCATAACCGTGACCTTACCATAGTAGCCCAGGGAAAGCAGCAGATTCAGATAGGCAACAATATTATTCTGTATGAGTGGTGTTTATTTAAAAAACATAGCAAACAGGTCCATCTAAAAAAATTAGCATATTGTGATAAAAGTTCATTATTTTCCATAATTTAATGATAAAAATTAAACTTTTATATATTTTAGACTCATTGCACACCAACTGAAATATTTCAGGTCTTTTATTGTTTTAATACTGATGATTTTGGCATACAGCTCATGAAAACCCAGAAAATTAGCATATTTCATCCGACCAATAAAAGAAAAGTGTTTTTAATACAAAAAAAGTCAACCTTCAAATAATTATGTTCAGTTATGCACTCAATACTTGGTTGGGAATCCTTTTGCAGAAATGACTGCTTCAATGCGGCGTGGCATGGAGGCAATCAGCCTGTGGCACTGCTGAGGTGTTATGGAGGCCCAGGATGCTTCGATAGCGGCCTTAAGCTCATCCAGAGTGTTGGGTCTTGCGTCTCTCAACTTTCTCTTCACAATATTCCACAGATTCTCTATGGGGTTCAGGTCAGGAGAGTTGGCAGGCCAATTGAGCACAGTAATACCATGGTCAGTAAACCATTTACCAGTGGTTTTGGCACTGTGAGCAGGTGCCAGGTCGTGCTGAAAAACGAAATCTTCATCTCCATAAAGCTTTTCAGCAGATGGAAGCATGAAGTGCTCCAAAATCTCCTGATAGCTAGCTGCATTGACCCTGCCCTTGATAAAACACAGTGGACCAACACCAGCAGCTGACATGGCTCCCCAGACCATCACTGACTGTGGGTACTTGACACTGGACTTCAGGCATTTTGGCATTTCCTTCTCCCCAGTCTTCCTCCAGACTCTGGCACCTTGATTTCCGAATGACAAGCAAAATTTCAGCGACAGTCCAGTGCTGCTTCTCTGTAGCCCAGGTCAGGCGCTTTTGCCGCTGTTTCTGGTTCAAAAGTGGCTTGACCTGGGGAATGCGGCACCTGTAGCCCATTTCCTGCACACGCTTGGTGGCTCTGGATGTTTCTACTCCAGACTGTCCACTGCTTCCGCAGGTCCCCCAAGGTCTGGAATCGGTCCTTCTCCACAATCTTCCTCAGGGTCCGGTCACCTCTTCTCGTTGTGCAGCGTTTTTTGCCACACTTTTTCCTTCCCACAGACTTCCCACTGAGGTGCCTTGATACAGCACTCTGGGAACAGCCTATTTGTTCAGAAATTTCTTTCTGTGTCTTACCCTCTCGCTTGAGGGTGTCAATGATGGCCTTCTGGACAGCAGTCAGGTCGGCAGTCTTACCCATGATTGCGGTTTTGAGTAATGAACCAGGCTGGGAGTTTTTAAAAGCCTCAGGAATCTTTTGCAGGTGTTTAGAGTTAATTAGTTGATTCAGATGATTAGGTTAATAGCTCGTTTAGAGAACCTTTTCATGATATGCTAATTTTTTTAGATGAGCTGTATGCCAAAATCATCAGTATTAAAACAATAACAGACCTGAAATATTTCAGTTGGTGTGCAATGAATCTAAAATATATGGAAGTTTAATTTTTATCATTACATTATGGAAAATAATGAACTTTTATCACAATATGCTATTTTTTTAAAAAAGGACCTGTACATGACCGTTTATGAAGTTATCATAGTCAGACTTAAAGTAAAACATTCCCATGATCATAATTTTTTGGCCATAATTAAATCCAGTGAACCGCTATGTTCCCATCATCTCTGCAATTTACAAAGGTCAAATGCATTTCAGAACACAAAGATGCTTTAGCATTGCTAAACTATCAGGTCAGTAAATGTTTAAATAAAAATAATTTTAATCTAAACTTTTATTCAGCAAAGATGCATTAAATTTATCAAAAGTGACAGAATATGTTACTAAATATTTCTATTTCAAATAAAAAGATCAAGTTTCCACAAAAAGAAGTAACTCAACATTGATAATAATAGGAAATGTTTCTTGAGCAGAAAATCAGTATATTAGAATTATTTCTGAATGATCATGTGATACTGAAGACTGGTGTAATGATGCTGAAAATTCAGCTTTGCCATCACAGGAATAAATTACATTTTAAAATACACTACATTGCCAAAAGTTTGGGACGCCTGCCTTTACATGCACATGAACTTTAACGATGTCCCTCTTAATTCTTAATTCGTAGGGTTTAATATGGAGTTGTCCCACCCTTTGCAGCCATAACAGCTTCAACTCTTCTGGAAAGGCTTTCCACAAGGTTTAGGAGTGTGTTTATGGGAATTTTTGACCATTCTTCTAGAAACATATTTGTGAGTTCAGGCACTGATGTTGGATAAGAAGGCCTGGCTCGAAGTCTCCGCTCTAACTCATCCTAAAGGTGTCCTATCGGTTTGAGGTCAGGACTCTGTGCAGGCCAGTCAAGTTCCTCAACACCAAACTCGCTCATTCATGTCTTTATGGACCTTGCTTTGTGCACTGGTGCGCAGTCATGTTGGAACAGCAAGGGGCCATCCCCAAACTATTCCCACAAAGTTAGGAGCATGAAATTGTCCAAAATGTCTTGGTATGCTGAAGCATTAAGAGTTCATTTCACTTGAACTAAGGGGCCAAGCCCAACCCCTGAAAAACATCATGCACCATAATCCCCCCTCCACCAAACTTTACACTTAGCACAATGCAGTCAGGCAAGTACCCTTCTACTGGCAATCGCCAAACCCAGACTCATCCATCGGATTGCCAGACAGAGAAGCATGATTCGTCACTCCAGAGAACACGTCTCCACTGCTCTAGAGTCCAGTGGCGGCGTGCTTTATACCACTGCATCCAATGCTGGCCAGCCATGGAAACCCATTCCTTTGAGTTCTCTATGCATGGCAGTGATTGGACCACCTGAATTCGATGATTTGTATTGGCGTTCTAATACTTCTGGCAATATAGTGTATATTAAAACAGAAAACAACCATTTTAAATTGTAATAATTTCACAATATTTGTATTATATAAGTGCATCTTTTGATTTACTTAAAAAAAAGTATTAAAAAAAATCCAACCCCAAACTTTTGCATGTGCTAGAGGTGCTTGATCTGGTATTTTCAAATTGTGCTCTGCTCTAACCCATCTTCAGTACAACACAAACACCTGTAATGAGGAAATTAAGTAAAACCGGGATAATCATCCTGTTCTTGTAAATGTATCCTCAAGTGACAACCTATTAATGTAGCATTCACAAGCCCATTAATCTTGATTTAGAGAGGCAGACAGAAGTCACTGGCTCCCTGCTGACTACATTATGCTTGTTTCATGTCTGCCTGAGTGATTATTTTAAACACTGCATCCTGTAATAACGTGAGTGTAGGGAAGCGCATCGTAATGGCTTTTTCTGTGGACAGTGTCATAATGCTGAGAGTTTGAGATGAAGGGTGAAGCTCTGCACTAAATGTAACACTAGGACCAGTGTTGGGCAAGATACTCAAGATACAAGCTATTTGTAAGTTAAAGTATAGTTAAGTTACATTCAAGCTACCCTTTGAAAAAGTAGTTGTATTAAAATGTAGCTAGCTAAATTTTTTTACAATGACATTGTTACAAACAACTGAATAATTGTTAATGAAGAATGTTATAATTCCCACAAACAATGTTTGGGGTTTCAAGGAACATAAATGCAATGCAATTATGATTTCATAATTGTCCAATTATCATTTCAATGGCAAAAACTGTCAGAATCATTTGATTTTGTAAACTATCCGATACACACAATACTCAAATATAGCCTATATCTCAAACTGGCTGTCAAAGTGCAAAATTGCTACAAATATAACATCAGTGCAAGAACAAAATGTATGCAAAATTAAATTAAATATTCAGGAGTCAGGATTAGTCAAAAATGCATGTTAAACTCACAGCACAGGCAGTGATGGAGCGTGCAGTATTTTAAACATAACCGCTCTGAGATGCCAGTCATGAGCTGCTCGCGTGAACAGAGCGCTTTGCTTGACTATTTCTTTTCGTTTCGAACATTTAAAGCTTTCTATACACATATTTCTCATGGCTGTGAGGCAAGTAGCCTATACGCTGAGTTTCGGTTCATTTATGAGACACGCACCAGTTCAAATGCAATGCAAGTAATCATATTGCGCATCTTATGTGTCCTATCTTACTCATGCTGTTCACTTTTCATAATCAACATAGATGAAATGTAAAAATAACATTATAATATTTAAACATAAATATGGAACAAAATAAATTGTTTAATGTCTACAACAAATAGTAGGCTACAGTACAGAGAAATTCATGTGGGAGTGGGATTTGAGCGAACACTGTTTCACACCGCTCCTCTTAGCTCATTACAGGCTTGTTACTCATCAGAACCAAAATGAAATGTAGCTTTTGCTTGATTAAGTAGTTAGCTACTGGAAAAACTACACTGTTTTAAAAGTAACTGAGCTACTGACAAGTTACTGAAATATGTAGTTAAAGGGGTACTTCAGCGCTGGGAAGATGAATGTGTATTTAAACTGGGTCATTTATGTAGTAGAAATGTGAAATAATTTTTGAATTTGGTGCCAATGTATTTTTGGCTCATTTGGAAGAATGACAACAACTCCCAAAATGCACTTGCTTCGCTGCCCAAAGAGGCCCCTCCCAAAGCCACTGCAACTGGTTCACTTGCCCACCGTGGCACCGCCCCACCGTTGTTTTAATTTTCTTAGTAATAAAACTATTAAGTTCAGTTGGAGAACAGACACTACGATTAAAAACTGAATGTGTCTGTTTCACGATCATTCGCATATACTACCGGATTTCTACTGATACAAAGCGTAATGCTAAATCACTGAAGTAGCCCTTTAAGCTAGTAGCTAGCTACTGCCCAACACTGACTAGAACGTATCAGCTTACATTTTTATCATTTTATGTGTACACACACACACACACACACACACGGTATATCAAAATGGGCTTTTTATGCAGTAATTTTGATATGAGTTTACAATCCAATCATCAGAATTCATGGTGAACTATGTTAAATAGAGCTTGCATACAATGAAGTGGAAAAAAAACAATAAATATATTTGATGCTTCTGCACAACCAAATCAGTGACTTCTGCCCAAAATCTTAAAAACAAAACAAAAAGTGCAACAAATCACTGTCATCAAATAATATGCATTATTCTTTACAGTAGCAGTATGCCATTCAGACTAAAATATCACATTAAACATCACAGATAGCAAACACAATTTGCAGCTACAATAGTCTTTTGTTGAGGTTTCAATTACAGTGTTGCTATCCAAGCATATTTGTGTGTCCATTCAGACAAACACTAAGGCACTGATTGAATTACCCACAATGCTTTTCTCACCCATTATCACAAGATCTGTTTCATTCATTCTTAAAACCTTATCTTTACTTCTGCCTTCTTCGTCTCGCCAAACATAAGCTCTTCAATACTTCATTTATACAATATAATTACATATACAGTATACTTCAACAAGCACTCCATATTTGTCATATTTTAGACTTGCAAATCTATACTTCTGATCATGCAACAAGCAAGCCTTTAAATGAGTGCGCTCTCTCTGAACAAAGTGCAGATGTTCATTACTAATCACAAGACCTAAATGCTATGGAATAGTTTCATATTGTTATTTACCCTGTGGGTCATCTCATCATCTCTGTTTATTATACCGTATCTCAGGATAATGGCATTTGAAAGTGCTTATAGATTTCAGTTAGTTTAAATAATTAGCCTTAGCTAGCACACGTCAGATCTTATAGATGTTTGGCCTTCAGGCTATCAGAGCACAAAATCAATGACTGAAACATCTAAACGTCTGTTAAAGGTACACTCAATAGGATTTGCATGTTCCTAATCAGTATTTTGTCTTGTTTTCCAGTACGAATATTACATGCACATCCTTCAAACAAGAGAAATTCACCTGAGAATCAAACTTGCATAACATACTATTGTCTTTTACAAACACCCAATTGACATGTCTTTAATAAACACCCAATTAATACACAAAAAATAGTTTCTGTTAAGTTTCATTATATAATTTTCTACTCACAATAAGATACTGTTAATTGCATCATTTATTTGTATATTTAAATCTAATTTTTATTAATTTATATTTTAATAGTTTATATCAATTGTTAATTTAATAGAGTAATACTTTTTTAATCATTTATTTGAATCAAATTTATTTATGTACTTAATTTAATATGGGTTTTTTTCTCTCTAAACATTTGCACGTTTATTTATTTTTGTGCATGTTTTATATTTTAATTTAACATTTAATACCTTATTTATTTATTTATTTATATTATTTATGGGGGGTTTTTCCTAGACTTTTCCACGGACCCCCGTCACTTTTTTTGCAGCCCCCTCGGTGTCCCCCGGACCTCCATTTGAAAAACCCTGGTTTAATACATGAACATCATTGAATTTATAACAAGAAAAATAAAGGTGTTTGCTAATGATGTAAGGCAAATAATCTACACTCTCCAGTGATATATTCTCTGAAAAGTCTAATACTTACAGATTAGCTTTATGTTAAATGTTTTTATTAGAAAGCAAGACTATTTGATTTTTATTTGCAGTGTAAAACAAGCTTTTCTCATACACCAAGACTGCAATCAGTCTTTCTGAATAGGAAAAAAAACCCTGGTGTTTAATAATTAAGCAAGAGCTTTCTTATTTACATGGAAAAGATTAATCATTTCAGAACCTACTCCCTACCATCTCAAGTTCATTATACCAAAACATCACCCATGCTACTGTTGCAAGAAAAAGTATGTGAACCGCTTCCAGGATGTGAATAGTTTTAACTAAATAATAACTAAATAAGGCAGATTGTACAAAATGCATGTTATTCAGTGAATGTTTGTACTTGTTTAATAGTTGTGTTTGAGTCCCTCAATCGTCCTCAGTGTGAAAAGATGGATCTCAAAATCGTACAGTCACTGCTGGAGAGGGTTCAAATACGCAAAAAGATGCTGGAAAACTGAAGGATTTGCAGGACCTGGAGGACTTTTCTGATGAACATTGGACAGTTTAACTGCTCAGGACAAACAAGGGACTCAAGAACAGCCATCACAAAACAAAAACACAGCCGTGGATCATCCAGGGACCGACACACAGTATTGAGAATCAATGGTTCATAAACTTTTCAATGGGTCAATTTAATAAATACAGCTCTATTTTGTCTTGTGGACTATATGTAAAACAAATGTTATGTAAAATATCTTATTTACGACAGCACTGAATAAAATAAAATAAATGCATTTTGTATGATCTCTTTAATTTTGTTAAAATTATTCACATACTTTTTCTTGCAACAGTATATGGCCTGTGTTAGGATGTGTTGGTCTCTCAGCAGATAATGAGATAAAACAGATAAAGAGCACGGCCAGAGTGAATCATCCATATAAAACAGTGGCGTTGAATCTCTGACCACCTCTAATATTTCTTTCAGTAACTTACAGTGCATGCATATGCTACCAAGAGAACGAGGATATTGCTCTTGTTATATTGGAGATAGATACTCTCAGATATTGCTCTTGGGCATCCTAAAATTTCATTTGTATTGTTTAATGATCCTGAAAAGGTCATTTTGTGCGGTTTTCAATAAGATTTCTTGTTATTGCTCCAGATGGTGTCATAGAGCACACTTTTGTTTTTCAGCATTCACTGGTGGCAAGACATGGACTTATATTTAGCTCTATACAGTTCTTTCTTATTGATGTATTCATCATCCAAGAAGGGTGTGATTACCTCTCCAGACCTGAAACAATCATACAAGCTGCAATCTAACGTGATTTATAATAAATGGCCGTTCTAAAGCAAAGAGTCTGATGGATTCTTTAGGTTTAGAAGAGAAGTTTCACTTGCACTGGTCTGCCACCTTTAACACTTTCTTACCATCACAGGCCCAGATTCATTTGATGCTCAGAATGATACATACATTGCTCATCCACCATTTTAATAATATTCCTATTTAAATGCATGAACAATGTTTAGCTTCAGGCAGGTCAACCAAGTCTCTCCATCTCTCTACTGTATATATTTCTCTCTCTCTCTCTCTCTCTCTCTCTCTCTCTCTCTCTCTCTATAATACACATTCATGCCACTATAAAAATAAATTAAATAGATATTGATGCAATACTGTTTAAAATATATATTTATATAAACAATAAACACACAAAGATAAAGTGTGAAGAAAATGGAGTTCTGTTAAACCTGTGTGTAAAGATCAAACACACTCTCTGACCCAAAGCGGTCTCACTCACCCTGTCTCTCTTGATGTAACTGCCAATTTCCTTGAAAGTTTTTGGAAATGTTATAGAATAACAATTTCATACAATCTCGCCTCTGTAATTTGTGAGTGTCTTTTTTCGTTCCTCTCTCAGTGTTGCTGCTTTGGATGACAAACAGCTACTGGTCCCGGTCCAGTTGTGAAAAAGTGGCTTCCAGCACAAGACGCTCAGGACATCCTCAGCTTTAAGCCCAGTCTATCTAACAGGATTAAGTTGGTGGGTTCTGCAGCTGGAAGGAAACACTCTCATGAACAAGAAAAGACAGAGCAAAGCTTTATATTACAGAAAACTAAAATATAGGAATGACAAAAACACCACTTTATATACATTACATACTGTATATAATATATATGAGCAATATCCCACAAGTAGCTGTGCGATATGGCTGTATATCAGCACGGCTGTAATTCGGCGTAGGCACAAGGTCGTAGCATTCAAAATCTCAAGTTGACAGTTTAACAGTTGAGCCCAAGCCTCTGTTACTAATTCTAAAACGTCACTTTAGAACTTGTAACGAAGGAACACTGAGTTGCTTCATTGAAGCCTATTGTATTATGTAGAGTAGAGTATTATGAGAGATTGACAAATCAAGTGCATCTAGCTGTTTACCTGCATCTAGCTGATATTCTTCTGGTCTTATATTCATTATTACAAAATCAGTTTAAATGTCCACTGAGGAAAGTGACATCTTTGTCCTTGTCCTTTTAAAAGTTAAGGGTATTTTCCATGGCAGCGCTAGTCAGTGCATTTGTAAGTTGCATCTTATTGTTTTCAACCTTGTTTTGCCCTTTCAATATATAAGTCTTAGTTATTGACTGTCGTTGTATGACTGTCTTTGCTGCCATCTAATGGTGTAATAATATAACTTTCACTAAAGTCGAAATCACAATCACTAATGGACCCTTTCTCAATACCAAATACGGTATAAAATATAACTTATTAATCAATAATATTTAAATAAAACAATATTATATTAGCAATTATAAAAGCATAAGAAGTTTGCACAATAGGAAATAAACACAAGCAAAGTAGCAAACAGTTCCTCAAAGGTACAAAACCAGCAATAGTTATAGTCGCCTACAGGTTTTCAGTTAAATTAAAATATAAAGTTATGAAACTGCTCTTAGCTGAATAGATTTGCTCTGGAACAAGTAATAGATGAATAAGACCATAAATTGCCCATTTTATATACCCCAAATTAATTATACCTCATGTTTAAACACTGTCTACATAAGAGCCAGCTGCAAATTCCAGAAGGACTGGTCGAGATAAAGCTGTTGAGCGGCTGCTGACAGTCTCCGAAAAAGTCTAAACAAATGTGTCAAAAATGTGCTGTGTTTATATATATAATGTGCATATTTGAGGTCTAAATAACTACATTAATGTCTAAGAAACTCTTAAAGGTCCTGTTCTTTGTGATCCCATTTTTCAAACTTGAGTTAGTGTATATAAATAATACCTGTAAAATTATAAAGCTCAAAGTCCAATGTCAAGCGAGATATTTTATTTAACAGAAGTTCCCTTTCAAAGCCTACAGCAAACGGACGATTTGGACTACACCCCTGCACTACCTGCTTTAATGATGTCACTAGAACAGTTTGTTGACTAACCTCCGACCACAAGAATACGCAAAAAGGGGCGTGGTCTTGTTGCTCTCCTACGTCCAGAAGAGGAAGTGTTGCGTTTGTAGATTGTGTTTGTCGCCATGTCTACAATAACATTGAGCGCATGCGTCTCCCGTTATGGTAAGAGGTGTGACCTTTCCGCAACGTCGCTAAGCTGCTGTCGAATCACAACACGGAACCGCTGGAACAATCAGAACTCGTTACGTATTTCTGAAGGAGGGACTTCATAGAACAAGGAAATCATCAGGCCGTTTTTCATCAGTGAAAACAGCGGTGTACAGATAAATTGTGTGAAAAATACTGTGTTTTTACACAAGAAACATGAACACATGTTATATTGCACACTGTAAACACAATCAAAGCCTCAAAAACACATGAAAAACGGGACCTTTAAAACTACATTCTGAGACACAATAACAGTAGTATTTCTAAAAATGATGGTAGTGTGCACATTCGCCATGACACTCTCTGTGAGAAATGCTACAAGTGACACAAACGGTGACATGGTTCCAGGGCTGATACTAGGGGATAAGGCTCTCGGCCAATCAGATTCAGAACAAACTGTCTGAAAAAATATAATAATATAATTAATAATGTAATATAATATAATGTAATATAATAATAGTGGGGGAAATATTCTTTAGTATATAAATACCAAGGAAAATGATGTGGTATAAAATAAAAAGAGAAAGCGAGAGAGAAAGCATTTTTGCTCTAGTGGACACACATGCATTATTCATTCATTTTTCAGTCGGGCTGGATAAAGTCGTGGACCTATAGCTCACACTTGGCTTGTCCTATAGATTAGACTTCCACAGTCTGTGAAGCCTGCAAAACTACACTGTCAGACAAAAACTGTGTGTGTGCAGCATGCTAAACCACTCACGCTGGATATATATATATATATATGTAACCATAATATATACGTTCACTTGCATGCTTCATAGCACACACTAGTATGTGAGCACAATATGTTCAGACAGCAGATGTATGGTGAAGACGTGACACACATATGGTGCATCGCTTCACCTTTAACCTCAAGTGTAACTGTCATATCAAACATATGGCCAGTGTGTGTGTGTCTGTATTTGAGGAGTGTTGTATACCTGTGGAGTTAAGAATCAGGGTTGCACAGTGATGTGTGCGCGCATGTTATTGTTTCTCAGCAGAGAAAGTCATCCGAGGTGTGACCCATAACTTGAGTGCTGACACACTGTGTCTCAAATTGGACATACGATTATTATGAAATTCTACATGGTAAAAATCCCACATGTATCTTAAAATGGGTTTTATAAACACTATTAGTAGCACTTTATTTTGCAGTCCTGTTCCGCATATACATATGTGTATTTAATATTGTAATTCCAATAACTAGGTACTAACCTGAGACCTACCCCTAAAACTATTTGTTTCTGTGACACTTTATTTTAAGGTGATGTAGTTATATTGTACTTACTCAAATAAGTACTGAGTAATATTAATTAACTACATGTACGTACTATAGAGTTACGGTTAGGGGTTGGTTTAGGGTTAGTTACTAGTAATTTACTGTTATTAGCGTAGTAAGTACATTGCAATGTGTAACTATGTCACCTTAAAATAAAGCGTTACCAAAATTTCTAGGTCACTAACAGTGACCTAATAGTGACAACCTGATCTCACAGAATTCAGTGAAATGAACACGGACCCTTAACTCAAAATCTGTGGTAGTTTCACAGAATCGCCAAAAATTCTGTGATGGGTCCACGGAAGTGATGCCAATGTATGTCAATGACAGGCATTTTCCGTGGTCCACATGGATCCCCTGTTCCAACACCTTATTCGTCAGTTTGATTCAGTCAGCATAATTTTATTTACATTTAATTTATTTTTATTCAGACACATTTTGAACGCGTAACTCAAACTGCAGGCACAATATTAGAAAATAAGTACAAGTATTCTGAGGCCAAACGATTGATTTGTGTAAAGAAAATCCCCAAAAGCGATCAGCAGCGTCCAGTCCATTTGCCGAAGATTAATACATTTAAAAAATTGCCGCCGGAAAAAACTATCACGTCAGCATTGACAGCATTGGCTGTTGTATGTCTCGTGACCAACTGCGTCATTACGTCACCTTTGATTGTAAAATGCCATTGGCTCTCGTGTGTCTCGTGACCGATTGCGTCATGCTAAAGAGTCTTGTGTATCATTTGAATGAGAAATATGAATGAGTGCGTGTGTGTTCTGTTCACTTCATTTCAATGATCAAAACATTAAAGCTACACTGTGTAACTTTTTTAGTTTATTCTTAGCTAAAAACACTTAGTTCTTTCAAAAATATATGTGCTCATTAATGTATATTTACTTCTTTCAAGTAATAAAGTATTCTCGTAAGTGTATAATATGCCATTGAAAATACATACGGGTGAGGGGTTCGAATGCGCGTCGCCATGTTGCCCCTCCATCTTGAAAGTACATTAGCCAAAGAGGGACATACCCGTAAATTCAAGCTTACGCCTTTGGCGTTTTAACACTCGATGGCACCGTGTCGAATGTGAAGAGGGGGATTGCTTGAGACTGGTATAGCCTACAATGTAAACTTTGCCTTACGCTAGTGATGTCGTACAATATAAAAAATAACGATAGCACCGATAAAAGTTACTTTACCAAGATTAGCTTGCATTCGTCTGGGAACCTGATCGCTGATGTTAGCAATGAAATGGTAAAAAATAACGAAAGGTAAAACTATTATTCATTTTACATAGATGTCATAACCTACATGTTAACTGACAAATTAAATAACTGCAAATTATAATAGTTTTCTAAAGTAACCTCATCACTTGATCAAACTGGAAGCCATATTAATCTTGGACTAAATCAGCCACCGTAGGAGTTAAAACGAAATCTGAATTGAGAGGAACAGAAACTAATATTCACTGGATGGTCATATACCTTTTCACCGCTAGATGGGGGAAAATATCACACAGTGTAGCTTTAAGATCAACTCTGTTCTTCACATGAATATATCGTATGACTTCAGAAGACTTGGAATGCAACACTCATGTTTATTTCACTCATTTATTGTAAAACAGACCAAAAACAGTATAAAATATACTGTTTTTGGTCTGCGATTTGCAATAAATATGTGGACATTTATTTGCCTGTTACGTGTTTTATATTGTTGGGAGCGGGTAGGTTTAGGGTAGGAGGAGTTATATGCTACAAAATATAAAAGTAGGCTATAAATATTCATAAAATCAGGTCTCCTTTTACAAATTCAAAGAATTAAAAGTGTGTTGGAAGTATGTGTATGGACCACGGGTGCTGCCTGTCATTGACTTAGGCATCACTTCCGTAGACCCATCACGGAATTTTCGGCGATTCCGTGAAACTACCACGGATTTGAGTTAAGGGTCCGTGTTCATTTCATGGAATTCTGTGAGATCAGGTTGAATAGTGACCTAGATTTTTACTCTTTGTACAGAGGATATATTATTTTTTTTGCTCATGATGCTCTTTGAATCATTTTCAAATCATACTGGAAAACATGATAATAAGGGTTTACATTTAGGGATTTCATGCCAGAGAGAAAGAGCTTTTTGAGCTGTTTATCACTCCATAATATTGCCATGTTTGTCTTTCATGCTGTAATGTGATACACATACACACACCACACACCTTTTTCTGACATTTATATGTCTCATTCAGTCCCCCCCAAGGTGATATTTCAACAAATGTATGATTGTGACCCCTGTGAAGTTTCATCCGAAGAGGATGTCTTCTTGAATCCCACTGCCTTATGACAGTCTGGTCACAGAAGATTTGTGTAGTTCTGCTGACATATGAAACTCATATAGACATCCAGAATGTAGGATGACATGAAAAGGTCAATCTAAAATATCACTGTCATCTCACAATCTCGGTTTCTGATTCTGTCAAATCTTCGCGTGTTCATTAGCACATGCATGACTGAGCTTACATCGAGACATCAGAGCTGATTCCTCCTCATATTAAATCAGGGGACATTGCTCAAGCTTCCATGAAATGTACCATGACTCGCAAATTAGACACTTGGGGTTCATAAACTCTAGAGAACCTACTATGTCTTAATGTTGAAGACAAATAGCTTAAAGTAAAGAAAATATACAATCTACACAATTAGCCATCTGTTCTATCAGAAAACATTTTAATTAATCAGTGTTTTTTTCTTTTTTTCCCAGTGAAATGTTTTCTTCTTTTTTTTTCTTTAATAAAAATAATTAAAAACAAAACAGGTCTTAATATTTTACTCAATTTTGCTTTCAGTTAAATGTATTTTGTTGTATGGATGTTGATTAAGAAAATGATTTTTGCAGTTTACTCTACTGTTGAAACGTTTTTTGGACGTTTAACATTTAAATTAATACTTGTATTCAGAAAGTATGCATTAAATTGATCAAATTTATTGGGTCCTATCATACACCCTGTGCAATGTGATGACAGGCATGATGCAAGTGTTTTTTTTTGCTAGTTTCAGCCAGACGCAGGAATCATTTTCATGTCCATCACCATGTTGTTTAAATAGCAAATGCACTTGCACCCATTTGTTCGCCCATGGGTGTGCTGGTCTGAAAACAAGGTGTGTTAAGGCGCATTGTTGGCACATTGCTATTATGAGGCAACTGAAATTGACTGAACTTGCAGTATTGTTTGTGTTATTTAAAGTGCGCGTTAGTAATGTGCACCTATAGGCGGGTGCAAAACGCGAGAACATTATTACACACACAGGGATGCGTAGCAGCACACAAACATTTGTGGATAAGCGTTCAGTCTGAAGAAGCGTTCAGTCTTTCCGCTCGCAAATTCCGCCATGTAAATAGCGAATCCGCCATGGTGCAAGCGCTACTGGCTTTTAAAGGGAATGGGAGATTAGACTCTGATTGATTTATTGTACATTATGTCCAAAACACACCCATGACACATTAAGAGACTAGGTACAACCCTTTTAGACCATGCCGACCGTTTTTTCCATCGTTAAACTAGCAAAAAGGGATTAAGACCATGCGCTTCAGACCAGTGCGCTCAGATTGTAACAATAGGGCCCAATATTTTACAAAGGATCAATATTTTACATAAATGTTATTAACTTTCTATTTTTCAAAGAATCCTGGAGGGAAAAAATCAGTTTCCACAAAGATTGCAAAGAAAAAAACTGTTACTTACTACTTAGAAATGTTGAACAATAACATAGAATTTTATCCTATTGGTACATGTAGTATATGGTATATGTTTACCCTAGTAAGACACTCTTGTAGGAAGCTATAACATCAAATTATGAAAAAAAAAAAAAAAATAGAAAAGTCTGGCAAAAGTAATCGCTTCATGCTTTGATTGGAAATGCAAACATGCATAAGTAACCAGACACACAAACACACAGACATGCAGGTTTATGCAATGTCTTTGAAAATGTTGGGTTTTACATTTTATACTGTACAAACCATATTTTCTATCCCCTACACTGCCCCTGCCCCTAAACCTACCCATCACAGGAGACATTCTGCATTTTTACATTTTCAAAAACATCACTTAGTGTGATTTATGACCTGTTTTCCTCATGGGGACCAAAAATGTCTCCACAAGGACAAGGATTTTGGATATTCCCATCTTTGTGGGGACATTTTGTCCCCATACCGTAGGGATTACCAGTCCACACACACACACACACACACACACACACACACACACACACACACACACACACACACACACACACACACACACACACACACACACACACACACACACACACACACACACACACACTCCTGCTATGTGTAGATTCATCATTACCATGGAAATTAATGATACAGCAGGTAATATGAAGACTTGTGTGTCAGCTTCTTCACATATAAACAGTACACAATTTACATTTAGTATTTTCCATTTGAAACCTGTACAGGTGAATTCTAAATGTTAATTACCTTGCCTTGGAAGCCTTGGACTACTTTATTGTGTTCAATAAACATAGGCTATTACTCTGCTTAAAAATAGCATAATGTGAGAATAATGAACACCCCACTAAAGTGAGTGAGAGACCTTTCTACTAAATTGGTACTTTGATTTTCTGATGTCCTTACTGACATGTTGGTATATTGCGTGAACTTTTTTGCTTTGCTATTTCAAAATGGCAAATATCAAATAACATTTTAAAATTGGATTTTGATATAAAATACAAAATGTCCCTTCTGCAATACAGTATTGAGATGCAAGGAATGCAACTGAAAATAATTAGGCTGAATTTTAAAACATTTTTTAAATTTCTGCCCAAAACCACCAAACTAGAAACCTCCTTCTTGCTCTGAAATTTGAATTTTCAGCATATTGACACATATCTTTGATCTGACTTCACCACTGGAGTGGACTTGCACTGAAGGCCTGACACTGAAGGAATGGCACACTACTTGACAAGCAAGCCGAGAAATAAGCTGTGTGCAACATACAAACAAGCCCAAACAGAATGGGTAATCAAACAGAATCTGAAATAAGGGACCCAGCCAATCTTTAGTTGTGAATCATTCAAATATTCATTGTATGGGTAAGAGCTGCCATAAACTACTGCACTGTTAGCGCTCAGGGCCGTCATCAGGTGGGGAAACAATGAACAGGTCCTCGGCCACTCAATAGCCCACCACAGCATTGCATACACATTGAGCTGTGCATTTTTTTTTATAGGAAAACAGCACAGAATAGCTATAAACTATTCAGTTATGAAAATGATTTTATCTTCTATTCACCACCCTTGATAGGCATTATCACTGGTGCTGAAGAAATTGCTCCTTATTTGATATAAACATGTAATTTAGTCATTAGATATTAACAATCAAAAATGAACAATAGAAAATGTGCTCATTACCAAAATGTCAAGAAGCCCCCATCTTAAATCAAACAATTACAGAAATTAAACCCCAGGAGCTGTCATAGGATAAATGCAGCAATTACCACACTATTTTTATAAGTCTACAAGATCCTGATCTTGAAGCAACATTAAATTGATAATACATCTGATAAAGATGTGGGCACTGGGCATAACAATTCAATTCTATTAATCACTTGAGGCGTGATTATGTCTTTCCAACAATAACACATAAAAGTACCACATGATTTCACTTCATGTTATAATTGTGTCTAAAGCTGTGAAAAAGCACTCTTAACAATATAGATCCTCCACATTATGAAATGCCTTTCTTTCTGTAAAAATCCCACAAAGATGCAAGGATTGTGAGGCTGAAGATCAAAAAACACACACAATAAAAGAAAGAACGGACAGACAGACAGAAAGCATTTATTATTGCAAAGCTGTGAAAATGGATATTAGCATATTTTAAGGTTTATGTATCTTTGTTAATATTTTTTTTTGTTTTAAATGCTTGCCCTTCCAACATTTTCACTAGCCCCATACAAAAATACATTTTAAATTTAATTAAATTATTATTATTTATTTTTTTGTAAATCCTCAAGTGCTAAAATATTACATCTTATATTATGCAATTCCATGGCAATTTCATAGACATAATTTTACTATTTTAAAAGTTATACAAATTCTGATGTCCATTTATAAATGTTATAAACATAATCTAGAAACATGTCATATTCTTTTCAAATCACTGCATTAAACAAAATGACATGTGTGCAGATATTGATGAAAAAATGAAGATTGACTAATTGGTCCCACTTTATATTAAGTGTCTTTAACTATACTATATACCAGTCAGGCATAACATTATGAGGTGAAGTGAATATCTCTATATCACGGCACCTGTTAGTGGGTGGGATCTATTAGGCAGCAAGTGAACATTTTGTGCTCAAAGTTTTTCAGGAAAAATGGGCAAGCGTAAGGATTTAAGTGAGTTTGACAAGGGCCAAATTGTGAAGGCTAGACGACTGGGTCAGAGCATCTCCAAAACCGCAGCTCTTGAGGGGTGTTCCCGGTCTGCAGTGGTCAGTATCGATCAGAAGTGGTCCCAGGAAGGAACAGTGGTGAACAGACGACAGGATCATGGGCGACCAAGACTCATTGATGCACGTGTGTAACAAAGGCAGGTCCGTGTGGTCAGATCAAACAGACGAGCTACTGTAGCTCAAATTGCTCAAGAAGTTAATGCTGTTTCTGATAGAAAAGTGTCAGAATACACAGTGCATCACAGTTTTGTGCGTATGTGACTGCATATATAGATTGAGGTGTTGACTTGGCCTCCAAATTCCCCAGATCTCAATCCAATCGAGCATCTGTGTGATGTGCTGATCAAACAAGTCTGATCCATGGAGGCCCCACTTTGCAACTTACAGGACTTAAAGGATCTGCTGCTAACATATTGGTGCCAGATACCACAGCACATCTTCAGGGGTCTAGTGAAGTCCATGCCTCGACTTGGCAAAGATGTTTTGGCAGCAAAATCGGCACAATATTAGGAGGTCATAATGTTATGCCTGATCAGTGTATATATTCCATTTAAATGAATCACATGATACAATGCAGTTATTGTGTATATAAAAGTTTTTACATTGTACTTATTGTTTTTACAAAGTACATAGTAGTGAAGGACACCTAATATAAAGTGTGACTGACTCATTGTAAGATACAGTGACAATGCAACACAGGTCATTGGGCCATCCTTATTGTTGAGACCTGAGCTATATGAAAATCACTAGGATAGATTTAAACAGGATCTTAGCAGATGCCATGGGATACACAGACATTTTTTTTGAAAACAGGGCAAGTGGTTTCAAAAAGTCTATGTAGAACTCTTCTAGAACATCCTTCTGCTGCCAACTGGCTATAAGACGCCTGATATTTCAGAGAAAAGCAGCAACCAGAAACAAGTAAAAAAAATCTCAACATATGAATTTGAGGAAGGAAAAAAGCAAACCTGCAATTTGCAATTTATCCTCCCCTAAATTTACTAACCAGTGTCTGTATGTGGTTTGCGCAGTGTTTAAATTCCACTTCAGCACTGACGTCTATCGTGCTGTTCTAAGGAAAACGAGTGCATTTTGACAAGGTCGCGGGTTTAGTAACCGGTTAACCGGAGTTAGAGTGATACTTGCCGCTGCCCGTCTGAGAGTGGCTGCTTCCCAGACCGACAACTGACCACAGATCAGAGAAAATCACAGGCTGCAGTGGCCAAATCCTTATAACCAGTGGAAAATTCTGCACTGAATCACACTGCATGGCAAGGGCTGATTTGATAAAGTACAGTTTGATTAATATTGAGAAATAAACTGAAATGTTGCCATTTGGGGATGACTGCACTTTGTGTCATGCTTAAGAACACATCCAGTTAGGGATGCACCGATTTTAGCTGATACCAATTAGACAATAAATATTTTAATGTTATGGCAGATAATGATAAATGGCTAATCTGAAAATTCTATAGTACTTTGTTTAAAAAAAAAAAGAAAAAAAAATGGTGAATGCTATAAGTGACTTTAGGCACCACAACATTATAATGTACAATATGAAAAATGTATGTTATTTTTGAGATTACATTGAACAGCATTATTAAATAATTCGTGTTTTGTAAAGTTTTTAATCTTTAATTAAAAAAAAAAAATGGAAATAAGAATGCACAATTAAATATCTAACACTAGCTGGGTTTCCATCCAAACATGAAGCGAATCTTTTCAAAGTTTGCAAAAAACAAACAAAAAAACCTACAACAAATGTGAATTAGGTGCATTCCCATCAAGTTGTTTTGAGCATGATGACGGTGGTATCGGTAACCTAGTAACCAACAGTCAATAAAACACCATCAGCGGAAAGAGTAGTGATGTGTCGTGCGCAAACCTATGAGCCGGATGAGAGTCGGTTCCCGTCCGAGAGCCGTTTTTCCTTTTTGTATATTAATATAAGACAGAATATTATTATTATCCTTTCAGTACACTGCTCAGCCACACGTCAAGTAGTCACTAGCTAGCTGTTATTTTGATGTGTATGAGCGCATGATCATGTGTGATGACATTACCCCTCCGCTCTCAATTCCTCGCATGCATATACAGCAGGCTATACATTAACATAAAATTCAGTCACTGTATGGAGTGCGTGTGGTCGAGCAGAGTGGCGAAAAGATCATTAATATTCTTAATATCGGGTCAGAAAACAAGATGAGTAACACTGAATAATGTAAGTGAAATATGTACATGTCAATCACAGGCCAAACATGACTAAATTTGACTGAATTTAAAGAGCCAGAAATGGTGCTAAATGAAGAGCCATTTAGGAGCTGAAAGAGCCAGCTCTTATTACTGAGCTGAGCCAAATGATCCAGTTGCCTAAAAAGAGCCCTCATGTGGGTTTAATGTTCACTACATCAGAATTTATTTCGTAAATGGGTTTCCATCTCCCATTATTCACATGAACTCTTTTTCGCACATGTCAAAAACCACCAAGGGAGTGTAAAAACATGTGCCGTTTCTATCAGTCGTTTCTGATGCAATACAAATATCAAAATGCGCATAAAAACAGGGTGATGGAAACAGCTACTGAGAGGTACAAAAAAAGAAGAAAAAATGACTGTAATATTGTTCATATAGAACTTGTTGTGAACATTGTCATCATAAAACATTTTGTGTATACCTAATCTTCGTGGCATTTCACATGTCCAGTGCTGATATTGAGAGTTGAATAAAAAGTATAATCAAGACTTCAAAATGATGCTCACCAAACAGGTAAAAACAGGGAGGATGTAAGCTGCACACTTACCTAAGAAAAGAAGAAAAGAGAAAACTGGAATTAATTACATTACAATGTAAATGAAGAATATTAATAACTATTATAACCATAAAAAGAATAAACAATCAGACATGTTAAGCTTACACATATTAATGAATGCATGGATTTAAAAAAGACAAACATAGACTTCTAAAGCAGCGTGACATTTGAAGTAGTTTAACCCAGGAGAGCTTTCATTGAGAAATGGAACCAGAATGACAGATTCAGCTTCAAGGGGTTTATATCAAATTTGAAACCCAGATCCCAGGTTATTTTAGTGAACAGCTGAATAGAAAGGCCTAAAAGGGCACTTGATCCAAAACAATAGGAGCTCCCCATCTACCAGCAGACGGAAATTAATAAGAAGAGTCTATAATAACAACCACATTTATATTCATAAACACACAAATATTCCATTTATTTAGACCGAACAACCGATGCCTGCATCCAGAACACAGCTCACTCCTGAATTGACAGCCATAGTCCTACAAACACACAATGCATTATTCATAAACCTACAGCATATAGTTTCTTTATGAATAATACACAATCTCGAGCATTAAACATTATTAGGAACCCAGTGCAAACAAGGGGTTTAATTTACAAAATTCAAAACATCAATATCGCCATGATCCTGAGAGTTAAAGCATTTTGATGCATGTTCATATTTTCTTTCCTGTTGTCTCATCTGCATTCATCTCTCGGTCGAAACCTTCATTGGCCTTTTGCGGGATCAATACATTTGGAACAATGGCTGTCTGTGGCATTGAAAATCAGCACACAGCTACAGGAGAAATGCCATAGACCTGTGGTGATCACACACAAATGCATATATACATTAAACCTTTGCATGTCACTACGTTTGACAGATTGAAAGCTGTGGAGGTTTGTAGAGATGCAAGCAGGCCTGTATGGGGAGATGCAGCCCGGTTTAGTATTTAAACATATTATACTGTTCATGTGACACTGAAGACATTTCAAAATATATTAAAATAGAAAAGTAGTTTTTTTTTCCCTCTCCAAATTGTAATAACATTTCACAATATATAATAAATATATATATATATAATTTTCATTATATTTTTGATCAAATAAATGCAGCCTATAAGAAATCTTAGAGCCTATATATAAAAGCACATAGGCCTACTCTTGGGTTTGGTTACATTTATCATTTTTTCATGCATCATGTAGCTGACATTGACAGAACATTAAACATTTTTACCAAATTAATTGGCATTGTTAATGCCAATTTTCTTGTTGGCATTAACAAAAAAACAAAAAAATAAATAAATAAATGAGATATAAAAGGCCAGATTTAGGTCATTAAATAAGTTGGAATTACCAGGCAGGGTTTTCCTATTATACTGGTTTAATGAGGCTTTTCACACGAGAGCTACTGAGATCTTCACAGCCATGTGAGAAGGCACCAAACTCTCAGTGAAGACGCCCTTCTTTGTCCTTTATTCCTCAACCCAAATACTGAAGCAAATCACAATCCTCTCTGCTCTCTGCTCCTTTTAATCAAGGTGGTAAAAATAAGACTATGAGCTGAATTCTCCATTAAGCCTCTTTTGTTAGTTCTGAATAGCTTTTTTTCTGTGCTGATTTATTGTGCCTGTGAAGGCCTGAAGCCGAGAGAATATTCACGGCCCTACAGTACTGTTTATTGTGAGCGACTCGGCTGTTCATTCAGCAGGTGTTCAAAGGAACTGATCAACAGTCACCTTCAAAAACGACCTAGGTTCAATTTTTATGTGCAGAGCGGATCTGAACCCATGAGATGACAGGGGTAAAAATAAACCCGCTTTCAATCTTATGTATGGGTAATCGCTCATTTTCAGATGTCTGCATGTTGTGTTTACAGTGCAGAGGCACAGATGTGTGATGAGCTACGTAATTGGACAGTATTCATGTGCCAAAATAAAGTTGAGAGCAACAGTAGGGGAAAGAGGTGAAAGCCAAGGTTTTAGCCTTGTTAGAATTCTGACAGCAAGGTGCACTTGGTTGGTCGCGACGATAATTCTGCAGAGCTACTTCATGCATATTCTAATGTGAGACCTCTCTCACCCTCTACTGCATCACTGCAATAAGAATAAAATCTGGTGAAATCCCCGGAGAAGTATGATGAAAAAGAGAGATACATGAGGCAACAACAGAGAAAGAAAGGATGAATAAATTAAAGGAATAGTTCATCCAAATGAGAATCTATCATCAGCCTTATCTGTGTAGTTTCTTCGCAAAATGAGACATTGGACAGAATGTGTGCGCTGTTCTTTTCCATACAATGATTAGTGATTTACAATGCCATCTAAAAAAAACTTCTTTTGACAGAACACAAGTCATAATTCACTGATATCTTTCCCTCTGGCATAGCTCCCAAATCAAATATGGGGCCTATGTTGCATGTCCATCCTGATAAATGAGAACCAATGGTGTTTGCTGTCAATAATGGTAACTGTAAAAATCCTGGTTCTAAACACACACTCTTGAAAATGTGGTTTACAGGGACTCTCAATGGGCGAAATTATTTTTCTACAGTACAAACTGTATATTCTATGCCCCTACACTAAACCTACCCATCACAGAAAAGTTTTTTTTTCTCTTAAGCCCCACACAGTTTAGTATGTCTTTTTTTAAGCCATTTGGTTTACAAGGACAGAGGAAGCGTTCTCATAAATCATGTTTATGTTGTAATACCTATGTCATTATTATGGTGACCACCATCAAACAAACCAAATGTGGGACACAAGTTTGTATGGGACAACGTGGAACATGCTACCGACACTAAAGCATAACCTGAAACTGTTATATAATGTCTATATAACTTAATAAAACCATTTGAATTCTGCCATTCAGCTGAAAAAAATATTGTGTTCTTTAATCCTTTCCAGAAAACAACATTACATCACAATGTAACATAACATGTCTTTATTTTTAATGTCATTTAAATTCAACATCACTGAGCCCAAAGGCATCATGCAGATAACTGTTTTTGAAACCGTTCTGACCAAGTCCAACTAAAATCCAACAAAATAAATAATGAACAAATAAAATATAAAACAACATGAAATTAGTTCATTGACAGTCTTATATATTAATTTATATTATATATTAAGGATATAACCAATTTACCAAATTATCCATTCGTTTTCTGACAGGGAACACTAGGAACGAATCACCGCTCTACATTTTGATTGACAGCTGTCACAACCTACTAGTGCCCGTGTTTACTCCTTTCTTTTCAACCATTGGATAGGAGTTAAAAACAAACTGTCCTCCAAAAAAAAAAAAAAAAACGACTCTATAGATTTTTCAAGCACCTTATTACGACCTATATTTATGTTTTAAAGTCATGCGCCCTCTAGCTGGCGTAAAAATAATGACAGTATTGTGTCATGAAATGACGTATGACAGTCGTTACCAATCAAAATGCGTGTTCATTTTAATGCAATGTGTGGACTTTTTACCACCATTTGTCATATTTCCATTTAGCAAAAATATTATTTTATTTATTTACAACTACTCCAACCCCATCCCTAAACCTAACCAGTGGTTTTTAGTGCATACACACTTTATGAGCACATGTTCCCTGGGATCGATCTCACAATTGCATGATTACATGTTGTTGTATTTTGCAATGCTTTACCAATTGAGCTATGCAAAACCTGAAAAGGGAAAAATGCTTTAAAATGAAAGTGTCCTTTTTTTAATATGCACAACTTTAGAAAATGCTACTATGGGTCGTATTTCATTAATTAAAATATCGTCGATAGGGGCGCGACTTTACTGAACGGTCCTATGGGTCGAATTTCAAGGAAGTGACAAACGACCTATATAGGCATATTGGTTGGAGGACATGTTGTTTAAAAAACGGCTGTTGTATTTGTGTAAGGAGGGATGTTTCTTCTGATGAAGCGCTGTTAAATATAGGTGAAAAACTAAGCCACAAAAAGAATAAATAAAATGCTTTCTTAAAAAGCCAAAAGAATGCATGCATGTTTTCTTAATATGATCATTAAAAACCAACAGACTGATAAAAATGCGGGACATTTTCTCAGTATACGATGTGCAGGACAAGGGGTGAAAATGCTATGCGGTACAACGCAAAGCTGGACAGGTGGTCATCCTAGTCATTATACACATTTGTGTCTTCATAAACCATATATTAGGGGTGTTACGGTACACAAAATTGACAATTGACGGTTCAGTACGAACCTCGGTTTTGAAGTCACGGTGCGAAAACAGTTTGATTTTATTAAACAGTGGTTTACTGAACAAATTGTGTCTATCCTTAAAATAAATCAATTATAATTAAAAGTTTCTTCGTTTTTTTTTTTTTTTTTTACCCCCTTACTTGCACATGACTATAATATTAAAGGTTAACAACAGAGCCCAAACTATTAGCCTCAATTTAGTTGCTATTTATTTTTAGATCTAATAATCAACACAAATAACACATTGTATGCAAACATGTAAACTTCACTTAAGGCAGTTTTTGCATTAACTTATCTAACTAATCTAATTACAAAATTATGTTTTATTCCAATTCGTTTTTTAAATATAATTCATACACAGTGGCTGTCATTTTCATGACATATTTATTTAAACCTACAAGACATAATCATAATCAAGACATCACTAACAGGTTAAGTAAAATATAATGAATATATAGGCTAATATAGTGCATATATTTAGCGAAAGAGTTAATTTCTCTAGTGAACTAACCAGCTGTGGAGACTGAATGTAATGCTACGTGACATTGTTTACAAGCTGTTTTATCGACGTCTTTCTGCCGTTAAAACACTGATTGAGAGATTGCGCAACTTATGAAAGTTTCAGTTAGTTGTACTGTATCCTCAACATACCTTCCGATGTTGATTCATGCTTATTCTTTGACTAGGGAGAGTTGAGCGTGTTCACTGCGCTCTTCGCGCCTATACAGTGATCTGTCACGCCACATTAAAAAGTGTATCAAAACGGCATTAATTGTTTGAACTTCGTGATAAAATAGACAGAGTACTTCATATGTTTGTGTGGGAACTCGGATTTTAAGTGTGTTTTGCGTGTAAAACAACCGGAAGTCCTGTGCCGCAACGGTTCGGTACGAATACATGTACCGTTAAACCCCTAATATATACCTGTACACACACACACACACATGTTGTGTTTCCATGTTTTATGGAGACATTCCATAGGCATAATGGTTTTAATACCGTATAAACTGTACATTCTATCCCCCTACACTGCCACTGCCCCTAAACCTACCCATCACAGGAAACATTCTGCATTTTTACATTTTCAAAAACCATCACTTAGTGTGATTTATAAGATGTTTTCCTCATGGGGACCAAAAAATGTCCCCACAAGGACAAGGATATTGGATATTGCCATCATTGTCATAACGTAGGGATTACTAGTCCACACACACACACACACACGCAATGCTTTAGAGGAAGTTATTGGTGGTTTTAACATGACTGCTTTAAGCACTAATAAACAATAGATACTGAACCACTAATAAAGGAATTATACTCAGTGTGTATGTATAAAATGGAAACAAACTGATAAACTGAAAATTCATTATGAAAACTGAGCTAACTGAATTAAGGTGTTCCTTTTATTATCTTTTTCATTACTGTACCAGAATAAACATATCCTGGTAAAGATGTCTCAATTGGAGAATGTGTCATGTCACACTGTAGGCCTGTTTGATCTAAAGAAAGTTCAAGGGAGCTCTCTGTCAGAGCTTTGCAAAACTCTTTCCGGCTTCAGTCGTCAAACTCTCAGAACAAAAGTGACGCCTTTGAAAAGCGGTGTTTCACTGGCACAATCCATACCTGCTTCTCACAACCCAGCCACACACACACACTCCCAAATTTTAATAACAAAGCGCCATTCAAGCAGACTTGGCAGCAGCAGCAGAAGCAGCATTTTCCATTCCGAGACAAGACTGCAGATGTGATAGTAAAAGTGAGGCTGTCAGTTTCAAATGTGGAAGTCCAGTACGACTGTTATGGAATGCTGTACCTTCTCAAATCCCCATAGTGCATTAAATATACATGATTATATTACACAGTCAAAGCATGTAGTCCCTGCGATTGATTATATAATTCATAATTAATCTCATTAAACAATAAAAAGGTAAACATCTTAAAATCACAATTGAATCGTTTGACTCATTATGGCTTTTAACTGTGTGTAAGAAGTTTAAAAAGATAGATGTGATACAGATACAGACACAGACAATAAAGGAGTTTGTAAACGCAGAAAAAACAAAATTGCTTATTATTCTAAAGCAGTAACCAAAGGAGCGTGCATGCCAATATTTTCCAATGTGCAGTCTCCAAGCGCAATAATAAATGGCTCAGTTCATTTTAATCTAGTGATTTTGACCTTATTTTCTCTCCAGTACAATATATCTGACTAAATCAGCACGCTCTGTAATGCTTTTACATTAAAGTGCATTTAATTAGAAAGAAACTCCCTGAGGATCATTCTCTGTGCATAACCCAGCTAATACATATTTAATGGGAAAACTGCATGTCACTCTCTTAATGGGTTTTCAACAATACTTGGATTCATGAAATTATACTGAAACAGTCATTTAAAGCCTGTGTGTGTGTGTGTGTGTGTGTGTGTGTGTGTGTGTGTGTGTTTGTGTGTGTGTGTGTGTGTTTGCAATGTAAGAACATTTAAATCTATCTTTCTCAGTCTGAGAGATATTTCTCAGTCAGTTGTACATAAAGTATTGAAATGAGCTGTGAAATTCAGCAGAAGGCTTCGACCTTGGGGAAATAGGCCTACTTGGTCTAAACAATTACGTGTTTATTGTGCGTTATGTTTCAATTCCAATAGCAAGTCATCGATGTGGCTCTGTGATTCACTAATACAAACTGCCAGAAGAGAATTCAGCTTTAATTTCCTTGGTGAGCTCAATTCTATAAAACCAGTATCACATAGCGGTAATAAATGTTAATACAGCAACACAAGAAACTTCTAAGCCTCCCATATAAACATCAATTAGGTTGTCTGGTCTCATTTTTACCAAACTAAATGATGAGTAAGACAGCTTGAATCAGCAGCTCTGATAAAACGTGAGCTTCCTCTCAGCCGAATCCAAACCCAAGAGGCATCATCATACACAGAGATATGACGCTCATGAATAATTAATCATCTTAAATGAATAATCAGTATCATATAATGAGCACAGATAAATATTCATTAACTCTATGAGACAAGGAAGTGAGTGGAGACTGCAATGGTTTCTCAGGGGGTGTCGAGCCAAAACAACATCAAAGTGAAAGTTTAACAGAAAGGAAAAAGTCCTATGGTAAAAGCACAACTACGCTGCACAGTTGGATTGATTTCAGTAATCTCTCTCACACACAATCCTCTCTATCCCTCCCTTTTTCCCAGTCTCATTAGCTTGTAAAGCCTGTAGAAATATTGCTCTGAGACTGACCTATAAATCTGATATTGCAGAAATAGGATGATGCCTGTTTAAAATTATTTCTCTACTTCTGCAATAGAAAGGAGGACTCATGTGACAGCGATGTTGGGCATGTTCATAATTACTTCCTGGTGAGAGGTTAGCTAAAAAAGATTTAATGGCCAACAGGCCAAAGAGATTCCAACTGGTTGGATGTGCATTCCTTTAGTACTGCTTATCATTTGTATTTTTGCAAACTGCGATGATTAATTTTCAGTACCTAGAAATCCAAGCAATTTGTGCCCTCTATTAACACACTAACACACTAAGATGATGGTTGGAATAGAATTCTGCTGAGGCTCCAACAGATGGCATTGGAGTTTTAACTGAGCAACAACAAGCCTTAAATTAGAACCTAGGACAAGGGAATTCACTGCAGCTCTATATGGATTTAAGTATTTTACGCCAGTGTTTCCCAATATTTTTTGTCTCCTGAATCCTCACAGCCCCATCAGTAAGGTTCAGATACCCCTTCATCAACACCAAACAAGAAATGTCTTCATTTAACATACTTATACCAGACATAATGTAGCATTTTTATCATTAATATTTTTTTAATTATTAAAATAATTTATACATAAGAGTTACCCTGTAAAAAGTGATTTTTATAAATTGTAAATAAAACAGATTATTTGAATATTTTGAGATTCTACTTTCATTCTTCTAATATTTGTCAACTTCACAAGTAAAAATATTCTCAAAGTAAACCCAACACCTTTTCCATTTCTTTCATGCACGATATAAAATTGATAAATGATGTCAAATGCCAAAAAGCATTTCTAAATAATAATAAAAAAAACATTTGAATAAAGCAATCAATAAATAAATGCATGCATTTTAATGCAAAATTGGCATTTTATATTTTTGCGATTCTTTTTCAGGAGAATTACATTTAATAAAATCTATTCTTTCCTAAGGTTAAAGCTACTTTACACAACTTTTTTGTTTTACAATTATTAACCTATTTTTTCAAACAGGAGCAAATGATAAATCGAAACTGCTTCAAGCACTAAGTGGAGAAAAGGTTCATTAAATTTAGGTTCATTCCTGGAGTGTAACCAAGCCTGAAGGAGGTATTCTCTCGTCACTTCAAAACAAAAGAGATTATTTTTTTAAAAAATGAAAAAGAAAAACTGGAGGAAAAAAGCTCTGCTTATCCCTCGTTTCTCCCTGAAGGCTTCTTTAATTATTTTCATCCATTCCTCTAAATCCTCTGGTGATTTGTGCCTGGTGACATCATGCAAAATGGATGAGAGCAGTCGAGGTGGCATGCTAAGCACTTATTCAGTTTCCACAGGAAAATCACATTCATGTCAAATGATGATGTATTACAGATGAGGGATGCTGGAGAACAAGCGAAGGGGAGTATTGAGTATTGTTACATGGTTAAACAATGTGTTTATTGCTGGAGCTGGGGGTTAGGATTGCAAGTCAGCAACTGATATAACCTAAACAATGTAAACATTCAACAAATCAGCATGGCTAGGTGTAAGACTGAATATATCATGAAAAGTGTCCATGATATAAAGGTGAACAATAAAGGGGGCTCCTGCAAACTTATTTGAAGCCTTTAGACAGCCCACTGACTAATCGATTTTCAAAATGTGCATCTAATTGAAGTAACTATACACCTTAATGTGCATTTCATATGGACACACATCATAAAGAGGGCATCTACATCCCCTTATTCAGCAAGGATGCATTAAATTGATCAAAATTGACAGTAAAGACATTTATAATGTTACAAAAGATATTTTCAAATAAATTCTGAATAATTTTGAGTAAAAATGTCACGATTTCACACAAAATATTAAGCAGACTCAATATTCATAATAATAAGAAATGTTTTTTGACCAAATCTGCATATTAGAACGATTTCTCCATGTGATACTGTTAGACTGGAGTAATGGCTGCTGAAAATTCAGCTTTGGCGTCACAGGAATAAATTACATTTTATAATATATATTAAAATAGAAAAGCATTCTTTTAAATTGTATGATATTTCACAAAATGACTGTTCTTGATCAAATAAACGTAGTCTCGGTTATCAAACGGTACTGTATATCATTTATTTATTTAGTGAATTAAACAAGGATTATACATGATTTGTGTATATTCATTTGTCCCTTTACTAAATAAATAAATATGGAGGGAGTATTAATATAGCATAGAAGTTGGCATACCAACTTTATTTTTGTGTGTGGTGAGGACTGTTTGCGGTAGATGTACACATTTGTTTGTTATGGCCTGTGCTCCCCTGCGGTGTGGACGAAGGGGGACCGAGAAGAGGACACACGGATCAGTCAGTTTAGTGCTAGCATGTTAATGTGAAGCAGCATGGGGTTACAGCTAGCAGAAACAGTGGCGGGATCTCTCATTCAGATCAATAATTAAACAGCAGACATGCACTAATGAGGACCTGATGCTATTTAGGACTTAACACTTCAGCTTGGGAAAGATGCTCAAACATACAGATAACATAGCTTCTGCTAAAATCTCACAGTGTCTAACATGTTTTCAATCTAATTTCCTACTTAATGCCCACCTCTTTCTCTCGTTCCCCCTCCTGTTTTCAACCCATTCCTCTTTGAAGCTTGACAGTCTTTGTCTTTGTAATTCTCTCTCCACACTTTCTACTTGAGCACTGAATTGCTTTTGAAGGCTCTTAAAATCCTGTTATACTCTCCAAGGACGGATTATTTTTACTGAATATTACCATTGGCAAATGTGCAAGAAAAAAATAGGTCAAATTCATTGTAACTAAAACTAGAATAATAAATAAAATAGACTATTAACAGACATAATAATCTTTTTTCTGCCAGCTTCTGCATGACTAATGAATCTGGAAAGCAGCAGATAATGAATTGATATGTCTTCTAAAGGAGGAAGTTGACCACAGCAATAAGGAAGGTTACTGACCACATCCATCACGCCAAAAGGCCTCTCTCTCTCCCTGGTTTAATGGGACTCGTTAATCAGACTGGAGTCCCGTCCATGACAGAGATCTGTCTGACATTGACAAATTCACCCTTACAACTGAAAATAATGACACAGCAAGTGCTTATAGATACGCATGGCAGCCTATGATATGTCATGTATATTATGACAAGTCATTGTATTAGACTGTAGTAGTTGATTGACGGCACACAGGAGTGTTTCTAATGTAAAGTAAAAGGCTTTTGTGACAACAGAAAACCATCTATCAAGACAAATGTAAACGGGTGTTTCGTCACATAGAGCACTTTGAACTAGGGGTCGACCGATGGCATTACTTCAATTACTTTATAATAACATGAAAACATGTACGGTAGTGTACTGTATACTGTTTTATTGTCTGTTTTAAATATGCATCTGAAGTGTCCTGCTCTGTGCAGCCCACTGCCTCACATGTAAAAACAAACCCCACTTAGGCGTCAGTGATAGTTTTTATTTCGCCTCTAGAGGCAACTCTCTTCTTGTATAATGTCAGCAGACCATTCTCAGCCGTTTAAGCAGCAGACACAACTTGGAAATCGGTATGGATTTTTGCTGATAATCTGATATTAAAATGCTATTTTTCATGCAACTATTTTATGATGTATTTTGATATTTTGAGGCTGAAATTCTGGAACTGAGACAAGAGAACAAAAATAAACATATACATCATATTTATACATTTTTGAAATTGAAAAGTAGTAATAAGCATGATAAAAGCGTGATAAAATAAAATAAAAAAGGTTTATATGTGCATGTCGTTTTACTACATATCAACTCCTGGGATAAAATAGTGCTGATAGCAGCTGAAGAAATAAATATAGCATAATATATAATAGAATATCATCAATCACTGCATGTAAATGTACGAGAAGAAGGGAAGGAGGAAAGACTAATCTTGTCTCATATTGGTCCAGCATCTGTAGTGAAGTATTAATGGTGTGGGATTAGCACGGCTTTACTGTCACACTCCCAGATCCAGCTCCTGTCTGACAGACATACACACACATACAGCAGAACAGATAAATAAGCTAGCTTATCAGAAATCACCACAACCCTGAAGTTAATCTCATTCAGACCGCAAACCGACTGCAATTTATGTACTATAACCGAAACAGAGATTGCTAGTGCCGTTTGGGCTGAGTGAAAATCTCCTGGGGATGTTACTGAACCCATCAACCTGAGTAACAATACAGGCTGAGACTGTACAGTGACCCACAGTGACAATCACAATTATAATTTGTACACACACCTCCATACACACATTTCCCTTCATTTCTCATATCCATAGTTTATCTCGCTTCACTCGACTGTCTTATGCAATTTTATTTAAAAACTTACACAACTCTCGAATACCAAATTTTCTGAATTCTTACATTGATAAGTGAGAGTGACAGTAACAGTTACTTTAACAACAGCAAAAGAGCCCGTCCTTTGAGTTGTGCGTGTTTTATCTGTCCTGAGTCCAGATAATTGCATCTGTTTCTGTCTGAGAGATAAACTGGAAAAGGATGGTATAGGGATACTGAAGATCAGCTCTTCGGGAAAAGGTAATTACAGGTCTTGCTGTGTTGTACTGTAATTTCATTAGCCCTCTGAGCACATAGATGTACACACACACACACACACACACACACACACACACACACACACACACACACACACACACACACACACACACACACACACACACACACACACACACACACACACACACACACACACACACACACACACACACACACACACACACACACACACACACACACACACACACACACACAAAAATCATCTATGATGTAGTTGCACTTAACTTGTTTAATAACATCATGTGTCTTTTAGCTCAGTGGTTTTTCTGTCAGAATCGAAGGGGTGCCATGATATAGATATTATATAAACTGGCCTGGCTAAAAAAAAGTCACTGTTTGGATTTAAATAGGCAAATGATTCAGTGATTATTTTGTTTCTAGCATGTTTTTTTGGCAACGGCTCTTCTAACTCTTGATGGGAGTGTAGCTTTTCATTTCTTAAACAACCATGTATGAAGACAAATCATGGCCATATTCCAGGATGACAATGTCAAGATTCATCAGGCTCAAATTGTGAAAGAATAGTTGGGAGGGAGCATGAAGAATCATTTTCACTCATGAATTGGCACCTCTGAGTTCAGGGCCTGCATGAAAGCCCTTAAGTTAAGAAAACCTTTAGTTATAAGGTAAAGGGTACCCTTAGTGAAACATGGGTTGCAAGAAAAAACCTAACGCTTTTTTCACACATACTCCATTTACAGTGTGCATGCGGTGCGTGTTGCTGTTCATATGCGATGCAGGAGCAACACGCGCTGTTGTGGTTTCACATATGCCGTGTTTGGAGTGCGCAACAGATCCACGGTTTTATACCACATAAACAAACATTTAATTATTATTTTTATTACAGATCCAAAAGTTGTTACTGAACATGGCTTGTCAGCATTGCAATTCTCTTTGTATACACTTATTCATAGATGTCATGTTTAAACACAATGCATTTAAACGTTTTATTCAATTCAATACTTTAATTCATTTAATTCATATATTTATATAGCCTAGTACTTTAGATTTATATATTACATTGCTTATGCAAGTCGCAAAACATTTAAACATATGTTATAGCCTATGTTAAAATCACAAACATTTGACTTTAAAACTTAAAATAGACAAGTAATAGTTTTTAATTAAAACATTTTTCAAAATTCTTTTGTTTTTAAATCTTTTTCACAAGAAACCCTGTAGGTCATGAAGAACTGTTTTTCCACCGCCAAGAGAGGACGACTGCTATCCATTATGCCTCATTGTTTACCTAAATGCCAGGTAAGGTGTCGTTTTCCTTGCTTTACCCGAGGCAAAAAAGCATTGTGTTGACTTTGAAACAGAGTTGACTTTAAATGATATGCATCAGTGGTGAAAGTACTAGATTTTCACGTCAATACATGTTTATTTTAAAGCGAACAATGCGCCGTCACTTTAATTCAGCACGTGCAGGACAGACAAAAATAAGCTGCTGCAGACGCAACGCTCCTGGAACACATTGCTGGACCGCATCCACTTGCAGTGTGAAAGCTTTAACCAGTTAACATGGATATGGAAAAAAAATATGCACCGCATATGCGGTGCAAAAGGAGTATGTGTGAAACAGCGTAAGGGTCCACTTAAGGTATTACGTAAGGCATCACTTAAGTATTTTCCCTTAATTACTTGAAAGTTCCTTTAAGTTATGTTATGTGTTGCAACAAAAAAGTCCTTTGTAACCATGTAGCCCTAAAAAATTAAGGGATCAAAACGGGTCCCTTAAGTCATCTGCGGAATTCAAACCTGATGGATGATTGTATGTTAATTAAGGAAGAGGAAGTAAAGATGTGCTTTTTTAGCGATTAAAATAAGCCTGTTGAAAGTGTGATGTGAAAGTGTGTATAGTCAAAAATAAGGCAGCGGCTATTTACACTAAGTGAAAATAAAATTTTCTTAGCGATAGATGATATTTACACTAAGTACAAATAGCTGTAGATGATATTTACTAAGTGAAATAGCATCATAAGTGAAAATAGTGATATATTATACCATGTAAAAGTAGCAGTTCTTTGCAATATGTGTTTATTGAAAGCAAATGCCTTTCTGATGTGATATGTGATAGGAAAAGGGAGAAGAGCGAGCTTGGCAAAAGGGCGGATTCGAACCCAGGTCCATTGCGTCAAAACCTAAATTATTGGGCCTTACTTATGCTCTACTGACCACACCACTGAAGACGTTGAAACATGTGCGCCTTTTTTAATCTTGTTTCGCCCAACCAGGCATTGTTAGGTTGAAGTTAGTGCAAATAGCACTTTGCAACAAGGCACACTATTTGCACTTGGTCTAAATAGACACGCCCCAAAAAACTAAAACTAAATGAACACCGTTTTCATAATTTTCATCACTTCCACTGTGCTCTGTGCCAGGCTCTCATCTTGTGTGCAAGACTGACTGATTATAGCGACAGGCTTGGGTGTTTTCCCCTGTCTTTTAAAAGTGTATCTTTTTTTGTCCATGGTCCAGTTTGGTTTCCAGTAGCCTACTGTAAAGCCGGTTAGCAGACAGGACTAGGCGTCGAGCCACGTCACATAAACAACACCGAACGCGCCATTCTGTACTGTCGTGCTTAAATTTAAGGCTGAAAAAAATAAGGCTGAATATGAGTGATGCGGCAGGATTTTGAGTATTCTCCAGCTGGAGAATAATAAGCTGGACTTATAGAAACAATGTGCTGGAAATTTAGGACGCTCTCCATCAGACCGCCTTTAATAATCTCCATAACTCAAACATTGTTGTACAGCTGTATAGTTTAGTAAATGTTAAAGTTGTTTAAAAGTCAGTGGTCCATTATGTACTGTTTATTATGGGAGATTTCGTAACTATAGCAACCGCTTCTCCATTGCCGTGTTTTGCTAGAAATGCTAATTATAAACACTTAGGTAAGGGTGATAGTTAAAGGGCACATATTATGCCCCTTTTTTCAGATCAAAATTCCTAACAGATCATTTAATATACCATTTTAAAAAAATGGCAATTTTGGGTTTGAAGAAAAATTAGCTGTTCTGTGCGTGGCTCCTTTAATGCAAATGAGCTGCTGCTCCCCACCAGAGAGGGCGGAGCCTTCACATCTCAGCTCATTCACAGCAGTGAACACGGAATGAAAACTGAAACATGATATCTGTTTGTTTTAATGATCATCTCTATCGCAGAAACGTTCATGTGACATTGCAGTTCTTCATCATCACGAAACATTATCATCTGCATGCGTTTTAAAGCCTTATCGTTCTCGACTTAAACACACACACATTTAAATTCACTGAAAGTCTTTCGAATGTGCTGGAGTAGACTTTGCATTGTCAATACAATTGATCAAAAAATGATGCACCTCTTGATGGAAATAAATGTTTGTGATGTTATTTTCATCAAGAGGCATCAAAAGTGTAGTGGTATTAGTCGTAGTACAAATTGACAGATTAGTGCCATCTGATTGATTGCACAGCCTTTGATGTCAACACCACACAATATAGAAATATTTTCTAATTCTTTTAAAAGGCACATAAGCCTGTTTATTTAACGATTCTTACTATACATGATTTCATGGTCAGTTGCATTTTTTATTGCATTTAGCGTCAGAATGGACCTGCAACCCACTTTTCACTGATGACCAAATGAGAACCAGTGTCTTGTCTTGTCCTTCTGTATTTTATTGCACCTTCCCTATGTAGAGAGAGAGAGAGAATGAGAGATGAGAAGATGTGTATGAAGGGAGGTGATATATTACACTTCACAAATAGTGGAGGTCACTCCAATGTACCTTTTAAAAGAAGCAGGAAATGACTTTCTATTCTACTAACACAGAAGACTGGAAAGGATATTATCCACTTCTAAGAACTGTAGAAATGAGCCCTGCTGCAGGGACAGCAAACAATATTTCACACTTAAGAGCCAAAGCCCCCAGCGAACTTATTACTACTCTCTCTCTCTCTCTCTCTCTCTCTCTCTCTCTCTCTCTCTCTCTCTCTCTCTCTCTCTCTCTCTCTCTCTCTCTCTCTCTCTCTAACCTTTAGTGTTATTGCTGAGAGGGCTTTATGTTGTGCTGACTTGAGCTGCCAAAGATTCTTGTTCACTGTGGTCCTGGTCATTCTCAGGACATCTGCCTAGTGCATGCAAGCATGTGTACAAGAGTCTCTGTGCATGTGGCACAGCCTTGACGACTTCTGTTAGTCTAATTTTTCTATGTTGTACTTTGATATACACTATATTGCCAAACGTTTTGAGACGCCTGCCTTTACATGCACATGAACTTTAATGACATCCCATTCTTAATCCGTAGGGTTTCATATGGAGTTGGCCCATCCTTTGCAGCTATAACAGCTTCAACTCTTCTGGGAAGGCTTTCCACAAGGTTTAGGAGTGTGTTTATGGACATTTTTGACCATTCTTCAGGTCAGGCACTGATGTTGGATAAGAAGGTCTGGCTTGCAGTTTCCACTCTAATTCATCCCAAAGGTGTCCTATTGGTTTGAGGTCAGGACTCTGTGCAGGCTGGTCAAGTTCCTCCACACCAAACTCGGTCATCCATGTCTTTATGGACCTTGCTTTGTGGACTGGTGCACAGTCATGTTGGAACAGGAAGGGGCCAAAGTATCGTTCTCCTGGCAATCGCCAAACCCAAACTTGTGTTTTCCACCAATGCATCTGACACTTTGCATTGCACATAAATAATAACATACATTTCTATGGTACTAAATAATGGAATTAAAATGATTTTCAAATAGGTTTCCCAAACACTATTCAACAATTTTTACAACAATAACAAAAATAATGGCAACCACCTTCAACTATTAATATGAATTCCTAAATTTGAGATGCAGGACACACACACACAAAGAGATGGCAAGTGTTAAACAGGTAGTGTGAACATGCAACCATGTGCACTCGTGTGCACAAGATTCCTCACACTCTTCCCTTACTCCCTCTCTCATTTAAAAACACAGGCTGTACTCATGCGGGTGACAGGCCAAGCCTTGGCTGTCAAAACACTCACGGCAGGGGATGAACCCAGCAGAGACAAACAAAGCCACACGGGCCGCGCTCGGTCGCCATTCACAGTCTGAGGGCGAAATATTTAGACAGCTTGTTGCGTATTAGTTCACAAAAACAACATATTTGTTTAGTGGACAACATAGCAAATTATAAAGAAAGGATGTCTTGTAAATTGTCCACTTTAGGCATTCACACTGATCACTCATCAGTGATACAAATGCTGCTTTATTGTTTAGGTGGTTTAAATGTCATCGATTAAATAGAAACAAATAGCCTATTTGAATTTAGTTTAAGGAGATTTTCTTTTGATATCGTTCACAGGGGGAGTGAACTACAGGCCGAATAATTTATTCATTTATTTGCCTGTTGTTGGGCTTGCATTGGGCTTGTAAATATGATTGACCAATAATTCAACCCCTTTTGAAAAAATAATTTCCATTTTCGAGTACAAACTTGAAACATGTTTACTGAACAAGGATTCTTGAAAATCATTATCTAAGATTTCACTGCACTCAGAAAGAGCAATACATACCATAAGCAAAACTTTCTTTCTTGTACACACTCACGCATACTCAATACCCAAGACTTCATGCTTGTTCACATTAATGTCTTGACATTATTTGTAAGCTGAGGACAGTGGTTCAAAAGTTAGAGTCATAAGCTCACACATACTGTTCGAACCGGACCCCACTGTATTCAGTACAGCACAAACCACAGGGACAAGCTTGACAATAATAAACAAGTCTGGTGGACACTCACAAACCGGCACATTCAAACACCCCCCACAAGAAAAAACTGTAGTAGCGTACCGTCAATATCCCAGTTAGTGACATTTTAGCCAGGACAAACTTCCTTAGAGACACCAATCTGGCAGTGAAGCCTAAATGTTATGCTTGGCTAGCCTTCGCCGCTGACCTGTAAATAACAGTGCTTGTCAAAGACAGAGCTTGTGCTTCCTGATGTCCTGCCTGGGTCTCAAATCTGATTGCAAAAAAACTAACAGACTCAAAAGGCACAAAAAAGTCCATGCAGTCAATGATGTTTGCTAGCATTCAAATCAAAAAGCTGGCATACCAGAATGAAAGACCTCCAGATAAAAAATCTAATCTAGCAGTGCAAACGGTTCACAACGAACATACTGTATTCTCATTCAATTCATTCTTAAACATTCAGTAAGAATAATTTCTCCAGTGAGGGGAGTTTGGTGGGAGTGAAAATGATGGTGTGCTGCTGTTCACACTTGAATGCTTCTGAACTTTATAATTATCTCCATTCATTTACTCTTACCTGAGCCAAACAGTTTCACAGCAATTTCCGCATGACAAGTGTCAAACCTGAACTCTAAATTCTCAGAGTTGGCAAAACCAACATCTTCAAAGGAAAAGCTGTTACTGGGCCTGATTTTTTTTGTTTATTTCTATACAAAGGATATTTAGCAACAAAACAAAAAAGATAGATTTCACATTGTAAATATGAAGACCAAGACACAGGTTCTACCTTCATTTTTTGCAAAACTCCAAAACAGTACACAATTCACTTTCCAGCTAAAATTAACAAGTCGACCAACAACTTTTATTCCTTTTCAGATAAATTATGATTACAGGGGCAGATTATCAGTTATTAAAGGTTTCTTACACATTGCCATGTTATGACCTATAGCCACTTTTACAATAAAGCATGATTTGTAAGCCAAAACATTTTGACATTTGCATCACATAAAGCCATACGTTTGGCTTTTCTGACCACACAATACTCTACTCAACGCTCAGGTATGAGTTTTGTAAAACACAAGTCACGATAAAAGAGCTCAAACACCTTTACTTTAATGGCATGGTTGCATCAGCAAATGCATCTTTATCACGCGTTTGCTTTTGTCAGTACTATCGGTTAGGTTTTCCAAACATGATAGACCATTTACTTCTGAACTGCCGCAATAAAACATTCTCCGATTCACTTCAATTTGTGTTGGCTGAAACTGAATGCATTTTTTGCGTCACCCAGTAGACATTTTACTTTGAAAGTGTTGCAAAATGTGCAAGAAGCAACCTGATATCATTTTGCAGAAATAATACGACAGGCATGTTTTTCATGATTTTTTTGTTAAAGAAAAAAACCATGGCAAAATCTGGTCCAATTATTCTACAGAAGCTGTGAAAAGCTCTGGGATGTGTCGGCAATAGTGATATATAAATCATTATTTGTGGGTGATGTGTATATATATATCAGAGTTCCCCAATAACTACTAATAAACACTCATTTTCCCATTAGCACTCTTCTCAACCAAGACAAGATCACACTCTGGAGACAGGGCTGAAGGTCACCGGGGGTTGATGAAGTTCACCCTGAGCATGACAATGATGGATTGGGAAGAGAGAGAAAGAGCTCAAGGGCAGTGGAAAAACATGCTTGTTGAAGCATCCAGAGATGACTTGTGTCAGCAGTCATGACACCTGATGAACCTCCCATCATTCCATCATTCTAGGAAATCACATGGAAAGATCTAATCCCTGTATATTATCCTCTGATTCCTTCAAAGTACACAGCTGAATTTCTATCACAGCTTTTCATGGTGCACAGTCTCTAGCCAATTTATGCCCTCACATTAGCATATCAGCCTGCTGGAATCAATAGTTTTCTAGCTCAATACAGATTATCTGTACAGATACATTTATATAAAATTAATTAATGAAAAACAAAACAAATGGATGGATGGATGGATGGAAAACAAACCACCTTATACTTGCAATAATGTTCTTTTAACTGTAAAGCAGGACTTCTTACAATTTTCCTCAGTTATTTTTATAAGATTTAAACTGTGTCAGTTCACTACTATTATTACATGCATAGTCACACAAAACAAATAATGACATTTTGCTGTACCAGCATGTGAGAGGCAGGAAGCAGTTGTGCTTTAAATGTATCTGTCTCTCTCTCACACAAACACACACACACAAATTGGCTTCAATGGCAGCCAAATCATTTGCTGTTCTACTTACAGCCTATCTTATCACAGTTTGTCTTCCACGTGTCGAACTCACTCACTCACTCGCTCACACATTCACACAGGCTGTCTTTTCTCCCCAAAGCATCTGATCAGTGGGGTGAATCGGTTAATGTGATGCAGACACACTCGTGTTTCTCTCAAACTCTTTGAATGTGTGTTGTAGGGTGAATCGCTCATGCTAGAAGTAAAGCAGAGCTGCAGTTTTCCAGCATTTCATAATTTCTTTTGTTAACAGAAGCTCTTTTTTTCCCTAAAGCCCTCATTTAAACCAACAGCCTGAGATATAATCCCAATATGAACTCTCCATCACCCTTTACAAATACGTATGCAGTCTCAAGCTCTTCAAGCTAACTATAACATACCATGACCTGCTTAGGATAAAGAGAACGAATGTGATGAGAAAACAGTCTCTTTATCCACCCCTGCAACATTCCAAATCATTTAAAGGATTACTCCACCAAAAATAAAAACTCTCCTACTATTCACTCAACCTCTTATCATTCCAAACCTGCTTGATTTTACTATGCAACAAACTAAAAAGAAAGAGAGATGAAAATTTAAGCCGTTTTCAGTGAAAATCCTTCCTTCTGTAGAGCTCTGAATCGGTAAAAAAATGGTATGGGCTATTCTTGATATAATTTGTAATGACATGGAGGGGAGTAAATGACAATTTTCATACTTAAAAAAAAAAAAATTACTTTTAAGGGATGTCACCAATTATGATGCAGGTATAGTGGAAACTCTATTTAACTTTGAAATTACAGTCATAAGAGCTTCATGTCTGACTTGTCTTCCTAATAGCAGAGAACATACCTTGCTCTCAAATTCTGACATGCAAGGATGAGCATTACTGTTCCCTCCAGCAGCAACCAAATCTACATAAACCCTCTCAACAAGCATTTCATTTTCAAAATAGAGAATACGAAAGAGAGAATATGAATAATATAAAGAGAAAATAGAAATTGGCCTGACATGAAGCATCTTTCAAGAACCTTTGTTTAACTAAATCAGTTTGAAAAACAGTGAATTATAGTTTTTGCTATTTTACTTCCTCTGCGTCCTGTCACAACCTTGACAAAATCAAACGCAATCACAATCCCTTTTGAACTTAAACTTCCGATATCTAACACAGTCAACTGTCAATCAGTCTTGAGGTTGGGGTTTATTGATAGAGTCTGAAAGTAGGTAGGGGAGAGCGGGGCACAACCTAATGCCTTTTGTCTTTCTCAGTTTGTGTAAATCCACTTGGGGTTCAGAGTATTAATTTTTTCCAACATTAATTTCACACGTCTAGTACAATTATGTGGGTTTGTTTCATTAATACAGTGTATACTTTTTTCTTGATTTACCCCGAAAGAATGGAAGTGAAATGTGACAACATGCCCCATAGGTGGGGTACATTGTAACATGTGAGGGGGCACATTGTAACATGACCAAATAACAGCTTAAAAATGTATATATATATATATATTTGTCAATAAAATACAATTATTAACTTTTTAAAATAAAAAAATGGCTTTTTTATAATTAAAAATACACATTTTTGATTTGGACAACAAACACATTGCTAAATAAATACAGCTATACAGCATAGTTAAATCATAATAATAGTGAATAATTTCTGAACATTGACTCAGTCATTATTTACCCTTTTCTCATGGTTTCTCAAAAGAATTCATAAAAGTATAGAATATAATAACGTAGTTCTAACAGGGGCTCATTGTAACGCACTGTTACAACACACCCCACCTGTGCAAATGGGATTTAAACCACGGCCTTGTGTCTTCAGCTGGTTAGATTAGCATTAAAGAACCATCTCAACCGTTAAATAACAGATATAAGATCAAAATAATATCAGATTTGTCTTATTTTAAATAAACACAAAAAACTGAGATGAAAAATAAACTTAACTAAGAAATGTACTTTTGCTAAATAAATGTTCAGTGATATCTTCCAAAGATTTTTTCTCGATATAGTGTTGATATGGTAACTAGTAAATGTTTCGTCATCCTGGCATGAGTGGAAAGTGTTAAACCATTACAATTAACCCCGCGTTAGGTTGTGCTCCGTGCTCCCCGGTTTCATATTCACAAACAATATGTATTTTTCAAATATCGCAATACTGGTGCATAGCTGAAACAATTGCTGTATCTATTCAATGTTCACGAAGAAAGCCACACAAAGTTTGGAGGTCTGTAGCTATTGATTCTACAGAAAGTTGGCTTTTGCGTACTTCATGGCCAACGCTCTCTCACGACCAATTCGTACATATTTTACGAGGTGGCTATTTCGTACAAATTTGTACGACCTCACTCGTACGTTTTGCCTAAACCCCAGTGATGGGTAGGTTTAGGGGCGGGGTTGAGGTAGGTCATTAAATGCGAATTCATACGAATTTGCCAACTCGTCAAATATGTACGATTTAGTAAAAATCGTATGAATTGCAGTGAGGTCGCATAAATTGCACGAATTAGCCACCTCGTAAAATATGTACGAATTGCCGTGAGATCGGGTTGTCATGGCTGAGTTGCTGTTGTTCTCAATTGCTTCCACTTCGTTATAATACCACTAACAGTTAACCGTGGAATATTTAGTAGTGAGGAAATTTCATGAATGGACATATTACAGAGGTGGCAACCTGTTCCTGAGAGCGACCCATTCTTTCACAAATGTTTGTAGTAGCAGTCTGCATGCCTAGATGCTTGATTTTATACACCTGTGGCCATGGAAGTGATTGAAACACCTGAATTCAATGATTTGGAGGGGTGTCCCAATACTTTTGGCAATATAGTATAGATTAGCTACAGTTATAAATAGCTGTCACTAGTTCTGTGGGTATTCACATTGATGATGCAAAAATATCAGAGTACAAAGCTAGATAACTGCATGTGAAAATAAACCTGTGGGGGACCAAGCAACCAAACCAAGTTTGCTCAGCAGATGTCATTTTGCTTGACATAAGATATACACAGACACCTGCACAAAAACACTCACCTCCAGGCCTGTTTCCAAAGGTAGTACAAGAAGGCTACATAGAAACACGATCATGACGTAAAAACACTTCCCACTGACAGCTAAAGCCCAGTGCTTTGACACGTTATACACAGATGCACATTGACACAAACATTAGCAGACATCCAAATGTGAGAAAGGCCACAATGACCCAAGGCAACACACTTCAAAAAATGTGCAAGTGCTCAGTATAAACTCAAGTAAACCAGTGTACAAATAGGCAGAAAACATGTACAAAGAATTATCAAATAAATAAAAGGTGACATGTTTTACTTGGTCCTGTTTAAAAATGCAGACATAATAAATGCAGGAGGATGCATGTTATATGACAGATCTATAAGTGGGTGTGCACTGATATCTGGTCTGATGTCATTTTCAGATTTGGCTGACATATCATGCTCTGACCTCAGGGCATTTGTTCTTATAAGCAAAGCACAGTCATTTGACCTAAGTGATATTAAGTGGACTATGCCAAACACAACCAGTTTGTTTTTCAAAAAAAAAAAAAGCATATGTGTCACACACTCCATAAGACGCATTATCCTGCCAAAGCAGTCAGCGTCATAAGGTTAACAAAAGCTGGCCCATTATCATTACGATACACATTTGTTGATGTATAAATATTTGCTTTTGCATTAGATCTTCTTTAGCAATAAATCCTAGAAAAAAAATTTTTCATGATAATGGTATAATGTGGCATAATAATGTCGATTTGTGTTTTAATGCAATTTTGACGTGGGTTCACAAAGTTGCTTAGAAAAACCGATCAGTTCACAGCTAGTGAAGAATAAGGCACTGATCTATTAACCCATGTCATAGTGATGAATAGTTTTATTAAGTTAGCACCAAGCGTACTGGGCTCAGGGTCATAAATGTGGTTCAGAGACGATCTGATTTACACAGTGAGATTGGACTCACTGCAGTGGTGAGGGCATCTAGACTAAAAGGACCTATACCAGAAGGTCAATGAACCAGTAAGATTAACTGCAGATTCAAATCAATGAACAGTAAATACCCATGACATAAAGGGGCAGTGCTCAACTAACCAAAGCAATGGAAAAAGTTCACAATATTTTAGGTCTGTGACTTTTTATTTTTTTTATGTCTTTGAAATAACTATTTTCTGACCACCAAGACTGCATTTATTTGGTAGAAAAAAAAATAAAAAATAAAAAATATTTATCTAAATATATTTTAAAATATAATTTATTCCTATGGTGGCAAAGCTGATTTTCCAGCATCATTACTCTAAAATACTGTAACTTTTGATAAATGTATTGCATCCTTTCTGAAAACTTTTGCCCAGATAAATGTACAATTACCCTGACATTTCTCTTCCTTTTAAACAGATGTTTTAGTTTAAACTGAAACAGAGGAGGTTACTCTATTAAAATCATTTAGCCACGTAAGCAACTAATATGAGTGAGATGAATTATGACACTGCAAACACATCTCACCAGTCTGAATCAGTCCTAGAGTTACAAGCTCAAAAGCAAAGTCACACACACTCTTAAAAACACCATAATCACTTTAAATGAGCCCTCTCTGTTTTCCATTTGGGAATGATCACAACCCCAGCCTCGCTGCTGCTGCCTCGCTCTGTCAAGCGTCACAGAAACCAGACAGAAATTGGCTGTTAATAACAAAAGTACTATTGTCTTTTAATGGAGCAACAGAGCTGTCTACAGCCAGACACATAATGGGAAGAAATTTAGAGACACAAAGATAAAGAACTGTGAGGTTTGTGAAGAATATGGGAACGTTGTGGTTGTGTATTTTCGCTTGCTGCACAAATTTTTGGAATTACAAACATGCAATTATTTCAACCCAACTTGATAAATAAATAATGCATGTAACATTTGGAGTTATGAACCTACATCAGCCAAAACTGCCAGATTTTCCTTCATCCAAATGGCTCTATTTTTATAGAAGTGCTAAAACGTGAGAGCGCTTTACTGTCATCATTGAGTTATAAAATATTATGCAATTACAACGAAACACTCCATTTCATCTCCCTACTCTTTATTTGACTGAGTGTGTGGTCAGTAAACTGGTATAATAAATTGGTGTATAAATACATCTAGACCAGTGGCATCTAGTCTAAGAGCAAAAATATGTGCTCTAAATTAATTGCTAATGCAGTGTAACTGTCTGACCACTTAGACCACTTTCACCTCCAAATATTAAAGAGCTTAAACCATTAGCCATAAAGGGGATTATATGTTCTGTCCTTTCCATTTAGTCATCTCATGGGATCTATGAACAGCAACATTCTGGATTAAAGTCTGAAATATAATTCTGTCTAAAAACTCAACATGAACAAAGTGCCTTCATAACCACAAACACAGACGTCTGTGAACCAGACAAAATTTGCTAAAAACCTTGTGAAAAAAGGTCTCTATCGCTGGCCTAATGGATAAAACCAGCTCTCTACATGATGTCGCCTATCTGGCTTACACTAAGGCCCACGAAACTTGGTGTCACTTTAGTCAGTTAGAAATTAATGTTGCTAAGACAAAATAATTATATGCACAAAACGAGACATGAAAATCCAGCCAACTCCACTTAAGGGTCAACAAATTGATATTGTGGAGAATTTGAAATACTGAAATACCACACAGCAAAAGTATAATATAAAGTATAATATAGAGTATAGAGCGACTATTTCTTCTTAAAAAAAACATAGTAGCTTTGAGGTTAGTCAGCATATTTTAGAACTTGTGTACAAATCCATTGTAGAGAGTGTATTAACTTTTCATCTCACTGCTTGGTATGATCACTTAAACTGCAGATCTAAGAACAAACTTTTTTCCAGAATTGTGTCAATGGCAAGTAAAATAGTTGGTAGACCACAGAAGCCATTAACACAACTTTATGCAGAAAGGGCAAAGGTGGTGGCAAAAAGTGTTCTCACCCTCTCTTTAGTCAATTTGAGCCCTTGAAATCAGGAAGGCGCAATGGAATCCCTCTAGCAAATAAACGTGTTTGAGAGATCTTTCATTCCAAACACTATTAAATCGCCGCAAATGATTGACAAACCAAAAGAAAGTGGCATGAACTGCATTTTACGTGAATCTTGGTGGACAGTAAAGATATACAATACAATACTTGATCCTTGTAATTGAATTTAATCATTGTAACACTAGAGGCTGAACATGCAACTTGATGAAGGACTAGTGGTAAGATTTTTATGCTATTTAAAGGAATAGTTTACCCAAAAATGAAAATTCTTCAATTACTCACCCTCAAGTTGTTCCAAAACTGTGTGATCGTTCTTCTGCTTAACACAAAGAAAGATATTTTGAAGAATGTCGTGTGGCAAGGTGGACGAGCGAGAGATGTGGGAGGAGCGAGCGAGACAGGTGCGTGATTGAGAATGAGCTTCACCTGAGAGGAACACTGGTCTCGAGTCCTCTCATGAGGGAGCTCGGAGGAATATGGACGAGCGATGCCAGTGAAGGAGAAGAGAGGACCAGGCCTGGACTTTACGTTGTTTTGTTTATGTTTTATTTTGTGTGTGCATGGGTCCGTGAGGGGTTGCCAGCGTTACTTTCGTTTTGTTCATTTATTTATTTATTAAAGTCATGTTAAAATGTTCGCTGGTGCCCGCCTACTTCTTCCCATATCAACGTACTTCGTTACACTGGTGCCAAATCCCAGGAGGAAGGAGGGACATTCTGCTGAAGAGCTCTCGCTGCTGAGGGGGATCGCGGTGCTGAGGAGTTTGGGCAGCACGGATGAATGAAGACCGCGAGTGGCTGCCCGAAGCGATGGTGCTGGACCGAGTGAAGGCACGGTGGGACGGAGAGCTTGCTGCCGCGCCTCGTGCCCCTTTTTTCTCTCTCCACTCTCTCGTCCTGTCGCGCTCTGTGTCTGCGCAGAGATTGGGCCTCCGGGTCTCGAGTCCTCTCATGAAGGAGCTCGGAGGCATATTAGTATCAGTGACACTAGTGAAGGACGAGAGAGGACCAGGCCTGGACTTTACGTTGTGTTTTGTTTGTTTTATTGTGTGTGTGCATGACGGCCGTCCTTGAGGGGCGTGTGTTTGTTTATTTATTTATTAAAGTCTTGTAAATGTTCACCGGTTCCTGCCTCCTTCCTGTAACTACGTTACAGTTTGTAACCAATCAGATTTCGGCAGCCATTGACTACCATAGTATTGTTCCCCCATTAGTCAATGGCTGCCGAGATCTGCTTGGTTACAAACATTCTTCCAAATATCTTCCTTTGTGTTTAGCAGGACAAAGAACTCTATAAAAGTTTGGAACAACTTGAGGGTGAGTAAATAATGACACAATTTTCATTTTTAGGTGAACTACCCCTTTAAGTTAATGTTCTGAGCTCTGAAACTTAATTTAATGATGTGACAATCTATATTAGGGGTAAAATATTTTTTAAATGGGTTTATTAGGTGGAGTCTTTTGCCACATGGCTTTAAACCTCTACCCGTTCCTGGGTGGCACTGTGACCCTTGATTATGTTCATTAGGTTTAATGGTCTTGAACAGCACCAAGCATAAGAAAATTACAGTGGAGCAGTTTGTGAAAAATGAGTGCAGCTGTGTCCACTAAGAAAAGAGATTTTCAACAGTTAATTAAAGAAACATCTTTTCCATGCAGCTATATAACCGACTAAAATGTGTACACAAACACATAACTTATGAGAGAAACTAAAAAAAAGCACTCTTTGCGTAACACAGTCAGACAGCTTTTTACCACAGTTCTACTGCAATTTGCTCAGGGGAGAAAGCTTCAAACTAGGTGTTTCAAGCTCTTTGCGACACAGCTTTTATTTACAGACCAGAGACTAATGGCCACAACACAGCCTATCATTTTATTAGCGCAAAGAGGTCTGTCAGAAGCATTTTACGCACCACAGGGCTTTCTTAATGCTGTGTCAATAAGGAGACAGAAGAGAACATGACAGACAGAGATAGAGAATAACGTCACAAGAAATCCCATATTAGTCAGAAAGGTTGATCATGGCAAAAAAACACTTTAATGGAAGTGCTGAATTGTTCAAATGTAACTCATGTTAATGGGGAAAGGCTTTATGACAGCATTTAGAAAGATTATAGGATCTGTCCATGTCCATCAGGGTAGTTCGGAATGTTCAGAAACAGACAGGAAATTAGGGAACATTTTTCATCAGAGAGGCCAATGAAAAAATGACCTTTCCAATTTCCTGTGACACCCTTCCACTTCCTGTTCACTCTGTGTGTCAGACAAGCGAGCAGGCTGAAACAAGGGGGTGAAAAAATGACTGTCTTCAGGTGCTAAATGAATCTAATCGGCTGGAAACAGATTTTAACCCCTCACAGTGCGCTATTGTCTGCGGAGCGGGCCGCACGGAGCTCAGTGGAAACTGATACGCTGAGGTCCAGCTCTTTGGAGACCATAACGATGAGATAAACAGTGTAATTGGTTCACCACATTCCTTCAGATCACACCGCAATATGGGGCCATATAGCGCAACAGAATCTTTCCAAGACATACATCATGTCCAATAAATGCCACTGGTGAACACAGGGAAATTAGGATTATTTTATAATCTTGACAACACAATAAATCAGTTGGCTGAATGATTCAATCAAACAAAGGATTTTTTGTTTTGTTATGTGGCATCATTTTGCAGAAACAACCAACATTTATAACCGCGATTTTGGCCTCCGATTCTCAGTTCCTGACGATCCATCTGAAGTGACCTAGCCTCTTCAGAGTCACAGCTGAGTGCTGCTGCAGCAGGGCTACTTCAAATAACAAGTTTCATAGTTCAGAACATAAGTGCAGAGATCACATTAACAATTACGATCATGTATCTCTGGAGAGGTTTCATATCAGCTTGTTAAGGGAGTGGAGTCTCTCCTCAATACTCCATGTTTTATGGAATCATATTCTAAAATAGTACACATCTACAACCATTAAAGTGAAGGGCCCAGAGCTGCCCCTCAGTATAGCAGATTAAATGCTGAGTCTGACTCATGCTGCAAAATGTATTAAAGAGCAGTCATTTGCATTATTATACTCTTTTACGCTAACCTTATGCAAATATAATTTTATCATTATTTTTATTATCTGCTGTCACTGAATCCTAACCTGTCAGAATCAGAAGAAATCTTTTTTTCACCTATCCATTTATTTACTCCAGTACAGAAAATAATGGAATACAAAAATAGAATAGAATAGAATAGAATAGAATAGAATAGGTGTTGGAAACCAAGAACAGATTTTTATTCAGAAGTGGCTGCAAAAAAAGAAATCGAGAGAGAGAGAGAGAGAGAGAGAGAGAGAGAGAGAGAGAGAGAGAGAGAGAACAAAGGGAATTGCATTCTTCCATTCTTTTGCCAATGCAGATGTAACACTGTACTAAAATAATCTGACAGTGTTTTCTACAGTACTATTCAGTAGACATTACATCACAGATACTGAATAAAGCACAGAATACACTCCAGTCAGTGTATTCCAATGCCTGAATGAACTTAATTTTTTTCTATTATCTCGAAGTCAGTGTAAACCCACTTTTTCCAATTCTCCCTACTAAAAACATCAGCAGAATTATGGACCTTGAAGCATTAAATTCCATAAGATTCCTTGTGAATTCCTTATGATGAAAAACAGAAAACAAAGCAAAACTAAATCAGAATAATGTCAGGAAAACAGAATACAAAGACTAACAAGGTGTGAGAATCTGGGAATTGTAATTCATTAATGGTGATGTTAACTAGCTCTGCTGATGACACACACTCCGAGCGCAGACTGCAGGCAAGTTGAATGAGTGCCAGTGAATGTTCAAGCAGAAATTATCTGAATGTATAATTGACAAGGAGGTGAGGGACGCTGGTAGGTGAGTGTAGATTGGGTGGTATGAGCGTGAGTATGTGTGTGAGGTTGGCACATGGGGTGCAGGAGGGCAGGTTGTCTTGAACAGGAACACACGAGAAAGGAATGGCTAAGCAGTCAGTAATTATTTCTAAATCAATATTATGACAGCAGGAGAAGAGAAGTGCACGGACAAATCCCAGTCTGTCAGATTTCAGTCTGGCTCAGTCCTTTGAGCATCTGCAAACAGTGCTTTCTTTCGCTCACGTTTCTTTCTCTCTTGTGTGATTGATTACAGGGATATTCCTTGTGCTTAGGGCTGTTTGGAGATGCTGGAGAGGAAACAGGTATTGATCAGACATCTTAATGTGTGCACCTTTGTGTCACTGCAAAGCCCACTTTAAATACAAGCTAGGCTTAGCTTTATTACACACAATGCGGGTTTATTTTATCAATACTACAGCCCTAAATCCCACTCATACTTACAAAGGAATTACATTAACACTGAAAATCCTCACTAGAAGATGTTCTGACAAACCTGCATCGTAGTGTCGGGTCAATAGAAAACAGACAGAAGATCTATGGGGGAAAGTCTAATCTCATATAGGCTAATTATGTCTGATAACTCATTTCTTCAGGTCTGGCTCTGGCTATCTGTATTATCTTCTCACATTAGGGGCTATCCTAAATCCTGAGACCTGCTGATCAGACCAGATGTGATGATAATAGACCACATCTCTCCATTTAGTGCAAATCTGCCTGTAGGCAGCCAACTAATGTGCAATACAGTAACCCAAGCACATACAAGTGTTCATATACAATACGGAAAGTATTCTGCCCCCCTTACATTTTTCACTCTGTTATATTGCAGCCATTTTCTAAAATAATTTAAGTACATTTTTTTCTCATTGATGTACATACAGCACCCCATATTGACAGAAAAACACAGAATTGTTGCCATTTTTGCAGATTTATTAAAAAAGAAAAACTGAAATATCACATGGTCCTAAGTACTCAGACCCTTTGCTCCGTATTTAGTAGAAGCACCCTTTTGATCTAATCCAGCCATGAGTCTTTTTTGGGAAAGATGCAACAAGTTTTTCACACCTGGATTTGGGGATCCTCTGCCATTCCTCCTTGCAGATCCTCTCCAGTTCTGTCAGGTTGGATGGTAAATGTTGGTGGACAGCCATTTTCAGGTCTCTCCAGAGATGCTCAATTGTGTCAGGGCTCTGGCTGGGCCATTCAAGAACAGTCACAGAGTTGTTGTGAAGCCACTTCTTCGTTATTTTAGCTGTGTGCTTAGGGTCATTGTATTGTTGGAAGCTGAACCGTTGGCCCAGTCTGAGGTCTTAAACACTCAGGGGAAGGTTTTCGTCCAGGATATCCCTGTACTACATTCATCTTTCCCTCGATTGCAACCAGTCGTCCTGTCCCTGCAGCTGAAAAACACCCCCAAAGCATGATGCTGCCACCACCATGCTTCACTGTTGGGACTGTATTGGACAGGTGATGAGCAGTGCCTGGTTTTCTCCACACATATCGCTTAGAATTAAGGACAAAAAGTTCTATCTTGGTCTCATCAGACCAGAGAATCTTTTCTCACCATCTTGTAGTCCTTCAGGTATTTTTTTTTAACAAATTCCATGCAGGCTTTTATGTGTCTTGTACTAAGGAGAGGCTTACGTCGGGCCACTCTGCCATAAAACCCAGACTGATGGAGGGTTGCAGTGATGGTTGACTTTCTAAAACTTTCTCCCATCTACCGAATGCATCTCTGGAGCTCAGCCACAGTGATCTTTAGGTTGTTCTTTACCTCTCTCACCAAGGCTCTTCTCCCACGATAGCTCAGTTTGCCCGGACGGCCAGCTCTAGGAAGGGTTCTGGTCGTCCCAAACGTCTTCCATTTAAGGATTATGGAGGCCACTGTGCTCTTAGGAAACTTAAGTGCAGCAGAAATATTTTTGTAACCTTGGCCAGATCTGTGCCTTGCCACAATTCTGTCTCTGAGCTCTTCAGGAAGTTCCTTTGACCTCATGATTCACATTTGCTCTGACATGCACTGTGAGCTGTAAGGTCTTGTATAGACAGGTGTGTGGCTTTCCTAATCAAGTCCAATCAGTATAATTAAACACAGCTGGACTCAAATGAAGGTGTAGAACCATCTCAATGATGATCAGGAGAAATTGACAGCACCTGAGTTAAAAATATGAGTGTCACAGTTCTGTTCTGTTAGACACGTAAACATCTATAGATCTATATTAAACAATAAAATGCATTACTATCCCATATAAAAAAAACAAACATGTTTTACTCACATTAGTGTGTTGCTTCAGTCATTCATGTAATCTCATCCTGTCTGTAAATCCAGTCTCTAGTTTACAAACGAATCCGTGATCAGTGACAAACATGCAATGTCTTCCCCACGTGAGCTGGATCTTCATTAAAAATAAAGTTCATCCATGCATTCATAATATTGGAATTCAAATGAAGCTTATGTGGTATGTTTATTTCTTAGATGCTGGATCCGGTTTAGCTTTATGTAGGCATGTGTCATGTCAGTGGCACGAGTCGGTGGGCGGGGCTACAGAATCAGGCGTTGTTCATCTTATGTTGGGGCGGTGTTTCACCCCACGATGACGTCAAGGGTCGACATACTCTGAGAGCAATCGTTTTCTGGGCCTGGTATCAATAAAAGCTTTTCTTTGACTAACAATGAAGTATTCAGCTCTGAAATATATATATATATATATATATATATATATATATATATATATATATATATATATATATATATATATTTCTCAATTCATGACCCCTTTAATCAATTCTGCTTTTTTTTTTTTTGTCTTGTGGACATTATGTAAAATATCTTATTCAGTACAGCACTAAAATAAAAAATAATGCTTTTTATGATCTCTTTCGTTTTGTTAAAATCATACACACTTTTACAGATTCTGCAAGCAGTTACTTTTTCCTCGCAACTGTATATATAATGTTTCGGTATCACTTTACAATCAGGTTTCATTTAACTAACATGAACTAACCATGAGCATCACATTTGTTACTTTATTTGTTAATCTTTATTAATGTTGGTTAATAAAAATACAGCTGTTCATTGTTTGTTCATGTTAGTTCACAGTGCATGAACTAATGTTAACAACTTTTGAATTTAATAATGCTGTTTTTTTTATAATAAATTCTGTTTATGACCAGGTTTAAACTGGATTTTAAATAGATCTTTGCATACAGAGAGAGCATCATTACATTGTATTTTTATTAGAAGGTCAAAGTCTCCTGCAAATTGGCTTTTTCTTAAATGGAATGATTCTGTACACAGGAGGAATTTTTATTTTTTTGGGTTTGAAGGAGTTGTATTGTTGGAGCTGGTTTGAGAAGGAATAATTGGACCTCAAGGCTCACTATAGGCTCTTAATGGCATCCTCATTGAGAAGGATCCTTGCTCTTTTTAAAGGGGATGAGCGTCCTATGTGCAGACTTGTGAATTGGTAGGAAAAGGATATCCAAGGTTGTTTCCGAGGAAAAAGCAAAGAGTGGTGAAAGCTCTTTATGACAAGGACCACTTAACCTTCAGGCCTTGACAAAAAAAAAACACAGCAAACTCAGACAGAAAGATGGCATACTGTATGCAAATTAACAGTCACTGAACAGACCCTTTTAAACACTTGGGGGCGTTTCTATGATTGCTGATTTACAAATCTGACCAGAAAGGAGAAAAACTCTTTATAGAATATTCTGTCTTTTAAGCAACTCCATGACTCGCAAATAGTTTAACATTAGCATGTTGCTGAAAGTTGGAATAAAGTTTAATATCCCCCAACTGAAAAAAAATAAATGCAGTGCATTCCAGTCTTTAAGCTAAATGTGTGATTTACACCATTTACAGCACACAGAAATATTAAAGGGGTACTTCAGCGCAGGGAAGATGAATCTGTATTTAAACTGGGTCATTAATGTAGTAGAAATGTGAAATTATTTTTGAATTGGGTGCCTTTTAGACTGAGAAAACACAGAAAATGTATTTTTGTCTCATGGGGATGAAAGACAACAATTCCCAGAATACACTTCACTGCCCTCCTGCTCTAGGCACGGCTTACTGACTGGATCACTTGCCCACCGCGTTCGTTTTCATAAAATCAGTTCAGTTAGAGACACTACAATTAAAAACTGAACTTGTCTGTTCAACATAATGTGAGTGAGCCTGAGTGTCACGACTGTCATGGCACAAACGCAGCAGGAATCAGATGCATTCATCACATGAGCTGAGGTAATCGCGGGATTCGCGGCCGCATACATTCACAGCGCGTGATCAGTCTGGCGCATTTTCAGTTCATGTCTTTGGAAGCTTAACTTTCATTTGAGGAATTAATTTGAAAAGTTGAAACACTCACTTTGATTTCCACCGCTCCGTTTACATGAATCTCCGCAGCTGCCCGAGCCGAGTGCTGACGCTGTGAGTGCGATGTTTAAAACATGCGGTAATAGCGCCCCTGCTGGCTGCAGTCTTTAGCCTCTGGGCAAAAACTCCTCCGATGACGCAAAATGACAATATTTGTGTCATTGGAGGAATTTTTCCGGAAATGAAATACATAATTCTCTCATCTCAGAGGGATATGAGGGGGGAAAGCATGATAATTTGAATATACTCCTGGGTTTCTACTGATACAAAGCTTAATGCTAATCGCTGAAGTAACCCTTTAAGTAATTTTCTAATCAATTTTCATTTACATGTCTGGTTAGTTTCAGTACTGAATGAATTTTTTTTATTTTTATAATCGATAGCTACTATCGATTGTACACTATCATGTCCATGCACTCCTTTCTGCTCGTTGTAATGCAGATAACAGCGTCAAAAACAAACAGGGTCAGACAGTGTAAGTGGTCAAAGACTCATGTACTATTTTATCAAGTCGATCGGAAATCATGTATTTATTTGATCCCAAGATCACTAATAAACTAACAAATCCCTTCTCAATAAAACTGGCTTATATTCTTCTCCTCCTCTGCCCTTTCACACAAATCATCTGCCCATCTCTTCATCATCACACCCTTCAGTTTCTTCTACCACCGTTGCTTTCATCACACTCTCTCTTTCTAGTTCTCTCTCACCTTCCACCACTTAGCAACCGAGAGCCAAACTCAACATCCCCACCTGAGCCCAAGGTCACAGTCTTGCGGGGGAAATAAACACCCGTCCTCTGCCTCTCCTGCTCATGCTGTTGCCACAGCATTATCCCACCTAAAAGAGCATTGATAACCTTAAAGAGAGAACATTCTAGCAAGGTCACTACAGTCCAATGAGATAAATCTCATAATGACATGTTTATGGTTAGTTCACTGACAAAGACTACAACAGCAATAAAATGCACATTTAAACCCATTACTGGTGCTGTCTTTACTCAGTCACACACATATAGTTCTAACTTGTGCCTGTTTAGTGACAAAACTAATGAAAAAAGGACAGTGAAATGGATTTGCAGCCGAGGCTTCTGTTAGATGAAAGACTCATTTAATCCATGCCGGCCTTTTTACTTTCTCCCTGATTAAAAGATGATTCCTGCTGCTCTGGGTGATATCATAAGTCCTAATGATTCCTTAATGCTACTGGAGATTTATAGGTACTTAAATAAAAAAATACTTTTGAGAACTTGCAGTCTCTAGCATAGCTACGGGTGGGCCTGCTTGCCCATCCTGTCAGATCTATTTTTTTTAATAATACTATTTTCAAATGTTAACAATTATTCAATAATTATTTTAAATGTGATTTATTTTGTCATGCATAAAAACTCTATTCTAATATTAATAAAAAATATGCTAAATCGTCTCTTCAGTTACGTCACGCCAGTAGTAATGTTATGTTCTTCTTTGCAGCTATATGCGGATTCGATTCCAACTAGAAGCACCTTTTTTGTTAGAAGATGATGTAGAATGCAGACTATATTAAAAGACAACAGACATAAGAGGAATACTTTTAGCTGTGTTGCTGTTTCAATCAAATTTTCCAAATTAAGTAGTAATGTGAATTATTCCGGCCCACCCACACAATTAGAGGCCCACGGCCTTTCTGCCTATGCCACTGCCTGCAGTCTAGATTGCTATACTACATCTAAAATTACTTTAAACTATGTTTTATACTTTAAATGCACCTTACTGTAAATTAACTGAGAGGATACATATTTTAAACATTTAAAAAAATAATGTCACATTGCAGGATAATGTCAAAATGAACTCGAGAAGGCAGAAACAACATCTAAAATAAACAAATCCCAAAATAACTACTGTACAAATGCCTCCAAATCCTTTAGCTATTCATATACCTTAATGAATAATTCAACTTCGCAACAAATGGATTTTCACTTCCTCTTTCAATCTGGCCCTGATCAAAATATAAGCATTCATCCATTAAAAGCTGAAGGCAACTACACCAAAAACATCAAGTGAATGTACATCTGTGTGGTCGCTACTTCTATTGCCAATATGTCGGCTATAGCAGAATTGAATACAGTAAAGGCTTTCAAAAGACCTGCAGTAAACAGTGCTAAAGGCTTTTTGGTCTTCTAATCAAGTGAAATGATTGACTGAAAGAAACTGATTGCAGGCAGGCTGAAATTCTGAGGACCAATTGCAAGGTTTAGAGGACAAAAAAATTCCACAGAGAAGTCTTAGTGTACCATCTGATTTCATACAGCTTTGTGACTGTTATTGTGAAATGTTTAGCTTTTTTCCCTTTCAGAATACTCTTTATATGAGATTTATTAGTTATTATTGTATACAATATATATACTAATTGACAGCCCATTAAAATACACATAAAAACATAACATAACTAATGTTCAAAGTCAATAGATCACATGAAGATGAACATTGCAGGCTAACAGATATAAAACCAGAGATGATCAGTAATTCAATTACCTAACAGAACACAATCTAATTAGTCTAAGAGCACCAGGGACACACACACACACCGTAAACACATATGGATACACACATACAACAACAACAACAACAACATCCCTTGTAGATCATAAGTTCTAAACCTTTAAATGTTGTGATCATCATTTTTTCTTACATAGAAAACTGTAAACAAAGGCAACATGAGCCAGAGAAAACAGCTGCTGAACCCATCAGGAGAATAATGAAACGTCTGGCAAATTCTCACAGCCGTGTCTATGGTAAATACGACTCTTCTTAGCCTAATGAAGATAAATCCTGTGATTCTTTGGCCTAAAGTCCCAGACATAATTTAGATAATTAGAGCTAGCATTTAACCAGAATGGTACCTAAAATGCAAGGTTTAGACCAACATGGACTCTCATTTTAGTACACTAATAGCAATCACTGTAATTGGCTAAATGCTTCTAAAATATTCAAATACCTGTGTGGGGAATCTGTGTCTGCATATACAGTATGTGTGTGTTTTCATGCAAGCTTAATTTATTCAACCATCTCACCGGCATGAGCAACGGCTTCTGAGCACTGAAAATCCAATCAGGAAGGAGGAAAAAACACAGCAAGTGGCGTTCAATAACGGGCCTAATGATTCTGGTATTTAGCCACAGATGTACACACACTCACATATACACAGCACTGATTAGGGGAAATAGGTTTGATATTCAGCTCTATATATAACCAAATTAATGTGTGTGTGTGTGTGTGTGTGTGTGTGTGTGTGTGTGTGTGTGTGTGTGTGTGTGTGTGTGGACTGGTAATCCCTACGGTATGGGGACAAAATGTCCCCACAAAGATGGCAATATCCAAATTTTTGTCCTTGTGGGGACATTTTTTTGGTCCCCATGAGGAAAACATCTTATAAATCACACTAAGTGATGTTTTTTGAAAAAGTAAAAATGCAGCATGTCTCCTGTGATGGGTAGGTTTAGGGGCAGGGGCAGTGTAGGGGGATAGAAAATATGGTTTGTACAGTATAAAATGCATTACGCCTATGGAATGTCCCCATAAAACATGGAAACACAACATGTGTGTGTGTGTGTGTGTGTGTGTGTGTGTGTGTGTGTGTGTGTGTGAGAGAGAGTGAGTGTGTGTGGTATTTCCATGATCAATCACTGTAGTGCTCGATCACGGCAGGAATGCTCGTTCAAATGCTGCCTTAATTATGGTGGTTTTGTTTGTTTGTGTGTGTGTGCATGTGTGTGTGTGAGTGCTCTGGGGAGAAGCCGGCGTGCATATCAATGATTCCACGGCATATGGCTGAATGCCTCAGGTGCAGTCAGGATACCGGGGTTTTAAAAAAAGACAGGTTGATCCATTAGAAGAAAGACAACAGATTAAAGAGAGACAGAAGAATGACAGAAGAAGGTAAGCTGAAGAACCTGACATCATGAGTAGCTATTAGTATTTGTTAATGAAATACTACAAACAGGGTTTGAATTGAGCTTTTTTGAACTTCTACTAGCTAAAACAAAAATATCAGAAATACACCAGATTAAAGCCTCAGTCCGAAGCAGTGACTCTAATCACAATACAGGCAAATGTTCACTTCAAGAATGAACAAAGATGCCTAAATTAAGGTGTTTGGAAATAGTTTTCTATTTTAATACATTTCACAATATCAAAGTTTCCTACATTTTTGATCAAATAAATGCAGGACTGGTGAACATAAGAGACATCTATTAATGACGGTAAGATTAGCTGATCTCCTGCAGTACTGTCACTGTGGCCCCTAGGGGTCCCAGACATAGACACTGCCATTGACACTTACAATATTGCGAATAGTCTTGCGAAGGGACAATGACTATTATCATCTAAGACAAGAGACAGCACAACACAAACTCCCACAAAAGATTCAGCTTCCCTTACCTGTCAATCATCATGTCAGGTCCACATGTCCATGGGCAAGAGAGGAGAGTGACAGAATGAGACAAAAAAAGAGAAAGAGAGACACAGAGATTAGAACAGATGTTCTGACAATGAAACACTGTCAGAAATAATGTCACGTCAAAACGTTTCGGCAACAGAATACTTAAAAGCAACTAGCATGCTAGTCTATCTCTAAACGAAATCATGATCTACCATGTGCATTTGCTTCCAGTCCGTGTGAAGAGTGCTAGCTAATGTGTTCTGTGCAATTCATATGTAATGTTTCCACAATAGCTTTCTGCTTTTGCCTGTATTGACATACTCTTTACGTAAACATTTGATTTTGCACAGAAAAGCTTATCTCAAAATCGGAATAATCACAAACTCACATCCTCAGATTCTCACTGGTGAAGTAGTCGCTCCCTAATGGTCTGGGATCTTAAGGCCAATTCACAACACAAAAAAAAAAGGTTGATTTCCTTTAAAGGGCAAGTGTGAGCTGGCAGTATTGATTATAATATGGCTTTAAAGGAGAAAAATACTGCACATGTTTCAAGTCGTGCTGTGTATCTAATGGCTGTCTTGACAATCTTGTCCTCCAATTATAGTCCACTCGAGGGTTTACGCCATTGAGGCACTAGCTCTCTTTGGCACATTCATAAGAGAAGTGGCAACGTGCCCGTGTTAAACAAATAATTCTTTTGAATTTGATCTTTTCAAGTTCATTTGGTTCACAAAACCAGTCTAAATGATTTATTTTTAAAAATCTAATTATCAATTTACTCAATGCATCAGATAACATAAAATGAATAATCAATTATTCCAATTTAGGCTTGCAACTTGTTGTCTTTATTGATAAATCACAACATAGTCACTATCATATAGCAGTAATAAAATACTTGAGTGTCAGGAGAAAAACAAGGACAGGTGAAGCAAGTTGTGCATGAGTCCTACATTACTATGCCATTCCATAATACTAAACACATTCTAATAATACACACACCAACAGACCTAATTCTAAAGCTTTTAGAACTAGAGCCTAAATACAGCAACAGAAGTGCTAAAACAACACATTAGGAAGGTGTTTGCTTTCACACTGTAACATTTGGTGCACCGAGATGCCAGATCAGCAAGCATCTGCATCTAACAAGCATCAGTTTCAGAGCTGTGTAACAAAACCAAATCAAAACTTAAAGGGATAGTTCACCCAAAAATGAAAATTTGATGTTTACAGTGGGTACGGAAAGTATTCAGACCCCCTTAAATGTTTCACTCTTTGTTATATTGCAGCAATTTGCAAGTTTTCAATGATGAAGAGCAAACAATTAAAATGTTAAATATGCAAGAAAAAGAGTAGATTATGCACACATTTTAATAAATCCAAATTTTGTTTATTTTTTATTTTTATAACAAGTAAATACGTTCGTTGACTTAAGCTCTTTTTCACCACCTGCTAGCGTATTTATGTATTATAATGAAATGGGCACTGAACGAATCATTTTGGTGAACAAATTGAAAATTTCTTGAAAGAATCAAAATTTCCACCACTCAGCTCACGCTCCCTGCTCTCTTATCATGAGTGGACACACCCACTATTGCTGATTGTCTACAAGTTTTTTATGGTGCTCGGTATGATCAACTTTCAACAGCACTTTCAAAAATCGCTTACTGCACCTTTAAAAGCTATAGGAGTTTAAAGGTTTCATAGGCCACACAGACAGTCAGTGCAACCGACCGACAGACTGACAGAGAAAATTAGTCAGTGGCATAGTTTAAATATCTACGAATTTGACTTGAAATGAAAATATCTGCTATATTGTCTCTGCATGCAGACAATCTTCCCCCTAATGAGAACGGGATCCCTGCAGAGGAAATTATGACTGGAATGTCACTCTCACAAACAGCCCAGATACAGGCCAAGGAAGATACTGTAGCCCAAAAGCATCTCTAGAAAGAAAATATGAAACAATCTCCTTTCCTAACAATACCAACCAATCTTCTTCAATGTAGTCATCACTTTAAACATGACTGTAAATTGTTTAGATGGCCTATAATCAGCCCCCTTCTGATGTAAATCAGAAGAGTAAGAAAGAATGAGAAAGAGAGAGAGACAGACCGACTTCCATGAGTAAATAAAAGCTAAAATTCAGAGCATGCCACTTGTAAGGAACCCTTCAGTTTGATGGTTAATGCATTACAGCATCACAGACAGCACTCGACCCCCAAATACTGACATCTCACTGTGTCTGGAAAGATAGTCTGTGCCTAATGGCCATACCTCGCTGACAAATAAAGAGAAAAGTTACACGCTTTCATTCAAATCTCACTTCTGGTAGCTCGTATTTACGCTTACCTTCACACATCTCTAATGTCATGTGTGCATATTATTATGCAAATAAGCAGCATTAATTAGCGCCCTGGTCGTCTGAGTGAAGTTTAATCTCTAATTCATTAATACACCAATACACATTACTAATTAGGCACCGGTGTTATTTTATTCCACACGAAAATGACTGAGACACCCACTTCTTATCTAATCAAATCAATTAAAGCGAGAACCAGTAATCTGGCTGCTCTGGAAGCATATCGCTCAACTGCAACATTTGTATGCTTCGCATTTGTCTGTTTGTTTGATGTTACAAAGTTAATATAGCTTAGACAAACATTCATAGTCAAAATGCAAGAAAGAAATGTCTAAGGTTGAAGCTTTAATGGGATAGCTCACCCCCAAATATTTACTCACCCTTCCAAACATTTTTGTCATTATTCATGTTGATCCAAACCTGCATGATTTTCTTTCGTCTGTGAAATATAACTGTTCATACAATTTGTTCATACAAGGATAGCCAATTGGTTCCATTGTTGTTTCAGCAGACCCCATTTATTTTCTTTATGGTCAATACATTTTTCAAAGTATATTCTTTACAACAGCAAAGATTTACAAAAACACTAAACTAGTAAGAATAAAGTGTTATTTCTTTCTTCTAAAGATGGTATGACATCATTGTATTGTTTTGTCTCTAGAACACTGAGTACTGAAAGCACTGTACTCTAATACCTGTCCTATAGGGTTGTTTTTCAGACCCGTCTCAGGGGCCACCGACCCACCTCTGTACAACACTCTCAATAACAAACCGCACCAGAGTTCAGTAATTACACTTTGACTCTTTCTCTCTCTCTTACTCACACACACACTATGAACTATGGTCTGTGAACAATCCTTTTACCCTACTCCCTCTGATTTCTAAATGTTAACTTGTGTTAACTCAAGCATGCTCAGCAGTCAGCGGCCCAAAGAACACTGGAATCACACAAAATCATACTCATCCGGCTTTAAGACAACAACAAAAACCTACACCAAACTGCATATATATTCCGCATCTGTCTGTCGGATTCCAGAGAGATTCACACATGGCTGGCATCTTTATGAGACTAATTTTCCACACTCATGCATCTGAAGAACGACATACCCTTTATAATGATCAAAGCTAAATGAACATGAGGGTGATTATTGCACCCTATTAGATGCCTGAATGGAGAAATTGTAAAGAGAACTGCTGGTGGCTGATGTGGCAACCCTGTTCAAAGACAACTTAGATGAGCTCCTTGTAACGGCTAAGGTGATTCTGACCGGAAAGGAAACTGATGCTGATTAGATTGTCAAATGACACTCTAAAGGAAAATTAAACTGGGCAGAGGATACAAGTTCCCAGGATGCTTTGCATGAGGCAGGATGGAAAGTCAAATGTTTAAATGAAGTGTCTTTTTATGTATCTCTGAATTATTTGCACATGCTGTCTACATTGTTTTGGTGCCTGATTCACTGAAGGAATTACCAATAACTGCTGCCATGAACAGAAAATGCAAACCTTGATTCTAAAGATATTTTTTTAAAGCCAAGCAGTAACGGTGTAGCATTAATTGCACCAGACAAATAGCATTGAACATTTCAAATAAGACTCATTTTATGAGTGTGTTTGCACTGAAAAGAATGAAAATGACTCGATTCTCAATCTACAGCACTATTTCTGTGCATTTTGCATGTGGTTCAACTGGATTACGGGTGTTTATGAAGATGACAGATGTTTTTGCAGTAAAACTGAAAAGTGCTGCAACAGTGAATTGGCCACCAAGGTCTCTCACTGCGCATCCCTGCCGAGAAAAGAGCGCAGAGTAGAGTGATTGATGGCTTGTGAGAAAGCAAGAAACTTGTTTCTGGCCTCCATTAGAGAGAAGTCACATCAGAGCATTGTGGGTAATGTAGCACACAGTAGGGAAGTCATGGGGAAGGACAGAGGAATGATAATGAGATTTTAATCTACAGCTGTCAAAATGTAAAAAGACTGTGGCCAGGGTTCTTCATACAGAATGTTTCCATTAAATCAGTTGACATTTGCGGTGTGGTACACTCTCTCATTTCAACAATTAAAAAGAAGCTGTGTAAACATCGCTTAACAATAAACCGCTAATTAAAACAGAGATGTAGGCAGACTCAAGAAAAAACAAATAAAAAGGGTCTCTCTAAACCATTTACATCCATTAAACATGATAGTGCTGTTTTATCAGGGCCTCAACGAAACGATCTTCTGGCACAAAACCACCAGCATCATTAATTTCTGTCAGTAAATCAGATAACCGGACAGTGTGTCCCTTTGTGACATCACTTTCCAGTCAAGAAAAAGAGCACTTTCTTATCAGGCACAGATCTCCCTTTTCCTTTGACCCCTGGCTACTCTAGGGACATTCCTGCTGTTAATGTACACTAAAAGTCATTTTATATGACAAGAGTGTGCCAAAGACAGCTTACTAAAAGGGACTTCAATTTGGCCCAAGGGTTGAGATGTTTTATTTTACCCTCTTGTGCAAAGTGAAGGAGAAAATGTCTCTAAATATACTTTTTGGCCAAAATCTCCATAATCTAAAGTGAAATTCCTAAGAAAAACACCAATAATTTCAAAGTGTCTTGTGCTATTAGTTTCTTCGCTTTTGTTCAAAAGAGACTGCAACACTGGACGAGAAAAGAACAGGTCATTAAACAAAGAGAGTAATGCTGACCAAAGGATTCAGTACACACACACACACACACGCACACACACACACACACACACACACACATGTTGTGTTTCCATGTTTTATGGGGACATTCCATAGGCGTAATGCATTTTATACTGTACAAACCGTATTTTCTATCCCCTACACTGCCCCTGCCCCTAAACCTACCCATCACAGGAGACATGCTGCATTTTACATTTTCAAAAACATCACTTGGTGTGATTTATAAGATGTTTTCCTCATGGAACCAAAAATGTCCCCACAAAGACAAGGATTTTGGATATTGCCATCTTTGTGGGGACATTTTGTCCCCATACCGTAGGGATTACCAGTCCACACACACACACACACACACACACACACACACACACACACACACACACACACACACACACACACACACACACACACACACACACACACACACACACACACATATGAGCAAACATGCCCTGAGCACACATGAATGCATGGCTGATCACATACATATGACGGCCCAGTAACCACCAAACCACTACAAATCAGTTAACTTAGTCACAAATTTCATAACCTTAGGGTGTTTTCACACTTGGATCACTCTTGGATCACTTCAGGGATCGCATGATTTTTGAACACTCCAAACTATCTCAGACCCCTTAAAAGCGAGACCGAGACCATTTTGGGAGGTGGTCTGGGCACGGTTTGCTAAAAATGTCCATTGTGAACACAAATCAGTCCGGGCTCACTTGATTTTTCCATTCGCGAAGACTAACATAGTTTTCAGATGCCCCTGTACAAAACAGCTGTTTATAGTAAATTACTTGTTTACTGTAATTTCATCCGCTATCAAACTGTGTAAAAGAGACGTGACTATGCGCCTTGCCAGTTTCAAATTTTAAATATACGGTTTTCACACCTAAAGCCAATGCACAGAAAACACACTTAAAGAGCATGTAATCGGCTGAAATGCTGTATTGACCAATCGACATCTAAGAACAGTACTAACAGTTTCATAATTCACATAAAATCATTATATCAATGATAACACAACAATTCCAGCCTATACAAAACAACCACACTCTCTAACCCTTAAAACACCAACAATCTGTCCTATAGTCATCTCAGATACATCTTTATTTTAACGGGTGGCAGTGAAAACTGTCTTCATTAGTTTACAGCCTCTGTTAAACAGTCATATCTAATACGTTATTATAAAGACCTGCTAAACAAAGAAAGTAAATGGTTTGCGAAAAAGTATAGCGTTTGCTTTTATATAAAGTATAGTATTTGCTTTTGAAAGGCAAACAGTAGGCTATAAAACGTTCTCATTTACCGTCAACATTCAGCTAATTTGCATCTACTGTATATCGTTAAAGCAAATCTCTGAATATCCAAAAAACATTTAATTTCACAATCCTTTCAGATTTAATCGAATCCAGCCGGGAGATCTTCTGAAATGCGCATTTGCAGCCTGCATTAATGTGTTTCTGTGCGTGGCGGTCGCTACGTGTGAAGTGAATGCGAACAGGAGAGTTCAGCTTCACTGGAGACACGACAAACTTTAAATCCTTGATTTTAAAATAAGCTGTGCTATATTCAGTTGACCACTATGTCATATTAATGTCATTTACACAGTGCTGTATGTAAAATGTGTGCTACCTTGCTTGTATTTGAAACAAATATGATTACAAGTGCACACAAACTTACCCTATTGGCCTACAGTGTTTACTTCATTTTTATTCAGATATTTTTAAACAATTACTTTATTTGTGAAAAATACTGTAATATGATAAGCATAAGCATGTTTTTTTTCTTCATATTTTTAATTTATTAAATATTAATTAAAATAAATATAAATTATGTATATTATATATCGGTTTTATATCAGCCACCCTGCTCCGCATTAGTCATTAAAAAAAAACAATACTCCACATTGGCAGAGCAAGAAATTAAATGGGACCTGTGACATACCAAGTATGTTTAAATGTGGGCTCTGATTAACCCAGCAGAGTTCAATGCATGTGTCTCTTGCTTTAATCAGATTATTTCATACAAAAATTCTCACCCTCACCAATACAACCAACTTTTTTTCAGAGGAAAAACATATTTTGACAATTAATCAAAAAGTGTCTAAGAAGGAGTTTAAGGACCTCATTCATCCTCATTCATTTTCATTCTATTTAAAAGAGTGATCAGGACATAAAATTTGCTTTCCAGAAAAAGGTCAAAGGATTACAACCACATGAGGGACAACAACAAAATGCCAGATTCTTCAGTTTGGGATGAACTATCCCTTCAAGGTTTCTGTAGTACTTTACTGCAAGTATACTGCAACAGTAAGCAGCAATGCAACTGGATCAACATTTCACCTGAGAGAATGAGATTGTTCTGCATCAGGGGATGAAAATGTACAAACACTTCCTGCCTACAAAAGAGCCTTTGAAAGCCGCTCACATTCGACTGCTGCTGACTAGCCTTTCCCCGTCAACAAAAACATGGCTCACACACCCTCATAGACACAACACACAAGGGCTATACACAACCCAGACGCTACACAGAGACCAACATCCTGCTGCTAGCATCAGCAGCACGGCTCACCAGACTTTCTGCTGAGAGAGACTATTCACTAACAAAGAGCTCAATACAGTCTCATACAATCAGCAATGTCCTGCAGAATAACCCCCAAAATTGATGAATGTGTGGTGTTTTAATGAAAGAAGAGGGAAAATTAAATGAATTATTTAAGTGGAATTTGTCTGTCTGAGATGTAGTCATATCCCATGTAAGTCTCTTTGTTAACTGCCCTCTTCACCTTTCTGAAACGCCCTCTCTGCTAATGAATGAGTATGGATTTACGGTAAACAGTCTCTGTCTGTATTTCAGCCTACGGTTAATTTAATGCAAAAGATTGGAAATCAAAACAGGGTTTCAACACGGTAACCTAAATTAACAAGAGAAAGAGCGATATCTTAGACATATAACCTACATTTCAATGAATTCTGAATTGGAGCATATCTTGAATGAGGTCTTGCACAGGATAAGCTGATTTTATGCCTCTGTGAAATCCTAGTTATGGGTACACCGTAATCCTTGAGTTAAAGCACATTTGCATGCCGTCGGATTCAGGAGAGTCGCCCCATGCCATGTTACAACAAGGATTCAAAGTCAAAATAATAACGTAATATGCTGCCTATCTTCTGTGGAATATGCTCCATCTCATTCTGAATGCTTATTATAGGAGCTTATTTGAGATATTGTAAATGGGAAAGGTTGTTCAGGCCACAGTATTGATTGTGTAAATGCATTTAACGTATGCAGCTGTAGAGACAATTTCTGAGCAGAATTTATTTCCACTGATCTTTCTGCACTCAGCTCCCTAGAGAAGAGCAAATGTTAAGTCTGTTCAATATGAAGCAGCATTTCTAAGAAAAATTGCATATGTGTGTGCATTTACCTGCCCTCCAGCAACTAATGAGCAGCCAATTTCCTGGGCGTCAAACGGTAAAGACACATCAAAAGCTCTTCAATCCTGTCAGAGCCAGACACATGCAATCAGTACGTAACCAATCAGTGTCAAACCGCATACAAATTAGCATACCACATCAAACCTAATTTGCATAGATCAGCCTGACCATACATAACACCTGACATTAGGACAGTATTATAATGCCGAAGGGTGTTGAACAGTTTACCATATCCCTTTCAATGCAAAAGGCTGACAAGAAGTGGAATTTGCTGAATTTTGGTCATATAATGCATTTTCATGTTTTCCTTTTTCTTTAGTGTGTTATGCTGTTTGTGCATGTATAAGATCTGCAAAGCTTAAAATCTCCCACAAAAATATTTATTCTATCTAAAAGAGAAGGCAGATCCAGACCTAGCTAAAACATGATCGAATTCTCCCTCATCGAGCTACGTCACTCTGTGGAAATATTTGATTGATGCCACCCAAATGCATACACAAAGAAAGAAGGCGTGGCTTAAGTAGTAGTGTTGTGAACGCCATGTCGTAAGGCACTGTGTTTCTATGTGAAAACAAAAGCAGCACTTTCTTTGGCCTTCTGAAAGTGGATGAATCAGTGGTTAAGATTTATTTACAATACTGTTCCAGAACACTACAACCCAAATGTTCGTGTGTGTGCTGCATATTTTACGGAGGATAGTTTTCTGAACCTTGGAGAGTACAAGACCGGCTGTGCAAAACTTTTTCTTAAAAAAAGGGGCAGAGTTTGGTGCAGTGTAGAGTAACGCATATTGTTTGTGGTTCTTATGGTCAAAAGTGCAGATCAGTCCTCTGCTTATAACTTCTTCTAAAAAGATGACGTGTGTTCATTTTCACACTGGCCACTCGAGAAAAGCTAAAGCAGCACATGGCCATTGTGCTTTCAAACTGACGACGCTTGTCACATTCAGCTGAACGCAGCTTGTGTACTGTAAATACATAAGAGCATCAGGTTCTGATCCATCAGCTTGGTCATCCACGTTTTCAGAATACAACTCGGGGAAAACTGACGTTTTACATGCCGTTACATTTCCGACACATGCTTGAGGTGTTCGGCACACAACGCACTGGGTCAGCTGGCCAATCAGAGCACACCATGCTTTTGGGAAGGAGGGGCTTTTATGGAAACAACACGTTTTAGAAAGAAAACGTGTAGGGCATAGGAGCTACAATAAAGTACAGTATGTGAAAAATGCATAATAACTATGATTGGGACTGTCATATTACATAACATTAATGTGAACACTATTTTTATAAATGGTTGTGAATTCATTGTTCAGCGCGTTGTTCCTGAGCGCGTGCGCACATTCTGCGTAACAGATCTGAGGCAGCGTTGGTGACGTTGTCGAAAATGAAAAAAGTAATTTAATTAAATGAATTTTACAATCCTATAGACCTTTAGTTAGATAAAAAATCCTTTTCATTGTTTTAGTGAGGTACATGGTTTTTTGAGCAGCAATGCACACCCTGTCATGCTGTCGGCTATAAGCCACTGCTGTAGACGCATATTGCAGTGTTAAGGTTAACGATTAATCGATTAATTGATCGTTAATTTAAACAATGATCGATCGTGGGAATTTGTGGAAATTGACATCCCTAATTCTATTACACCTAATATTCAAAATAATGATCTTTGAAAATAGCATCATATGACCCATTTCATTTAAAGACATGTAACACTTATAACTAAACAAATAAATAAATAAATGCATTTTATCGGTTGGTATTGAGTAAATCAGATTATTCCCTAGTTTTAAATGAAGTATTAAATATAATGAAATATAAATTAATATACAGATTAAATTCAAATGTCCACAATATTATCTAATGTCTCTTTAATGTTAATTCACACTGTACAATGAACATATTGAAAATAATATAACATAAATTATGTTGAATTTCTATTAATTATGTTTAATTCTAGGTTGGGTTTTTATATTCAAATTCTAATCCCAGCAATTAAACTGCACAATACTCAAAGTCATAAAGACACAATAACATACATTTCAGATTTATTTCACAAATAGTTAAAGGCTTGAAAATAACAAAAATGTGTATATATTGCTATATCTATATTTTCTTCTACATTAAAATTCATGAAAGGTAGAAGAGGAGAGAGGTGTTAGATTGAGGTGAGATCCCTCAGAAGGAAAACTGAGAAATGAAGAGGGGAAACAAAGGGGCGGTAGTGGCAGACCATCGGATGTCAAATGGGGGGATGTGTATTATATGTTTACTTAATAATACTTGATGACCCAATCACCACTGTTTCCATGAGCAGACCATATGTCGGGCCTGTGGTGGGCGTATTGAAATACACTGTGGATAAACACAGTGTTGAATAAACAATAACCAGAACTGTTTAGGTGCGGGGGCTTGAGATATCTGCATTTAGAAATAACTCTAGCTAGGACTATGAATAAAGTGTCAACAGACACCAGCAGATTTAGTCATGTCTAGCAATATAGAAAACTGAAATAAAAGTACTTATACTCATGCCATGGAAATATACCAACAAATATACCAAGAAATCTTGTGAAAGGAAACAAGTGTTTGAATTCAAACAGCAGACCACTAAAATAAATGAACTAATTGTTAAGCAGTTCATTCAAATTCGCAAACTGTGATTCAATGATTGCCTCAGTAGGCCTTAAACAAGCAGTCACTGATGCGTTTCCTTAGTTTAAAATATCAGGAATAGAGGTTAGCAAAAGAAGTCTGCCTGTAGTCAGTGGAGGTGCTGAAAAGCGGCAGGCAGCGGGTTAGAGTCCACCTGGCACACAGCCTGAATCTCAACAGCCAAAACACACAGTCACAACCACAGGAGAGAGAAATTTGGAAAAGACCCCATGCAATGTGTTTCACTTCCCCCACTACTCCCTGAGATTGAACAATAACTTCAGACCCCTTTCTTCCTTCCACGATTCTCTCTCTCTCTCTCTCTCTCTCTCTCTCTCTCCATCTGTAATGCTGCATGCCAGCAGTGTGGATGAGGAGGACACTACTGGAAATCAACCAACAGAGAAAGACATCTAAGGCTTTTAACATGTTACTCTCATAATGTTCCATGATGAAAAAGCTTTTTGCTAAATTTAAATAAATTAAATAAAGTGTGGCAAATGAATAGCGAAAATCTAAAAACACCCATATTACAAAGTCCTGCTTGGGCTCACCAAGGAGGTTTATATAATATCTTGAGAAAGCTTTCCATTAATATTCCCATTCCTCTCAGAGGCAGCTGTTGGCTGGTGCAGGACACTTCACTATTGTTCAAAAGATTAGGGTCAGTAACTATTTTTTTATTATTCAAATGTACTCTTTTATTCAGCAACGATCCAATAAAATAGATTTTTGTAAATACTAATTGTAAATACTTTTAAATTTCAAATAAATTAAATGTTTTGAACTTGAATGTTTCTATTCATCAAAGAATCCTGAAAAAAAATGGATAATGCATTTTTGACAAAATAATATCAGGCCTAAATGTTTCAGTATTTTTAAATTGTAATAATATTTCACAACATTTAAATGCTCAAATCAAATAAATGCAGCCTTGGTGATTTCAAAGCCATGTACCTGAGCCACAGGACTCAGCCATGGGAACATCATGTCTATGGCTGATGACACCGCTGGAAGCCAAACCTTGACCTACTGAATATTTAACACAAGCCACGGCGCTGTAAGTCACTATTTTAAAAATGCTCTTTGAATTTTAACAGTTAACTCTAATTCATGAGTTATTTTACTACACACAATGACCTGCTGAGAGTGAGGCAGATTTCCCATTCATTCTCATTAATCCGGTAAGAAGATTGTCACTGTCAAAGCAATAAAAATAAAATACAGTGAAATGATATTTGGCATCTGATGTAAAAATAGATTAAATGACTGGTGTTCACATATTTTGGTGTTTGTGTGTGTGCCGGCCGGGGAGTTTGAGCTCTGCTCTGTCAGTCAATTTGACTTAATTTTAAGAGCACTGGCTCTGAAACTATATGATTGTGTGCATGTGTGTGCGCAACCGTGCGTGTGTACACTTCAGTGCACTAAACGAACTCCATCAGACTGATGATTTAACCATGCAAACCTATTTATACACCAAATGCAGACCTCCCCTGCAGGCAACACACTCACCCTAAGATAAAAACAAAAGGAATAACAGGCTATTTATTCTATTTCTCTCTCTTAATGCTTCACAGATGGGGACATAAAGCAGAATATTCACACAAAGTCTTAGCCAGTGGCTCAGACTATTTTTCTCTAACAAGGTAAGTTATGTACACCATTTTCATTAAAGAAAACGTCAATGCTACAAAACATTTGACTTATTGACATTATATCAATGTTGATCTAACCTACTTAGATATATAGCTAAATATATGGGCTATTAATGAATTCATATAAAACAGATAACAATAATAACCTGCTGGTAAAGGGGTATTCAGACTGAACCGTTTCAGTACACGGCTTTCAGCAATCTTTAACAGTTAACAGACTTGTTTTAAGTCTGTTAAAACTTCAATCTGCGTTCCCACATGAACATATTAAGTATTCAGTCCATTTTATCACGAAGTTCAAATGATAAATGCCATTTGACGCTTTTTAATGTGACGTGACTGATCACTGTAGGCACGTCAGTTCAAGCTGTGTTGATTATTATATCCAAAAATAAATAGCAAATGAATTTAGGCAAATAGTTTGGGCTCTGTTGTTAACCTTTAATATTATAGTATGTGCAAGTAAGGGCTCCCTACATAGTTTACAGCATTATCTTCAAGAAACTTTTAGAATAAAAATAAATAAAAAGCAATTTTGTTAAATTTCTGTACCGAACCGTGACTTCAAAACCGAGGTAAGTACCGAACCATCAGTTTTGTGTACCGTTACACCCCTACCTGCTGGTATATTTATCCACACACCAGCTAGAGAAGCTGTAAATTACAGTGTATCAGAGTTTCAAATGACCATTATAAGCTTATCAAATCAATCTGAAACTCAATCTTTTCCAACACATTTTATGGAGACTCCTCCTTGAGAATTCTCATTCCTACAACATACATGGAAAGTCTTTTAACCGTGGATTCATTACAGCAGGAAATGCACCAGGGTACAAGAGACGATTCCTCCTTTATACAGCTGCAACTGCATAGATTTAAGCTCTGTTACCCATGATTCCCAGCAGCCACTGATATTCGTTCCGTCCAGAAACTCTGCTACGGTATTGCACACAAAAAGGCAGAGTGACATCACTGCAGTCATGGTATATTACACTTCCAAACACTGCAGGAAAACTGGGTGACATAGAAAAACTAAATGCACATTTAAAATGTTTTATACTAGCTAGTAAATGTAAACAGCCCACACGAGTCTTTATTTGTATTTATAGCACAAAGCAATGCCATTTAAATACTAAGAATAGGTAAACTGCATGGCTCATTACTTTTACGAAATCTGATATTTTCGTTCACTTCCTTCACTGGTTTAATTCATATAACTCAGTCTGACAAATTAACACGTAATATTTCCAGATTCTGTTTTATTACTTGACCTTTGTCTGGTGCAAAGCTTCCATCACTGCTTTAATGCTGTTGCATTTCCCTTCACTCTGTGCTTACGGGTGGATGACAACATCATGCTTTATTAAGCTGTGCTTGTTTTCAGTGCCAAGAGGGATTAAAAAACCTAACCGTATTATAAATCATAGGTAAATAAAACCCAGAAAGAACATCAAAGCTACGTTCTCAGTTAAGCAAAGCATAAATTATGTGTGTGTAGAACAAATACAGATCTATTTAGTCACTGTGAGTAGGGATGGCTTTATTAACAAAACCTTGACCCGATGTCTAGCCTGCTGTGACCTGCATGATTGCCTCTCTTTTAGCGGGTTTCAGGTGCTGTAGGAAAGCAAGATTCAGTTCACCCTCCTCCACATGTCACAGTCTTAGCAACAACCTAATATTGCTGGAATAGTGCCAGTGTTTGCATCAGAAAATAAAGGGAATGTGGAAGACGTGTTAAATTTGCTTAAACTGTATAGGAATTAAGTAGTACTCAAAATATAATTTAAAACAATGACTTGGAATCATGAATCTGCATTCATTCTGCTTCAAGTATATTGCTAGAGAGAGCGATAATTTATGGTTATGATCCATTTCACTTCATTTCACTAAATGCTGCCATTGATTACTCAGTCCATATATTTAATAGCACCCATTTAATAGCACTAATTCATATACCTAATTAAAAAGATAGTTCACCCAAAAATGAAAATCAGCCCATGATTTACTCACCCTCAAGTCATCCCAGGTGTATATGACATTCTTCTTTCAGACGAATACAATAGTTCAGACGAATACAATAGTAAAAAAAATGCCATGGCTCTTCTAAGCTTTATAATGGCAGAGAATGGCTGTTTCTGTTTTGAAGTCCATAAAAGTGCATCTATCCATCATAAAACTGCTCCACACGGCTCCTTGGGGTTAATAAAGGCCTTCTGAAGCAAAGCGATGTGTTTGTGTAAGAAAAATATCCATATTTAAAATGGATCGTTCCAGCATATGACGTAGGATTCTCCAGTGAGAACATGCTAGTTCTTGTGAGAACCAAGTTTTGTTTTGCTCTATCCTCTGCGCTTCTGCATTCGCCACTGGAACTTACGCTACGCCTGCGTCCTACGTCATACTCTGGAACACCAGTCTCTCGTGAACGCGCAACTGACAGTCAGTGGAAGTTAGAGATTACAGTTTGTAAAGCTTTAAATATGGATATTTTTCGTACACAAACACATCGCTTCACTTCAAAAGGCCTTTATTAACCCTCTGGAGCCGTGAGGATTACTTTTATTATGGAACAGAAACAGCCATTTACTGCCATTATAAAGCTTGGAAGAGCCAGGACATTATTTAATGTAACTCTGTTCGTATTCATCTGAAAGAAAAATGTCATATACACCTGGGATGACTTGAGGGTGAGTAAATCATGGGCTAATTTTCATTTTTGGGTGAACTAACCCTTTAATCCTCAATGCAGATGTGGGTTTGTAAATCCATGTATATTAAAATGATAACTTTGGTACAGACTCATCAGTTGTAACTCATTAGTGCTGCATCAACAGATCTCCAACAAACATTAAGTAACAAGTTACTTAAGTACCTGCAGTTTCAGATTGAATTTTCTTTCTGTGGGAATACAGTGAAAACCCAGTCACATAACAAACAAGCTGCTGGGAAACCAGCCAACAGTTATACAGAGTGAGAAGATTTGACATAAAAGGTAAGGAGCTGTGAAACCGGCTCTCTTTCATGTTATACAAAATTCATATTTGTTCTGATAAAACTTAATGGATCACATGGAAGTACAACATTATCCACTGATGTATCTGTTATGTCATGAAGTAAGGGAACAAGACTGTAACAAAAAAAGCAGCTCCAGCTGAAGGTCTTTTGGGATTTGAAGGTCAGCATGCAACTGGACCCTTAGGATGTCCAGTAACAAGCACATCATAGTCAGGAGACTGATAACATGGAGAGGGACCGCTGAGCCAACGGCACACACTGACCTAAATCATGTCACACAAACTCACCGTGGATACTATACTGGGATATCCCGGTGGGGCACCACACTTTAACACAATACAATAAAAATACAAAAGAAAAGAGTTGGCAACAAAACCATAATATTAAGCCATGGTACTTCAGATTTTGACAGAGCATCTATAGAGATGAAATTTTCACTAGAATATCCTTTTGCAACTTACACTACACTTTGATAATAATAACTAACAACTCAATTTTAATGTCTTTAGAGACGATTTTGTGACAAGTACATTTATTACAAATAAGGTTTAGGATTTAGGGTTCATTTCATATGGATCACTCTAATATTTAATAATTATACTTAAATGAGTTTGTTGAAATGAGTCTAGCTACACCTTATGTAGTTCTATGTATATGCTTCTCACAGCTGTTGGGCATGGTATATGCAGCTATGTATTGTGAGACATCTGATCAGATTTACTGAGTTATTTTAGAGTATTAACAGGTGCTCTTGCACCATCTTGAGTGAAGCACACACACACACACACACACACACACACACACACACACACACACACACACACACACACACACACACACACACACACACACACACACACACACATGTTGTGTTTCCATGTTTTATGGGGACATTCCATAGGCGTAATGCATTTTATACTGTACAAACCGTATTTTCTATCCCCCTACACTGCCCCTGTCCCTAAACCTACCCATCACAGGAGACATGCTGCATTTTTACATTTTCAAAAACATCACTTAGTGTGATTTATAAGATGTTTTCCTCATGGGGACCAAAAATGTCCCCACAAGGACAAGGATTTTGGATATTGCCATCTTTGTGGGGACATTTTGTCCCCATACCGTAGGGATTAGCAGTCCACACACACACACACACACACACACACACACACACACACACACACACACACACACACACACACACACACACACACACACACACACACACACACACACACACGTTGTGTTTCCATGTTTTATGGGGACATTCCATAGGCGTAATGCATTTTATACTGTACAAATCGTATTTTCTATCCCCTACACTGCCCTGTCCCTAAACCTACCCATCACAGGAGACATGCTTCAGTTTTACTTCTTCAAAAACATCACTTAGTGTGATTTATAAGATGTTTTCCTCATAGGGACCAAAAATGTCCCCACAAGGACAAGGATTTTGGATATTGCCATCTTTGTGGGGACATTTTGTCCCCATACCGTAGGGATTACCAGTCCATACACACACACACACACACACACACGTTTGTTTTTGTGAAATGTGGGGACATTCCATAGGCTTAATGGTTTTTATACCGTACAAACCATATTATATATCCCCCTACACCTAAACCTATCACAGGAAACTGCACATTTTGTACTTTTTTCCCAAAAAAACTCATTCTGTATGATTTATAAGCCTTTTGAAAAATGGGGACATGGGGTAATGTCCTCATAAGTCACCCACTCCTTGTAATACCTATGTCATACCCATGTCATTATATACATTTGTGTCTTGATATTTATCACAAAAGCAAACACACACATTTGTAGATGATAAAAAGAAAGAAAAGAAGCATCATTCTCCTTCACTGTTGGTCTGTGTGGCTCTGATTAGACCATATGTCCTGTGCCAATAGAAAATTCTGTTTAGTTCATTGCAAGGGTCAGCTACCCATCATGGTAGAGTTCAAATGAAATGTGTCAGTGCAAAACTGTCTTGAAGAGGAAAGGCTCTGAGGTAGAATGGTAAGCAAAGCAAGATTAGAGAAAAGAATGAGGGCTGGTTATTTAACAGGGAAGTGCTCTTAAAATTGCATGAAAAGGTTTACACAATCAGGATCAAAATGAAAGGAAATCGAATTTTCGCAAGTCTCTGCCACACAAAAGCTCTTCCAAGAACACCACCATCAAATTACATGTTCACACTCTTACACACGCAGACAAATGTGGCAGAACAAAGTGATTTTAAATAACTAAACACACTAAACTATCTTTAACTTCAATATCCAGACATATATATTTGAACAACAAAACTCTTTAAAAGATAAAGGGATGATGATGATAGCTCTTTGTCTGCTTGTAAGAAACCTATGGAAGAAAGAGAGTTGTTTTACACAATTGGAGGGACATACTGTGCAGCCCCACCACTATACTATATCTGAAATGGCTTTCATTTTTCATTTCAACCAAACAGCCACTGCTGCAATTTAATTTAAATAACATACAGATTTAATTACATTTAGGGCATGCTCACACTAGGCACTGTTGCCTTCTAGTGAAACAAACCCGACTTTGGGGGTCAAAGGTGCTCGGGCACGGTTCAGATTGCCCAGTGTGAGTACACCCTTAAATTAATTTGTGTAAAAAGCAAAAAAAGCAATCTTACTGTGATTGTAATTAAATATATATTTTTTCAAATGTCTAGAGGCGGCACAATATATGTTGATGGTAGAAAGTCATACCCAGTGAATCCAAGGTCACTTCAAGGGCACTATGTTTCACTGTTCTCAAAGCATAAGGGGTCTTTGTCTTATAAGTATTCAAAAAAACTCAAGCAACAACATAATCATTGTAGGCTTAAGGTGATTGAAGACATTCTTTCTCATTTCTGTATAATAATCTTTTATGATAGCACTGAGGTCACCTATCACTTGCTGTGTCTGCTTAGGATTGATAAGTATGTGTTTCACTCAGCAGAATGGGCCTCTCTTTAATACTAGGGTCCATTTGGTAGGAAAAAAGCATCATAGGTATTTATTACTCCCTGAAGGGCTTTTGTAGCATGAGGCTAAGGATTATGGCCCAGCGTGTTCAGAGGCAACAATCTATGGCCTCTCAGAGGATCTGTTACAGAGTATTTCTGAATACATAGTATACAATTTAAATGCTGTGGGCTATTTGTGGATAAATGTCAGAAGAGTAAGTGAAAAATGTTAAACATATCAAGAGCAAATAAGTATTTTCCTGTAAAATAATCCTGAATCAATATGATAACAAGAAAAGATGAGTTGAGAAGAAAATGCGGATAAAAAGAATGATAAATATTATTGCTAAGATTATATAGACACACACACAAATACCATAGACTTGACTATGATTATTTTTGAAGTTTTCACCAGCACCAGCAAAATTTCCAAACTTGATTTTATAAACATGGATCTTTATTAAAGTGTAAATTAAAAAATCTGTCTTAAGATTTGTGGCATTATAGGACTTACTATATTCAACTATCCTATATGTTACTATATGCTACCATATTCTTTTCTGAATAAATCGATTAGATCATACAACGTTTATATTTGTGCTTAAAATACAGGTAAATACAGGCCCTGTCTTTATGAATTTATCTCTGCTGCTCTAATGATAAGGCCATTTCACAGTCCAAGACAAAGCAGCAGATGATCCTTTCTATATTTATATATATGGAGGGAAAAGATATTTGCAAAATGCTTGCAAAGTTTCTCTGGAAACACAAAAACATTAAAACATATTTTTTCTTTGACTTTCTTTGACAGAAATATAAGCTGTCACACATTTGTAGCTAAAGGGTGCATATATTAGTAACCAAAAGGTACATATTGGTACCAAAAGTGTATATTAGTACCTAAATGGGGCACGTTAGACCCTTTTTAAAGAGTACCGTCCCAGTGACAGTTTTTGTACCATTTTTAGTGAGCGTTTTCCATCACCATGTCCCTTTAGGGGCTTTTTGTATGACAATGTCTCTATGGTAATAAGGACCCTATGAAGTCAAAACCAAAAATGAAAACTTACTTTGTTCTGTGGAACCAAAATAATACAATGAATGTCAATGGGGTCCAAAGTTTAGTTCCTAACATTTTTAAAAGCTTTCAGCAGAAGAAGACATACAGGTTTGAAATGATTTAAGATTAGTAAATGACATCATTACCAATTTTAAGTATCTCTCTAACTGAAGCTTTTTTGGCTAGAGAAGAAGAGAAAAGAATTAGACGATCCCTTCAATACCCCTAATCCAACTTCCCAATATAAAATATATCAGCACATGAAAACCTATACTCGTCAAGCAATTTCATGTGGTTCTGAGAGCAAGACGATAAAAAGGCATTGCAAAACGTAGGTCTTATAACTCATGACCCTATATTACCTAATCCCAAAAGACACCCCTCCCCCAACTCTACAAAAACCAAACCATAACAGTCCACACAACCGTCAGCTCCAAAAATCATTTCAAAAGTGACAGGTATCTCAAAATCCATTTGAGGAGATAAGAAAGAAATTCCATCCCATTCCAGATTGTGGAAATGTGTGTGTATGTGTGTGTGTGTGCGTGTGAGAAAGAGTGATAAAATATGTATGTCTCCGCTCAGTGGCGGTGTGGCGTTCTCCATGGCTGACTTTAATTACAGATAGAAGATAATCCAGCTATAGTGACTGGAAAAACACATGGAAAGGGAAACTAACAGGCACACACGCACACAGCAGAATAGAAAGATAAATGATGATGTGTCATAGAACAGTCATGGACGTACAGGAGAATACGGTGGCCCTTCGGTCAAAGTGGCAATGAAGGAATGAAATCCTTCAGCTCATTCCCCCACGCAGGAGTCAACATTAATGTGCATCTCTGTGTGTGTTCCTGTGTTAGGCTAATTGATGAAAAATGGATGGACTTGTTCTTTTTTTAAAATATTTCATAACGAGCCCTTGAGCTACTCAGTGGCCCAGAAATTCTAATTAATAAAGATTCCCTCACTTGCTCTCCCTCTCTCAGTCACTATCTCAGTGATTTGTTTTTCCACTCTACCAACACCATTTTCAATTTAATTAAAAGACAGAGATAAAAATGGCTTAATCTGAAATAGAAAAAAAAAAAAAAAACCCTCAGTAATGAAGGTGAACACACTCTTTTACACACACATTCACCGGCAAAGTGATACAACTCTTGAATTTGACCTCTAACCTCCTAATTTGATACAAAATCAATCCACTGATATCCGTTGGGTTTAGGATGTGAAGAGAATTAGAACAAAGCACACAAACACAAACGCCCACGTTTCCATGGTGATCAATAAGCATAGTTGCAGGATTTTGTTAAAAGCTAAAATTATGGTATCAAACGGTGATACTTGTAGCTCTAAGATAATTTATAAATCATTTAAATATAATTCAAAGATAAACAGAACAAAGCTAATGATAGTTTACACTGGACTGGGTTCAAATGAAAAATACTGTTGGACACACACTCATAATATGGCAAAAGATTAGATGATCAGTATTGCAAGTATTTTGAAAACCGGGCTGAAGTAAATGGCCGGATAGGACTGCTCAAATCACAACAGGACAGTGAAAAAACATACACGTCAAGAGGAAAAAACAGAAAATTCAAGAATGAATATTAAATCAGTCTAAATAAAGAACACAGCAGGACATTAAGGGACTGATTACACACTAAATCACTGTTGAGCTGTCTGAACAAATAATGATGTAAGCACAACAATTCTAATCTGATATTTGTAAACAGTCACCCATCATTTTGCACATGAATGACACCACAATGTCATAAATACAAATCGTTGCAGAGTCATAACTATGCATGTTTCCCAGCTTGAAGGCATGTGAAGCTGTCTGTAAAAGCAGAGCTATATTTTGGCTAGAATAATGAATCCCTGCGGGCTCACACACAAAAAACTGACAGACTGCAGCTCTATTAGAGAGAGGTCAGCCTGAGAATCTGACCAAGTGTTCATCTACCCCAAAGACACACATACCCATACATTTAAGGAATAAACAGCTCAAGATACATATATTCAAACCAACATATACTTTATTTAAAAAAAGAGTCAACAAAAATAATGAAAGTTCTGTCACTATTTACCCTCATGTCATTCCAAACCCGTAGGCTGTTTTTTTTTTTTTTTTTTTGCTTCTTTTTTTTTTTATATGGAGCACAATGGTAGAAAGAAAAATATTCAGAAATATACAATAAAATATCCATAAAATGACTGTGATTACATCTGTTAAGTTAAAAAATGGACAAAGAACAAAACAACAAATACTTGAGCACTATATTAGGCCTAATATTAAATCAAAATGGGATTTTATTGCTGTAGTTTTTATAAATGATTTGAATCATCATATAAATATATTTTTTGAATGTTTAATAAAAATAACTATCCCCTTCCTCTTGCAGTGGCGTCTACTGGCGCGAGCAGGACAACCTGTCACTCACATGAGATCACAGTTATGGCAAACCACAACCATCCAACGATTCAACCAATTCCCAAATTATGTCCAGCCCTATGTTATTTCTTATTCGAAAAGCTGTTTCACTCAGATATGCATGACAATAGGGAATAAAACATTACCATAAACTTCCTTTTCATTCCAGCTTCAAGCCATATGATGATCTATTTGCAGAGGTAGGAAAATAGAGCACAAGCCATATTGACCAATTGTACGGTGCATTTTTAGCCATTTTTATAGATTATCATAAAAATAAACTGTGTAAAGATTCTTCAAAATTTTCCCTGGGATTGGACCAATATGTGGAGGACAGAATATTCATATTTGGGTGAACTACCCCTTTAAGAGCCATAAAGGGTGGTGTATGTGTGTGTAGATATACACAAAAATATTGTGTATGTTAACTATTGTGTTTGGTGCATAAGGGCATTTTTTAAGCGGTTTCATATTTATTGTGGTCATGAAAAACACCTATACATACACACACACACATACACACAAAGACTTCAGCGGTGGATGTCTATAATAAGAGCCAGCAGACAGCTTGTTCGCTCTGTTCAGTGTGGCATATCGATCTGATTCTCCACTGTGATAAACCGAACATGTGTCCCTGTGGAGCACTGTGGCATTGTTCAAGAATGAACACAAACGTGTGCGCGCACACACACACATTCAAAAAAAGCAATATGTGTAGTGCTATTGTTTTTTAAAAGAGGAACCAAGATATCTGTTCTTGACATCATGAATGCTTTTAAATGTCTGTCTGCAGTCCATCTCTTCAGAGTGCAATCAAGAGATTTAAATGTTGTCCTGTACAAAAGACAGCACATATTCTCTTGTCAATCCTCAGCAGGATCGTCTGCACTTGCAGTCATTGTTCATGTCTAAAGTATGCACACGGCAGCTTTTTCTGTCATGACCTCACCAATCCATCTCCTTTAGTCTGACAGCTCACTCATGGTCAGTCTCCATGAAGACACCTAAATGAAGCACCGTTAGGAGACGGCTAAATTAAACACTATGGGAAATCTGACAGCAGGTTATTTGACCAATACAACATTCCATCAGATCATTCCTTGTACCAATGAGATCAGCATCGACTCAAAAGAGGTGGGAGTTAGTTTTGTTCAAGGGGTCATTTGATGGTTCTAAAAAGAAAACTATTTTGAGCATTTGGTTTAATGTAATGTGTTTATGCGGTTTTAGGTTAGAAAAAAACAAAAAAACATGTACAGTTACACATACTGTACATTATTGTTGCTCCTCTATGCCCTTCCTTTATGAAAGGCATTGATTTTTACAAAGCTCATTGTTCTGAAAAGTGTGTGTGCTCTGATTGGCCAGCGATCCAGTGCATTGTAATTGGCCCGAATACCTTAAGCGTCTGACGGAAATGTCACACTTCTTACCATATTTGGAACATCAGCTCCCAAAGCAAAGCAATACAGATGATAATGTCGATCCTGCCTGAATCTGATCCGGATGATGAAGATGACCAACGTTGCCAGCGTGACTGACCCAGACAATATCAGATTGGTAAGTTTGCAGTTGTTATCTTAAAAACGGAAAAGACGTAGAAACGGTCTGTGCTCTCTCAGGTGCTAGAAACTGTCCTCCGAAAAATGTGCAGCACACAGTCGAATATTTGGGTTGTACTGTTCTGTAACTAAACAATGTTGTAACTAAAGCTTAGCCACTGTTTTCTAATTGTCTCCTCTTTTGGAAGGCCAAACAATGTAGTTTGTCTTTCACACCGGAAAACATATCAAAAACAAGGAATATCTCTTTGGGTTTGAGACTTTGAGCTTTGTAACTCTGCAGGTCTTATACATGCACAAACAGCAACATAACGCACTAAAGAGAAAGCAAAACAAGAAATTGCATCATATGACCCCTTTAATTTTATTCATGTCATTTCAACTTTAATGAACCATTAGACACAAATGATTCAAATTACACAAACCATTATCTTCCACAAAAACACATGTAGTAAAGAAATGTGTGTATGCCACAATTAATCTTCATTTATTAAGAAATGACTGGTCTCCTGCTGATTCTGTTGTTTATGCCACAGCTGATTGGGCAATGATTCAGAAACGGTAGTGAATAATGATTTTAAGCCATACTAACAATGACAGATCTTTTCTCTAATTAATGCATCTACATGCATGATCTCATGAGAATATGTGTGTATTTTTACCTAAAGTGCAGTTCTACCACACATACATTTACTTACGTTTTTATACACGGTGAAACATAAAATACTGATGTATTGACAGCACTAAAATGTATTTACATTTGACGGCACTAAAACATCGCTGTAATCCAAATCTTAAGAATCCATACGTTTGCGAGGAACAGATCCATATTCAGCCCTTTATCCAGCGATCTTCATCTCCATCCTCTGCAGTGGCTAAATGTCAAATCCCGCCCTTGTTATGATGATAAATAAAAAAAATTATAATTGCGCCGTCAAGAAGCGTTACGACATGTTTTACGGCAGTGATATCAAATGCTCATTGGTTCTCGCCTGCTTCGTCACAGATTGCAACATGCCATGTTTCAGTCAATGTACATTTGAAATTGGGAAACATACGTTATATAAACATATTAACAATGAGACCAGGCTGAACATTTAGGGGCTGCACAAGTTATTTTAAATTTGTATATTTCACAAAATAACAGATTTAACTGCATTTTTGATCAAATAAATACAGCCTTGGCGAGCATAAAATACTTCGTTCAAAAACAAAACCTAGATACATGTTCAACTATCTAAAAAGAGTTGCATCAGCCAGCAACAACCAATGTCTTTTTTTTTCACTTAAACTGATGTTATTCATGTGGGTGATTTTTTTTCTTTGTGTTTTATTTGTCAGCTATGAAACTGACGTATTGTCTTCTCATCCTAATCTTGTTTCCTTCTCTATTTCCAAATCACAGTGAAGTTCTTATTTCGGTTTTGGCATCCTGTATTTGGCTGTTATGATGTGGTGCATGAAAAATCCACCCAAACCTATCATCAAACTTCTAGTCAAGACTGGCTATCTCTCCCTGCAGATAAAAACATCAATTTCCGCGAAGTGTTAGGAGATGTTACCAAATACCAATTTCATACTTCCTTGTCTCTGTAAATTGTCCTTTTCCTCTCAAATCTGATCCTCACTCTACCTGTGCTTCAGTGGACAGAAGCTATTGGTCGCCTTCCAGCTCTGACATAGAGCCTCCAAAGAACAACACTAGAGTCTCACCATTTAAGACTGTCTCAACTTTAAGCCCAGTCTATCTAGAAGGATTAAGTTGATGGCTTCTGCAGCTGCTGCCACCGAGGAAGAGAATACGTTTTTAGGAGAGATGACAAGTAAGAGTAGATCAAAAAAAGGTAGAATTAACCTTGAGCAAACACACACTGAAATAAAACCCAAATACATCCATAAAAATACTATATTTAAATAATATAATACAGAGACACAAACGACATAGGCATTGTCAGATATCACATACTTATTACATGACAGTCTATGGCCCTTTATCAATTCAATGTTAAATTACCATACCCAGCCCTCCCATTACACCACATGAGTGTTTAAAATGGCCCTCCATTAGTGGGTACTGGGACTCATTAAGACATGTGAGATGACACATGGATGATGTGTCTTAAATTCCTCCCTGTGGAACTGCCACATCAAACATATGGCCAGTGTAGGGGGGAACAGCTGTGAGTGAGTGTGTGTGCGCGCATGCAGGAACATGCTGATACATGTGGAGTTAAAGATTGGGATCTGCGTGTGTGTCTGTCTCCCAGCAGAGAAAGACATCCAAGGTCAGTGTGACCCACAGCTTGAGCTTTGACAAACATCTCACACTTCGCACTGGCTGCGTTTCAGATTATTACACAATTAAGGTAAAGTTGTATTTGTTGTAACAATTATAACGATGACATCAACATAGCATCATTGTATTAAAATGTATGAAATAATAATTACATATTATTGTTGTTGTATGTAATAACAGCAATAACAATTAATTATTTGTACATTTTAATAAAACAATGCTTATCTTAATATTGTTTCATAATAATAATTTGACTTTAATAAATTAACATGATCATCATCATTATTATCAAATGAGAAAGTGTTCAAACAACAATCTGAATATTTGAACATATGTAATAAATATATTTTGATAATTAAACGTAAAGACTAAAATGACTAAAAGATTCAAATAAAAGCATTCTGAGTCTGACATTCAGAAAACATTCCAAATTTCAACATTAATGCCAATCCTTCCATCAACCATTACAGTGGTCAGACAATTTCCCAGTTCATACCTCACAACATACAAATGACAAATGAGTGTAAATTCTGTGCTGTTTCTATTCATACTGAAATAAAGAACTGAAAAAGACAGAGGCATGTTTGAGTCACTCATTCATGTCTTTAAACTGATACATATATTTCATGCTATGTGCAAGTAGTCTACCAGTTCCTGCTGTAGACTGTAGAGGTCTGAACATTTGCTGTGCAGTTTAAAGGCAGATAAAAAAGAGAGTGAACAGATCCCCAGGAGGGAAACATATGGTGAAAATAAAAGCATCTCTAATTGCATTTCAGTTCAGGGGCCTTAATCAGACTCCTATTTCAATTAACTCCAACACTCATCATTCAGAATTAAAACTGACTGCTGACAGCAAAGTCATTTACTTCAGATGTGACTCATTCTACGTGTCCACTGGTGCAGAAGATACATGCTCAAAATACCAGAGACCTGCTGCTGTGGGTGTTTGTCTGGAAAATGTGTGTCAAGGGAGGCTATTTCAATAAGTGAGCTATGTGAGCTATTATGAATACTGTAACTAACTGCATATTAATGAAATTCAAACTGCATTTAATTAAATATATTAAATATGTGATTCAAGCATCGAATCTTACTAGAAACAGTATGATACATGTCACTTCTTTTCTTTGGCTTTTGCATGCTTTCACGTTTCTCAACTTTTTGACACTGTTTCCACTTGCCCTGCTGTCAATCCCACAATCCCTAAGTGAGCCTGCCTCTCATCTCCCACTGAGAATGAATAAAGAACACTCACTTACATCCGCTCACTCAGCGCCAGTTGATACATACAGTGACTACAATCATAGTGACTGACTGTTTCAACTTCAATTGACTATATTTACTCCACTTTTAATGCACACAACACTATACGCTTGTAAAATATAAAAGCCTCTTTCTAATAACCTCTGCTCCAATGAACATATAAACATACATGCACATAATAGAACAAATGTGCAATTAACATGAAAATGCAATCTTAAAGTCAGATTAACTGATTATGTCAGTCAATAGACATAATCAGTCAATAGACATAATGCACATAAATGAAGCTAATTCTATTTGAACTCTAATAAAACTTTCCTGGTAAAACATTTATAGACATCAACACTGTAAACACAATTGCACATCATGCTATTTTGATTTAGGACACATCTGATTAAAAATGACATGAAATATAACACATTATTACACTATTTTGATTTGGATGATGGGAAAGCGTGCAGTTAGCTGCAGAATGTTTGAGTCAGACAGGTTTGGTGATAACTCATTCCAACATCAAAGGAGGGAAATGATGACTGTAATGATTGTGTGTTGATTCCTTTATATCTATTCAAAGTTGGAGTGACAACAAAAAGCATTCCTCACTTAATAGGTTAACCAAACCAACAATCTTGTCTTATTGCTATTGGCAATTGCATTGTTGCGGCGTGAGCCAACATTCATTCCTTTGGTACATCTAGGTACATATTTTTGGTATGAGTTTGCCAGTCTGTGAAAACACACAGACACAAGTGCATGCTGGGAAAATGTTCAATTTTCAAAATTCACCAGACACATATGCAAGCACAACATTTGCTTAAAGGACAAGACAATTAGGGAAACTGCATGTCTATTTGCATATAAAATAAAAAATGTTCGAGCCTTTTGTACGTGTATAATAGACTGTATAGTGTATATTGGTAGATAATCAGTGCTGGTACCAATAGAGGTCACATCATTTTGCTGTCATCAAACTGTAATCAGTGAGGATAATCCATTTCATACCAGTCAATACACCTCAATTACAAAAGAGCAGACAATTATTGCTCACCAAGATGTTTCCAGTAGAACAAATTCACTATGAAGACACAATTACACATGCAAACACACACCAGCACACAGATCAATACGTCATGCTTATGACATTTGTCAGACTCCATTGAGCCCCATTATTGTGTGCATGAAGCACAGCACGTTTGACACCACTGGCATGGGTTTCATTTCAAATCTGTCTATATTTGACACAACCTGTCATATGACACTGTTAGCCATAGAGTGTGGCCATTTCCACTGATCCAGATCTCATTACTATAGAGCTACATTATTTCCCACCACCCGTGCAATACATGGTGGGCCAAGACCACACTGAACCTTTTAAAAAGTGGTTGTGATATTCAATATATAAAATAACTCTAATTATCACAGGTGTAATATACACAGCAGCTTAAATACCTCCAGGATTATTGTTCTTACCGGTAATATAAGATCTATCATCAAAACCCTCAAGGTACTTTTAAACTAAAGAGCTCTGATCCAAAAACTAATGCTAAATCTGTGAATCATAAAATCAGGAAAGTGCCTTTAGCAGTAAGGCAATTCCTTTGATAATCACAAAAAGATAACTACTTGTATTGGGCACATGCCTGCATGCATGTTGAAGAGCTTTGATCACTATCAACATCTACATGTAAATGTCAAGAATGATGTTGGTTCTTTCTAAAACATTTATTACGCCAACCCAGATGCATAACAACTATTATAAAAGGAAAAGGGGGATTTAGTAAAAAATGTACCAAATCCTTCCATTTAAAAATAATAATTTCATTTTCAGGGCAGTGTAATCCAACTTGCGCTCACCTACTTACACCTGACTTTTAGCAGTGGACAGTAACAAAGTTTTTTTTTACTTTGTTACTGTACTGAAGTACATTTTTCGAGTATTTTTATTTAGGGGACCTTTTACTTCACTACATTCCAAAGCATAATATACTTTTTTCTCCACTAGATTTAATAAAAACATGTCATTCCTTGTTATTTTCAACTGGAGAAATCATCACCCACTCTGAGACGCAATAGCAATGACCGATTTGTGAACGCGCTGATTCTTTTCAGTTAACCTGTTAAATCGGTTTGCAAATAGCATGATTCATTTGTGAATTGGACCAATTTGATTGCATCTGTTCTTCGAGTAAACAACTCACTGATTCAAATGATCCAGTCAGAGTGAGTCTTCAGGTAATAATTCACTGAATTCACACGTCTGACTCAAAAATGAGCCAAGAACAGAAGATCCTTAGAGCTCAAATGTGCGCACGACTAATGAAGCGAAAAGTAAGTTATTAATGTCGAATTTTAGAACTCTTATTAAGTCATTGTATGGAATTCTTGAATGTGGACATGTCCACATCTGTGTATTACTGTATGAACTTGGTAGGTTTTATTAAAAAAATTAAATAATGGAAAATAATGACGTAAGTGGGCGTGTCTCTACTTTTATTCACTTTTGTTTTATATTAACTATTCAATCAACCATCACAAACTAACGTTAAGAGTTAGAGTAATCAATCGTGTCCATTTTAAATGAAATATCGATTCTAATCCGTTTCTGACGATCCTGTCACGTTAAACCCTCCCAGGTCTCTCTGCTTTTCAATCACAGTCATTATACAGAGTTGGCGCATTTCTCACTCCGCGATCTGTCAATCAATGCGCGCATGGTTTTCGTTGGATAAAGGCAATCAATGCCTAGCCAATGCCTTGCCAGCAAAGGTTTGATTGTCGGACGTAGTAACCAATCACAAGGCATTATCTTACGCTGTGTTTGTAAGCATTATTGGTGAATACCCCCCTACTCACCATCTCCATGGCAGCCGGGCGACTGCTTGTCAGATTGCGCAACACCGCAGTGGAGCACGCAGACTCTATGACAGACTGTTTTTATCAACTAAATGAGTTTTTTACATTTTGTAAATTCTGTAAATAGTTCATTTAGTTTTTCAGTAACTGTTAATTAATTATAATCAGCAGTTTATTGCAGATTTATTTGAATAAAAAGCTACTCTTTACAATTACAAATGTTCTAAAATAAAAGGCCTTTTGGAAAGGACGCCTAGTCTTTTCTTGACATAAAAGTTTTCAGTAGCTACATTTTTTATAGCCTGGATGCCAGCCGAATTTAGCCCCGCCCACAAATTTTGAAACTGTTCGGACCAATGAAATAGTCAGGGCGGGATTTAGACGATGATGGACAGATGATCAACAGTAACGTAACCATCCACGTCATCAAAGGTGCTTTGGGTTGAATTTGCTCTTATCCTAAACGGAGAACTTGTTCGTATATGCATTCACCTTCACTATTTCTCTCAGAAACGATGATCGTGTTGGTAAGTACTCTGTGTGTCCTTAAATTATGTTATTACAAAACTTGCAAAGATCGTTTACACTCATCTTTTTCTTATAACGTTACTTAATCCAGCGGGCGTGCAGACAGGGTTGCCACGTTTTTTTGCAATGTCGTGCACAATTGCTACTCAAAACTATAGCCCAAAACATTAACTTTCCGGGGGTTTTCCGGAAATAAATGGCGTTTGGTTGGCAAAATATGTTATTTTGGCAAGGTTGCCTGCTAAAATTCGCATTCCTGGGTTTATATAATCACATAATTGGGGTCGCTTCAACCCGCGGACATGGAGAAAAACACGGACTTGACAACACAGTGCAGTTGAGTTCTGTTGACATTTGACAACTAACGTTACGCGTCGCTCCGTTGCTCTGATTGGTTGTGGGTCTATCCAATTGAGGTCTTTCCTGGCTCGGTTGAAACACGCCCCATAATCAAAGCCCAATGGAGCGCTACCAGACTCATATTCTGACTAGAATTGAGTATGGCCACGCCAGGCTACATTTTTTAGAGAATCATCCTCAAATTTAAATCAAAACATGATCAGACATTCAGTTTTATATCATGGTTATTTTCAGGACCTCAACATTAAAATCTCATAATTTTTTCCCTAAGTGAATAATAATTTAAAAAACGTGAGTCACTTACATGTATATTTACATGTATATTACTCTGTTCATATACAACTTTGAGGTATTATGACTCTTGGGTAACAGTATTTGTGTCTAGTTTTAAGACCAGATTTATGAATATAGACCATAGGGTTTAAGAGCTGCAGACATTTTGTCGTTTTCAGAAAATTTTCAAAAATCGGGGCGCTGGTTAAGAGGTTAAAGGGCACCTATTATGCAAAACTCACTTTTATAAGGTGTTTGAACATAAATGTGTGTTGGCAGTGTGTGTACACAACCACCCTATAATGGTAAAAATCCAACCACTCATTTTTTTTAAATCTCCATTAATCATAAGCAGTGTCTCAGCACAAGCTGTTTGCAGATTCCTGCAGTGTGACGTCACACTGCAACGGCCCTGCCCGCGAGTGTTGATGGACACTGCACTGTCATATTAGTGTAGACCCCGCCTTCAGAGAGTAGTACACAGTCATCCATGTGTATCTTCTCACCAGAGCATTAACAGCAGCATTCAAGTAAGAGATGTGTTCTTTTTAGTGGTGGGCCGTTATCGGTGTTAACATGCTGCGTTAACGTGAGACTCTTATCGGGCAATAAAAAAAATATTGCCGTTAATCTATTCTCAAAGTTGGGTTGGGAGCTGGGTCTATACTACGCAAGCTATGATGACTTTCACAGTGATATTTTAGCGCGGATGTATAGCTACCTAGCCGAATTGCACTGTAGGGAGCGAGAACGAGTCTTCGAACCTGCGTGTATGCTGTGAAATTACCACATCAAGCGTGAACGCTGTCTTCCGAACTCGGGCGCGCACCCGCGAACCGTTCTCGAGTCCTGATGAGCGTGACTGACATACTGCAAGCAGAGAGCTGTACATCTCATTTCTGCTCATCGTCAGCGTTCTTTAGAGCATTTGCAGTACATCCGCGGCAGATAGACGCAAGTGCCATTACGTACTGAAGCTTTGGTAACAAAACTAACGGTTCAAAAACAAAAATATAAAAGTTAGGTGAACAACGCTATTCATTCTGCCACCTTCTCGCTCGATGTTGTTACCAAGTAACCAAGTTGGTCCAGGCAATCGAACCAAGTGTGAAAGCACCAGTCATTATTTGAGTAGCACATATATTCTGAATGCCTTCGGGCAGAATTCATATGAGCCATTTTAATTTTAGATTAATCTAGATTAATTTCAAAATCACAGTGAGATTAATCTAGATTAAAAAAAAAATTATCTATGCCCACCCCTAATTCTTATTAAAGCTACTAAAGTTCATTCATCAAGCGCAGTGAGTGATTTTCTGTTGTTTGGTTCATATTAACAGCAGATAGAGCAGTGCTGTATTACACCGCTTTCACTTTAGTAACGACAGATGGATCTAATATACACACGAGATTTCTGTAACTGCATATGTGCACAGGCACAACCAACTGTTTTCATTTGAACTTTGTGTGTTTCTGACATTACCTTGTGAGCATTTGGCAGTTTAACCGCAATAACATATGCAAGAGAACTAGTTTAATGACTACTCACGGATTTGCCGACATCCAGCCCTCTGTGCGCATGCGTCAGGGGCATGTGCATGTGTTTAAGTTGAGAGCGATAAGGCTTTAAAATGCACGCAGATGATAATATTCAAAAATCAAGGACTTTTGTACTTTTACTGGAGTAATATTTTATTAGGGTATCTGTGTATTGATTTGTGTACTTCATCCAACATTGCCTTTTAGCAAGGGCGTAACCAAGTCTTGAACATTGGGGGGGAGTGGGACCAATTTAAAGAAGCAGAACAGTAGATGGAATTCTAGGTCTAATTCTGGTTGGGAAACAATCCTTTTAGGACTATTTGCAAACAATATTTGCGTCAAATATATTAGTCCTGAGATTCTTTGCATTAGTAAATAAATACATAGATCTGCTGTTGACATTTGAATTCTCTAGCGGTCTGGTTTTGTAAACCGCGTCAAAGGTTCCAGGTTCTAATCCGCCCTCATATAGTTTTTTTTTTCTTCTTCTTCATTAAAATCAAAGATGTTCATCAATGATTGTATATTAAGAGCAAGTGCATTTTGTTTTATGATTTCACAGGAAAGAATAGAGTCTCTCTTCGCAACAGCACTAAGCGATAGATTGATGCGCTCATCTGTTTGAAGACATGAGCCAAAAGAGAACATAAACCCCAACTACTTTGATTTGATTGGTTATCTCAATCATTTTGACATTGATGAGCGCTGTTAGACCACTGAGGCAAACTAGACTAAAAGTGTAACTTTTAAACCTTTTTGTCATCCTATCATACAGAGCACTGCACAATGAAGTGCAGCAGAGCAGTGCAAAAATGTAAAATATTGGGGGGGACAATTTGACAATAATTTCTAATTATTGGGGGGGGGGGACTTGTCCCCCTCAATGTCTATGGTGGTTATGGCCCTGCCTTTTAGTAAGTCACTTATATGGCGAAAGTGATATCACAATTAATACAAATAACAAAAACAAAAAAATCACCTAGCGCAGTTTGTGCTGAGCTGCTGACAGGCATTAAGCTTCCTGAGGAGAGAAGAAATGTAGAGCAAAAGTGAAGAAAAGTCTTTGTTGACAAAAATATGAATTTTTATATTCTTAGCTGTTGCAACAATCTTTTGAGTCTAAATATCAGCTTTATGACACAAATCTTTCCAGAAAATTGCAGATTTTAAGCTTTCAATCCTCCTCCAGAGTGTATCCATGGCAACGATGCATTTAAAATCAAGTCATACTTGGGAAGAGATGTGTTTGGGAATTTTAAAATGTTCCATACCTCACCACACTTTCATGTCTTTGTTCCTTGAGGCAATCAGAAATAACTGTGCAAAGATGTGTAACAAAACATTAAATGCATTAATTGCAATATTAGTGCAACTTAATTATGAAAGCTCAGCATCACAATTTACAAAAGTGATTCATGAAAGTCCTTAATTTTGCTTTGTTTAATATTTTAAGGACTTTTCTAATTTTTTTAAATATTTAATTTAATTTAATTTTATAATTTAATGTTTCTATAGAAAAAAAAAAAATCTAATCAAATGTGGCCTGGTGGATTTAAGGAAATATAAGTATATCGGTCAAAGGCAGCAAACACAGATAATGTGTTTAAAGTGGTCCTACTTTTCTCTGTAATTGGATTCTACAGAAAATAAGACGGGTGATACAGTAATTCAGGGAAATATTCCAGAACATCCTCCATGCTGCCAGCAGCTGTAAAATGCCTGGCATTTCAGAAGAGAGCGGCGACCAGAAACTTGTCAGCGAAGAAAATCTCTGTATATCAATTTAGGGCAGAAAAAAGCAAACCTATAATTTACGTCGGATCGCTCCCAAATTTACCAACGAGTGTCTACATGCGGTCTGTGCTCCGTTTCAGCACAACTTCAGTGCTGATGTTTATCATTATAAGGCAGGGGGTACCATCTCAACAACTTATTACATTTAGCTGAGACCGCTTAACGGAAACTGAAATGAATTTCGTCCCTGCCCAATCTACGGTCCAAGAATTCACCGCAGATCACAGACAATCACTGCCTGTGCTGACCGAAGCATTTCCACATGACCACTGGAAAATTCAACCCTACCGCATGGCAAAAGTATATTATATCAAACATGCAGTGGGTAAAATTATGTGAAATTACGCTCTAGAAAATAAATCAGTGACGTTGTTCATGAGGCACGCATGTTCCACAAATTGACAATGAGATATTAAGTACAGATGAATGTCAAGAGTTATCATGCTAAACTGGGGGGCTGATCTGTGTGTGTTTAGCGCCTCTGCGGGGGGGACTTGGGCTTCTACCTAGGTTAATATGCATGGGCAGCACAGTCTCGGTGAGGAAACCTGGGTCCAGGTGGTATTCTGTGAGTGGACACACATCAGACTGACACAACCATCTGTCGGAATATTTCAGTCCATAATTCAGCACCCTAACACGGGAGGAAGGAACCTGTTACACGGTCGAGGGTGAGAACATGCAGTCATAAATATTCAAACGTACAGTCGTTTGTTTACAGTCATTTCTTTTCTTAATGTTTCTCTATGATAAAAAAGGCACTCTCACACCCATATGTCAAAAAAGTCAGTTGTAAACTCACTGCTCTGGAGTTGTGGATTTGGATATTTTTTCAGATGAGATGGATTTCACGATTAGAAGCGATTATTAATCGACTGTCAAATAGCACTTTTGTTGTTGGAGCTTGTCTTTCATTTTCTTGCAAATAACATATGAATCCTCAAAAAACATAACCTAAATAGAGTGAGATTGAACGCACATCTAATCAAAGTCATATAGCACAAATATCTAGCTTTCATAAAGAACTGATAGGCCAGACACTGTTTAGGGTGACTTTTTAATATTGTCTGAAAAACTAACAATGTTCTTGCTAAAATTATTTACAGTCATTTGTAAAGTTTTTCGGTTACTTTTAAATAAAGTAACGATTAACTGTAACTAATTACAAATTTTCAGTAACTTGCCCAACACTGGTCAGGAGAAAACTGGACAGAATTTATAGGAGCTGCATAGAAAATGAGCTGGCTTAATGCCGAGTACAAAACAATGATTTTAAATACTGAGAATTAGGAGGAATACAACATTGTATTTTGTATGTGGATGAGAGTTGGAAGTTGTGCATTCTGTTTCCAGTCCAAATACTGAATTCTGTACAGAAACTGTGCTTTCACTCTGCTCTGTTAAATTATATTTCTGCAACACTTCCACCACAAAATGCTATTATACACAATGCATAATTTGAAATGTGACGGAAATGTTAAAAAAGACACATTTTCTGCCGTTAAGATGATTAAACTAAATTGTGTGTAAAAAAAGGTGTTTTCGTTTTTTTCTGACCTCAGGGCCAAAAAGTGACCATATATACAAACGGTACCAAAACAGTACATGCACACTATGGCACCTTCAGCCATTTATTTAATGTGACAAAGCTGGTAACCTGTCTAGCATGTGATAACCAGGCTGTAGCCCATGGGAATAGGTCTCAGTCAGCACTAAGGGTGACTGGATAAATGCTGGTTCAGCAGTAAGAAGCAATACCTTTTGAGGACTCATCTTTAATGCTACTGTACGCATGAAAATGAAGACAAGAATCCTGAACAGCACATCCATTATGTAAGAGGTTTATTCCACCTTCAACATACTCCTCAAGCAACCTCCCCACTAGATGAAACTGAGCAAAGGAGAATCAATCCTTTCAGCGAAAGAGACAGTAAAAGAAGATGGACATATGCATTCTATTATTGACTACAATTCACATTGTTGTGATTTGAGAAGTTCTGATTTGCACAAACCTGATATTCAGCACTGCCAAGAGATCATGGCAGTCAAGAGTTTGCCAAAATAGGACAACAAAAGAAGTTTTACTTGGCAAAATGATGGCTGTTTTGCTTTTTCTCTTTAAGCTGAACAGCATCTCTCTATTTGTATATTTTGAAACTTTTATTATTCCACTATCAAACATGTTGTAACTCCTTGTGCTATTTGCATACACAAACAGAGTGTTAAAAAGCATTGGCCCTGACAGACTGCAGTGTGCACTCAAGGGGTCATTGTCATTATATAAACTGACTGCATGCACTATTAATCTGATCAAACTGATCTCGCTCTGCTCTCAAACTACTGCTGCTTTGCTACATGTACAGTATTAGTGCAGTGCTTCCAAAGAAGTCTTTATATAAGGAATAATTGACAGCGGGCCGTTGAATTATTAGAAAAATTATGCAATGCGGTAATGCGGTCATGGCGTGAAGCGTCATTTGGCAAAGTGATATGGGACTGTAATGCGGTCAAGACATTCCTGGAACTACTTTAGCCGTGCGTTGTTACGAAAATAATTACACACCATAGAATGTTCGCCTACCAATCAGATTGAAGCATTTAACAGCCTCGTAGTACAAGTAATGGTGAACCATAGAGGTAAAGAAGGAATATAAAGGAATGACAAGCAAGGCTGTATGTTCAAGAACAAGAAAACTACAGCTGAACCATATCTTGCTCCCAAAAGGGTCAAATTAAGTACTTGTAGCTTTTACCTGTCTAGTTACTGATCCAAAACACAGTCTATCGTTAGTTCCAACCATCTATGGCCACATCACACAGCGCTTTACACCTTCAAGTGAAACAGGAAGATAATGAAAATGGACTATATTTAGAAGCACAAACAGACACAAATGCACACACACACACAACAAAGCCATGCTGGCCATGGAATTATTGAAACCTTCTGCAATACAATAAAACCAGAAAAAGTAAGAAAGAACATGTATGAGAGAGGGAATGAGAGAGTGCGTCCCAAGGTGTTAAACACGAAAATGCACACAAGAACAAAACCGAGGGATGGCGTGTGATACGTGTGGATGAAATGCAAACCCTCACAATACTACTGGCTACAGGAAAAATCTGGTGGTCTCCAAACTAGTGTTTAGACCATTAAAGGAGAGCCCGGTCAGACACAAAAGCTCTCTGAAAAACCTAAATCACTCTTTAATGTTCTCTTGAATGGCCATTGATTTTGTCCTTGGGTTAAGCTCTCTCGAAGCTGTGATCATCAAGATTCTACAAGGCCTTTGCAATAGGTGAAAAACAGTGTCACATGGGGCATGTATGACACCGAACAGGGCACAAATTCTCCATAAGTTTATCTACAGCTCAAAAAAAGGAAGTGCAGCCTCCCTCACCTTCTCAGCCATTACTAGTGCCAGAATGCCCCCCTTTAAAGCACATATAACATTAGAGGCAAAAAAGGCTAACCATAATGGTGTTGCTTGGCACTCTTTCAAAGTCTGTCTAAACATTCTCTGTGTTCACTGCTTAGGGTTAAGAGGCTTTTGCCATGTTACAGAATGAATGAGGAATGTAGGAGACTGACCTCAATGTGCTGCTTTTCTCACATCCGTATACAGGAATGCATGTTCTTTCTTCTAATCCAGCTTAACTTTTTAAGATTTAAAATGTTACTGTGTAGCAAAGAGACAATTTCCTGAACTTCTAGCTACTCTCTGCTTTCCAAGCATTTTGTGCCAAATCTGATTGCAGTGTGGTGATGTCACTCAGTTATAAAGACGAGTAAATAATAAATTGCAACATTCTCTTTGATTATGATTACAGATTGACAGATGTCAGCCCTGAAAAATCCAGTGAGAAAAGTGATGTTTATTAGATAAATATGTAAAGGGGGTATGTATAAGCAAAGGCTTCTGTTTACACCTTTTCCGGTTATTATGTATATTTTTTATTTATTATGAACTGTGAGGACTGAAATAATTTTTTTGTTGAATGAATGAATGAATGTGTATATAACATACAGTACACATTCATTCATTCATTCTCCAGGTATATATGTATATATACACACACACATGCGTATATACGTGTGTGTGCGTGGGTTACCTGGGGAACACATGGCACCAGGATGCACTATGGCAAGAAGGCAAGACGGCGGAGGCAGTGTGATGCTTTGGGCAATGTTGTACTGGGAAACCTTGGGTCCTGCCGTCCATGTGGATGTTATACACATACGTGGATGTTACTTTGACACGTATCACCTACCTAAGCATTGTTGCAGACCATGTATACCTTTTCATGGAAATGGTATACCCTGGTGGCTGTGGCCTCTTTCAGCAGGATAATGCGCCTGCCACAAAGCAAAACTGGCTCAGGAATGGTTTGAGGAGCACAACAACAAGTTTGAGGTGTTGACTTGGCCTCAAAATTCCCCAAATCTCAATTCAATCAAGTCTGATCCATGGAGGCTCCACCTAACAACTTATAGGACGTAAAGGATCTGCTGCTAACATCTTAGTGCCAGATACCACAGCACACCTTCAACAAACTACTGAACTAAAATGAAAAAAATGCTGAAGAATACATAAAATCAAGATGTAAACTAAAATGTATTTCTTATATATTAATATGATCAAAATAATCTATATAATAAATATAAAATATTAAAAATATTTATTCCACAATAGCATTTTTAAATTGAAGAACAAACAGTTTGAAACATTTGAAGAAGGAATTCTCTTTTATTGTGAAATTTAATATATTATGTTTTATAATGTGTTTTGACTGTTACGCCACAGACTCTATTTTGTTTATTGGTAACAGAACCAGTGGTTGAGTTGTTGACCGTATCAACCTCATGACTCTAGTGTTCCGTGTTTCTCTGTTCTGATTGGGCTGATTGGCCTATGATTAAGTAACCATGACAACAGATGAGATATTCAGCCGTGCGGTTTGCTAACCTGATTAGGCATGAAAAATCACGGGCTAAAAACTCAACTCACACAAAGAGTGGTCATGTCCTGAGAAAATGAAATGAATGCTATTTTTAGGTAGGCCATTAGCAGGAGAGATGCAGATCTCGTGGTTAAATGAATCATTAGACATTTGCCACTGAAGACCATTGTTAGAGCACACATCACTACAAATGACTGCTTAACTCCTTAGACCTTAGTGGACATTAAAAAACAAAAGGATATGCATCTAGGTTCATTTAGAAATCATCTAAAGCCATGTCTAAACTGCCAGTCCAAATACGATTTTTGTGCATATCCAAATGAAATCAGATCAGATTCAGCACGCAAAACAGAAAAGTCACATTCATATGTGGTTTAAAATCTTATTTAAATTGCATTTCTGGAAATCCATTTCAGTCTGACCACTCTCATCAGATTTCACATGGGTTGTGTGATTTCTCACGCCACGTAAAACATAAATGTCAACTCGGATATGAACAGTTGTAATACACAATGTGGACCTCAATAATTTTTGATTAGATTCACACAATCATATTGGAACTGACAGTGTGTACATATCTGTGGCGAGGTGGACGAGCGAGAGACGTGGGAGGAGCGAGCGAGACAGGTGCGTGATTGAGAATGAGCTTCACCTGCGAGGAACACCGGTCTCGAGTCCTCTCATGAGGGAGCTCGGAGGGATATAAGGACGAGTGACGCCAGTGAAGGAGAAGAGAGGACCAGGCCCTCCCACGCTCGCTCCTTCCACGTCTCTCGCTCGTCCACCTCGCCACAATATCCAACAAATATCCATATACTATAATGACTATTTCGACCTTCTTACACAAAAGCTTGGTCTCTAAAACCGAACCATCCTGTAGCTCATTACAATAGTAACAAGACTAACCCCATTCTAACAAATGTGAACTTTTTTATGCGCTAGATTGTTTTATTTAGCATCTCATTCTTGATGATCATTACAATATGCTAAGCAGGAATGAAGGTTAATAACAATTTCACATTATTCAAGGAAGACATATTTAATAAAGAAAATGAGAAATGAGAGGAAAACATGACTGAGACAACGCAGAGATAAAGAGACTCATAATTCCACTTTAGAGCTCTAACGAAAGGTTAATTAGATCCATGTGACAATCAAACACCTGTTTGTGTGGGTGTCAGATGGGAAGGTTATCTCTCGTTCTTATATTTCTGGGGTTTTATCTCTTAATATTTCGAAACAAAAGAGATCATTTACAACCTCCCCTCTCCACTTAATTATTTCCGCAAGTCATCTGCAGGGTTTCTCCACTGCGATATCATGAAAAATGAACAATGGATGACAGCAGTTTTGACAGTTTCCTATTAATTAATTTAGCCATTTGCTTGTCAGAGCTGACCACACTCATATATTACACATCATACATAAATGATGATTAGTGGAGAGGTTGAGGAGGGCTGATACGACAATACTACTACTGTTTCCTGTACATCTCATTGGTTGCACAAGTCACCAAATATGTAATGTGATCACTGCATGATTTAAGAAAGAATAATTTGGGTATGAAATGACTCAATGAATTGGTAGGTTCACAAAACAGAGTTATTGATTTGAACATCCGTGCTTATCAATAAATACTTACTGAACCATAAGTCATTACTTTCAAATATTTTTAAATCAAAATGATCCAGGAATTATTGTAATGATAGGGTTCATGAAAAATTAAATTACAAAAAGTGCCAGAAAGAAAACTCAGTAGGCATAACTTTTAGCATTTAAATAATGAATGAGGTGCGATTCCAAATTTCATCAGCTAAGAAACAAAGTGGTAGACACACACACACACACACACACACACACACACACACACACACACACACACACACACACACACACACACACACAGTTGTTTTTGCAAAACATTCTTGTCAGTGTTCACCAAGACAAATAATCAATCTCGCAGTGCCCTGCTGTTCTCATGAATCAAAATAGACTCCTTTACCATTAATATTTTCTGCAAAGAATAAAATATGAATGACATCCCACCTAAACTCTGTGATGAATCATCAATGAGTCATTTATCAAATTTGGTGGATCGGAAATGACTCCCTCCTGAGCAATACTCTTTGATAAATCATGAAAAATGCAGACAGCACTGATTCATAAATTATGACATGGAACGTGTGGATTCTTGTGGAAAGTGTGGAGTGCTTGAAGTTCATGGATCACAGAAGAGTTCAGTTAGTTTTTTCAGATAAATTAGTGGATGTTCCAGGCACAGTCTAGCTTCTTGTATATTACTGCAATGTATTTAATTTACTTTGCTAGTTTTATGATTGTTAATTTTATATGTACAGATTTGGTTGAACTAAGCAAAAAATCTGGAGCGGGCCAGTTTGGAGAGATGAAAATACTACATGGATTCCAGCCCTTAGTTGCTGCTGAGATTAACATATTTTACAGATGCTTAAAAAGGCACGTTCGCCTCCTGACACCTATTCTGAGAATCCACTCCCAAGAACTATATGAACTGCAGTAGTTTTATATGAAAACTTTCCGTTTCCACTATTAAGATCCCCGGTTGGCTGCACTGATCTGCCCTTAGGTCATTTTCTACAGATTGCATGAATAAGCAGATGTCAGGTGATATCAAACTCAGGTTTTCCTCAAGGCTGGCTTTCTCCTAAAGAGACATTCATTCATCCCCAACAAGCTTCTAAACCCATGCAGTAAGTGATATGATGAGACAAAAGAGAAAACGCCTGTAATCTAGGCCAAGATCTCACTTGTAGGCAAGGCAAGGCAAGGCAAGTTTATTTATATAGCACATTTCATACACAATGGCAATTCAAAGTGCTTTACATGAAAATGAAATTAAAATAGTGATAAGAATTAAGAATACCACGTGTAAGACTTAAAAATAAAACAGGATAATTAAAAACAGTTGTAAAGAGAATTTTTAAAATAAGAAGACAATAGAAATATATAGTTGTAAAGATATTTAAAAAGAATAAAATTATTACAGTGTATATATAGATAAAAATAAAATAAAAATAAAAATTAAGATGATGCATAGATTAGAATAGGTGCAATCAGTCGGACGTACAGTGGCACAGTGCTCATTCAGTAAAGGCACAGCTGGACAGATGTGTTTTGAGTCTGGACGTACAGTGGCACAGTGCTCATTCAGTAAAGGCACAGCTGAACAGATGTGTTTTGAGTCTAGATTTGAATGTGGCTACTGTTGGAGCACATCTGATCTCTTCTGGAAGCTGGTTCCAGCTACGGCTGGCACAATAGCTGAACGCAGACTCTCCTTTCTTTGAGTGAACTCTTGGTATTTCTAGCTGACTTGATCCTGATGATCTGAGTGATCTGTTGGGTTTGTATTTAATCAGCATATCTGCAATGTATTGAGGTCCTAGGTCATTGAGTGATTTATAAACAAGTAATAATATTTTAAAATTGATCCTAAATGTAACTGGAAGCCAGTGTAAAGACCTGAGGACTGGCGTGATATGGTCATATTTTCTTGTTCTGCTCAGAATCCTGGCCGCAGCGTTCTGTATGAGCTGCAGCTGTCTAATGGTCTTTTGGGAAGGCCGGTTAGAAGACCATTACAATAGTCCACCCTGCTGGTGATGAAAGCATGAACGAGTTTCTCTAAGTCTTGCCTGAAACAAAGCATCTAATTCTTGCAATATTTTTCAGATGATAGTAAGCTGATTTAGTTATTGCTTTGACATGACTATTGAAACTCAGGTCTGACTCCAAAATCACACCAAGATTCCTGACTTGATTTTTGTTATTAGACCTTTTGTCTCAAGATATGTTCACCTTGAGAATTTCATCTTCCAAATGTAATGATTTCAGTTTTGTTTTTGTTTAACTGGAGATAGTTTTGGCTCATCCAACTGTTAATTTCATCAATGCATTTGCACAGGAGTCAATGGGGCTATAGTCATTAGGTGATAGTGCTAAGTAGATCTGGGTGTCGTCAGCATAGCTGTGGTAAGCCATTTGGTTCTCTCTCATTATTTGGCTCAGTGGCAGCATATACAGGTTGAATAGGAGTGGTGCTAGAATTGACCCTTGTGGGACCCGCAAGTCATGGATGTCCAGTCAGACTTATGGTCACCTATACTCACATAATAACCTCTTCCTTCTAAGTACGACCTGAACCATTTAAGGACCATCCCAGAAAGTCCGACCCAGTTTTCCAGCCTGTCAAGAAGTATGTTATGGTCAACAGTGTCGAATGCGGCACTGAGGTCGAGTAGCACCAGAATTGATGTTTTGCCTGTATCTGTATTGAGGCGAATATCATTTATGATCTTTATGAGCGCTGTTTCTGTGCTGTGATGTGGTCGGAAACCAGATTGAAAATTGTCAAAGTATCCGTTTGAGCTTAAGAATTTGTTCAGCTGACTGAAGACAACTTTTTCAATGATCTTGCCTATGAAGGAGATTTGAGATTGGTAGTTGTTCAATATGGAGTTATCCAGATTTCTCTTTTTCAGAAGAGGCTTAACTACTGCGGTTTTAAGGGAGTTTGGAAAACTCCCATTGAGAAGTGATGAGTTTACCACTTCTAGCAGATCTGCTTCTAAACAGTTAAACACACTTTTGAAAAAAGAAGTGGGGAGTGTGTCAAGGAGGCAGGTTGATGTTTTAAGGTGCTGCACCGTTTCTTCTAAAATTTTATAATCAATTGCTTCAAAATCAGACATAGTAACTTTCCGAGGTTGTGGTCTGATCTGACTGACCCCAAAGCAACTCACGGATGTGCTGATCGCCTTCCTGATATTATTTATTTTCTCTGAGAAGAAGGAAGCAAACTCACTGCATTTGCTGTCAGAGAGCATTTCACTGGGAATGTGACTCGGGGGGTTTGTCAGTCTCTACAGTAGCAAAAAGAGTGCGCGTGTTGTTTATGTTTCTGTTTATAATATTTGAGAAGAAGGTCTGTCTAGCCTTGCCTAGTTCCACATTGAAATCATGAAGGCTGTCTTTATAGATGTTATAATGGATTATAAGTTTTGTCTTCCGCCACATGCGTTCAGATTTCCTGCATTGTCTTTTCATTATTTGCACTGCCGTTGAGTTTCTCCAAGGTGCTTTCTGTCTTCCACTCTTTTCTTGACTTTCTCAGGAGCAATATTATCAATTACACTCTTAACTTTTGAGTTAAAGGAGTCAAGGAGAGAATCAACAGAGTCTGCAGATATGCTTGGTGTTAGAGATATAGCCTTCATAAATAGCTCACTAGTGTTCTCATTTAAGCTTCTCTTTTGACAGCGACAGATCTAGCTTCAATGGCAGGAGAGATTGAAATATCAAAGAAAATACAGAAATGATCAGACAATGCTACATCTTTAACAACAATTGATGAAATGTTTAGACCCTTGCTGATAAGTAAGTCTAGAGTGTGTCCACGATTGTGTGTGGGACCATGTACATGCTGTGTCAAATCAAAAGTGTTAATAACAGTCATGAGCTCTTTTGTTGTACTGGATTCAGCATTGTCTATGTGAATGTTAAAATCCCCAGCAATGGCAAAACAATCAAACACTGAGGAGATTATTGATAACAGCTCTGTAAAGTCCTCAGTAAAGGATGGAGAGTATTTTGGAGGCCTGTAAACAATGATAAGCAGGATGCGTGGAGCACCTTTAACACAATACCCAGATATTCAAAAGACAGATAGTCACCAAATGACACTTGCTTACATTGATAGACATCTTTAAAAGAGCAGCAATACCCCCACCTCTTCTAAACGCTCTGGACATACTCATAAAAGTAAAGTTAGGAGGGGCTGTTTCATTGAGGACTGTTGCACTGCAGTTTTCTTCAAGCCAAGTTTCATTTAGAAGCAAAAATCTAGGTTGTTTGTGGTTATTAAGTCATTGACTAGAAATGATTTGTTCTTAAGTGAACGGATATTTAAAAGTGCTAACTTAACAGTATTAATTTTTTCCCCACAGTAATCTTAGTTTGACATGTAATAGGCAGCAGATTAGATGGGTTTGCTATACGGTCTGAGAAGGTCTTACACTTTCTATCACGTAACAGAACTGAAATAGAGAAAGAGACAGGCACACTGGGTTCCCTCGTTCTGTAAACATTTGATAAAGTTACTGTTATCATGGCGGGACCCAACACACATCACTGAGAGCTGGTATCAGTTGTTTTGGGTTCACCTACAACAGATGGAGGAGGGTGTTGGCTGGCGTTGTGACCGAAGAAATCTCACAGGAGGAGGCTGAGAGCGAGCTGGGCCCACAGGCTTTGATGGTTGTGGGGCTCGACGCTCTTTGGTTGATATCTGGGGCTAGAAATCGAGTGTGATAGTCTGGTTCCAGCATAGACCATTTGCTCCATTCTCTCTGAGAAGCTCAGAAGCGGGATGCTGGTGAGAGGGATAACATGTCTGGTGAGGGTGGCTGTTGTTCTGGTGTTATCGGAGGCTGAATTATGTTATCATCCATTTCATGGAGTGACTTAGACATTTCATGCAGTTTCCTGTTCAGACTAGTCATAAAGCGTAACAGTTCACTAGTCTGACCCCCTTAGAGCCCACCCTTTCGTGCACCTCCACAGTATGGGCAGAGATGTTACTGTTCAGTCCCTCAATCTGTGTTAGTTCTAATATGTCACAGTCTGTCTGTGGTGAGCACTGTGGGCGGGACTCAGATGGGAGTGTGTCCGTGAGCAGTGGCTGTTGTGGCTGCGTGATGTTATCAGTGTCCTTGTGGAGTGTGACATGTCCATTCAGATGCTGAAATGAAGTCCTGTAGTCGTCCATAGTCTGTTCAGGTGTGTGTGTGCCATTCAGGTCGAGTGAGTTAGCACACACAGCTGAGGGATGGTGTAGGGAAAAGTGAATATTGTCCTTTAGCACTCTTGCACCAAGTTTGTTTGGGTGAAGGCCATTTGATGTAAACAATTGTCTCTGGCTCCAGAATAGATTAAAGTTGTCGATGAAGTTCACTCCTTTATGTTGCAGGTTTTTGCAGCCATGTATTAAGCCCAAGTAACCGTGAAAACCTATTTGTTCCTCTTGCTGGAAGTGGTCCACTGATGAACGGTTGAACTTTTAGTTTTCTAAGTGTTTCAAAAAGTACATTGAAATCCCTCTTAATGAGTTCTGACTGCTCTCTCTGAATATCGATTTTCCCCACATGAATGACAAGTCGATTTGCAGTTTTATGTTTCATCAGAATGTTCTGAATTTCCCTGTTTACGTCCGAAACTGTAGCTTGTGGAAGGCAGCATGTAGTTGTATCCCTGCTGCTAATGTTTCTGACTGTGGAGTCCCCCACTATCAGAGTCCTGGGCTCGGCTGCGCTCTGAGCTGAGTGCCGCTGTCTGCTCGACCTTGAGCGCCTTTTGGTATCAGTGTTAGCTGCTGGCTGATACGATCTGTGTTCGTTTACATTCATCACATTTGGGGATTCATCACCCACATTCATTAATACTTCAAATCTGTTTTCAAGTTGTATAGTTGGTGGTAGGAAATCAGCGTTTGCAATCCTTGTGTCTGGGGTAGAGCATGCTAATGTTGCAGTATGTGATGCTCGTGACAATCTGATGTCTCGGGTCCCTTTGGGTCTTGCTCCCTGTTTGTGCCATCGATTAGTGTGTTGATCAGTTATTTGTTTCCCCTGTTGGGTAGCACTATGTTTATGGGACTCACCGGCAGTGTGCTGAGGCGTTCATTTTGAAGCTCTGTGTGATTCGTCTGGTTCGGTGGTTCATAAATAACTTTGTTTCAAGAACTGCAATCCTCTGTAAAAGTCTGTGGCAGTTTGTGCAGCAAGTAGATTCTAGAGGAGGCATTTTCTTATCCTTTTGAATGTAGGCAGCTGTGTTTTCCCTTCTCCGAATGTAAGCTGATGGCAGTGGGAGGCTGGTTGGATGAAATATTCCGCTTTTTTGTAGTAATCCAGTCACCAGAGTTTCAAATTTTTATCATTGAAGTCAAGCTTTGTTGTTTGAGCACTGTGCTGATTTACAGAAGTTGAAATTACGAAATTACGAGATAAAATATAGAAGCGATAGAGCAAAGCGCGGAGCAGTAAGCAAGAGCGTCGAACAGTAGCAAAGCAGGAAGCAACATCTGGGTAATGACTGGGTAATGGGTAAGGGCTGGGTAATGAATAAGAAAAAATAATAACAACAACATGTGCATTAAAATAACTGATGTTATATCACTGGCAAAAATCACCCAGTCCTGCTCCCTTAAATGTTATTCTCAACAGCAATATATTCATTAACTTTAACCTTAAAGTGCAGTCTGAGCTACTTTAGAAAAATTACACCAATCCACTTTACTAGTCCCCCTTTGTGTCCTATCAGTGTAATTTATGTTGAGTGGGCATGGTAGAGAAAACAAGATGGGCAGTATCAGCCTGCTTTAAAACATCAAATGATGTAAATGGTATTACAGAGTAATCCTGAATCAATATCACACAGACACCAACTACAATAGGGCCTTTAAATGACACAGCAATACACTATAATCACATATCACAAACTCATTACATTTTTTAAATCTCAGATGCTTATCCTAAACTACTCAGAAAAAAAAAAAAAACAGCTAAACAACTGTCTCATTTTTGTCTTTTGAAACTAGGACAGTTGTTCTCCCTTTGTCCAATTTTCAAACATCCCCATATAAGGTAAGATATTTCCTCTATAAAGCTGCTTGTTTTTAATCTTTTCATAGACAGATTGAAACTAGAAAACAAACAATCAGCTACTGAGTATGAATATTAATTGTATTAATAATTAAATCATTATTTGAATAATTTTAAGTCATCCCTGGTTGAGAACGACTGCTCTGGAGGAGCCGTTTGCTCTCCATTCATTGCATAATTAAGACATTTAATTGGGATTTGTCCTTCCTATTCCCAGTACATTGATTTAACGTTAAAGTTTGATCCTAGAAAGGTGACTAGCTTAAAACATGGATTTTTTTATGGATTGCTACTTTTGTTATTGACAGACACTTTCAAACTAATTTCCATGAAACCCTATACAATTTGTCTGTGATTAGAAATGTGATTAAGAAGTAAATACTGAAACAAAAAAAATATGTGGCAATAAGAACAAAATGCCAACATTGCACTTAACTCATATCTAGCTCTACTGTACTAAGTGCTAAGATGACGCCACAAGCTGCCACAGGAAAATGGTGCTAATTGTGCAAATTAGTCAATGTTTGTGTAAGAAAAATCTCATTTAATTATGCTAATTTAATAACTTAGCAAGCCTTTAAACCATAGTGGCTAAAAATACAGACGACAAGTTCAGTGGGCTGGAACAAGAGTGCAACGCTGCAAACTGCTGCCGTCAGACTTACCACCCTGCTGTGAAGGCCTGGCAGATATCACACACTCACACACACTTACCTAAAAAAGAAGAGAGAGGAAGGAACATTATTTAACAACAGGCCAACCATGCAAACACACACACGGTACATATACATACACATATGTAAAGCGGAAAGGCAGGACCATAATAGTTCGTTCTATTTCATTCTTGTTTATGAATCCTATTATACAGTTGAGCGATGAGATTCCACAGCAAAAGTATAGTATTTGCAGACATACTCAAATCTATTAAACTCTTAACATCCTTTGCTTTCACTGACTGCATGTCAGCGGAAAACACACTTTTATTTCAGCACAATAGCAGGAAGGGACTAATTCCACCGCTAATCCAGACAGAACAGAGGCAAGCACACAGCAGGCCGGAAGAGAGACGGACTCGCTTATCAGCTACACTATAACCAGAGACAGGACAGCAATCAGGAGGGAAAAAGATAACGGGGAGCACTTTCTTCTCTGTCTATTTCAGAAGCCCAGCCCACAAAAGGAAAAGAGAAAGGGACTATTTTGGAATTCCATTCTCTGTGGAAAATAAAATGCTTTTTATAAAATAAAAAAGGATTCAGAAGATTAATGAAAACCTCTTCCTGGTTCTTCCCATGAGATGATTTCAGTGTGCAATGTAGCAATTTTGCATTTGTATATAGAAAGCATATCACAAAACTGCAAAAACCTAACCCAGTAAATTTCTACAAACTACCATTGCAATAAGAATCATTTACATTGACAATTTACATGGGAAATTATAGTTTGTGTGCAAGTAAGTCACTAATAATGTTTATGAATATTTACTTAACTTTTCAATTTAGCAGTGGTACACACGATGGCAAATAAAGACAAAAACTCACAATTAATAACACAAAATGAAATGTTAAAATTTGGGGTCGCAGTTGTACATTGTTACAGAAGTCTAATGTAGAACCAAACCAGGCAAAACATGTCAGGACAAGTGCTTGCATGGCATCATTTCAATTGTGTGTGTAAATAAGGATGTCAGAATGGATGTGGACTGATGACTTAAAATGTCAAGTCGATGTGGTCCAATGCGACCAAAAGCTTAGTTAAGATACATACTGTACTTCTCTTAAACAGATGATAGTCACACAGCCTGCCTTGGCTTTTACCCAAGATCTCACTAGGGATCTGTACAATTACACTATACAATCTTGCACGAAACTATCATAAAGGTCAGGGAAAAGGGGCATTAGGATTGAAGTACACGTTTGTCTGTGCTGTCCTGTGGTGTGGATGAATGTCTATGAAGACACAGGACTGAAAAGAGGAGACATTGATTAGTCAGTGTAAATGTGTTCATGTGAAGCACATCTAAAGCAGCATGGGGTTAAAGCTTGCAGAAACCGTTGAAGAACAGTCTGGGGCTCTGGATCTCTCATTCGGGTATCAATAATTAAGCAGCAGACATGCACTAATGAGGAGGACCTGATGCTATTCAGGAGATAACACTTGAGCTACGTGAAGATCTATGACCCTCATATTTCAGCCTTTACAACCCATCCATCCTCTTTTCTACCTCTCCATTCTTCTCTGACACCGTTTTGAATACTCCTTTGTGTGCCCAGTCTCTTTTCTCTGTTTCATATCAAATTCTTTCACAAGCTAATCGTAATGGATAAACTAATGGTCTTTTGCTTATAATTAATCAACCTTTAATTTTTTTAGATCTTTGAAAATAATGGGTAAACATGCAGCACAAATTACTGCATACTACATGATTTAATGTGTTCATTTAATTATTAAGTTATGGAAAAACAATGCGTTACAATGATTTAGTGCATTTAACGCACCCGCCCCACCCCATTCTGTTGATTGGTCATGAACATGTTGCAGGGCATGATGTAGCCTTTCTTTCTAAAGCTACTTTTTGTAATGTCTTTTTGATGCTTTTCTCATTTAACACAATGATGACTTAAAATTATCTTTTGGGGCTAATTCCTCAGCCAAATTTGATTAATTCATCGGCACATCATGTCATTAATTAGATTAAAAATTTAAATCGATTGACAGCCCTAATATATATATATATATATACACATCTCACAACTGTTTAAAGCATTTATAAATAAGCGTATTATGAAGAATCATGTGACACTAAACACTGAAAACATTATGAGCTCCATATCAATGAATCCATAACTTAAATCATGCATGATTTGCTGAGAATTAGCTGATGATATCTCTCTCTCTTTTGTTTTCAATATGTCTGAAATCAGCAACCAACACATTAATATGGCTGTTCAAGGAGGAGCTTGACAAGAGCAGTAAAGATTGTTACCAATCGCATACATCAACCTGCCAGCTCTTTTCCTCTCTCTCGCTCCGTCAATATCTTTCTCCTCCTTCTGTCCCCCATCAAGATAGAGCTTAATGATGCTCGTTAATCAGAGTGCAGTTCTGTCTGTAACAAAAGCCAGTTCTTCTTCACAAATGAATTCTGAAATGAGCACAACTGAAATGTTTGTGCTAAGTCATTTATTGCAACACAGATAAAGGACAGCTTCAGTTTAAACAGCGACGCGTTCAAAATCTGCAAATCAAGGCAAAAATCTGAGCAAAAGTCTTGTAGTGTATCCCAGCCTTAATTCGGTCATCTAAATGCTAACCTCTTTACTGGGCCATTAATGCTGTATTATTAATGTGGCTTTATATATTTACAGATTCAGACAGTAATAATCTCATAGCCAACAGAACATTCTAATAAAGCGTATTATAAACAATCACATTCATGAGACCAAACACAGAAGAACATTCTGAAAAGCTAATTTATTATGCTCGTCACAGCCAGTTCCAACACTTGTGGCCATGAATGCACATAGTTGTTGTACCTAAAATCTGAACAGAGAATTTACAACCTGAAAACATGTTCAAGCAAATCTTCAGTTTGATCAGCGGTGTGTGTGGGTGCCACGTGACTCCCTGCTAGGACTGACTGAAGATCATTTATTCATGTCCATTATTTTACAAGCCATCAGAACAACTCTATGCGTTTGAATCAAGTCTGATTGATGTAGAGACATGCAAATATTTATCTCAATGCTACTAGCTGTTCGCAAACTTTTACTTCCATTATCTGACATATTAGAGGGAATGGAGGGAAAGTTCTTAATGAATGCTATTATAGAGGGTCCCTATGGGTTTAGGTGGGTGGTCTCTTGGTCTGTGAAGGAGGAAAATGCTCAAAATGAAACTTTAAACATACAGACCCAAACAGAAAGTATATACACATACACAAAAACAGAACTTATGGAACTATTCACCAAAAAGAGGTAAAAACCTGAAGAAAAAATAGTGAGTAAAAGAAATGCAAGAGAGATGTCAAGATCTATGATAGCAGTCCAAGGTTCTCTGAGAAAAAAAGTCAGTTACGGGAACACACAGGTTATAAATTGTTTTCAGTCCCGATAACTGGCATTTTGGCAAGGATATACACATTTTCACCCTCAGGCCAGACTGAAAAAAAGATCTCTTGAAGCTGAAGACATCAACAAATAAGCACTATTCCCACCTTTTTTTTCCTTCAGCCGTTTGCTATGTGGGCTGCATGTCACAGTACAGACTTGCGCCTTAGGCCGCTGGAAACTCATCTTCACTAGCTTTCCTGCTTACTCTCAACACATCCATCTTGAGTTTGTGTGAGCGTGTGTGTCTACATGTGTGGGACAGCCTCAGGACATTTAACTGCTAGGTGCTCCATACTGTACCGAGGAGCTCAAACATCTTGAGCTAATCACTAGAGCATCTATCACTACTGCACAGGATAGAGAGACTTCTACTGACAAAACAACCTACAAATCTATGATCATATAAAATCTGGTTTTATCAAGAATATCAAATGTTTAGGCATTTTTGTCAATCAAATTTTTAAGGCACTGTGCGTTAAAACAACTATGGCCAACAAATTATGACAATAATTTACATTGTTCTATGTTACATTGTATAAACTTTTTAAATGTTTATTTCACTGAAATGAGCAGTATGACACTGAATGAACATATTTTGCTAATTATTAATTATACTAATATATTTTATATTACTATATATCACATTTTTATACAACATACATTTAATAAAAAATGGAATATTAGTTTTCATCATAAGCCATGACAACCCTACCTGACCTAGAAAAAAAAAGGAACTGAAGGTCTGAATGAGAGGCATTCATATGGAAATTAAAGAAGTTCAGTACAACATATATCCTAGCAAGTGTTTGCAGCACTCCATCTGTCCACATTACTAAACGGGAATGCAGGGATGAAATGATGTGTCTACAGGGTCCTCTTTGGTACATCTTCAGACATTTCAATGACACAAATAAACAGGAAGGTTCAAAGATTTAGTAGAAAGAGGAAAACAGAGACAAATAGAGCAAATAAAAGCATGAATTGCAAATGTGTTACTGATGAAAGGCCAAGCTGAGATCAGAAGCTTCTCCATTGATGCAGGCTTTCTACATTATACTCCCTGAGAGGCCAGACCAGTGTGTGTGTGTGTGTGTGTGTGTGTGTGTTGTGTGTGTCTACTCCATATCACATTATTTCCCAAAAATTAAACAGAAACCCTCAGTATTCCATTCACAACAACTATTCGAGTTGACCTTTGACCTATTACGTAAAGAAAAAAAAGAATCAAGGCTTTATAGCGGAGTGCCTAAGGGAGTTACTGGCATTTTGCCCTCACTCATCTTTCTCTTTTTTCTGCTCTGTTTCTAATTCGCTCTTTTCAAAAGGTCAAAAATCTCAGCCTGTCCATAACTGCTGCACGTGAAACAGCAGGTCAGGCCAGGGTCACAAGGATCATTTTAAGGTCAAATTTTATCTTGGCTGCCAACATGACAAAGAAAGCCTGCTAAAGGCTTGATCTACAGGCAAGTAAACCATCAACACAGCACAGTGGCGGATCTAGAAAATTTTACATGAGGGGGCAAAGGGGTGGCAAGAGGTCTTGGCAGGGTGGCAGGGGTAGACTGTACATGGAAATCCCTATATGTGAATTGCTTTAACAAAACAAACACAAAAACACAGTACTTAACTACAGTACTTATTGTTTAATCATGCCCTTACACACCACAAAGGTTTTTAATTCACAACAGGAATTAGCCTAGTGTTCAATCAAAACAAAACAGCAAATGAAAATATAAAAAAGCACAATAATTGTGTCCAAGATGCAATGGACTACAAATATACAACAGTGGACAATACTCAAGTTCTTAGTATAATTAAAAAAGTATAATTACAGTACACAAATTAAATAATTGCATCACAATAAGTGTTAAATTGTGATTGTCACTAACAGTTTAGTAACAACTGAATTTTATTAGGTTTAGTGACAACATGTTACAGTGTTTACATGGTACAATTTCTGGTAAGCTACGCTTTTTTGTTATTTCAATTCAATTCAATTATCGTGATTTGATTTAATATTGACTCATTTGGATAAATATTAGGAACACAAGATGTACCTAATCTCAAGAAAAAACAACTCACCTAATGCTGTAAACATTCAGAGATCCCTATCAGCTGGCAGTGTTATTTAAAGTTAAAAATAACTCAAATTACATATAATGCGTTTTTTTATTATAATAACAACTTTATTTAATGTTATAAATAAAAATATAATAAATATGCAATATGGTACATTACAAAAATATAGCAAAATACTCTCTATAGCTCTTTTTTTCTAGCCAGCTAATGTGCTATAGTCTATTATGGTCATTAAATGGCTTTCCTGAGGTAAATGTAATGTGACATAATTGTTCTCCAGTTGTTTTATTGACCCCTTTGTTAGATTGATTGGTCGATATTATGTATGAGGAATATACATTTAGGTAAGTTGTAAGATACTGTTTCTTTCAGCATTGTTCATTTGTGTTTATTTAGCCTAACTATAAAGATGATCGGTCCACGTGCAGCTAGGGATCTGTCACGTAACAAGCGCCAAAACTGTGACAGAATCTGAGAGCTGTGACAGAATCTGAGAGCTGAGATTTTTTTTATATCATAAGTAACCTGCTCTGTCTAGTCTGTTGGTCTCCGTGTCCTCTTTGCTTCGTGATTTTTCTGTGCGTGAGAAAATGTATGTGTGGCATGAGAGCGTGATAAGTGTCAATTGCGTGTGTCTCACGGTGAATGCAAGAGATTTGGCAGTTATGGATACAATATTTTTATATGTACTTGTCTTTACTAAAATCAAAATTAGGCTAATAAAAGAGAAGAGTGCTCTTACGAATCACCACCGCTGATTTTGGCTAACGTAATAGACTCGCTGTTTTTGCTGATGCTGAATCGTCTTTAGCTTAAAATAGGCTACATTCATTACAAATGTAATTTTAAGTTAAACGTGTGTTTAAACTACACCTGGGGAAACTCACTTCACCTTCAGGGGCAGCTCAGTCTCTCCAGTCGATTTGTAGGGCCACCGCACCGCAGCAGACTCGCTGTGTGTGAGCCAGACTGAGCGAACAACGCTATGCACGTTTGAATCAGGGACGTAGCTAAGTATTTTAGGGGGCGGCATTTTCATTTTAATACATTTAAAATTAAAAATTAAATAGTTTACTTTTGGTAAATGTATTGGACTTACGGGTGGGTTGTTTTTACAAGTACAGTTTTTGTATCGTCAAAGTTAGGGGGGCAGCTGGGGGGGCAAGGCTCTAGAGTTGCCCCCTGTAGATCCGCCCCTGACACAGCAACACAAGGCCAAATCTGACTAAAGCTCTTAGATCCATCTACATCATTTCCAGTGCTGAAACTGACTGTGACATTGAATCTACCAAAGGCAAAGTAAAGAAAGTTTTCTCTATCAACACAATGACTTTGACATTAGATAATCTCTTCTTGGTGATTCTATAGCAGCACTGTGGCAAAAAATATAATAACATTAACAAAAGTAATAAACAATACACACACACACACACACACACACACACACACACGTTCTTCTTCTTTTTTCTTTTTTTATAAACCTGAGCAATACGTAGTTATATTATTCTTGTACTGACCCTGAACTGAGGGCTGAAGTGTTAAACCTTGGTGGTCAAAACACACCGCAAAGTGGAGCAACACAAGTGACACAAAAGGTCATTGTAAGAGATTCACTTCACTGGCTGTTGTATAACTAGATAAAAACAAGCAGCAAAACTCAAAAACACATTTTTGCAAGGGATGCACCGAAATGAAAATTCTGGGCCAAAACTTCTGGATACACTTGGCCGAAAACCGAAACCGAAACCGAAAATGGTTTTATAAAAATAATTATGAATTTCTTATTTTAAATTAGACTTTTAATTAAATTTAATTTTACTGAATCTGAATTAAAAAAATACAAGCCATTAAAGTTAAATCAGAAAGAACAGATTTATTTTTTGACCAATTATCAAAATAAAGTAAAGTCCTAGAAAAAAATTATCAGAGCATGTGAGAAGATAGTGAGGAGCCGGTCAGATAATGAGAGGGTAGCGCCATTTTACCGCAGCACGGCTATACCATACCATATTACAGCACAGTAAGGCTATTGCAAACAGAAACAAGTCTAGAGAAATTTTATGTCAGCACACATGGAGCGGAACACTGAACAGAGGGAGCGACGCACACACAGGGAGCGGAACACTGGGCAGTCGTTTCGAAGCTGTGCACCTTTGGAAGCAGAGCCGCTCGCAAAGTTACAAAACATGCTGCGCGAGATTGAAAATGTAATTTTCTTTTAATTTTCAGTGGCCGACATTTCGGTGCATCCCTAATTTTTGCTTTACAAATTGCAGGCGTCCTCCAATAATAATTTTAATAATTGTTCAATCTAAATAAAATAAGATAAATATATTAATTTATGTTAATAATTGTCATATTATCATTAACTTAAAGTGGGTAACAAGACTATGGTTCTCTTGCACTGAGCTAAAGGCTATTACTAAGTGCATTAGGATTCTCCCCTCATCAAAACACAAACACAACTGAGGTGCAGCACATACCATGCGCTCCTACTGTTTTTAATCACACTAAATCTTAAAACATGATTCATACTTGAGTGAATTAGTTCCGAGATGTGCATCATTAACCTCAGATCATCAACCCATAGAGCACAAAATTAGCCTGCCATTATAACACCATCACTTCAGCAGCCTCACAGATCACAGGTCAGTCAACGTCTTCCCTCTTAATGCTCCTGAACTCCATCTGAACTGATCCAGGCCTCATTAACTCAACTAAGACAGTAATTACTGCTCTAAGATCAGCTGCATAATTACCTGATTGTTTGATTGGTAAATCTTTATAGTGGTGCAGCTGTCAGAGTGTTGCGTCTAAATTAAGATCTTCTCCATAATAAATAAATAAGGTTGGTTGACAACTCTTAGGAGTTGATCAATCTTTTTTTTTTACCTTTTCATGACCAAAACAATGGCAACGATCCTCTCCTCAAATCTTAAAAGCCAACTACAAAAGCAAATGAAGTCTCTAGTGTCAGAGATGGATAAGAGAGTAAAAAGCTAATTATGGATTACTTCAATTTCTTCCAAAGTTAGAAACTGCCTCAGGCTGTAAGTCAGCAATTTCCCGGTTCACTGAAATTAATGAAAGAGATAATTTGATATGATTCAGCATACTGACACATCAGCAACACACACAAAGAGAACAAGGAAAGGAAGTATAAATCAGATTATTAGACAACATGAAAGATACAGTAGAGAGATGATTGTTTACTGAGGGCAATGTTTTTTCAAAGCCAAAAAGAGCACACTGTATGTTTAGAGCTCACTCCTTCACAGTGAGAAACAAAATCACATCTGTCATGACCGACAGTCAAATTGCTTGATTTTACTCATGCAGTGCGACTAGAGATTTTTGAGAGCTCTTAAGCAAACAAGTAACATGAAAACGTACACAAGCATGTCGAATACCGCAGCAGATTACATATTATATTATCACTCAAGACGACCCTGCTGCCAAGCTGAACACTTCTGTTCTGAAGAGATGACAATCATCCACAAGATTCATCCGTTTCTTTCCAAGATCAGAAGATAACCACATACATACAAAACAATGTACATACCATGTTCTGGTTCATGGCTGAATCAAGTTGATTTCTGCACCCTTTGTCTGTGACAGATCAGTGTATTTGATCTATTGCACCATATTTGTTATCAATTCACTTGTTTGCCAGCTCATTTACTCTTTAACATTTTTAAGAATTATTTCTCCAGTAAGATGTGTTTAAGATGGTGTAGGAGTCAGAGGCAGAGAAAATGATGGTTTGCCGTTCACACTTGAATGCTTCTGAACTTTATAATTGACTCCATTAATTTACTCAAACCTGAGCCAAACACAAACCTGAGTTTTACAGCTCTTTCTGCATGACTGCATGGTATGTGCTATTTCTTAAATTACTCTCACTGCAGACCCACCCTATGATTTTTTTTTTTTTCTGACAGTAGTTATAGGAATGAAAAGAATGTCATAATTTATTTCACCCTCATGTTCTTTGAAACATATATATAAATAAAAAGTTATTTATGGCAAAATTTCCAACAATGATATAGTGACCTTGTTGAGTGAGGTTTTTGATAAATAACGACTGTTGTGCTTCCTTACATATGGTCATATGTTCCACGGATTAAAAAAGAAGACGAGCGAATAATGAATATTTTCATTTTTGGGTGAACTATGCCAAATATACAATGTAAAAGATGAATAAAATACATTCAGCAGGGATGTCAAATACTCTGTCATAGATCCAACTTGTTTAGTTTTTTTTTGGCCATGTTTAGCATGAGAATCCAACTCTTTAACAGTAGCTATTTTTCCATCCTAAGTTGCGAATTTAACTTATGCACAAAATTGCAATATTGCATAAAACATTTGCAAATAAAGCACCGTTTCCATCCAGTAAGTCGAAGAGAACATAATCGTCACTTCTAAGGCTGCCACTAATAACTATTTTTATATTGATTAATCTATCGACTAAATTATCGATTAATCGATTAATATATCGACTAATTTATCATAATGATTTTACTTAAAAACATATAATTTAACTTGCAACTTTGGCATTCAGTAGTGTACTCTAAAAAAATATAAATGTAAACAAACCCTTGACAAAATGTACATCGAAAAAGATACAAATTTTAAAACCAACATAACATAAAAAAGAGAATATCAGCAAATACTTTTTATATAGAACAGTGTTGTCACGATACTCAAGCATGGGTGATGTTCTATTTTCTTTTGTTATTTGATGAACATTAAAATCACACAGAATATTAGGTCCGGCCCTTTAAGACCTGCACGGACCATAGTCATTGTAACACACGATTTCTCACTCAACTCTGTATACGTTCACTAAAGACATACCCGACTGTGTTTACCTGAATACTCGCTAGGACATGCATTCTTACATATTTTTGATCATTCAACCCAATAATCCACTAAACTGACTTCTGTTAAAGGCATGTGCGCGGTAGCTCACGCTACAGGTCAGAGTCCGGCAGTGTGAGCACATCCCGGGTGCGCCACACTGCACTTTACTTTCTAATGCAAGTGTCTCTGTTGTTTAGTGAACGGTAGAAGCAGCACTCCCACACACGTCCTCACTCCTGCTGTCACACATCGACGCAAATTAAGAAATACTGCTCTTATTAGAGTGCTGTCATTTTTAAAGTACCGGTACTAATACAATTTCATATCATACCCAACTTAACCAGTCGACTAAAAATATTGACGTCGATTAATTATCAGCGTCGACGCAGTCGATTGTATCAACCAATCGCAAAAAATCTTTAAGAAACATAGGAGAAGCCAACCATATATAATAATCATTTACGTGGTTTTAAAAATGTGCCGCTTTGAGCGCTGTTAAGCTGTAATCGTAAACACCTCTGACTGGCCATTGTGCTCACGCGCTCATCGGATGTGCCTGTGATTGGCTACAATCATCAACACACGGCAGCGCTTGAAAGCACATGGAAGTGTTTGAAAATGTTTTGAAAGCGGGAGCGGAAGAGTTTGAAAGCACAAGCAGGCATTGACCAGCGGACCGGTAGGCTGACAGACGCCTGCATTCAAACGCTCCGTGTGTATCTGTGCAAGCGCTCTGTGAAAAGCGTCATTGATGTATATTTATAACATGTTTGTGAAGAGCTGATCATTGTAGCCAATCACAGATTAGTTTGATAAGCACATGAGTGCAATGGGCAGTCAGAGGTGTTTATGATTGCGCTCAACAGCGTTCAAAGCGTCACATTTGTAAAACTTCAGTATTGATTTGGTATCGTGTTCGATGCTTTTGACAACACTAGTTTATACGCATGTTTTCGCATCGGATAGAAAATGTATCAATCTCAAACAAGCGCATACGTTTTTTATGCAGATTTTTAGAATTTATGCGCATCTTGGCGTTTCCATTCAGCAGTTTTTGATGCGATATCCCAAAATGCGTATAAAAATAGGTGGATGGAAACATAGCTACTGTAAATAAGTCAGAATGCATGAAATAGCATTAGAAAAAAATATTTTAAATATAATAATATTTCAAAATATTACTGAAAAATTGACCGTATTAAAAGAGTCACGGATAAAACAAATGTAATGATCAGAGATGGAGAAAGACAGTTGAAAAGAGAAGCTCAAAGGCAATAAAAATGTCTAGACATGAAGTGTCCTTGGCACTATTTGGAGATTAACAGAGACAACAGATGTGTTGACTCTCTCCACACGAGGCACAGTGTAGTCCAGCACATTATTGCTGCAGCCAAGACATTTAATGAGATAACAAATCATACACACACAAATAAATCACACCTTTGTGCATATAATGATAGATAATGAGCTGCACGCTGTTGTGTTGTGCTTCACTATCTACTGTACATCAGTGACATGTGATGATTTTTGAGGAGGCACTGCCTCTACCTTGTCTCCTTGGACAAAACGCCCCTGCTATATTAGCAGAAACAGTAAGGTGCAATGATTTCTGGGAAATTATGGGTTTTTATAAAGAGGCTCACTCACTAATGAGCCCCCAGTCTGCCACGGTCACATCTAATGCCCCCAGACAGGAGATTATTTCTTCAAAAGTGCACAGCTGAATTGGCATCACAGCTGCTCACTATGAAGCACTATTCTTAACTCCAGCCAATTTATGCCGAAACATTAGCATATCAGCCTGCTGGGATCAATAGTTTTCCAGCACAACAGACTAACTACAGATGTACTTACTGTGATGGAGCTTTTAAAGAGGATCTAGAGATCTAGTAGTTATTCAGACAGGTCTGAATCTTTAGCAGGGTGAGAATGAGCCACTGAAGTCTTTGAGATTTGACTGGTGTCTCTGTTTTGCAGGCGGCTGATGTCTCACTGTTGGACGGTTTAGACAGCTAATCATCTGTACTGGGAATAAGAGAGGGGACTTGATGACCAACATTAAACACAAGCTCATTATGCATGGTTTAGACATGCACACAGTATTGTGCGTTGGGTTCTGCATACACACAGCCTCTCTTATCACAGTTTGGCTTCAACATGCCATACACACTCACTCACTCACTCACTCACACAGGCTGTCTTTTCTCCCCAAAGCATCTGATCAGTGGGGTGAATCGGTTAATTTGATGCAGACACACATGTTCAGTTTCTCTCAAACTCTTTGAATGAGTGTTGTAGGGTGAATCGCTTGTGCTAGAAGTAAAGCAGAGCTGCAGTTTTCCTGCAATTCATAATATCTTTTGTTAACACAATCTCCTTTCCTCTCTAAAACCCTCATTTAATCAAACACCCCCAGCTTGTGATATAATCCCAATATGAACTCTCCATCACCCTTTAGTTTACACACAACCACAAATCTGTCTAACCTACTTTAACATAAAGTGTCAAAACTGTGTCTTTTTAAAGCTGAATGAGTACTTTGTGCTAGATCTGCAACAACGAATCAATAAAATCGATAATGAAAATCATCAATAACGATTCTCATTATTGATTAGTCGGCTCTCTGTATGCAAAGCTTCCACCAGTCGCGCCAAATTAAAGCACTGAATAACGCATATTGTGAACAAAATCTGCATCTAGATATAGTGGAACCAAAGTGAGCTGATGCAAGAAAGACACATGATCCAAGTGCCCAAAACATAAGATCTTCACACCAGTGAAGGGCCTGGTCCTCTCGCTTTAAGCTTCAAGCGAATGCATTAGCGTTTAACATACTCTGTCACCCCCCTTGACAAATGTGTGTGCGTCTGTGTCCTTAGCGCAAAACGTTCATTTTACAGGTTATATCCACTGATCTATACAGAGAACAGTTGCTACTAAATTTTACTAATTCACACGAGTATTTCCATTTTGCATGAAAGCGTGTCCTGTGTTAAACTTCGAACTTCACTGAACGAGCGCTGATGCGGCCTGCACGCATGCAGGTCAAACAGACAGAACACAGTCGAGACTGAGGGAGACATTCAGCACAAAAACATTAATTTATTGGAAATATCTGCTGTTGGATGCAAAATTTAGTTTTAAAAGTCAACATGTAATTCAAGTATTTTATGAAAGTAGTAACTGTAAAGGGACAACAGCGTGTAATTTGAATATAAATATAAAACATTTCTACAGGACAAAGAAATTACAGTGACAGTTACTGTGTCCAGAGAGAGAGAGAGAGAGAGAGAGAGAGAGAGAGGAGTGAGTGAGTGAGTGGTGAGTGAGTGGTGAGTGAGTGAGTGAGTGAGTGAGTGAGTGAGTGAGTGAGTGAGTGAGTGAGTGAGTGAGTGAGTGAGTGAATGAGTGAGTGAGTGAGTGAGTGAGTGAGTGAGTGAGAGTGTGAGTGTGAGTGTGCGTGTATGTGTGTGTGTGTGTGTGTGTGTGTGTGTGTGTTTTGCACATAATGTAAAGCACAAACATACCCTTACGGAAATTAACCATGGTTCTATTAGATCGTAAAGCCATGTTTTTATTATAATAAAATCATGTTTTTACCATATTGATTACCATTTGTATAACCACACAAATACCATATAGTTAAACTATGGATTTGTGGTTAACATTGAATAACTACAATGTTATTTACCCTGTTATATATTTATTAAAATTGAGAAATCAACTTTCCCTTGAGCATTTGATATATAAAAGGTCATGGTAATATAAGAATATCCTGTAAGTTTCAGAGCTGAAAACTTCCTTTTTAGTCAAAGAAAAGCTTTTATTGACACCAGGCCCAAAAAAACGAGAGCTCTCAAATATATACTAATCAATGACATCATGGGAGGGGGAAATGGCGCCTCTACAGATAAATGTGTATGCCTGCTTCTGTAGCCCCGCCAACCGATCGTGGAGCTATGGATCGCGCTATCAAGCTATAAACATGGCGAAGAGAGTTATACATTGCGCTGTGCCTGGTTGTGGAAGAACTCAGTCCCTGCATAAGCTTAGTTCTGAACACACACTTATGTGAGTAGGGTAAAACATGTTTTTTATATGTGTTAGTATTGCATTGTTACAGATCTTTTGAAATCCATTGATTACATATACCTTAGCGATGTCACAGGGTGAAGAAGGTGTTATTGGTTCACTTGTGATCAGACGTTATGGGCCAGGGTAAAGGCCAACGTCACAGGGCTATGTGTTTTTCAGACGGGCTAAATAGTGAAATAACATTCCTTTCTTGCGCGCGTGCGTGTGTGTGTGTGTGTGTGTGTATGCCTGCATGCGTGCGTGCGTGCGTGTGTGTGTCTGTCTGTCCACGGTTATATTCACCGATCAGGCGAGCCAAGTAATACAAAAATAACATTTCAATCAATCGCAGGTGGATGAGAGATAAATCATTGTGTTTGTTTGATAAAGATATTTTGCCAGTCCTCTGAGCATTTCCCCAGATGATTCCCACATATACTGAGGGGAGCTAAAGCTCATTAAATATGCAAATCTTATCCAATCCTAGCCGTGGGCGTTAACCGAGCGTTTTTCAGAGAACCTCAAAACCAGCTCAGAAAATAGCCTATAACTTATTTATTATGATGTTTTTGAATGTAAAAACCACAGAAAACGTCATACGTTGACCTCAGACAACAGTATAACAAAATAAAAAAAGCCAGTTCATGACACCTAATATAATTTTTGTTTGTTTTATTTGATGTAAAACCATGGTTAATTTTTGTAAGAGTAGATATTTTCACTATGTGTGTTTTCATAGCACTCTTTCAAAGCTGACACGTTTGTTTGGAGGACAGCATTAGGCAGGATGTGGAATAGTGTGTTTTGTCTATAAAATGTTTTTTTTTTAAATCAGCCTTTTATCCGATTAATCGAAAAAATAACCAGCCAACCAATCGATTATTAAAATAATCGTTAGTTGCAGCCCTACTTTGTGCCACTATAGACACCAAATGCAAACATAAAATCAAGTTTAGAAGATATTCTTTAAAATCTGTTCAAAGAGTGATCTAATTTGCCTTGCTAAGATTCAACATATCACATTCTCAAACTTTCACTCCCCTCTAATAGGATGTGCATTGCTATTCAACACAGAAGCGCACAAATCTGCATAACCAATTCACAACACACCTGATGGCATCTCCCTAATCAACCACTTCAATTTCAGAAAAGACAGAGAAAGAGAAAAAGACAGACAGACAGGCAGACAGCCAACAATTACTTTGACAAAACAGGAGATTTTTAATAAACCTGCTCCTCTGCCTGTACATGGACGCCTTCAAACTCAAAACACCCTGATTGTGAACTGCATAACAATGATCCATAATCCTGACATTTAAATAGACTTAAAATAGGGAATCATTAGCCCACAGATTGACAGATTGACAAATGAAAGAGGTACAATAAAATTAATATTTCAGAATTTTATAAATGTAATAATTTTTTTTTAACAATGGTAGATTCATTGTTGGCACATATGGAGGTCATTGACATTGATTGTTTGAATATCTGGGTCATAATTTGATGTATTTTGTCAAACTGAGCTCACAGCTTGAAGATTGGAAATATACACTATATTGCCAAAAGTTTTGGGACGCCTGCCTTTACAGGCGTCCGTTAACATCCCATTCTTAATCCGTAGGGTTTAATATGGAGTTGGCCCACCATTTGCAGCTATAACAGCTTTAACTTTTCTGGGAAGGCTTTCCTCAAGGTTTAGGAGTGTGTTTATGGGAATTTTTGACCATTCTTCAGAAGCAGATTTGTGAGGTCAGGCACTGATGGACGAGAAGGCCTTGCTCGCAGTCTCTGCTCTAATTCATCCCAAAGGTGTTCTATAGGGTTCTATTGGGTCAGAACTCTGTGCAGGCCAGTCAAGTTCCTTCACACCAAACTCAGGCTTTATGTCTGTGTTTTGGACTTTTGGACAACTTTTGGATTTGTAATAAAAATAATGAATAAATGTTGTGTATGTGGTATACAACCGCGGATCAGTTGAGCACTGCATGCAAACGCGGTATATGTGAAAGCACAAAAGCGCGTGCTGCTCCTGCATCGCATACGAACTACAGACAAAGTATGTGTGAAACAGGCGTAAGGGGCCAAGCCCAACCCCCTGAAAAACAGCCCCGCACCATAATCCCCCTTCTACCAAACTTTACACATGGCACAATGCAGTCAGGCAAGTACCGTTCTCTTGGCAACTGCCAAACCCAGACTCATTCGACGCTTTGCATTGCACTTGGCGATGTAAGGCTTGGATACAGCTGCTCAGCCATGATATGGGTTATCTCTACGCACTGTTCTTGAGATAATCTGAAGGCCACACAAAGTTTGGAGGTCTGTAGCTATTGACTCTGCAGAAAGTTCTGCAACTTCTGCGCACTGTGCTGACCCCACTCAGTGATTTTATGTAGCCTATCATTTCATGGCTGAGTTGCTGTTGTTCCCAAATGCTTGCTCTCTAACAGTTGCCGTAGAATATTTAGTGGCGTAGAAATTTCAGGAATGGACTTATTGCACAAGTGGAAACCTCTCACGGTACCATGCTTGAATTCACTAAGCTCCTGAGAGCTAAATGTTTGTAGATGCAGTCTGCATGCCTCGGTGCTTGATTTTATATATATTTGGCCATGGAAGTGATTGGAACACCTGAATTCAATTATTTGAATCAATTTGGACCAATTTCCAAGGTGGCCACATGTGGCTGACTTATTTAAATAATAATAAAGAAAATAATATATTAAAATACAACTCTAAATCAAAATCCTAACAAACACAAATTATTAAGAACCAACTAAAAACCAAGTTCAAGTTAGAAAGGTTGAAAACCATTGCTCTAGATTACACCCAGAGAAACGTAGTCTAACATATGAAGAGACAGCATGACAAAGAGGCACCTGCTTCTTATGTCTTGTCCCGGCACTCTTGGAAGTTCTCTCAGAAGCAGATGGCAATCTTCCTGTTTGTGCTACCTCGAGTAAACAAACCTACTGTAGCAGCACAGCAAGCAGTGACAGAGCACACACAAAAAAACTATACATCCAAAGAACGGAAGCTTCTGAATATGAAAACCCACCACACTTTCATCTTATATTTCATCTTATTCACCTTTTTGACGTGAAGGCCCCTCAGGGTCCAACACAATATTCGAACGATACCCAATAAAGGCAATTTCTATGTCTATTAGGGATGCCACAATTCTCAATATAATATTGAAACGTTTGGTACGACATTCGCGGTTCAATACGCGCTTGTGAATTGCGTTTTTTTTTTCGGTTTTACGTTTAAATAATTTATGTGCGTTTTATTTCTCGCCGAATTGACTGTTTGTGTGTGCCTGTTAAGTCTACGAGATGAGGAAACTCCTCCCCGCGAGTAAATATTCAATCACTATGCTCTAAAGTTAGGGGGCGCTGAACCATCATTCAACACTTTAACATGGCGAGCAGCGGTGAAGCGAGGCTACAGTACGAGGAAGCGCCCGCTTCTTTCAAATCCATGGTGTGGAGACATTTCGGTTTTGCCGTTGAGTATAATGCAGAGTAAGAAAAAACGGTAAACAAAAAAATGACTGTCTGCAAGCATTGTTTTACACGTGTAGCCTACTCAAACGGAAATACTTCCAACATGACTGCACATCTGCGGCGCCATCACCCAGCAATATCACTGTCTGAAGGCAGGATATCAGAGCAGGTAATAAAGTCCTCCAAAAAACAACAGTCCCTCGCAGAATCCTTCCAGCATACATACCCAACTGGTTCCGAGAGACATAAAAATAACAAAGGCAGTGGGGATGTTCATTGCCAAAGATTTGCAGCCGTTTTCGGTGATTGGAGATGCGGGCTTTTGTCAATTTATAAAAACACTCGATCCGCGTTAGAGATTACCGTCTTGCACTTTTTTCAGCACCGAGATAATTCCCGACCTCTATGAAAAGACATGCAACAGTATTGTGTACGAATTGGCTAAAGCACAGTCTTGCTCTGACCACAGATGGTTTGACCTCACGGGCCTCGTTATTTGAAATGGTCAATTTATGTTTACTAACTTCACATGTATGTTTATTTTCAAAATTTAGGAATTTATGTGTTCCCCAGTTTGTACATGGGCTACCAGAAGCTGTGAGATGTCGGTGTTCATTTTCAAATAAAAAATATTTAATATTATACAATACACTTGGAGCTAGTGTTTTTTTCTTTGCTTTTAAGTAAAATAAAGGAGTATTGCAATAAATTGTTTTTATTTTTTCTTCTTAACCTCTTACTGTTCCTATTGCCTAAGCATAGAATAACAAAAAAAACACTCTTATGTGTCAATAAGCCATCAGAACTGAACCGAACCGAAAACTGTGGTTAAAAAACCGAGGTATGTATTGAACCGTGGGCTAACTGTATTGTTGCATCACTAATGTCTATATTGTATTTTCTGCATGTTTTTGTTGCTGCAAACATTTTTATTAACAGAAACTGGGAGTATTTATAAATTAAATTAATTTCATTAAAGTTTCAATAACTATGTTCTTCAATTAAAAACAACAGTCATTGAGCGAGGAAAAAATTTAAATTATTACAATATTATATTAAAAAAATGTATTAACTATGGTTCTCAAGCAGGAGGCTGGGGACCACTATATTGTCATCTTGAGATCCTCGTAGAAGTTTGCTGAGGACCCTTAGAGGGCCCCAGCCTCCTGCTTGAGAACCATGGTTATACAGTAGTGCAGGACATATCAGATCATAATAGTAGTAATACTGGAGCCAATAATGTTGGAAATGTCGGAAATTACATAAGGATTCCATCTCATAACAAATTACAAAGCCAACACAATGAATCTTATTTACTTTCATCTGGAGGTGGAAGAAATCGAGAACAACTATCTCTAAAGGCTCTGTATAAATATAAAGCTCCTTTAAGCTTACCCAAGTGTGATCAGTTTGATATATTGATGCCATACTCATGGGTTTATGTTGTTGCTGCCCTGTTATTACTCAGCAAGACAGCAGGGCCTTGCTCATCATAGACCACATAATTGAATACTGATCGCAATTAATCACTTGAAGGACAGAGACAACTTTAAACATGAGTGGGTCCAAGGGCTGTGTGTGTTTGGAAGGGCTGTAAAGCTAATTTGATGCAAGGCTGTGCTGAGTTTTTTAAGTACATGCTAAAGTATTATATTAGCTGCTGTCACAATGACAGATAGCTTTAAAAGAGAGGCCCTTGCTTACTGCACTCAGGGTTGTTAATGGGGTAAGGGCCAATGTGATTTACACACTATGAGAAACAGCAGGCTGGGACTAATTGCACCTATGTACCTGTAGAGTAAAAAGAGAAAACAAATCAAATGGAAGAGGGACAAGTAGACTTCGGGTGGAAAAAGCCAATGGACTAATGAATGAATCTGCCATTTCTTCTGCTATCTATTTCTATATTAACATGGACATTGGCACTGGCTGTTTGGTGATGTGGGAATGAGGTAATGAGATTGCCCTGTCTGAAATGTACTGCATATCTCCATTCCCTTTGGGACAAACCAAACTCCTGCTGCTGCCTTACCTAGTCATGCTTCACAGAAAGCACAAATAGAGTCTAATAACAAGCGCTATTGTATTGTGATGAGACAACAGCACTGTCTGCAGACTTAAATAATAGGAAGGGAGAAAGAGAGAGAGAGAGAGAGAGAGAGAGAGAAAGATGATGAACTGAGAGGGAAAAAAGAAACTGAAGAAAAGAGAAAAGGAGGGGTGGCGTTTGCTGTTTCTATCCAGCTGTGGTTGTGTATTTTTGCTTGCCTGCACAAATTCCTGATTTACCAACATGCAATTATTTTAACCCAACTTGGTAAATAAAGCATGTATAATATCTGAAGTTATGAACCTACATTAGCCATAATTATCAGCTAATAGAAACCCCTTCTTCCAAACAGCTTCATTCTTGGAAGTGCAGTAATGCGTATGCGAATGGTTTACTGGCCTTTACTGCCACTTTTAAATTACTATATAATTACAGTGAAATGCACCATTTCATCTCACTGCTCTCTGCTTGACTTACAAGAGTGGTCACTATTGGTGTTATAAATGGTGGTATAAAATGTAAATTATACCAAAACAATGTAAAAATTAATATATCAGTAAAGAAAACTTTAAAGGTGAAGTGTGTTAGTTTTGTACCACTAGCAGAACAAATTATGTAATGATGAAAATGAGGACCAAAAAAAAGTTATTCTTTTTGCAACATTGGAACATTTAGTTACAAACAGTTTGTGAATTGTTAAAATATCTGGGTTAGATTTTAGAATATAATCCTCTCTCAAATATATGGCTTGAAAAGCTGTTTATATAACCACAATACAAGCCAAAGTCACCTTTCCAAACACATTTCAGAACCTTCTAAGAAAGGTAGATAAGGTAATACATTTTCTCTACCCGAAACATAAATAATCTCATTGCCAGTACTCCTTGTTGAAGTAATTTGTCTAATAAAACATTTTCTTACCATAGGTTTAGATTAATATGTAAAGTCACAATGGCTACAGCAAGCATCTGTGAAACCAAACTCTAGGAGGATTGGAAAAAAGAAAAAGCATTTCCAATAAAGCATTATTTCTAGTTTCCAGACATATTTCAGTCTCTAAAATGCCCACACTCATCACTCTAGAGGTGTGTCATTAATAGTTTCCAGCTTTCCACAGAAATTAGTCATCTAATCTGAAAGATTTTTCATTTCAACAATGACTGTGCTATTCTTTGTCACTGTAGCAAGGAGGACCAAACCTTATGTTCCCAGAACTCCCAGTAACACACTTATTAGTTTAAATTGTAGCAGTGCAATACAGCTTGTTTAAAGTTTCCAGCTGAGTTTCTGGTTGTGGGGATCAAGATAGACTCTCAGCAGTCCGAAGCTTAGTGGCAGAGCTTTTACTTACAGAGCAGAGACTAATGGCCACAGCAAGGCCTATCATTTTATTAGCACAAAGAGGTCTGTCAGAAACATATTACTCACCACATGGCTTTCTCAGGATAAAGATAGAAAGAGAGAGAGGAAAGACAGAAAGAGCGAGAAGAAAGAAAGAAAGAAAGAAAGAAAGAAAGAAAGAAAAAAAGAGAGAAGTGTGCATCACACATAAAGTCCCACACTTGTCCAGAGAACAGAGCACAACATGATCCTTATGTATTTTTAGTGGAATCCTTAGCACTGTTTTAAAGGTAAGGTACACTCTCAACCCAAGCATTGGTCAAGCATTGATGGAATACTCCTACACCTCACTGAACCCATGAAGTACCTGAAAAATGCCCATTTAGAGAGCTACAATGCGCCTTGACCTCCATAAAAGCATTCCCAGTAAACTAGACGGGTAAAATTTCAGTATGTTCATCTCAGAACAACGCCATTCCACTATAAAGTTTCATTAGGCTTTGCATAAAACCTATACAATACTGAATAGGATCTGTTGTGTGAATAACATAAAAAAAATTAACAACTAAATTGCATGTCTGCAAAATATATTAGTAGTAGTAGTAGTTATATTTACAAATGGGGATTTCTCTTGGTCAAAAATAGGGCTGGATTTAATTGAAAAGTAATCAAAACCGACAGAATTTTCCCATGTCGGTTATTTCAGTTTTTTAATCCTGTTAACAATTTCCCCTTAAAAATATACTACCAAGTGTGTAGTCACGTGACTCCGCACCGTCCAGTCAGCGGCATTGAAGCAACATGGAGGCGACCTCAAACTCAGTCAACACACATACAGCGCACGAGCCTCAAAGCAAGATCACGTTCTCTTGCATCCTCATGAATGTTTGTCAATTGTATGTGTTTAAAGGCTTGCAAGTTTGAACATTTAAGCAATTTTACACCATTCAAGAACAACAATATAGAAAACATTGCACTTCAGTGCTCGCAATCTGTCTGATGTTTGATGTTTTCTGTGACACAGAGAGTCGAGCTGCATTGTCTCTCTGATAACGTGTGTGCCCTGAAGCTAGATCACTTTCACCTGGGTCTTCACTGAACTTTTTCAATTGTATGTATTTTAAGACTTGTCAGTTTGAACATTCAAGTGATTTTAGACTATCGGATGTCTATCATTATATTGAACTAATGCGCTGACATATTGTGGCACACACGAACACTCATACAGACAGTGGCTCGCACATCACGTGAAAACAGAGAAACGTTCAGGAGCGCAGAAACTCTTTGTCAACGAGGTCCTGTGATTTATCATTAAAGTAGCTCAGAAACTCAACAGTTATAGCATAGATTTTTCTACTTTTGAAGTAACTACAACCCACAGCTTCACAATCAATAGGAAGACAATAAATGTACCTGTACTGGGCTAATTTATCTGTATGTGATTTAGAACAAGCAGAAATCTGTAAGAAATGTTACAACCCATAGACAAAATAACTGCTGAATGTGAGCTGTTATTTCGGAGTAATATGACATTTGCAATAGCTCTGCACAAGGCGGCCTAAGTTTGTGTCCCGGTGTTGTGCCGAATTTCGAATGCCTGCCATATTATTGGTATTATGGTAATAATTTGGCGGGGGTCAGAATTCGGCACAACACCTTTTCAAGGTACGGGCTTTCTTAAGCCAACATCAAAGTTAGTTTCCTTCAATTATTTTAAAATTACAAAGAAAAGAAATGTACTCTTTCATTAGAAAAAAAATATCCCACCTTTAATATTTGAGCATATTTACAGCACAAACCTGGTCAGTGAACTATGAGGGCACAAATAAATAAATAAATAAATAAATAATCGTTTATTAATCGCAATCAAGGTAAAATGTTCAATTAATCGAGATTTCGATTTTAGGTCATATCATCCAGCCCTAGTCAAAAATGGTCTTAGGTGATGGTAGACAAATACAGTCATCCACAAAGTACAAAGTATCCTGCCCATGTAAACTGTGAGCCCGGTACTGACAAAAAATGCAATAAATACAATTTACACTCATTTGACATTCAGTATCAGATTGTTTTGTTCTATGGTTACCAATGTCAATCAAATTAAATCAGGCATTTAAATATGGTTGTCAATCCAGAAACATGGCAGAGTGTAGTTAGCAGCACGTAAAAGCAGAAAGTGAGCAAAGGTTGCTGCAATTATAATCGTTAAAACTGTCAATTTATGATTACGAGGTACACAACTCTGCACTTTTCTGAAAACTCACGTTATAATTAATGAAGGTGTGCAGTGAATCTCTTATTGACACTGTGTTACACTTTGTTGGTTATAATAAAAGGATTCATGATCAAGCAGAAATCGCGCCAAACAAAAACAACACCATTTCAAGTGGCGTTGAGCGGATTCTGACTTCACTAAAACACATCTGTGTGGCCATTGCATTCACAAACTCAACAGATATGTCTGTGATTGGCTTCATTTCTCAATGTCGCAAAAACACATTGCAAATAGAAAAATATGATGCTCTTTACAGAGCGCTTAAACATTCACTGGAGCATTTTAAAGCAGCCGACTATCAGTGGGAACCGGAACTGAAGAACACTGTAAAAAATTATATGATCAATAAGTTATATGTTTTTTCTTTGCTTTAATCAAAATAAGCAATGTTCAACTTTTTTAATGAGTTGTACAAGATTCAACACATTTTTTAAGTCAGTTTAATGTAATTTAATTTTAAATTACTTAAACATCCAAGTTGATTGTACAAGTTGATTGTAAATCAACATGCAGTGAGAGTGAATATGTTGTGTGACTCTGGCATGCTGGGAGATTTAAATTGTGTATATTCCTGCCAAAATTGTTACTATCATACATTTTAGAGTGTGACCAGCTGTTATATGTAGCTCTGTAGAATGTGATTTAAGGACACATAAAGCTAACAGCCTTTGGAGTTCTTGGAGCACTGGGAATCCTTATTCATTATGACATTGTTAAACAGTTCCGCGGAAAGATGCTAAATACCTCCTAATGCCTGCTGGAGCTCAGGGGGATACACATATACGCTCACACTGGAGACTGCAGGCAAGCAATGTTAGCTGAACATCTAATTCGTATTGAGGGGTGGAACTGTTAATTTCCACGGGTTGGTGTATGTGTGTATGATCAGCACAGGAGGAGGCAGAGTTGTCTGAAGTAGAAATTGTGAGGGAGGATCGGCTAACCAGCCAGCCATTATTTTACAATCAATAGTGAAAAAGAACAAAAGAACAGCATGCTGAAATCCCAACATGTACAATTTGAGTCAATCTTAATTGTTTGTCTTTCTCTTAACAGTGTGCTCTCTTCTCTCTCACTCACTCTTTTCTTTCTCTCTAGTGTGATTGATTACAGGGATATTCCTTGTGCGCAGGGCTCTTAGGAGATGCTGGAGTGGAAACAGGTATTGATCAAACATCTTAATGCTTGCACCTGTGTGTCGTGATCACTACAAAGCCCACTTTAAATACAATCTAGGCTTAGTTTCATTACACACAGTTGAGACGAATTGTGAATTTTTGATCACTTATCTCAGAGAGAGAGATAGTTCAAATACACTACTGTTGTAAAGTTTGGAATTACTATAGATATTTTTTAAAGGTTTGAAAGCAACCCTTTTAAATCACCAAGGTTAGGTTAAACAGATCAAAAAATGACAATAAAGACATTTATTGTGATACAAATGTATAGGTTATTTTATAAAAGTTTTTGCATATATTAATAATGTGCATCATTACTCATGTTACTGGCCGTTTTCAACTAATTAAATGCTACCTTGGTGAAGAGTAGTATACATTTCTTTCATGAGCTTAAAAATGGTTTAATAATTTCTGCTATATGTAATAGCTATAAAATTCATTCTCCAAATTAAGATTAAACTTCATGTGTATATGAAGCATAGTGACGTATTGTACTTGTAAATGCTTAAAATTATATGAAAAATACGTTTAAACCTTTAAAACCAACGAGTGCCAAAGCTGCTTGCAGGTAAACCATGAGGGTTTAGAGTTTGATAAAAACAGAAAAAAAAAGATATGTGAGGCTGTCAAGGTCCGTACAGTCTCAAGTAAATTAGGCCAGATGGATGGATTCCAGTGAGATCGTTTAATCAGGTCTGGCTCTGCAAATCTTCTAAAGCTCCACAGGCCAATCTGAGCTCCTGAGCTCTGGTGATTAGGTCTGATGTGATAACAGAAGACAGAAAGTTTAATCAGCTCTGTCGCTAAGGCCTGTGGGATAGCAAGAAGCCTTGGACTGATAGACGAGAATACAGCTGCCCATTAGCCATTTAGCTCTGTGCTTGTTTCATTGAACAAATGCTAACATAAGGTCAATATACTATACAATGATTTGCCAGATAAGCAGTAATTCTTGAAGCACAATTTCTTTGAGCGTGTTCTAAGGACTTTAAAGCTGCTATAGGCTGTTATAGCATTTAATTATAAAAAACAAATAACCAGCATTATATGCTTATTGACTGATCAAAACCTCAAACATAAGCTTATATTTTTTAGAAACAGCATCAAAGCTGACTGAAACCCGTTTGTATCGGTTTGATACAGATAACTAACAGATAACAGATAACTAATACTAAAACTATTAAACATAATATTTGCTCATTGAATTCAAAATGAAATAAAAACATTATATACAATTTTTTACCTTATTCTATTTCAGTTAGTCACCAAGGCAACATTTCTATTCAAGTTTAAGTACTAAAATGACTAAAACTTAAACTGAAATACTAAATAGGATACTAAAAAAATTAAAAAAAAATAATTAAAAATAAATACTATAATAGTATAAAATAACACTGTCCCAAATGATTTCATATTTATATTTATCCATCAACAAACGTTTGACTGTTTGTACTGTATTAAACCTAGCCTGGATGCCAGCCGAATTTAGCCCCGCCCACAACATTTTTTGCTCGGGCAATTCGGTCTGGCCTCGATCCATAGAGGAGTTAGAGAACATAAACTGTTCGGACCAATGAAATAGTCAGGGCGGGCTTTAGACGATGATGGACAGATGATCAACAGTAACGTAACCATCCACGTCATCAAAGGCACTTTGGGTTGAATTTGCTCTTATCCTAAACGGAGAACTTGTTCTTATATGCATTCACCTTCACTATTTCTCTCAGAAACGATGATCGTGTTGGTAAGTACTCTGTGTATCCTTAAATTCTTTTATTACAATACTGGCAAAGATCGTTTACACTCATCTTTTTCTTATAACGTTACTTAATCCAGCGCGCGTGCAGACAGGGTTGCCACGTTTTTTTGCAATGTCGTGCACAATTGCTACTCAAAACTATAGCCCAAAACAATATCTTTCCGGGGGGTTCTCCGGAAAAAAATGGCGTTTGGTTGGCAAAATATGTTATTTTGGCAAGGTTGCCTGCTAAAATTTGCTTTCCTGTGTTTATATAATCACATAATTGGGGTCGCTTCAGTTGAGTTCTGTTGACATTTGACAACTAACGTTACGCATCGCTCCGTTGCTCTGATTGGTTGTGGGTCTATCCAATTGAGGTCTTTCCTGGCTCGGTTGAAACACGCCCCATAATCAAAGCCCAATGGAGCGGTACCAGACTCATATTCTGACTAGAATTGAGTATGGCCACGCCAGGCTATATTAAACCTATAAGCATAACACATCTAGGTTAACACACTCATAGAAATGAAGGGATTGTGTTCTCTAAGGGAGTTCAAGTTATGTAACATGAACAAATCTGAAAACATTATGCCGATTACATAAAAGTTCCAAATATTAGTGTCAACATATGTCGTTATAACATCATGGCCACGGATGCTCATAACAGCTGAAATGTGTCAATGGCTTTCCTTACGGCACTATGACTGTAGCAGCCAGATTAAAGGATTATCAATTATCCAAAAAAGGATGGTCAGAGGATGCACTGTAATCCTAATCTGAGACTGTAAATTACACTAACATAATCCTCTACGGTCAGAGACAGGATGACTGCTGCTGAAACAAACCCTCAGAGAACATTCAATAAAGAATTTATTTTTAAATTAATACTTTTAAAAATATATATCCATAAGACGTCATGTCACCATTACAGAAAATAATATAATTGAATTTGCAATATTACACAGTTCTATGGGATACTCAATCCTGATTGGCCAAGCACAGCATTCTTTGCTTACACTTTTTGTTTCACATTTGCTTTTTGCCCCCAATGTTTCTTTTATGATAATGTAAAATGCAAAATGTAAAGATTGCCCAGTTTTCCCCAAAGACATACAGCGCAAATATATATATATCGAATCGAAATATATATATATCGAATCGAACCAACATTCCCTGCTCCTCTATTTACAAACTTTTCATCCACAATCACACTATTATTTTGTTTTGTTATTTTTCCCTGCATCATCTCTCCCCCTTTTCTTGTTTGCTCTCAGCAGGAGATGAGAGTAACTGAACTTTACAACCAAAGTCCATTACAAACCAGCATTTTAGCAAAGCCTCAGCTAAGCTTCCCTCTACAATCTACATCTATCATCCATATTCATGAAGTCAAGCACCAAGTGACATCTGGTACAGTGAAGAACCCTAATCATAATAAAATGGCATACGACTTTATAGTTTTGACATTGTGGAGCCAGTAGTAAATCAGTATTAACAATGGGGGATGATTTATAATAGAAACTCACTGTGAATGGAGAATGAAAGTGGAATATCCTACCACTGTAATACTGTAGATCCTCAGGACTGGTAGAAATATGAATAGTTATAGATTATTTTGAGATTTTGATGTGTATGGTCAACTTTACATTATTTAAGCGGATTCTCTTCATTAGGATGTTGATGTTTCTCCTTTAATCCGATATCAAATTTCATACTGTATTTTCCCTCATAACTGGTAGTAAAACAATCCTATAAGCAAGCTTAATTATTACTAGCTTGAACTTGTATAGAAGAAAACGGAAATATTTGTGTAGGCTTTCAAAATACTCCCTCACCTTGCTTATCTTCCGAGTGGACATTGAACCCATCGTAAAGGTAAAATGAAATGTTTTTGTTTTCCACTCCAGATACACTGGAATATTAAAATAATGTATTAATGAATTTTTTTTAAATCATTAACATAATGGTAATTTAAAAATATAAAGCAAGAAAAAATGACTAGTATTTTTTTCTAGTCGACTAGAAGCAGCATTGTGTAATCGACTAGTCGACTAGCCTTGCACATCTCAGCAGTTTTTTCGAATGGTAACACTTTACAATAAGGTTGTATTAGTTAACATCAGTTAATGCATTAGTTAACATGAACTAACCATGAACACCTCTGTTCAGAATTAATCTTTGTTACAATCTAAAAAATGCTGGGTTGTTTTAACCCAATGTTGGGTCAAATATGGACTAACCCAGCAATTGGGTTGTTTTAACCCTGTGGTTGGGTTAAATATTTGATTAAGACAACCCAATCGCTGGGTTAAAACAACCTAATCGCTGGGTTAAAACAACCCAGTTGCTGGGTTAGTCCATATTTGACCCAACATTGGGTTGTTTTTTACCCAGAATTTTTTAGAGTGTAACGTTAGTTAATAAAAATAATACAGCGGTTCATGGTTTGTTCATGTTAGTTCACAGTGCATTAAATAATGTTAACAAAAGTTTAATAATGCATTTGTAAATGTTACAAAGATAAATAAATGTTTTAAAAGTGCAGTTCATTATTAGTTCATGTTAACTAATGTAGTAAACTAATGAACCTTATTGTAAAGTGTTACCATTTAAAAATAAATAAATAATATATTATGTTATATTCAGTACTTCATCATATTATAGCCCTGCTCTCTAGATATCATTGTCACATGTTGGGCATTAAATATTGGTGGGCCACTAGTTTCTAAGTTTTACAGATACAGTATGTAAACCCACATTATACATGTTTGGCTTGGTAGATTAAAGTAGCAATCTGACTTCTTTCATTTTGCTGAACGACATGATCAAAAGAGGAAGCTTTTTAAAACAAATCCTATAATCTTCTAGTAAGAATACACAATGCCAGATAATTACAAATTTTAGCTTTTGTCTTTCAACTGAATGATTCCACTGCTGGGAAAAAGTAGTGATGACAGCACAGTTTCCTGTCTTTGGATTCAATAGGTACACAGAAAGTGCTGAAGTGAGACCTACAGCAGCGGAGCCTTCTGTCAGATGAAAGGCTCATTTAATCCCAGCAGGTCTGCTAACTTCCTCCTTGATTAAAAGCTGCTTCCGTCTAAGCACTGTGTTTTATATCACCCCTATATTTCCATCTCTCTGATCAATTTATGAACATGGTACAGTATAGGGGCTGCACTACTGTAGCTCACATGTCATAAAACTGGGCTAGTTCACTAAGGAAAGGTAAGCCTATAATATAATTTAGCGTGATGTGTCTGTATGATAATTGCGCCTCAATAAAAACCTCACATAATGCAAGATGCAAGATACCCTAGCTCTGGACCACCAAGATCTTCTGAGTGTGTGTGTTTATGCTTAGAACTAAATAAATCTCCTTCTATCTTAATGAAGATGAATATTGGAAGCTTTGTCTCTAAATCCCACACATAAATCAGTGGAACACACCATTCATCTAGCAATAAATGTGTGTGTTGCACTTTCATCTGTGCAATTAAAATGAAAAATTGTGGGCCTTGTTTAACCGTGACTTGTTCACTCATCTCATGTCATTACCAAATAGTATCTATTGCACTAATTTACTAAACTTATCTTGATAGATTTAATTCAGAGATCAGAAAGCACCCGAGATCAGAAATAAATACAGGAAGCAGACTAATAATTAAACGAACAAAAAAGGCCTAAATTAACGAGTAACTATACCACAAATATTCATCCGCACACAGATACACAAAGACATAACCCCATGTACATACACCAAGTGACACATGACATGACGAGAGTAAATGGGTTTGGCATTTAGCTCCAGATCTGTAAATGAGGCTGGTATTTAGCCACAGATGTGCTCTCGTTATCCAATGAACAAACGAATATTAAGCAGGGACTAGAAACTCTAAATGTTCTGTGTGTTTGTGTGGGAGAGATAAACTCTTGAACATAGGTTTGGTTCACAAGACGATAAATGAGAGACAGAGATTAAATATTGCATACGGCAAAACAATGGCCTTATTCCCCTCGGGTAGGGCTGGGCGATAAATCGAATATTAGCGATAATATCGCAATAATTTTGACGACGATGTAAATATCGTGAATATCGAATATTTCAAATTCAACATGCATATTTTCCCAAATAACATTACCAGATAACGCAGAGGTCTGCTTCCACCATTCACTAAACATTGGAAGCAGAAGAGTTAAATACATACGTGCAGCGTATGACAAAGAAAGCAACGGAAACATGCGTGCATGAGAGAAATAATGGCGCGGCGCGGGACGTGCTCGCACTGCCGGACTCTCACCTGAAGCGCGCGCACACGCCTTTCAGACAACATACGATCGGGATTCAGTTCCTTCATGAATTATTGGGTTTCAATGGTCAAACAAATGTAAAAATGCACGTCCTGGCTAGGGCTGTCATTTTTTAGAAAAATTCAATTCGAACGGATATCAAATATCAAGCAATGTATTCGAATATATTCGAATATCTACCGTTCGCAAAGACCCGCCCCCTTTAGTTACTTTTGCTATATGTCCGACAAGTCATGGCGCTCTCACACCACAAACGTTCTCACGTAGAGAAAATACATCGATATATATATATAATATCATAAAAATTTTGACAATATCAAGATTTTTATTTTTTTGGGGGATATCGCCCAGCCCTACCCTCGGAGTGTATGTTTACCATTTTATCTGTCTGATTCAGGCAGGTGAGCCAAACAGACAAAGTCAACATCTGGCACACACCTACATTACTGTGAGTGTGCACCAAAGGAACATATATAAGGAACACAAAAAGGACATGCTGGATGCTAAAAACATACTTTGGGACAGCAGATCATGGTTATGTACGTACATAACTGATACTATAATAATTAGAGTTCGACTGATTTTCACCGGCGATATTAAGCATTTTTATGTTTTTTTTAATGGGTAATTTTATAAATCGACTTGCCGATTAAATACTTCAATTTTGAAATGCGCTATTTGGCTCTGATGCAGCCACGTCTGTTGGAACCATAGACTATAGAAAAATATGAACGTGGTGTCCGTGACATCACCCGTAGGATTTTGAAGAGCAGTTTTGAAGCATAAAGTTGGTCGTTGCCATCTTGGCAGCACGTCACTGCACCACACTCCCGGATAACTTAAACTGGGCAAAGAAGGGGGACGTGACTGGAGCTGAGATCACGTACTGCAAACGGCAATCCACCTGTCACTCAAAGTGGCCACTCCCTTAATTATGCAGAACTTTAAGGCTTAATATAATTTAAACGGATGAGTTATAAAAAAATTCAACCCCCTAACATGAAGAGCAAAATTAGCTATATAGACCAAAACCACAATTTGTACCAGGCTGAAAATAAGGTTTTTTTTTTCTGCTGTAAAGTTGGGCATTTTAACATGGAGCTCAAGGAGATTCTGCTCCCTTCTGGAGCCTGTCTCTAGTGGCCAGTCGATGAATTGCAGATTAAAACACTTCTGTATTGGCTTCAAGAGAAACTGGGGGAGGTTGCCGCTTGGTCGGAACTCACCACTCTGTGGCGTAGACCAATGCCCACCCACCTGATTTGTTGGGAGTCACGAGTCCAGTCAATCAACGTAGTAGGCTGAAGGCACTGAAAGTTTTGCACTCTCACACCGAAAGCACTTGCTTACTGGAGCTGCTTCAGTTGTCTCTCAAAGGTAACGCAGCAGCAGACGTTGCTGAAGTTACATCACTACGCTGAAAATGCAAAACGATTCAAATGTTTCCACAATCTGCTTTTGAAGAAATATCATAGTATTGTGCTACAGTGCATTCTATCACTTGCATTTCTGGCGACTTCATCTCAATGCGGCGTACATTCACATCGCATGTTAACGCAGCGGTAGAGCAACACTCACACGAGACACTACAATTCACAAAAGTTCATTATTTGCATGTGCTTTAAAGCCTGGCTGGTTAAACATTTAATTTGCCCGCTGACACGCTGTTCTAAGCCTGTCAAACAGCACCCTATTACTAATAATCTTTTGAGTCTTATTGTGCTAATACTGTCACAAGGTTTACATAAACACAGTTGGTCATGTCTAAAGTGAAAGTAAACATTCGAAAAAAAATCGGATGTGTCTCTGCATGTGTGCACATTTTAAAGTAAACATATACATGCTACCACTTGCCCTTAAAGGGATAGTTGAAAATGATAATTCCATAATTATTTACTTACTCTCATGTTGCTCCACGCCTGTATTAATTTCTTAAGTCACTGGGGACCAGCAACTGTTTGGTTAACCATATTCTTCAAAATAACAGAAGAAAACCCTTAAAAACACATATTGGTCGACCCCTAATAATGATCAACAATCATGCCTTATAGGACAGTCAATGCCAAAATCAATCTACATACACTATAATTTTTAAAAAATTGGGATCAGTAAGATGTCGAATGTTTCTGAAAGAAGTCTCTAATGCTCACGCAGGCTGTATTCAAAAACACAGTAAAAACAGATTTTTTTTTATTATTATTACAGTTAAAAATAACTGTTTTCTATTTTAATATAATTTAAAATGCAATTTATTCCAGTGATGGTAAAGCTGAATTTTCTCCAGTCTTCAGTGTCACATCCACAAACAGTTGTGCTGTCTAATATTTTTGTGTAAACCGTGATACTTTTTTTCAGGATTCTTTGACAAATAAAAATTTCAAAAGCATTTATTTGAGATAGAAATCTGTTGTCACATTATAAATGTCTTTACTGTCCCTTTTGATCAAGTCAATGTATTCAATTCATTAATGTATTATTTACATTTATTAAGTGTTGTTTTAATCATACTGACACCAAAGTTGTGATTGGCCATGTACTGTATGTCAGATCACAACGGACGAAAACATGCGGCATCAGGCCTCGATGAGTTGGTAGAGGACACATTATATCAAACAGGACAAAAAGCTGAAAATACACATAAAAACACAGACACTCGACATGCATATGAAGCTGGAAACTAGGCCTATGGTGTTCAAAGCTCCACTGTGACAAGAACACTGGACCTAAATAATAACAGAAGTGATGACCCCCAACTCTGTCATAACGTATTAGACCAGTGGTTTTCAAACCTGTCCTGGAGGACCACCAGCCCTGCACATTTTGTATGTCTCCCTATATCAGACACACCCATTTCAGGTCTTGCAGTCTCTAGTAATGAGCGGATGAGTTGAATCAGGTGTGATGGATGAGGGAGACACACAAAATGTGCAGGGCTGGTGGTCCTCCAGGACAGGTTTGAAAACCACTGTATTTGACTACACTCCTTAAGACCTGCAGTGTGTGCGCGCATGCTTGCTTGCGTGTGTGTGCTTGGGTGCATGTTTGCAGAGAGCGGAGTGAAAAGATAAAGAGAGAGGGGGAGAGAAAAAGTACAGAAAAGGCTGTGCCCACTTTAATTAGGAAGTTCGAGGCTGGTCTCTCACACTCTTGATGTCTCCATCACACACAATCAAAATTGCTTTGATTTCCCGTTCATTTGCATAATGGACCCGACTCTCCCTGCATGCACAGCACAAACAAGCTAAGAAAAAACAAACAACAAAGAGAGAAAATTAAGCAAAGAACAAAGAGTGAGCTTGCACGTGAGAGAGAAAGACAAAAAGAGGGAAAGACAAAGAGCGAAGGGCAAATTTACTGATGTATGTATTGTATTTTCAGAGCAAAATCTGGTGCCCACAATCATTCAATAGAAAGCAGCGTTATAACCACACATACCAGACAAGTGTACTTTAGCATACTCAAGAGGCAAATTCAGGTGCAAATTATGTTCAGCAATAATTCTGCAAGGTAACAGCTAAAAAAATGACTTCCAGTAGGCATAATTGTTTAGGCAATACAACAACAAAGGCAGCACATGCAAATAAACAACACTATCAGTGCATTCAATGCATTCTTAGTGAAGTCTCCCAGGTGTGCTGTTGTTTTACTCATTAACACAGATATTCTACAATGTAAAAAAAAAAAAGCAGTCCCTTTTCTAGGAGAAAAACCACGCAAATAAACTAATGAGGACTGAAATTCAACAGAATGACATCAGTCAACTGTGATGTTTCTGTGATCTGTATCGACATCATTCATGACTGATGACTCATGGGAGGCGGAGTAAAAGGTCGAAAGTGTGTGACCTTTACCGACACCATCTGACACATGACACGTTGATAATTGGTGCTAGCTAAAATCATGGGGCGTTTCATTTGTGTCAGAGACAAAGACAGAAGTCTCATTTTCCCACAGCCCACATACACTAGAGAAAAAGAGAAAAGAAAGAGAATGCAAGAGAGAGAAAGAGACAGAGAAAGACAAACTGGCCCATATTACAGTATAAGTTTGACATCAGTAGCAATCTCTGCCTAAGGGCTACAAATTTGGATGTGTGTGAAAATGGTACACAGTATAATCTGAGGGGGCCATCTGGGTCACTTTTAAGAGAAACTTGAACTCTATGATGCTATGAGTGATCTGGGTTCGAACAAACTCTTAACCCTAGGTTTGAGTGATACGGTCATGATAGTCATGCTTGGCTTCATCACTAACTACAATATCCAGGGGTGTAGCTACATGGTGACCATGGGTTGAGAGTGCCATCCCTGATTGAAGCTTGGCCACCTATCCGGCCACTTCCATTTTGACCACATTAACAACTGACTATTCTATGTTCAAATAACTGAAACTGGCACAAAGGCCACGTACACACTCCAGTTGTCATTTCACCTCTTAATATGGAACAAATAACAAGCTTAAAGATGCATATAAGGGGCAAGCATAAACAAATAAACACAGCAAAAGAAGACGCCAGTTAAACGGTCAAACACGTCCATCAAGCATTTACACAGAAAAACAATGCAAATGCAAAAATTCATAGGATCATAGAAAACGATTATCCAGTTTTTAACCAGTGTTTGTTGAGGTGCAGTTACATGAAATTTGTTTCATGTGTGTTCCATTCCACGTTCATTTTATTGTTTTCCATGCAGGTTATGCGGTCACAGTAAGATGCATATTAAATTATTTTCTTTAGATTTTAAGAAGGAATTTGTTTTGTTTTTTGCCACCCCAAAGAAAACGCTGGATCTTACCTGGCCAGCCCTGAATAAAAAACTCTGTCTCCGTCCCCTGACAATACTCAATATGGTTAGATTAAGATCTGACTAAATCTGCTTTATACTGAAAATGTACAAACATAAAAATAAAAACCTATAATAAAACTACACATTTTACACACTTGACAAGTACTGTATTTTTTAAAGAAATTATTACACTTGAATGGAAGTGAACACAAGATTGAATGTAGATGCATGCTCACATCTAGGATCTTCAGAGCTCCATAAATATTTTCCACTATGTCCTTGTAGCCTAAACGATGGTTCTCTTTGTCTCTCTTGATCCACTATGTGCAGTTAGTCTGTTTTTATAGCACACACTTATTGAATGCGAGTATTTCCATCTGAAGTGTAGAATGAGTTTTGTTCTGAAAAATTCCCTATTATGTGACTCAGTATACAAACAAAACTATTATTCTCTACACAGGGATGCATGACTGTTCTTCTAAGAGTTTGCCCCTATGCCTGTTCCTACATACCAACTCATAAAACCGCAGGCAGGTCTGAGTCCTCCGTAATGATGATCTGTTTAAGGTTGTGCTCTTCTGGAAGGAAGTATTATGGGCTTAACCCCAGGACATTTGCTCATTTATATGTGCGATGTGTCTCAAAGTGGTGAGAGACAACCAGAAGAGAGGCCTCTGGAATAATTTATACCTAGGAGACAGAGATCGAACACCACGGATAGAAACACCTGCCACACAAGAATCTGCCACCCTTTAGGAAAAATAAAATAAAAATACAATATCAAAGATCTGCTGACAAGTTTATGAACCCGTAAAACATCTGATCACAATGGTGTAAATACATCAATTATGACTCAAAGACACAGTTACAAACTCATACCCAAAAAAGCATCTTATGTTACCATGGTAACTGCTTATAAAAGCTGAAAATAAGCATATCACATAATGAGCAGCACAATCGATCAAAGTATGGCTCTGTGTGTGTGTGTGTGTGTGTGTGTGTATTATTTGTGATATGAAAGGACATGTGTGCAATCCACACTGAAAATAGCTAGGTAATATTTACACAAACACACACACATAAACACACTCTCTCTGACTTAGAATTCATTTAAAGAAAAGAAAGCTAGCACACATTTAGTACATTAGTGACGTGAGGGTGGCATTTATTTGCCATTTTAATATTCATTTCTGAGAATAAGACAAACGTCCAGTATCCTGTGAGTCATAGGACGAAGATCTTAATAAAAGATTGAGTTTCTGAAGTACTACAATGTCTGTTTGTACTTCAGTGTTGTTTTCACAATGGCTGGTTTAACCACAATACTTAACTAGTCAATGTACTAAACATGTGTAAAAAACATAGATGCAAGAGTCTGTAGAAAAGTGTGGGTTTTCATAAGGATAAAAATGATAAATGTAAGTATAACTCATTGTGTGTGAGTGTGTATGTAAGAATGAGAGGAAGATTATTGCTTGCAAACTGAATGGCCGGAGAGATTTCCAATTACACTGCCTGTTTATCACACTGACTATGTGAAAGAGTGTGTGGAAACGCTGCATCCCCTTTAACGGAAGCAGAAGATGGAAATAGAAAGAGGGGAGTTTTTGGGTGGGGTGCCACCTAATATTTGCACAAAACTGGTGTTCCACCCCATGTCACATGCACACAGTCAATAGCCTTGCTTGGCACTGAATTGTCTCTTTAGTGTGATAAAGGGTAAATATTGGCACCGGCAGAAGCTGATAATTCTCTGGTGGCTTCACTTCCCCCTAACCGATCTTATCTACTGAACTAACATACACAAACACACTACACACCCTTACCCATACAAACATTAGCACTGTGCTGCGAGGAGAGAACCTTGCTTGACTGAATGCGGGGAAAGTAGATACAGAAATCCCACAAAATGCAGTTATTTATTTCTACACCAAACCTTTAAATACATCTGAATAAAACAATGAATAAAATGATAATAAAATTATACAAAGAATACACTAAATGAGCAGTGCTTTACATTATGGATGTGTATATGTTCACAACCACAGCAAACACCAAAAACGAGAGAGAAAACGGAATTACTTTTTCAATAAAATAAAATAAAAATATATAGGGAAGTCATGAGATAAAGACAGAGTGAGAAACATGGTTACATCTATAGCATAGGGATGCATGAAGCATTGCTCCCACAAAAGTCACTTGCAAACCAAGCAGCTTTCGGCCCCACTTTATATTAGGTGGCCTTAAGTACTATGTACTTACATAAAAAAATACAATGTACTTACTGTGTTCATATTGTGTTGCAAAACACCTTTGCTGATATTGAGGTGGGATACGGGTAGGGTTAGGGACAGGTGTGGTGGGATGGGTAAGTTTAAGGGTAGGGTTAGGTGTAAGTGTCAACTGTGTAATTACAAATGTAACTACAGAAATTAATTACAGATGTAATTACATGCAGGTATTTTTTAAAATGTAAGTACAATGTAAAAACATGTATGTATTACACATGTATTATTACACATGTATTACACAATAAGTGCAATGTATCAAATTATTAATTAAAATGTTAGTACATAGTAGTTAAGGACACCTAATATAAAGTGGGTTCGCTTTCTGTTGGTCAACACAGAAAATTAATGTAACCAATATGATCCAGATGCAAAATCTATGAGAGAAAATTCTTCGCCCTCACTCAAAACTCCCAGTTGTGGAGATTCCCATTGAAATTCTGTGGTGAAACTTCACAGAGCAACACTAAATGTGACTACACCTTTATGGAGCTCAGCCCCTTATCTTAGTATGAGATGTTGGGAAGACGTTTCTTGCTTTACTGTAAATGCAAAATAAATGTTCATCGACTGACATTTTTTAAAGCCTCATATAGCTTGCTGCAGTCACTGCTTTCAGCTAAAATGAATAATCAAGCCATAATCACAATTAAGTGTGCTGACAATCACCACTGATTATTTTTAGGGGGATGAGTAATAGACTGAAGCTCTACTAAAGGGACTGTAGGAATCACTTTGCCACAAAAATAAATAAATCAATTATAAAATAATGAATATAAATAAATGTTTTTTTTATTGAGAAATACCCAAAGCCTATCCATAAGTATTTTAATTAAATGAGTTAATATTTACATTATTTCAAGTTAAAATATTTAAAATAAAAGTGTTTCAGCCTTTTGCATTCAATAGCATACTCTCCTACTCCTACCATTATGAAGATTATAGCATGTAAATAACAGGGTGAATAGTTGTATGCATGTAAATCCAAATATTACCAGGTACAGAGATGAAAACCAGTGAACGCACAGTCTTTGGATTGGTGCAGTGTGCTAGTTTGGTGAAACAGTGGTTTTGGGTTTTGTCATTCAGGAGCCAGTGGCTATCCAGTCTCTAGAGGAAAACTTTGAAATTAAAACAAGATGTCTAAACAACTCTCAGTATATAGAAGCCACTATCTTTTCTGAGAAAGAGAGCTATAGTAGCTAGTACAAGCACACACACAAACCATAAAAACAAAAAGAAAGAGAGCACCAAACACATCATCCCAGAACCACAGGCAAACAGCATCTCCCTCAAAAACAATATATACTTCCCTTCAAAAACTGTCTGCTTGTTCTTCTATAAAGATACAGTGCTCTCTCTTTATTCTCTAGTGTCCTGTCAGCAACATAGACCTTTCCCTCTGTGACCCCTTAAGACCCCAGAGGAATGTTGTCCCAACCCAACCAGAGCAGGGGCTTTGTCATCCTGTCATTTTGCTCAGAAATGAAGGGCATTTTGCCTTCCAACATCAGTTTAGCATTCATGCGATGAAACAAAAATTGACATATAATTAGAACATTTGTTTGCAACCCATAGTGCACTACAAGAATATTGTTATTTATATTTAAAGCAATAAACAACATCTCATCCAACTGTAAACTTCATACGTAATGTTTAAAAATATGAATATATTTTTGATCCTATTAATAAAGCTGACCATAGTAAGAGACTATGGTAGCAGTCATCTGCTGTTGATGGAGCTGAAAATGCAAACATGGGAGTCTATGTCTGGGCTAACTACTACAGTCTTGACAGACATTCTCATGCTTCAAGGGTTCACTCAGTAGAAGCCATCAACACTGTGAATTTATCCAGAGAAATCATTTTACTACTGAGAAAGAATTACTTCAGACATGTCACTGTATGCAGCCTTTGGGAAAGCATGGCTGAAAACAAAACACTATTTTATACCCTTCCAATTCTAATTACCATATTGCATCCTGATGTTCTACTTTCACTGTTCCTTCACCTTTTCCATTGTGATTCTCATTACTGTTATACAGTGATTTTTCTTTGGGAGGTGTGCTAGGGCTTCACAAGACAATAATCAGCCCTTGACTCCTGTGGAAAACTGGCAGACGACTATTTTAAACAAATTGGTAGCAACATTTGTGCTGTACTAAACATCATCTTCCTGTATTATGCATACAGGAATATAGAATAATCTAAAGAAAAATTACTATTTATGTTTGTTCAATATAAGTTTGTAGAGCTGCAGTAAGATGTAATATGGAAATGGTATACAAAATAATAATAATTAAAAAAAGTTCACATCAACATTGTGAGGCCCTGAGGTCATGTTTGACCTGCCCCAGTACAGTTCAACCACAAGACTGAGACAGAGCATTGCAGAATCATTCATTCAAATTCAGTGTGAATTCTTGTAAACGCAATACTGAGAAATAGTTACTATTAAAGATGACTTAATTAAGTACTTAATTAGCTGCTCCTAAAACTGGTAGTTAGAGCCAAGAATAATTTACTGGTATTAGTGCTTAGGCAGCAATTTCATCAGTTACCTTTGCAAAAGCAGCCATGTAGCAGAGCATTTGTTCTGCAAAAACTAATATACTATTGCTATTTAAAAAGTTAATGTAGAATATTAAGTTCAAATAATAGACTGTTCTCCTAAACCGCTTGCCTTTAAAGTAAATATTGTGACACAATTAAGAATTAATTATTCGAGCCATGTAAACAATCAAATAAAAAAAGAACAAATGGAAAGCTAAAGAAATAATAGCCTAAAACAAACACACTAATTAAGTAATAAATGATTTTCTTTCTTTCTTTCTTTTTAAGGAAGTTACCTATAACAGCATCATCTATGGAAAACTATTCCATAGTTATTTTATGTTCCACTAATGTGTGATAGACAAAACTATAACATCTCCCTAATTTGAGCCCTCTCAGATCCGGAGCATTACATTTAAACAGATAAACCAATGACTCAAGATGAGATAGGGACAGACACTCAAACAAATGCTCCAAGACATGTGGATGAAGCAGTCAAAAGGTCTGGATTCCTTCTTTAACCTGCCTGTTTTAAAGAAGACTAATGTCTGCTTTCTGCTGAGCTCTTCAAACCCTATCAGTCAAAGAGGAGAGACAAAGAGTGAAAGTACAAAGACACACTCAGACAAATCTCACGCTTACAAAAACACACACATTCACAGCAGGGACCATCAACCGAAAATACTTTTATTTTGCATCGTCTTTTAATCCAAATAAGAAGAAAAAAAAGTCTATGTATTTGCATTGATTTCTATGGCTGCTTAGGCAGGTAGTTTCTTCTCCACTCAGCCTTTATTAACAATCAGAATTGTTGGCTTAATTAGGTTAATTGTTCTGGGAATCTCAGTACCCGTCTACAGGGCGCCACTTAGATTCAGACACAGAGTGGCGTCTTCATACAAATCCATTGTCTATGTTTATGCATTTGGGAACAACTGACCCATTTAAAATGATCTACATGACGCTGACTGCATCAGTGGCGTCTGTCAAAAGCTCTTCCAAAAGACCTCCCAAAAGTAACGTAAAGTATTTTTTTTACACTGCCTAAAGATTCATTAGTGCAAAACTATTTCTCATAAGTATATAAAAATGGGAATTATGAAATATGCATACAATAAAAAAATAAAAAATAAAAAATGGTAGGATATGTAACATGGCTAGGGTGTTGAAAGATGTTGTCAGAGTTGGTGGTAGCTTATTGATCCAAGTCAAGTTTCCATGGCAGTACAGAAATCATATAGGGGGAAAAATGGCTCATCATGGCATCTGTGGGAACAGGCGTACAATCTGGAATGGATTTCAATGTAGCCATTTTACATTTTCAGGGTTCTCATGAAGTGGAATATTTGGGTAAACTTCTAGAGCGGTGAATGGAAGATGACCATAAATATATTTTTACAATTTGCATTTGCTCGAACATTTAAAAAAATATATATTTAAAAAATGCAATGGGTTTCCATGACTTTCCAAAAGAGGGGGAACATATAGAGAAACTGATTACAGTAGTTAGAAGAGAGAAAGATGTTAAATTTGTCGTCAGATGGACTGTTGTATTAGCGTAAAAAAGAATATTAAAAACTTTACTAGATTTGCAATGCTGAAACATGTCATCATAGCATGTTAAAAAGACAATTACCTGGCTAGAAAACAGTTTCCCAGGGCTGTAACTAAGATGGCCTTGTGTGGAGTGACTTTGGAAACTCTCATTCCCAGATATTGTTCAGGTTATTCCTTCAGCGTAGATCTATGGGATTTGTCCACTTGGTTTATCACCCACCAGCCAAAATTTGCAAGTCTGCTTATTTAAATATGAGCAACAATAATAGTAACCTAGCATCTGCACTGCTGAAAATACAACACGTTTTTACACACACAATAACTAAAGTATTATAAACAATAAATAAGTATTATAAACAAAGTAAATAAAAGGGTGCTAATAAAGGGATTTTGACTATAAGGTTGCCATACTGCTAGCAAGAAAGCCTCTTTCGTTTGCAAGAGGTTGTGATGAAGATTGCAGGGGTATTAATAAATATCACTTCAGCCACATTCACTCACTAGCACACACACACACACACACACACACACACAACCATCTACTGAGGCGTTAGTATTGAAGGCATATCGCCCTGTCTGCTGGACGAGTGTGAGAGACCGAAGAGGGGGCCAGGGGAGGTTATGTGATGGATCTTTCCGGAACGTGACAGCGAGAGAACATGTTTGATGAGAGGAGGAAAAGTGCTCTTCAAATGCCAACCTCCATCAGAGGGAGGTCACATCAGAGCATTGTGGGTAATGTGCCACACGGCAGAGAGGTCATTGAGGTTCAAGCTTGATAATGAGAAACCAGAATCCAACCAGCACAACACGACTGAACAAGATGTTCAGCACAATAGATTAATCTACAAATGTCAAAATTCTCTGTGTTTGACATAATCTTAACAACTGACCAGTGGTTGCTGTGAGTAGGGTGCAGGAAAATGTAATCAACTAAAGTGATGGCAAAAAGGCCTTTCCAAATAATGTAAATCAATATTTACATAGTATGACAGTAGAAAATGTATCTCTCACACCCATGTCACGCAAAATCCCATGGTCTGTCCTGCTACAGAGCAAAAACCAGTAGGGGTGTAATGATGTAATGATACACCAATGCCATGGTTCGGTTCATATCACAGTTTTGGAGCCACGGTTCAGTTTGCTGTGGAGGCAGGGTTCAGTGCACCAGCAATAACACCACTAGATACACTTTTAATTAATAATAACAACAACAACTTTAATTTAACTTATTAACTTTATCTTTATTAACTTTATAAATTGGCTTCATGTAGAGCAGTTAGCATTAGCTTAGCAAACTAAAATTAAATAAATGCCTCCACTGTAGACTAGTCAGAAATAATCTACTCATTTTACCATTTACCATAATTTAAAAAAACAAAACCAAATCAAAAACAAGCAAATGTATTTAATAAAAATTGAAGACACACACACACAAGTATTTTCCCACTTCAGCCTACTTAACAAACACATAAATTGTATGAATATGACTTATACTGATGAATAAATAGATGAATAAATAGGCCTATAAGTTAAAGCTATTAAATAGCAGTTTTTTGTTAATACAATAAAGTAGCCACCACACTCATTTTTAAATAAACAAAATAAAGTGGCATTTCGGGGCTATGGAAACAACTGTTACCATGGCAAATACACAATACGTCATAAACTGTTAATGAAACATGAAAACTGCTCCTGATGAACAGAATGAACATCATACCTGCATGCCTTCCCAGCTAACACACGTCGAACCAGTTAATGGTACTTTACTTTAATTTCATGACATACAAATTGACCATATAACTGTGCTCATGGTTTCTTTTGTGCTTTATGAAGTGATATACAGCGTGCTACCACATTTACACGTGTAATTGAAGAGTGTGCACAACGAGTACAGTATAACGGCTGACAAGACAGGAAAGCGGTTTTCTGAGGTGAGAGAGACTTTTTTTTTCTGTGGGTGATGTATCACGATTTTTCTGTTTGAATATCGTTACACCCCTCATAACCAGGTGGTCACCTTAGCTGTGAGGCCATGGTCAAATAAACAGACAAGCATTGAACTATAATAATATATTGTGATTTTAAACAACAAGTGTCTGAAAGAAGTTTATAGGCTATATTCACACTGTCCAAATCCGATTGTTTGTGTATCCGATTGAAATCTGAGAGTCAGACTTTCACGCATTTCATGTGCTTTTTGGATGTTCTATCTTGCTAAATCTGATCTGGAGTTCATTTGGATGTGCACAAAAAACAGATTTAGATGAACAGTCTGAACATAGCCTTATAGCTGCATTTATATGATCAAAATGTATTCCTGTGATGCCAAAGCTGAATTTTGACCAGTCATAATTGGTTTTGCTGATTAATTGGTTTTGCTGATTAATCGGCAGCGATAACAGATTGCTGGATCAAATAAAACACATACCAATAGTTTTTCAGTGCTGAGTCCATTGTTGGAACGGCTGAGAATGGTCTGCTGTCATTATACTTTACCTGCTGTTTTAGAGCTGCCTCTAAAGATGAAAACACTAACATCTTATGGAGTTTGTTTTGACAATTGAGACTGAGCGCTACACAGAGCGGGACACGTCAGAGACTGATTTAAAACAGACAACAGAACAGTATGTATACAGTACACTACAGTGTGTCGTTTGCGATAAGGCAATATAATTGTAACGGAGACCAGCTAGTAGTTGCTGTGCGAGTAAACCTCACTCCTCTGATCTCAAGAGACACTCTAGCGACTGATGCTAAAGGTTGCAGCCTTTAGCCTCCTTGTTAGAGTGTCTGACTCTCATGCCGGCGGACCTGGGTTCAAGTCCCACTTGGAGGGGGCGGTTTGAATGGGAGGGGTTACATTAGTGCCATGACCCGGATGGGAGTGAGGTTTAGGGGGGGTGAGTGTAACGGAGGCCAGCTAGTAGTTGCTGTGCGAGTAAACCTCACTCCTTTGATCTCAAGAGACGCTCTAACTGACGATAGAAATTGCAGCCTTTAGACTTCTTGTTAGAATTGAATGGGAGGGGTTACATAATAATCCATACCGACTCAACAAACCGATTTGTGGAAATTAGTCGGACAGGTTCATAAAATGCAAAGGTCTATGAATAGGGTTGGGAACCGAGAACGAGATATTTATTTATGAAAAATACCGGAATTGCGCAAAATTCCTGAGTTTCGGTTCCGAAAACGGTTCTGGTGCAATGTGTGTGCGAAGCACTGGGGAGCGTATCCTTATAATAGCGGGCGACAGCTAACCTCATCATGAATATTAATTACGTTGCCTGCCGCTTACAGAAGTGCAAACAATTAACTAGCGGTGGGCCGCTATCGGCGTTAACGTGCTGCGTTAACGTGAGACTCTTATCGGGCGATAAAAAAAATATCGCCGTTAATCTATTCTCATAGTTGGGTTGGGAGCTGGGTCTATACTACGCAAGCTATGATGACTTTCACAGTGATATTTTAGCGCGGATGTATAGCTACCTAGCCGAATTGCACTGTAGGGAGCGAGAACGAGTCTTCAAACCTGCGTGTATGCTGTGAAATTAGCACATCAAGCGTGAACGCTGTCTTCAGAACTCGGGCGCGCACCCGCGAACCGTTCTCGAGTCCTGATGAGCGTGACTGACATACTGCAAGCAGAGAGCTGTAAATCTCATTTCTGCTCGCCGTCAGCGTTCTTTAGAGCATTTGCAGTACATTCGTGGCAGATAGACGGAAGTGCCATTACGTACTGAGGCTTTGGTACAAAACTAACGGTTCAAAAACAAAAATATAAAAGGTAGGTGTACAACGCTATTCATTTTGCCACCTCCTCGCTCGGCGTCGTTACCAAGTAACGGGTAGACAGCTGCTGCTTTGATGACGCACCTCGGTTTCGGACCCAAAACTATCATATGAACACGGTCTAGGAGCAATCGAACTCGGGTTCGGTCCAGGCAATCGAACCAAGTGTGAAAGCACCAGTCATTATTTGGGTAGCACACATATTCTGAATGCCTTCGGCAGAATTCAAATGAGCCATTTTAATCTAGATTAATCTAGATTAATTTCAAAATCACAGTGAGATTAATCTAGATTAAAAAAAATAATCTATGCCTACCCCTACAATTAACGCACTTCAGCACCGGAGCCCTCGCTACATATAGGCCTATACGGTTTTGAGTCAGATATTTTCTTGTTGACTAGGAATTCATACACAGGTAAAACTATCAATATATATAGAAATATTATTTACAGTTTTTCAGATGTTAAACAATGTTCCACGCCCACACCCCTTAATGGAACTTCGGAGAGTAAAGGGAAAATGATGACAGAGAGAATAGATGAGTGCCACAGGGCTGTTACCAGATTTATAGTGAAAGGCTTACATCCTTTTTCCACCGTTAAGTCATCATGGTTTAGGCACAATTCCATTTGTAATGCTGAATTACCATTTATTATTTACAAGTTCACTGAATAACTGAATTTCTATTAAACTAATATACAACTAACTAATAAATTTAACTAATATATATATAATATTTTTGCAAGAATGCTTTTAATACTGTAATATATGTACAGTACAGGACTTTTGACATTGCCAACCTGTAAATGAATCAGAGATCATGTAATAAACACAAAAAGGATTGTTTGAGTTGCGTATTATGCCTTTTTCCTTTACCACTATTTGTTTAATAATTTTAATGGAACCGGAATCGGAACCGGAATCATTAGGCGGAATCGGAACCAGAACCGGAACCGGAAAATTTCTCACGATTCCCAACCCTAGTGTCTGTCCAGTCTATATGCAAGTTAATTTGGTAAATTTGGATGTTATATGCATAAGGTAGCAAATACTTGGTGGGAACGAAAAGCACATAGAAATGTGTACTTCTTGAAAACGGACAGCAAGTAAGCCTTTTGACAGTTGTGTAACACAGCAGCTTCACTTTGTATTAACTGATTGCTTTTCAAATTAAATGACACAATGATTATCACAAGTTAAGTCTTGGCTATATTGTTACTGTTTGTTGTTTATTAACAGCACTTATCGAATGGGTGATGAATACATGTGCCTTCAGATGAGTCACGTGTGTATAAAATAACGCTGGCTTGGTGTTTGCTGCATACAATTTTGATAGGAAATGAATGAATTAAGAATGAATAGTAAAACGTTGTGTGTCATGCCGTCATGTGGGGAATTAAAGAGAGAACATAATTGGGAATGCCGTACAAAATGTCAACGTCAAAGAAGTCAAATCTAAAGTCAAATCTCGAGTCTGTTTTTTTGCGACTTAGAAGATTTAAAGCCTTCTAGAAATCTCGAATAACAAATATCAAATGTTTAATCTGATTTCTGGAGCTTATATCTAACCATAGCCTGGCGTGGCCATACTCAATTCTAGTCAGAATATGAGTCTGGTACCGCTCCATTGGGCTTTGATTATGGGGCGTGTTTCAACCGAGCCAGGAAAGACCTCAATTGGATAGACCCACAACCAATCAGAGCAACGGAGCGACGCGTAACGTTAGTTGTCAAATGTCAACAGAACTCAACTGCACTGTTTTTCAACTCAACCAAGTCCATGTTTTTATCCATGTCCGCAGGTTGAAGCGACCCTAATTATGTGTTTATATAAACCAAGGAATGCGAATTTTAGCACGCAACCTTGCCAAAATAACATTTTTTTCCAACCAAACGCCATTTTTTTCCAGAGAACCCCCCGGAAAGTTATTGTTTTGGGCTATAGTTCAAAAAACGTGGCAACCCTGTCTGCACGTGCGCTGGATTAAGTAACGTTACAAGAAAAAGATGAGTGTAAAAGAATTTAAGGATACACAGAGTACTTACCAACACAATCATCGTTTCTGAGAGAAATAGTGAAGGTGAATGCATATACGAACAAGTTCTCCGTTTAGGATAAGAGCAAATTCAACCCAAAGCGCCTTTGATGACGTGGATGATTACGTTACTGTTGATCATCTGTCCATCACCGTCTAAAGCCCGCCCTGACAATTTCATTGGTCCGAACAGTTTCTGTTCGGGCACAATTACTCCTCTATGGAGCGAGGCCAGACCGAATTGCCCGAGCAAAAAATGTTGTGGGAGGGGCTAAATTCGGCTGGCATCCAGGCTATCTAACCCAGACTTTGTTACTTAGTAATCCAAATAAAAAAGACAAGCTCTGCTTCTGCCGATGAGCCTTCCATGAACTATGAGCCACCGGGGAGAGTGTTTACAATATCAACACAGAGTCACTATCAGCATTCCTGTCTGTGAATCACTTAACCTGGACGACCTCAGAGTGCGTCTCGAAGACATCACTACCCATTTGGGAGAAGTCATCCAGTCTTATCAGACACACATCCCTATTCTCATGAGGTCATAAGCTATCTGTTCCAGGTCGGCGGCCACAGAATGATGTGGTGATGATATTGCCCCTGAGGACCACTGGGGGAAATACAGCGGCATAGAATAAAAGGTTTTAATAAAACATAGATCCCAAGCTCTGTTTTGTTGTGTAAACATCTGTAATGTGTTTCAGAGCTTATAGTCAGCCTGTTTTGATTAAATACAGCTCAACCAAAAAAACTTCCACAAACCCTGCACTTCAAACAAGACAAGGTCAGGAACAGAGGAGAGAGGGTGATAAAGAGCAAGAGACTGAGGGGGCTGGTAGCCATATTATGAATACTTTGACTCTTTTGTCTCTTGTTTTGAAGTCTCTGTGATTAATGGAGTAAAATGTGTCCTTTGCTTCCACAAGGGCTAAAAAATCATTCAATTGAGAGAGAAAAGTGCTTGTGTGTGTCTTTATGTTTAAGTGCATGCTAACATAGCCAGTCTGGTAAAAATATATATATATATAGAAAAGATACATACGCAAAAATGTAGGCTACCAATTTAGACAGACTTTTATCATAATTTCAGAAGTCATGAGGTCAATTTTACTTTGTGTTTAAGTTCTGATTGGTCTGCGTTCAACTGTAAAGGGTGCCATCACAGCTGTTCAGCAGCTCAGGGTCATTAACCAGAGAGATTAATGGCTTTTTACCACTCAGAGTGCTGACCGGTGGATTCTGAATGCACACACTTTCTAACAAATGAGCACAACGACAGACAGGAAATGCACACGCATCACTGAGCAACCAGCCGTGGTCCAATACCGTCACCTTTGACCACAGAGCTCAGTGCGCTTAGATATTGACCTTGGCAGGCTGGGGAACCTGAAATGCTAAGTCATCTCCATTACAAAAAGATACAGACGTGTGCCAAAGCAACATTAACCCAAACAATACATTCCGATTCAGTTATTGATTTTCACAGTTTTAATCTAGTCTATGAAGCTACCGACTATTGTTGAACTGTTGTAATCAAAAACAGACTGTTGACAATGCACTAACAATGGTAGAAGAAAAATATGTATATTAGGGCTGTACAATTAACCGAATTTCTAATCGAGATTACAATTATGGATGCCACAATTACGTAATCGTTTAAAGGCGCAATTACAATAGTTTTCTTTCTTTTTTCATTATTCTGCATGCTTAAGATTTTTATTCTGCATGCATATTTTTCTTTCTTTTTACAGGTTAAGGGTTTAGATTTTAGTTTTAGTAGTGTTACATTTCTTACATTATTCAAATACACCAAAAACATATTTGTGCCATACTAAGCACTTAATTTTTACCAAATATAAGCCTCTTTACATTAGTCATGCCACAACACTCTCAGACTAGACAGAGCACAAATACAAACTCTGATCCTTCAATACAGATGAGCTATCTGAAAAGGCAACCAAGCCAGAAAGTCTTTAATTTTGTCTGGGTTTTGAAAAGTATGGGTCAATGGGTCAAATATGCCTCATCATATAATGGGGAAAGTGATGAGGAGAGCATTAGAAAATGGATCAAATGTGTCTAAATCTGGTCTTGTTTCATGCCCCCTTGCCATTTTCTCCAGTCTGACATTTATGGATTCTAACTCTCTCAGCATTCTAGTCTAGCAGCAAAGAGGCATTAGTCAGGTCCAAATATAGATCCAGTATGGTTGGAACAATTATTAACAGAGTTTAGTGGCATTCTTGACAGTATTTGTGCAACTGTATATCTGTAAATGCCAGAATAAAACTGAAGCAAACTTTAAATATTTGCTGCCGAATACAGAAGATGTGCAATCCCAGAACAACCCAGAGGATCTTACACACATCTCCCCAGAGAGCAACCAGACATGATGCTTGTCTAGCGTAAAGCATTTTGCATTACTCCAAAGCCTGTGCCTTGCAGTGTTTACACTAGAACAAGTAACGATGATGCATGACTGTGTGTGTCATTGCCAGTGTCAGTATTTGTTTGTGTGTGTGCGCGTGATGAAGGGATGGAGTCCTTGATAGTAACACCCACTGCAGTATCACCGTGTCTACACCGGACACGACCGTTGACTAGGGCTAGGAAATGTCTAAAAAAAATTATATCTCGATATTGTCAACATTTTTACAATATTCAATATATATCTCAATGTTTGCAATTGCTTTTAAATAGTAATAAAAATGATTTTCAATAAAAAACTATTTAGATAGAACTAAATGAAACTAAATGTTTGTGTTTAGTTGAAAGGTTGGGATGACCAAAATCTTATTTCACAATATGAGTAATTTAATATTTTTTAAATGTACTTTTATAATTACAATACAGATGATTAATTTTATCGCTGTTTTTAAAAATAAGCAAAACATGCAAATTACAAACAATATGAAAAAAACAGTGCTTTATTTTTCAGCTATAGGTCTATTTAAAAGCAAGTTAAGAAATAAATTAAATAATCAAATATACATTAAAAAACTGTTTAGTCTTCACTCAATAAATTAACTATACACTGATTCTTAATAAATACATTAAAGTTATTTAGCCAAGCATGGGGTGGTTTTGTTTGGGGTTTGTTTGATTAACATTAATCACACAGAATGTTAGGTCCGGCTTAAAGGGTTACTTCAGCGATTAGCATTAAGCTTTGTATCAGTAGAAACCCAGGAGTATATTTAAATTATCGTACTTTCCCCCCTCATATGACCCTGAGACGAGAGAATTATGTATTTTATTTCTGGAAAAATTCCTCCGATGACGCAAATATCGTCATTTTGCGTCATCGGAGGAGTTTTTGTCCAGAGGCTAAAGACTACAGCCAGCAGGAGGCGCTATTTCCGCATGTTTTCAACATCACACTCACAGCGCTCGGCTCGGGGAGCCGCGGAGGTTCATGTAAACGGAGCGGCGGACATTCATGTAAACGGAGCGAGTGTTTTAACTTTTAAAATGAACTTCCTATAAAAGTTAAGCTTCTAAAGACATGAACTGAACACGCGCCAGACTGATCACGCGCTGTGAATGCAGCCGCAGCCATGAATCCCGCGATTACCTCAGCTCATGCGATGAATGTAATCCGATCCTGCTGTGTTTGTGCCGTGACAGACACGTTCAGTTTTTAATTGTGGTGTCTCTAACTGAACTGATTTTTTGAAAATGAACGTGGTAGGCAAGTGATCCAGTAATCCAGTAGCCGACTAGCCGTGCATAGAGTAGGTCAGTGAAGCAGTGCGTTCTGGGAATTGTTGTCTTTCATCCCCATGAGAAAACACAGAAAATTTATTTTTTTCTCAGTCTAGAAGGCACCAAATTCAAAAATAATTTCACATTTCTACTACATTAATGACCCAGTTTAAATACAGATTCATCTTCCCATCGCTGAAGTACCCCTTTAAGACCTGCACGGCAAAATTATTGCGATATTATCGCTAATATTCAATATATTGCAAAGCCCCACCGTTTCGTCGCGCGAAGCTATCTACACTTGACTCGAGAAAGCGAGAAATTCCATTTGTCCTTCATGACAGTACAATACATAAATAGTATGAGGCATCAGTTTACTTTCGGGATTTGTTGTGTCACCCCTCCGCATCCAGTGTAGACAACATTACTGATTATAATGAGTTATATTGTCTTTTGTTGCGTCATGCTGCTCGCATCTGGTGTAGACACAGTGTATGACTACTAATTTTAATGTGATATAAAAATTATGTTTAAAGGGAACATATTATGCCCCTTTTTACAAGATGTAAACTAAGAATCTGATGTTCCCCAAGTGTGTGTGTGAAGTTTTAGCTCAAAATACCCGACAGATAATGTTTTATAGCCTATTAAAATTGCTACTTTTTGGGTGAGCAAAAACACAAAATTTTTGTGTATGTCCCTTTAAATGCAAATTAGCTGCTGCTCCCTGTCTGTTCTGTCAAGAAGAGGGCGGAGCTTCAACAGCTTATGCAACAACAGAACATCAGTTCAGTTCAAATCGGAGACTGAGTTGTAAAGCCTGTAATAATCTGTAATAATGCCTACAGAGCTAGAGAATATGCTGCATAGAGACAGAACAGGTATAGTTTTGTTTTATTCCGAAACTCATGTTGCCATCTTGCTTTTATCCACTATTAATACAAGCCTGTTGTAGCAGACCCCGTCTAAATGATGGCCAAAACTTTACTGATGAATTCATGATATGTCCTAAATGTGTTAAATGTAAATTAACATTTGTAAATAAACATTATATTACAACAAAAATATTTAGATGACAGACTTGGACTACATATAGCAAATACATAAATAAACAAACAAACAAAAAAACATTTATATTCAGGTCAGCAATTTATAGCTGGCTTATTAACTGTATTCAAGATGCAAAGATATTATTCAATATTACGTCACACAAATGATTCATTGATTGAGGTCAGTGTTTGCATCTTCATTAGTTAGTTTAAGGAAAATGTTTGTGCAAGTGTGTGCGTGTGTGAATGAATGTACCCAGAATAGCTCTGATCACATGGGTATTGCCATCCCATCCATTCTGCACACACATATATATATGTACAGTATGTACAGTAGTCCACATTTACATGCGGAGATATACAGTGTCAATTTCACACAGCTCTAACGTAATGGAAAAAGTGTCATGGCATTTAAAATCTTATCTGATGTAGGAGATATTTCGCAATCCAACAATTTACAACGAGAGCATGTAATTGATAATAAGCCTAATTGCATTTTTTTGGTAGCACTTTATTTTATAGTCCTGTTTCGCATGTACATACTTGTAGTAATGACACTAACTGGGTAATAACTAGGCAATGACCCTGAACCTACCCCTAAACCTAACCTTAACCCATGTAGTTACCGTACATTACTCAGTACTTTCGTAAGTAAACTGATAATGCATGTATTGTAAAATAAAGTGTAACCAATTATTATTTTTTGTCTCAGTTGTTCCACTTTATTTTCCAATGTCTCAGCCTGTGTACACATAAATGCACAGTCACACAAATACACACCACACTGATATTTGGACAATTTTAAAAGGCCCCTTTTATTGTGCATTTCCCCTCTCTTCCCTGTTGGTACATAATGCTCCCCATCACAATCATTGCAATCTATTTTCCTACAAACAAAAACATTAAAAAAAAAACCACACACAATTCACATTTTAAATGCATTATTTTGTTAACAAGGACAACAAAACCAATAACCAAAATTTTAAGTGAGTAAATAAATAAACATGCATTATGACACCCACTCACACACTGTGGTTGAATGGTCTTTACCTCTACACAATGTGGTCATACAACAGCTTATACAGCATTATGTAACTGTGCAGTGCTTGCCACCCACCTTGATACACACACCGTGATAAGGTGTGTGTAGACACAACCAAGCAGCATAAATAAAATCAGGAACATGAGAGTGAACCAACTAAAAGAGCATTATACTTGGAGGGAGCAAAGGTCTGAGAAGTCAGAATGGGGGTCCAGCCGCAATATGCTTTTAACTGTGAGGACACTACTGTCCTACAACAGAGATGAGTCTGGTTTACTTCCCATTTCAAGCAAGATAAGATGTCACAGATGACTTTATTGAGGAGTCTGACTGTAGAATGGCGCTGACATGAAGGGGAGGTGATCTTTCTATGACGCACAGCCTTTATTCTAAGCCTAATTATTTTGGATTACTCACTTCACACGTAGCACATCTGTCTTCATTTAGACAATAAGCGGAATATCATCTTCAAAGTATTAATAAGAAAGTACTATCCAACACATTAATCACACCTAAATCACATTAGTAGTCATGCAGCAAAACATTCCCTACGATCATTTTGTCTGAAAGCTTCAAATTCTTTATTTTATTAGGAAAAAAGCCTAATGGTCCTTGGTGTTTGGCTGGGTGTTCATTAGTTTGTACATGCCACTGTGCAATTCAAAAGCCATTCAAGGACAACTAGTCTACATTGAATCAGGTTGGTCATTTGCATGCCAAACCTACATATATGAAATATTTACATTTGTGCATATAGCTGTTTGCGAGCATATCATTCATTATAAAGAATTACAAAACAGTCCCACTGTAAAATATATGAGTGACCTCAGCGCAAGAAAAAAACAGCAATACCAGAGAATGGAAGTATACCAGGCAAAGACATCTGTGACAGCACATCAGCTCTGAATGTGTGTCAGTGGAACAGACAGGGGTAGATATGAGAGAGCAAAAGAGAAAGACTAAGAAAGCGGGAGAAGTAGGAAGATGTGAACAGATGCGCTGTTGCTCTGAGTGTCAGTTGTGATTAGCAAATAAATAAAACAAGCCTGGGTCCGAGCGCTGTGTGTATATTATGTGCGTGGGTGAACTAAGCTTATCTAATTACACACCAAATGCAGCCCAAACCTCTGACCCCCTGTGTGCTCAACTCAATTACCCTCCCTGACAGAGTCACAGCAAGACAGAACCGCAGCAAATCTACGCTAACAAGACAGCCTAACAGAATCTACAGTACTTCTGTTTCTTCTAGTCCCATTCAAACAAGACTGTTCACTTAATGACCTTCACATGTATACTGTCTATTTATACAGTCTATATTGTTTTCTAAATTGTACCAGGTTAAACCTTGCTTAAACATATGATTCCCCTGGTGGATTCTGGCGAGTGGCATCTCAGAAGGTTCATACTACTGTAGTTTACACCCCCTAGGATAAGACATGTTGTCTCTAGTACTAATGATCTGAATCTTATTGTAACTGCTTTGACCTTAAGCTGCTGACAGGTTTCATTTTCCCTGAACTGCGATGATTGCATCTCTCATTAGTGTAATTGATTGGGTGTTATACTTCAATTTATACAAAGCAGAAAAGGAATTGCACTTTGGAGCCAGAGCTAATATCTAATCCCAGACTCCAAAAATTTCTGCATTTTAATGGATGACTAAACTAGTGCACGTGAACAGACAGAGCAAACATCTGATAACAGGCCAACTGATCAATGTGTAAAATATCAACAAAAGCGATGGGTTTTCTTTTAAAATTCAACTGACCAAACCATTTGAATGAATGAAAATACATTACAAGCGTCGTTTCTAAATGTGTGTTGTGTGTCCATGCCGGAAACACTAATATTCACACACTCAAACGCCACAGCACCATGTCTGAGACTGGATGACACTCGGAAAAGGCAGGAGACATCACTGTTCATCGATGTTTAGTAGGAGTAGTCCACTTTGGAGACCAGGGGTCTGTTCTTCGTACTTCGTACTGATTTGACTGATGGCAGATCTTCTAATCAGGATAACTGATCTCTGGCTAATGTGGTTCTTCAAACTAATTTTGTGGATTTGATTAAAATATCTAGATTAAATTGTCTGAGATTATTGCGCGTTCTTGTGTTCATTCAAAAGGGCAGATATATTGATACTCAAAACCATGATCAGCAAAGACAGCAACGTAATGGCATCATATTAAAAAAAGAACATCACACACGTGATGAAAAACTGGATGAATTTTATAAGGAAACAGCAAAGAGACTAAAATGACATAAAACTTCCAAAAAATAAATGAAATATAGCCTATTGTTTGTTACATGATACCCAATTAGTATTTGTACAGGCTTAACATTTTTATTTCAATAGCAATTTATTTAATTTGACCTGTGAAGCAGATGTGTTATGTGCCAGCATTAATTAAAGTTTCTTATGGGTCCAAAATAAAAGTTTGTGTTTATACAATATATCTGCATCTCCAGCGATGTATATCAAGACACTCCCATACTGTAATAGCTGTCATCATTCAAAATCATGCATGGCTTAAACTGTACATCATGGCCTGGTTTCAGGGGTTAAATTAAGCCAGGATAGGCCCAACAATAGCACTGGCATATTTTAAGATATGCCAGTGCAAGATGCTTTCAGTTAAACAGCTAAAAACATGCATTTTAGTCTGGGACTAGTCTTAAACCTTGTCTATGAAACTGAGGACATGTGTGTAAGACTCCAATAAAACTATTAGATAATTAATCACTCACGAATAAATCTTTGAATGAGTAAAACTGACTATGTCTATGATAGACTAATAAGCCTGATCCTAAGCAGGTTTGAGGCTTTGAGCTTATGGACCTGTTGCTATGATATGACAGCAACTCCGGGATAAGCTTTGAAGAACCTAACAATCCCTGGATCATGTCAAATCGTCAACAATGAAATCCAGCTAATTGAGTAATCCACGTACGAAGAACGGACAAATAGGAGAAGAGCATGGAAAATTATGCTACTTTTTACTGAAAATGTCCAAGCAATAAATTAGCCTATATAAGAGATAAATTAAAGGTACACTATAGTTTCAAAGTTTGGGGTTGGTAAGATATTTTAATGTTTTTGAAAGAAATCTCTTTATGCTCATCAAATCTTTTGTAGCATTATAAATGTCTTTACTGTCACTTTTGTTCAATATAACAAAGTAGGGATGTCACAAGTATCGGTACCAAGTTGGTACTGAAATTATACAAATATGACGATACCAGCATTTCTGTAGTACCGGTAGTACCGACTTCCGAGTATATTTGGTCCCAACAGCTGCGTTCAGTCGCTTCTGTGTTTATCTAAGCGCAGGGCTGCAGACTGTAGGCGCATTTATATAGTGTCTGTGAATATTAAACTGCAAAATACTATTTAAATATTACTCCTGCATGTTCTGCGTTCCTGTGTGAATGAATACCACCAATGCGCGGGTGCACACACAGACAAACACACACACACACACACACATACGCTCGCTGTCTTTGTAGTCTCATGTGAGGACACGAACGCATAAACCGTCACTTCATGAGAACTTACCGTTTCATTTGAGAAAACTGTCATATTATGAACACAGACACTCAAAGGTCTTCACAGCAACCCATCAAAATAAAAGAATATTAGGTTACAGTTGTAGCCTACAGTAGATTTAGCTATGTCTCTATGTAATAATAATACGTCTCTACTAATAATAATAATTATGCCTAGATTGATTATTTTAACTTTTCTATAAACAATGTTTAATTTTAAACAGCATGTATAGCCTTTAAATGTTTGTATAATTTACTTTTAATGATTATCATCATAAATAATAAACTTAATACATTTTTTAATACTTAAATAAAACATTTATTTATTTATTTGACATTTTGCTGTGGTACCGAAATTGGTACCGAGTACCGTCAAATTTGTATGGTATTGGTACTGACTACTGGATTTTTGGTACTGTGACATCCCTATAACAAAATATACTGAGTAGAATACATACCAAACATTTCAATGGTATGTAAATGCCATAAAAGGTTTGCGGTGAATTAATGTGGAATTACATGACTTGGAGCACACATATAAAGAAATACTGTATACAAATGCATATAAAACCATGCTGTCACTAGCCCTGAGTAAAAAGCATCAGATGAACAACATACAGCTTCCAAACAACCAAAATGATTTATAATGCAATTATACTGTCAATCAATCCAGTCCTAATGTAATCAAGGAACGGCTTCTCCACTAAATTGATTCACTTCAATTACAATAATCCTCTTTAATCATTCCTCACAATATAACCATACAAATGTCTACCCTGGTCACGTTTATTATAAGAAGCAGTCATCTGGTGAAAGGAGTTTATCATTATTACTGATGTAACCCACATCATATTATGAAAACATTTTGTGATGCTATGGCATCATTATGGTGACCACAACTAGAGACACAAATTAGTCAAAATGTCCTTTATAAGCTCTCATACACTAAAGTTTCTCACCAAAACATCCAATTACCATATTATTGAACTATGAAACATTGCCATCACATTCAAATCTGTGGCTCAAAGCAATAGCACTATGAGACCTGTATCTGACTGAATGTGTTGTTAATGTTACAACCTCTGACCTTTCATTTTATTTCCATCATGTCGAAATAATCTAACACACGCTAAAGGCAATTTTTTTTGAAACCTCAAATGGCTTTGCTTCAATTCAGTCATAACCTTTTGCTCTTTAAAGAACATGTACATTGTTCTTGGATAATCAATCATTGTGAAAAAGGCCAGTGACATAAAAAATGTCACAATATTTTACTCAGATATACATTTTTGTTCTTTGCTGCATTTCTGATGTTACATAAATGATTCAGCGAAAAATAAATGGTTTCGGCTGAAGTGCAGCATTTTCATCAGATGTTTTTTTCTGTCAGATTTATGATATATTAGGGGTGGTACAGATCGCAGTTGATCCGTATGGATCAGGCCCCACCGTTCAGCATGCATTTGATTTGCGGATTAATTGCTACAGTTAACTATTACAGAATGAAAGTTTATCATTTGCACATGTTTTTTTCTTGACAATTAAACATTCACGCTATTTTAAACCATTCAAGAGAAAGAAGAGGTGAAAGAGAACTTTATTGCGCCTTTGTTATTTGAGTATACAGCCACATACACCCGAAGCACGCGCACACAGCGAGAGGTGCATTTCAGAAAGCTTGTCTATAATAATGTTCATGTGTTTATTAAAAGCTAGATTTTTGCTGTGGTATCGAAGTACTTAAAGTGGACTTTAAGTATACATGAAAAGCAAAGTAACATTTTGCTTTTTTTTGTTGATCTGTAAAATAATCTAATCCATGACTCAAAAAACTTAATATCAAAGTCAAGTCAACTTTATTGCCATTTTTAGCACATTGTATGGCAATGGTTAAAAACTAAACACAGTTTCCGTGATGAATCGAATATGATCCGAACCGTGAGTAGTGATCCGTTGCACCTCTAATGAGAACATACTACATAAGACAGATATAAAGGTAATTATTGATTGTCCATGGTATATTCCTGGCTTTTCTAAATGCATTCAAATGAAGATTATTTTTTCTTAAGGAGCAGTTGACCCAAAAATGAGAAGTATTTTAAAGCATTCCATTCTTTACAAGCCAATATTTTTCCTTTTCTGTTTAAGGGTCAGTAAATAAATCTTAATAAAAAAATGTTTTAAAATTAGCCTATGCATTTAACAGTACTTTGTCTCTTTTTACAAAGAGAGGATGGATTTGGTACCTAGACATGTAAATGATCTTTGTTTGGATATGTACAGGTATTTGGATATGCAAATCAACCCAATGTTCCACTTTACTATCGCCATGTATTTGCCCTAAAATAAAATATGTGTTTGCCATTTGTTGATTTACGTTACAAACACCTCCTTTCCCAGCCCCCGTCATTAAATAGCTCTGATTACCATTCCCCAATTACAATCACAGATTTTGTTTAGTTGCTCCTTTATGCATATTGAAATGTAAATTTTCTCTGCCATGAAGAACAAGGTCACGTCTCGTGGATGCAGGGGTGACGGCCAGGCGCCTGAGAAGAATAGAAGCACAGAAGCAGAGCATAATGAGATATTAAATAATCACGTAGAAAGTAAATGATGCTTAAAATTAATAAATCTGATTTAATTACTGACAAAACCATTTATTTCTACGATTCCATTGGCTCCATCTGTAGAAACATGGCCAGTAGCAGGGACACAAAACGACCAACTGTTACTGCAAGTTTGGAGAGTTTGACAGGAAAGGTTAGAGGCTATAAAGCTGTTCAGGAACTTTAAAGTTTTTTTGTTTTTTTTTTCTTCAGGGAGGAGGACTTGCTGTTGTACAAACTGAGATCATCAGACCACCAGACCGATGATTCACAGCCTGACATTTACATGAAATATTTCTCTGGTGCCTCAGTGTATTGCCCTTTACATGTGGATTTCAACCAATCATGTTCCATATGCTCATCACTGAGCTTAGTAGAATCACAGATGATGGCAAATATTATCAACAGTCTGCCAGGAATCACAGCTGTGTTAACAAGGTACCAAGCTGAAACAAAGAGGTGGAAGAACAAAATTAGATTTGTTTGAGACATTTAATAGACAGTAAATTATATCTATGAGCAGAAGAGTATATTTTGCACTGCTTTTTAAGATATGTCTGTGAAATAATAACATTTGTTCAAAATTCCACTATTCCACAATTTTCTTTTAGACTGACACTATTATTATTAGTGGTGGGCCGTTATCGGCGTTAACGTGCTGCGTTAACGTGAGACTCTTATCGGGCTCTAAAAAAAATATCGCCGTTAATCTATTCTCAAAGTTGGGTTGGGAGCTGGGTGTACACTACGCAAGCTATGATGACTTTCACAGTGATATTTTAGCGCGGATGTATAGCTACCTAGCCGAATTGCACTGTAGGGAGCGAGCGAGTCTTCGAACCTGCGTGTATGCTGTGAAATTACCACATCAAGCGTGAACGCTGTCTTCCGAACTCGGGCGCGCACCCGCGAACCGTTCTCGAGTCCTGATGAGCGTGACTGACATACTGCAAGCAGAGAGCTGTAAATCTCATTTCTGCTCGTCGTCAGCGTTCTTTAGAGCATTTGCAGTCAATTCGCGCAGATAGACGCAAGTGCCATTACGTACTGAAGCTTTGGTAACAAAACTAACGGTTCAAAAACAAAAATATAAAAGTTAGGTGTACAACGCTATTCATTCTGCCACCTCCTCGCTCGACGTCGTTACCAAGTAACGGGGTAAACAGCTGCTGCTTTGATGACGCAAACGCACCCTGGTTTCGGACCCAAAAATAAAATATGAACACGGTCTAGGGAGCAATCGAACTCGGGTTCGGTCCAGGCAATCGAACCAAGTGTGAAAGCACCAGTCATTATTTGGGTAGCACACATATTCTGAATGCCTTCGGTAGAATTCATGTGAGCCATTTTAATCTAGATTAATCTAGATTAATTTCAAAATCACAGTGAGATTAATCTAGATTTAAAAAATGAATCTATACCCACCCCTAATTATTATAGAGTTTTTTTTCCAGTCTAATATTGTGGCATTAACTTCTATGGCAGGGGTCCGGAACCTTTTTTGACCAAAGAACCAATTTTTTGGTTAATGCATTTTCCCCAAAAAAATAAATATATAATAATAATAATAATAATAATAATAATAATAAACATTTTATATTATATATAATTATTATAAAATTATATGATTTTTTTTCTTTTTCTCAATAAAATTTCAGCAATAATTATTATTAGGTCCACAGACAACTAAAAACAAACAAATATGCAACAAACAATAAAGAACATTTTCATTAACATAAGTAAGCTTTACAACAAAGGAATTGTAATTGGCTGAGAGAGCGGATCTCTGTTGATGTGGCTAATTTTGTATCGATCATTTGTTGGTAAAGGGTGAGAGACCTAGCAAGCCACATCATTTTTGTCAAAGAGCCAGGTGTGGCTCACAAGCTATATGTTCTTGACAGCTGTTCTATGGCATAAACACACCCTAAACAGCATGAATCAAACTGTTTTTGGTCAAGTAACACGTCTTCCTTTAGGAGACCAGAATAAGCTTACTTGTGTGCTTTTAGTGAAGAGAAAAACAATGTCATTTTAAAGTGTACTCCGTGTGTGTGTGTGTCCTGGTTTATATTACATTGTGGGGACCAATTGTCCCCATAAGGATAGTAAAACCTGAGATCACCTACATTGTGGGGACAAGCCAGCGGTCCACTTTTCTAAAGGCTTATAAATCACACAGGATGAGTTTTTTTGAGAAAGTAAAAATGCAGAATGTCTCCTGTGATGGGTAGGTTTAGGGGCAGGGGCAGTGTATGGGGATAGAATGTACAGTTTATACGGTATAAAAACCATTACGTCTATGGAGAGTCCCCACAAAGATAGTGAACCAGACGTGTGTGTGTGTGTGTGTGTGTGTGGCCAGTGTCCTTTGGCAGTCAGTAAGAATTACAGTGAGGACCCAAACTATCACACAAACAGACACACACAAGCAAACAGCACCACAGGCCCTGCTCAGTATTCAACCCTTCGTAAAACATAGAAAACCTGGCTATTACTATAACAAAAAGAAAAGAAAAGGTAATTTTCATGCAAAACTCTGAAAAACTATATTACTAATAATCTAATGAAAGAGGTAGAAATTGCTGGATTGTGAAAATCCAAAATACCACCCCTTTAAAATCCTAGCACAAAAACTACCACTAAATGTTGCCATGGCAACCAACATCCCCATCCTATTTCATCTGTCCTCCCTCATATTCTGTACACTGAACAGAACTCATCTAAAAATCATTCGTCATCATCGCACTTGTCAAAAATCAAAGAACAGTGCATCTGGGTTTAGAATTCAATTTGCTGTAAAAGAAGAACGAGCAGACAAGCACATAACCACAAACCGGACCAATAATGGTATAATAGGGATTAAAGCTGAATAAATGTGTCCTGTGCAGACCCTGTCAAAGAGCTTCATAAATCACAGGTAATTAGATGGCATCAACCCCTATTTTCCTCTCTTTAGTGCAATGTGTTTATGTAAATGTCACCATGGCAACATAGAGGGACCTCTCAAATTCCAAAACAGGTGGGAAGAATGTTGGGCAATAAAGGAGAAAGAAAACAGGCATCTCTATCTTTCATCTCACTGCACTCTCACTTTGTAAACATCACATTAATGGTACAGCGATGAATTGAACCTAATGGTTTTAACAAACAGCAAGGGCACTAAAGGAACAAAAAGATAATCTTATGCATTTATTTTAAAACACTTCTTTTTTTCATTGTATTTAATTACATGCATTCTATTATTTTTCTTGTTTGTGCGTCTATGTGTGCTGCATTCATTTGTGTAACAAAACTTAACAGATTGTGCATGCACCAACAATAAAATCTCCCAGTTGGGCCATTCTTTGACATGCTATATGATGCCAGGAGATTCATTGTTAACACATGACATGAATGTGTTTGGGCCATATGGTGCAGTTCTACAGCCATATTACCTGCAGCTGTTGTAAACAGTACATGCAGCTACGCCCTATGGGATATACAGTATTAGTGGGTTATTTTAGTGTATTGACAGATGCCATTCTGCCACATGCTGATTTGCAGACTCATCATAAACTGCACTCATACAACAACAACAACGAGGCTAATTTGACTAAAAACAAACAAACAATTGAGTTGTTTAAAGCAAAATAATGCAAATAAAGAACTCGACGCTCCTGCAACACAATTAGCAGCCACATCAGATTGAGTCGAGTGAAACACAAATAATTAATACACTACAGTCATACATATACTACAATCTCTCATAGAACAGCTCATATGTTGATTAATTATGTCTATTCTGAGGATTTCAGCTTATTTTTCAAAACTGCTTGCTTGCAGTGCCTTTCATCTGGAGAAATAGCACCAAATTCATCTAAATTAATGTAAAAATAAATAGCTTGTGTATGTTCTGATGTACAATTCTAAACTATTTAGCAGTTTTTCTTCACATTTACATACTCCTTTTTGTGCAGTAATTATCAAGACATCAAAGCACAGTTTTTCCTTCTCACCAGGTTACAGACAGAGCAAACACAAATCGACTGCGAACCCAGTATCAATTTTCCAGTATTTCTGTTAATGTAAAATCCATATTAGTAATCTGACAATTATGTTCTGTCCATGACTGAGTGCACTGACTGAAGTTCAAATGAAATAAAAACTGACAGAGCTGTCTAATGGAAAGAAGCATTGTGGGAGGTCTGTGGGCGAAGAGGGGAATTTAAATCTGAAGTCTGTCAAGTTATGAGTTCCATTAACATAACGTCGCAATGCTGACACTTATAGAATCAAACTCAACACAATGAATACAAAATGAAATCAAATCATTTAAAAGCAGCTACACTATATTGCCAAAAGTTTTGGGACGCCTGCCTTTACATGCACATCAACTTTAATGACATCCCATTCTTAATCCATAAGGTTTAATATGGAGTTGGCCCACCCTTTGCAGCTATAACAGCTTTAACTCTTCTAGGAAGGCTTTCCTCAAGGTTTAGGAGTGTGTTTAAGGGATTTTTTTTACCATTCTTCAGAAGCGCATTTGTGAGGTCAGGCACTGATGTTGGACAAGAAGGCCAGGCTCGCAGTCTCCACTCTAAATCGGGTTGAGGTCAGGATTCTGTGCAGGCCAGTCAAGTTCCTCCACACCAAACTCACTCATCCATGTCATGTTGGAACAGGAAGGGACCATCCCCAAACTGTTCCTACAACATTAGGAGCATGAAATTGTCCAAAATTTATGAAATTAATGAAAAACACAACAACAAAACAGTACAAAGCCAAACTAACTTACAGACGCTTTTTTTTCACTTAAAACAAATCTTTTTCAGGCATCATCAGTCAGCTCCTCGCTCTCGTGATGAATGAAATCTGACTACGGCTGCGTTTGTGCAGCGACTCTCGTTCGGCTCACGCTGTATTAAGCAGACACAGTCAGTTTTTATTTGTAGCATCTGTTCACTAACTGAACAAAATTATTTCATTTCTATAAAAAAAAAAAATTCTAAACGATGACGGGGATGGTGCTGTGTCGAGCAAGTGATGCAATCATTGTTGCGCCTGAACACTGTAAAAGCGGCAACACCTGCTAGCACAGCAAGCCTAGTGGTAACCTATCACTGTACCACGCTTGAATTCACTGAGCTCCTGAGAGCGACCCATTCTTTCACCAATGTTTGTAGAAGCAGTCTGCATCATAGAGATATATATATATACATAGATGCCTCATTTGCGACTGTTTCTATGGGCCACTGTACGTTAGCCGTCCGCCATTTTCGAACGGTCAAAGCTGGTCGTGAACGCGCATTGTGAACATTCAAAACAACCGTGAAGCCTGTTATTAACTAACAAACCTGTTTTTGTGTAGGTCCAAACATTATAATTGTTAAACTAACAATAAACGAAGAACGTGTTAGCTAACACTACATTAAAAAGTAGCATAAACGTAGTTAAAACCCTGTAATATTGAGTTAAAACATATAGGCTATAAAAACACATAACACATTCTCACCTGTAAAATGTTATCCCATTTCTTCTGGAATTGAAATCACGCCGGGTTTTACAGTTTGTTTTTGTTTTTCAATGCAAGTGATGATTGACAGCATCTGAAGTGTTGACCGTTCTAAAATGGTGGCACGTCTACGTGCCTGGAGCGGTCGAATGAGGCATCTATGTATATCTATCTATGGTCTTCATGCCTAGGTGCTTGATTTTGATCATGGAAGTAATTGGAACACCTGAAATCAATGATTTGGAGGGGTGTCCCAATACTTTTGGCAATAAAGTGTATGTAAGCCCTACAATTGCATGTCCATATGCATCTCTGAACCTTTTCTCTTTCTGTGCACCATATTTAAAGCATCACAACACAGAAAAAAACAGGGGTGTCATGCATGCACCTATTTTTTTAGGGACGTTGGTGGCAGTAAAACATAGGGGGAAAATTTTCTTTTTTAGTCTAGATCGTACAACATACCAGAGAGAATGAAGTCTGACATTTCACAAGAAGATTGAGTTACAACATTTTGATTAAAAACTACTTACCAGGTCCAAAAAAATTGAAAAAAGTAAAATATTTACAATAAAGAGTACAATTTTCGCATTAAGAAAATGCTGACTTTAACTACTTGGGTCAAAATTAATGGCACGTATAGGTCACTGGAGCCCTCTTCAGTGCAGGATTTGAAAAAGGGCACACTGTGGCTTCAAAGGGGTGCTCATGAGCACTCTTCAGAAATTGAAAGTTGCATAGTAATAAAGAACAACTAATTTTCTTTGTATGGAAAAAGAGAACTTGGGTATTTTGTTCTAAAAAGAATTTTAAAAAAATAACATAAAAAATAATAATAATAAAAAATCAAGAGTTTCAGGAAACATCCAGTTGGCTCAGTTTGAATAGGCATGATGCCTCGGCAGAAAACACAGAGAAACGAGGAGGGTCTTTAAATGACAGGCTTCTCACAGTGCTATTTTTTTAGGATGTGGATGGGAAATCATTTTTCACAAGGACATTGAGACTAAGAGTAAGTGTGATTGTGGTTTTTACCTCTGTAGCATTATCCCACTGGGGAAAAAAATGATGTGAACTCCTATATTATCTCCATGCAGACAGACCATATAGGGTATATGTGCTGTCACAGCATGAGCCTGATGGTAGATACAGAACATAACCTACTTTTCTAACAAAATAGTGATATTCATGTACCAATAACATAGACATTGTGTGTTTGTGTCTGTGTAAATTAACAGATCTATCATGTTTGTAAAACTGATAAGACATCATTAAATAAATAAATCTCTTCTGTAGTGAAGGAAAGCATTATGGCTATTTATTTCTCCCCTAAGGTCAATTGTGGCGTCATGAAAGGATTATGGTCTGGCGTGTGGGGGGACGACATTCCACAGCCTGTTGAAGGATCTATTAAGAGCTGCTTGTAGAGTTTTCATAGGTCAGCTATAAACAAAAACTCCACTATAAGCCATTAAACTACTGTAATCTATTTGTGGATGGATAAACAACAACCCAATGAGAACTGAGGAAAGCTAAAGCAGCTTTTCATTTTATGTACAGCAGACAACTTTCAACAAACCATAGAAAAACTCTCCTCAAGGATAAGTCAATCATTTGCGCTGCAACATGCATTTCTGACACCTACTACAACAGTTTCCCACAATCTACTTGAAAATGACTATACACACACAGTAGCTATACAGTCATGAGGTTGATATTAACTTAAAAAGCCATCAGTGTAATACTTTAAATCACACAAGAGACAAATACATAACACAAATACATCATCACCATTTAAGTTTATTTAGCCTACTGAAACCTCAGTATACAGATCTACCACAGTAATGAAGCTTTGACGTAAAATGTCAGCACTACTTCAGAATCTCATGGGAAATTACAACTACTTCCCTAATTTAACGTCGTAATATACTGTTACCTCGTAAATCAACAATGAATTAAACACTCCACACAACTGTGTGGTTCATTCTGTCCAAGCATATGTTCAGTGAGTGCCTGAGGGACCATATGCTGTGTGTGAGCTTATCACTTCAAAGTAAACAGACACATATAAGGAACTTTCTGAACAGACTGAAACAAAAGAATCTTTAACTAAAACTAGAAGACTAGAACTAGAAATCAACAATGAACCCAAATAAGTACAATGATGCGGTCACAGTAAAAGCTCTCTGAAGGGGAAGATTCCTTACACAATGTGAGAAAGGTCCGTCTGCATCCCGCAGTACAAAACGCCCCTTCAAGTTAGGCCTGCTACTACAAGTCTTTTCAAGTAAATTGATTTAGTTTTATATATGATAGGTTTATAGGCTATATTGCTTTTGAATCTTGTGAAGTATTAAATGTAAAATATTAGGCGTAACTTGCACTGCCATGGTTTATAGTACTGCAGGACACAGTCATATACACTTGAAACCATCCCTTTAATTCAAATATTAATTGCAAACTAGTCACTATATTAGTAATATGAATTGAATACTAAAATAATGGAAATATTTTGTTCATGGTGTGACTTGTAAAGAGATCGGAGGCTAACATTTGCTCTAATTGACAAAAAAAAAAGCTAATTAAACCAATCAATTTTCTTTCTTTTTGTCTTTCTTATTTGTTTACACCTCATTTATAAGGTGTGACAGTCAAGAGTTCAGGGAAATGGATAATTGTGTAAGAGTGTGGATAAACATAAGTGTGAGTGAAACAGAAGTGCAACAGACCGATCACAGAACTGGACACTTAATTTGCATCTTCATATAAATTGACCAGCAGTTCATTAAGGCCATTCCCACACTAATATGTTTTCATTTGAAAACACATCTTTTTCTCCCCATTTTGGCCTTCCGTCCACACTGAGACTTAAGTCAACAAGCTTTTTAAAAACGTTCTACAAAGCGGATACATTTGAAAACGCCGCTTTTGCGTCCTAATGTGGACTGTAAAGGTGGTGGTATTTGAAAACGATGATGCATGTTTAGTCATGTGACACATATTGTACCAATAGGCTAGATGTTTATACCGCTTTTGTGCCAGTTATGTGCTATTCACTTTCACACAGTTGCTAAAATATGTTACTTTGCTCACTTCATATCACAGTCCTGCAAGGATGACTGAAATTTACTGGCATTTGCTGTCCTGTGGCAAAACGAGTGTAGTTGCGTTTAGACCAAACATATAATATAACATATAATGGTGAGTGAATGCAACCTGGATGCATCAGTGAATGGGGAGATATTTCGCTAAGTAAAAAGATCCTGCAAGAATAACTGTGTGGTAACTTTATGATGTCTGTATCATCTGTGTCTGTTAGCTCTCTTGAAACATTATCCGTCTCTCTTGAAGCCAATATAGTGACTTAAACTGCAGTTCATCGACTGGGCTCCAGAAGGGAGCAGAATCACATTGAGCCCCATGTTAAAATGCACAAATTTAAAGCAAAATAAAACATGTTTACAGCCTGGTACAAATTCTATAGTTTTGGTCTAAACGGCTAGTTTTGCCCTTCATGACAACTGTGAGGGGGGTGAGTTTTTTTTATAACTCATTCGTTTACATTAAATAAAGCCTTAAAGTTCTGCATAATTAAGGGCGTGGCCAATTTGAGTGGCAGGTGGGTAGCCATTTATCTGTTGTTTGTTAGTAATCGCATCACCTCAGCTCCGCCCACATCCCACCTCTTTGCCCATTTTCTGTTATACAGGAGTGACGGTTGATGACGCGCTGCAAAGATGGCAACAGCCAGCTCGTCCCTACTTTACGCTTCAAAACTGCTCTGCAGAATGCTATGGGTGACGTCACGGACACTAAGTCCATATTTTTATACAATCTATAGGTTTTACGCATGCGCAGTAAGTTGAATTTGCCGTTTGCTGAACTTTTGTGAGAAACTTTTGGAAAACGTTAGTGTGAACGGAGAGCGTTTTGAAACAAAAACTCAGTTTTCAAATCTATCCGGATAAATGTAGACGTAGCCTAAAGCTGCAGTCCGTATGTTTTGCCTCTTTGTCACCATCTCTGTTTGAAACCTGCAATTGCAGCTATTTGTGGAGTTATCTTCTTTACGTGGGTTGTGCATAATCCGCTCAGCGCGGATTATGGATCTAATGTTTTGAGGAGGATGTGTGGCTGTCATTCATTCAATGCACCGGTGTGGATACTGTACTTCGGAATCACAGATTCTACGTCTTGGAGGTATGACCAAACTAAGAATTGTCATCTGAATAAGTAACATGTCTGCCATTCTTGTTCTGACCAACTGAGAGAAAAATAAATCGCACTACCAATGGTGATTGAATCTAACGATCACTTAGCTAACGATCTGAATCTAACGATCACATCAAACCATGCAAGTTATTATTATTGTTATACTTTGTTCTCAAATTGTTTATGTCAACAACATCAGCATTTCATGACTATTTAATGTGTATTAGCATTACCTGTAGATTTCCATTTCTGTACAGTCTTTTGCTTTTGACTATGGATCAATCTCCAGTTGTCGCAGATGATTGTTGTTTGGTCCTTCCTGGATTACAATCTGCCATCAAAATAATTTAATTATTCCAGCTGTTGTGAGAAAAAGCTATAAATGATCCGCCAAATGCAGCATCCTCACAAGCTCTATAGGCTACTAGCCAGACTCCTTCTTTACGTATACAGACGTGACGTAATGGCGCAAAGACGAACAGTGCATTCTCAAATTTCCCGCAGAAAGCTACAATACCACTCAAATAATAACACATTATTACAAGCTTACCGTTGTGACTCAGGCTAAGGTGAGGAGATAGTTTAAAACACTGGCTGGTTGTGTACTTGCTCAAACAAAAACAAAAAAAAGTTACGGACAGCAGCTTTAAGCAAAAGGGAAAAAAGGGCATGAAAATAACACAAAAATGAAAATGTATTTAAAAATCCAAACCTGTAGAACTCACTTTCTTCTGTGGAAAACAAATGAAGATATTTTGAAATATGTCTCAGGGGTCAATGTTTGACCTCAGCATTCTTCAAAGTATCTTCTTTTGTGTTCTTCAGAAGAAAGCAAGTCATACAGGTTTGGAACAACATGAGAGTGAATAAATAACATTTTCATATTTGGTGAACAATCTCTTTGAATTATAATATTTCACCTATGCTTACTTTTCAAATGTCCATATGATGTCACAGTTATCACTCTTTTGTCTTGACTAATGTCCATGGATTATGTTACTTAAATAACTGATTTGTCATCAATATTCATCATTACTTTAATCATAATTAATTAAAAAGTTGTTAACCAAAGTATACAGTAACTTTAAACCATCTGAACAACGCTAAAACAATGCACATTTCTAACATTCCAACAGTCCATTCCAATAAATGGATCAAGAGAAGCAGAATCACCACAGCCTCTAACAGTGTATTTTTTCTGGAAATTCATTGTCATTTAACTATGCAGCTGCTGGGAACTATAAAACACCAAAAGGGAAACTCTGTGGTGTGTGAACTCAAACACCTATCTTTGAAGGCCAGGGATCATCTAAGAGCATTAAGTTGTTGTACATATAAATCCCATTACTACCTCAAGCAAATCCCCCTCATTAAATCCCTATAATACAGTATAATGAAAACGCAGTCTGATACAGGGTTGCAGCATTCACACACCTACCAAACCTCTCTGAGGCTCTTTCTCTTTTCCATTAATGTATCCACCTTGAACTTCCAGCTTCAGTACACAAACAATAAAAAAAAATGTACCAGGTATGAATTATCTGATGTTATGTTGAATGGTGGATATATGCAGTGTGAGGACATTTCCTGCAAAGGCCAATCGATGGTAGCTGACCTACTGATCCCAGAAAGCCATTAGAAACGCAGGGTGCTTCTAAATTCGGTCAGTAAACTATTGATCATATTTTGAAAATCAGATTAAGGCAATGTTCCAGTCATCAAACCTCCATATCCCAAGCCAAACAGCTATCAACTATTAGCCTTGTCTTCTAATCACATGGATCCTAAACTCCATTCCTCAAACAGCGTGAGGCTGTTTAGAATCCACATTTCTGGTTCAAGGCCACGCCACGTGGTTTATACCGACGCGGGACAAAAAGTAAACATTCACTCACCTTATTAGAGTATGGCTGCCTGGCAAGGTTTATCCCGTCCCTAATGAGTTTATCCCTGATCATTATCTTCAGCTTCAGCTTGGGGTAGAGTTCCAGCTCCTTGCGGTTCCCTAATGTCAGATTCCTGGACGCCCCCATGTACCCCACGCTGCGCGCGGCTCTGTCACTTCTCTGCTCAGTCCATGACCTGGAGCCCCGCAGCCTAGACTCATATTGCTCTACCATGCGACTCGTGTAAATAGGTGAAACCTGGGGCATCGGCTCCAGGGTGAAATAAAGCCCGGTAGCGGTCTCCTTATCGTCATCTTTTAACCTTTGCACCGCATCGTGAATCCGCTGGCGGTGGTGCGGAATGAAAACCCCGATAGCATCTAAGTCCGGGTCTCCGATTTGTTTGCAAACTTCCAAGTCGTCGTATCCGTTATCCACAAAAGCCTCGACATACTGACACAGTTGAAGGGTTTTCAGCCATTCGTAGACGATGTTGGGTCCGTTGGCCATCATTTTGAATGATGTTTAAGTGTAAAGGTGCGTTTACCTTTGTGAGCAGGTGACTGACAGCGCGTGCGCCCGCGGTTTAGGTAAATATCCCAGTCAAAGCGTCATTTTCATTCAGTATTTCTCTCCACTTTTTGGTAGCAGGAGATGCTTAAAAATATCAAAGAGACCATAAATGACATTGAAGACGTGCCGGGCACCTCAGCGTTTATCAATACTGACAAAGTCGAGACCCTTCAACTTGGCATTGCTGTAACGTTATACTACACAACTACCGCTGCGTTTAAAGAGCCATTTAATGGTTAGCGTCAAAAGTGGCTATACTGATAACCATCCACAAAGACTACATTTTCCTCCCGTTTATTTCAACTGTTCCCACAGCAGTGCCAAGAATAAACGTGAATTTTACGCACCGCGTGAATTTCCAATGGTCTTCTCCAGCGCTCTCACGAGACCGTCCTTCCCGTTGTGTCTTTCAGTACGGCTTAAAGCCAACTCTTTTCCTCTCTGAAGACAAATAAAACCGCGTCTCTCCGGTTTGGAGACGAGCACATGTGGTTTCAGACTTCTTGCCACTATTTGCTGAGCAGCGTAACGTTAATCGCGGAGCAAAAGATCGGTTTTCCTCAACGAGGCGACGGTTGGTGAACAGACACGGCTTGAATCTGAGCACGCGCTGTCAAAACTGTCAGTTTGTCAGAGTTTGTGGTAAATGAAACCCTGGCATGGCGTTTCTTAAATCAAACAGGCAGAATGTATTTCCGTGTCGTTTTAATCCCAAACTTTGTGACTTTTATTTTTGGCAAAGCCGAAGAAGGTAAAGGTGCGCGCGAGCAGTGGTCTTGAGGTAACTGACCGCTGTCTGCTGTGCGTGTTGCGCAGGAGCTCGTCTCCTCTCTGCTTGTCTGGTGCTGTAATAGGATTTAAAGCAGAAGCGCTGCTGTACGTGCTGTGGTACAGTCTCATGGTGCCCCCTGCCTAAAAATCGTGCAAAACAGATCTTTGCTTCTCCAAACTAGGGGTGGGGGGTGTTGGGATCATGGGTTTTGACGGGGGGTCCGTGGAAAATTCTTGAGAAAAACTGTAAAAAAAAAACAAAAAACGATATAAAAGTAAACAGATTACAATAAATAAATAAATTTGATTAGATTAAATTAAAAATGTTAGTTATTAAACGATTACATTTGATGAAAGTAAATACAAAAAATATTGTTTATATTTTTAATTTAAAAATATTTTTATTTGTTAACTTTACTGTATTTATATTATTTATTACTTTGTGTTTTAAATAAACCTGCAACTTTTATTCATGCCTTCATCATTTTCCCAGAGTAGTGCCTCCAGTCAGAGCAACATTTTCCTTGTCGTACTACCCCTCCGTGTGGCCTTTTACAGTACAACATCCATTTCTTATCTTCCCTCTGCTTTGAGATACTATATCAATACTGGATCATATACCTCCATGATCAATAAGCAAAAGTGGGACATAAATAGGACACATTTCCTAATTGATTAAATTATTTAATAATTAATTTAAATATATCCGAATGTATTAGGCCTACTTATAAAGAATGTCTAAAAGTTGATCAATGTATCATTGTTTGTTATTAACATTAAGGACTTTTTCAATGACTAATTTGTATTTGGGTATGCATTTGACACATTTTTGTTTATGGATGTAAAACAAAAATATGCAAAATATAGAAGTTTATGACATACTGAAACATTTTGCTTGTTTGTGTGTAAGAACATAACTCTTGTGGCAAATATAAAAGAACATCAGAGCAAAATTTTAAAGACAAATCACAGCCAAGTCTGCCTCATGTACAATACAAAAAGTGTATTTGTTGTTAAAATGCAACAAATATATTATGTGGGTAGATGTGAAGTATTTCAACGTGTATCTTTAACGGTTCAGAATACAAAATGTATATGGATTAACATCTTTCCAATCATTATCAGAGATCTGCATTCCAAAAAAAAATCCCTTTAGGAGAGATTTAGTTTGGATTGAAATATTAAACCATATGAGATTACTCTTCTCAAAAGTCTTTATACACTCTAAAAAAAAATGCTGGGTAAAAAACAATCCAATGCTAGGTCAAATATGGACTAACCCAGCAATTGTGTTGTCTTAAGCAAACATTTAACTCAACCGCAGGGTTAAAACAACCCAGCTGCTGGGTTAGATCATATTTGACCCAACATTGGGTTAAAACAACCCAGCATGTTTTAGAGTGTAGAGAATACACATCACATAGACCGTTTAAAGAGCTAGAACCATGAGCCAGAAAACACAGAAAAGATTTTTAAATAGTTTTATTTTCCATTGCACAGTAATTACTATCTACAGAAATTCTAAATCGTTTGTGGCAGCAGATAGTCATAAACATCCATGTGAAATTTGCATAAAACTGTACAAGAAATTGGCTACAATGAGAAAATACTGCAACCCACTGATAACCGTTATATTCAGGACAGAAAATGAATGAGGCTCTTCTGCATGTTAAAAGTGTAATATTTCAGGTAAGAATGTTCTGTCTGAGACAAATAAAACGATTCACTTAAAGTCAACATGAAACATTACAAAATGAATAGATCAAAATAAAGCCAAGAAAGCAACAGGAACCTTTTTTTTCTCCTTATTCATGAAATATTACAAAGGGCAAACAACCAGGTTCACATTCAGAGCGACTCTGAAACCTCTATGAAACACACATGAATGAACTAAAGGTGCGATCAATAAATTCTGCTGGAGTTTGAACACTTATTACTGACATTTAGCTACAGCATTACAGTTCAACACGGCTGATTGGATACTTTTGTTTATCGATTGACAATGACAAAATAGCAACCTAGGACATCAAATCTCTCCCGGAATTACCTCGTGAGTAACCAATCGACACGAGCCTACATGTTGAAAAGTAATTTTTGGTTTTAAATTGTAAATATCAACCATGTTGGGGCTTAAAATGTATTATTACACACATAATAAACGAATGGCTTTTTTTCAAACAATGAACCGTACTGGTCCTCTGAAGACCTTCATCTTCTCACATACTTCTAGTATGCAGGAATTTTAAGGGAACGCTCGCTCACTCAAAAATCACCCTGTTGTGAACAAACAGATCACACGACAGAAAACAAAGACATGAAGACAAGTGACAGAGCGCAATGAGCTTAAAATACGTCCTCCTCAAAGCATATATAAAAATAATTTTTCAATAATCGATGATTAAAAATATGACAAGGATATCTATTCAGGGAAATACAGTACCGCAGAGAAAAATACACATCGTACAAATATAATTGAATTAGTTAATCAGGCGAGATGACATACGAGCGAGATATTCAAAAACAAACCCGGTCTTCGGAAACACTATAACACCATGGCATGAAAACACATCTACAGAGAATATAGAGTCCAACACAGAAACATTTAGAGTCTGAGAGAGATTGGCTTCATTTGTTTTTGTAAATCTTTTCTCCCCCCATTTTTCAGTTTGAAGTACGGCATACGAAACACACGAAAGGCAGACTAGCACACAGCCAAAACATCAGAAAAGTCCTCAACACTGTTACTGGATGCAGTGATACTTCAGACACAAACAGCTGTCGAATGGAATACAGAACTCAATGAAAGAAAATCTTTGGCGTTTGAAAAGATATGGCAACTGTCTCGCAATTGATGCTCCCAGATTGTCGAACTACTTCATTCACAGAATGGCAAAAAACTTTGGGCAGAGAGGCAAGTGAGAATCAGTATCTTGAACGACAATGGATCACGTGATCAATGCAACATATATAGCAGCATTTCTTGCAAACCACAAATAAATATAATGGCACTAAAATGTGGTTTCAAGGGAGAAATGGGACAAGAAAGACATTTACGTATTAAGTGTTACGTTCTAGTTTTCTGGTTTCTGGTTTCGAATGTACAGCTAACACTCATTGTACTGTAGGTGTTTTCACAAATGAAGATGCTCTTGAAGTACGTCCTGTGCTTTTACTGCATTACACATGAAGCACCAGTGTGAAACCAGTACCATCAGATAGAAATGTTAGATGATGTCTTCCTGACGTTCAGAACTACAACAAACATTGTTCCCAAGTCAGTTCAACCCTATTTCACATTTATAATCAAGTCTCAAGTCACCAAAGATTAGAGCTGGAAAACCAGTGCGTTTCCATCAGTAAGTGCTTTTTATGTAACAAATGAAATGTGGACCAACATATTTACTAAAGTACAATCTCTACATGTTCAAGCGGTTTAATCTATGCAGTGTGCAGGGATGAGAAAGCTGGTCTAATGGACAAAATCAAATCCCAGAGCCAACACTGAAGAGACTGCGGCGTCATTTTCAGTCACAATAAATGTTCTAGCTGTTGAGGTCTACTGTATATGGCTGTCTACCCCCAAAAAATAGAGATGGATCATTTTAAACCTTCTTTCTTCCACAACTCTGTCAAGACCAGATATTTCCTGTACGGAGTTTCACAGAAAGTTTAAACATCTGTATAATGTATCACATGAAAATACCATCATTAAATCACTCACAGTTGGTTTATAAATAGTTATTTCTTAATTCAGTCATTTACAGTAGCATGTGAATCATGTCAACTAATTATAAACCCTCAAGATGGTACTTTAATGTAAAGCATTATTGTACTGATATTCACAATAATTTCGTAAAAAGATCACCCGAAAAGCATTTTATATTTAAGCAGACATTTACATTTTGCTAAATAAATCAAATAAAAATAATGCAAATAAATAAATAAATAAATATTCAAATGATAATTAAACCAAAAGGGATCATTTGGGAAATGTTACAGAAATATACTGAGTACTTTTTTTCTTTTTGGAGAAGTGAGATGTTCTCTCTTCTTCTGAAAGGTGTGACTCCTCCACGTTATAACATCATTTCCTGTGAATGGAGCTCATCCCATGCTTCACCTGGTGTCTTCTTATTTCAGTTTCACTTATGACAGTAGCGAATATGGCATTTTTACAGACTTTGATGGAGATTTATATAGAATTATGTATATATACTGTACTCTTTTTTTTTTCTTTTTTTATGTTTGTTGTTTAGTTGTTGTATTTTTTTGTTTTGTTTAGTCTGTCTTTTTTTGACCACTTACTGCTCTCCGATGTGGGAGGCAGGGCATGATTGCAAAAAAACAACCGCACAAAAACATTTCAAAGACTGAGAGAAGAAATGGAATTTCAGGGCCTGCAAAGCCCAGCCGCCATGAGAGAGGATTGGCGATATTAAACGAACAAACGAAAACCGAAGAGTGGACGCCATCGTGGTATGGCGTTCCTCAGATTGGGGCCGCTCTCAGGCTGTGCCTCAGTTCTGTAAGCAGACTGTATTTAATATTGTGCTAGGAAAGAGCGAGGGATCCCACTGGTCCAGCAGAGGAGAGATAAAGATGAGAGTGGGAAAAGGATTACGGATGAACAAGGCTGTGTAGGAGAACTCCTGAGTCCCTTTGGGCTCTGCTGTTTGCCGAGATCAGAACTGGTACCATTTCTTATCCTTACACTTTAGCATCATCTGCAGCGGGAAGCAAAGACAGTAAAAAAAAAGAAGATCAAAGTTAGAGACGCCGATCACACTGCTACAACGCTCGTTCAGCTTCAACCTGATTATAATGCGCATGAAATACATTTATGTAATACATAAACGCTTAGCTATTTTTAAGAAGAGATTCATCTGTTATTGGCGTCAGCGGTGGTAACGCTGTACCTCATGAGCGTGTTTGGAGAATGAGTCAGCGCTGGCCATCATGGCTGCCGTCCGCTCTTCCACCTCGCTCAGTTTTTGCCCTCTCTCATCCAGCGCTATCCGAGCTCGAGCTAGATCACCCACGATTCCTGACGCTGCCCCCTTCATGCCTTCTATACCCCCAGGACCTGGAATGTGCTGAGCCAGACTGCGTGGTGCTTTTCCGGCTCCTGTCTCGCCGACTGAAACACAAATACAGAAGCAAAGTGTGAAAAGAAGCGGAGGAAAGAATGTTACAAATGAGGCGACAGCACAACAGAAACAAACAAGCTTTGTTAGGAGAACGGCACACATAGTTAAGATGTCAATTTTGAGAACCGAGCTCATTAAAATGACAAAGAGGCATAGGAGACTGAGCTAGATGTCACATGGGTGAGTTGTCACCAGTGTTATTTTTGTACTCTTTATTTCGCCTTTATTTTTGTTCGTCATTTTTATTAGTTCTTGTATATATTTTCTATTTAGCTTTCATGTATTTTTATTTCAGTTTTAGTCATTTTAGAATGCCATGTTCTTGAGTCAAATTTTCCCGACATATTATTTAAATGTGATTTTGTATGCTGCTTTCAAACACCTAGTTTAAAACCCTGTTATATCAGAATAATTTGAGTGAATTCATTATATTTTTGTAATAGTTGGGTAAACAAGTGAACACCACACTCCACACACAATAAAATACACTGACATATATGATCTCAGGATGTCACGTGTGTATTTAAATGCTGTTTGTTTGTTTAGTACATTTTTTATGCCCTTGATAGCATTGAGGCTATTTACATAGCAAACACAAGGTCAATATCACGATCCATGAAATATAAAATAAATATATAAAACATTTCAACTTGACATAAGATAGAAACTCTAAACTACTTTCAGGAGACACATTTCAAAATATTCCATGAATATTCTGAATAAAAACGTTTTCTTGCAATATCATATAAATAACTGTCAAAGGAACTTGACACAAGTTACATAAAGAAGGAACTTCACCCATCAATAGAAACCCATGCGTAAGTCTTGAGTGACCCAGTCGGCACCTAGTTAGTCATGTCTTGACTTGAAGTTATGGAAGACACTTCTTTTTATACTGGGATTTATTCAATACAGTTTATTATTTTTATATTCGTCCCATTCCTTCTTTTTTAAATGCTGTAATTTTGTAGAATGCATTATTAACAATAGCTATTATTATTATTGTTACTGCTGTTGTTGTTAAATTGTATTCAGTTATGAAAAAGCAACTCATGAAACAGCTAATAAATAAAATAAAAAAGTATTTTTAATGGCAGGTTCCATTGTGACTGGGCAATTATTTTTTGTTGTTGTAGCCAACAACATGTTTGTGACTATAGAGCAATCGACTTTCAAAAATAAACCTATCCTGCAAAATTTATTTAATGGAGTAAAATGTGACAACTAGCCCCAGAGGTGTCAAACTCAGTTCCTGTAGGGCCACTGTCCTGCAGAGTTTAGCTCCAACTCGTATTGAACCAGCTAATCAAGGTCTTACGGATTACTAGAAAATTCCACGCAGGTGTTTTAGAGCTGGTTTGAGCTACACCTCGCAGGACAGTGGCCCTCCAGGACTGGAGTTTAACACATGTGATCTAAACTTTGCTGTGATACTTTACACTGAGTGTAAACAGCAGTTAATGAAAAATAACTCACAAAGTTCTTCTCTGTCTAGAGACTGTGCTCCTCCTCCGAAAAGACCCTTAAAGAATCCCCTGTTAGGGGCTTCAGGTGTCTCCACTGGAGTAAACAGCTCACCTAGCATCTCCTGTTACACAATCCAATCATCATCATCAACATCATCGTAAATACTGTGCAATAGAAGAGTCTAGAAGAACAGTTTATGAAAATGTTTTGCTCACCTGCAAGTTCTCACAGACCTCCTGGCTGTAGGTGATCCTCTGGATCTCAGTAGGTGAGGTCAGGTACAAGGCCTGGCCGAGGTTGGAGAAGCAGAACGTTCTCGCTATCCTCATATCTGTCAAGGGTAGGTAATTTACATCCAGCAATGGTCTCAATCCTGGCAGGCTGAAACAGCACGACAGAGACATTTCTTCAGCTCGGAAATATATATATATCTTACCTCCTCTATTATTCAAGAGCTGCAATGCTGAGACTGTGGCAGTGATTGGTTTGTCCTTAAGAATGTGCCCTTAAATTACGGGAAACAAGCATTAAGGATTTTGTAGATGTTATCTGCAAATAATACCCCCAAGGTCTTCATGTTTGATGGTTAACTTTGACCTTCCTTCTGACAGTCACACAGATGTTTGTCTGCCTTTCTGTCCTCTGAAAATTTATAAACCAAAGCGATTCGGAGAGCAATACAGTGATTAGATCTGTGTTGCAATAGCAACATGCCCCCTGGCTCTGGCTCTGCTAAACAGTGGAGCAGGACGGCAATATTGTATACTGAAAATAGCCTGATTTTCAAATGTACTGGGTGTGCTACAGTATATAAATATCAGGCTATGAACAATTCCTCACATCAGTGAAACAATTTCCAGGCAGCGTGCAGTCCCAGTTGCAGTATTCAATAGGGTAGCATTTCAAATATATATTATATACAATAACGAGAAATGTTTATTGAGCAGCAAATCAGCATATTAGAATAATTTCCAAAGGATCATGTAACACTGAAGACTGGAGTAATTGTTACTAAAACTTCAGCTTTGCCATCACTCTAAAGAAATTGCATTTAAAAATATTTTTAAAATAGAACAGTATTTTAATATTTCACAATATTACTGTTTTACTGTATTTTTTTGATAAAATAAATGCAACTTGATTGAGCATAAGAGACATTTAAAAACTTTACAAAAATCATACCAACCCTGCTTGATCTAATATTGTAATAATATAATACAATACATTGTCTTCAGTCAATTTTTACATGTCCCAACATGCAGTCTCAAATTAGTGCATTTAAATATCCTCATCTGTTGAAGGGCATCCTCTCTCACCTGAGGGTCATGATGTGTCCGTTGGCACAGAAGCAGGCCAAACAAATGCCAGCGTTAATCTGCACCACATCTGCCCGCAGCACAAAAGACGTCTCGGTGATGTTGTGTTTGAACACGCAGGTCTGAGAGGGCAGGGCTATGACTTTGGCCTGTTTCTCAGAGCACACCACGGCATACTGGTTTTCATTCAGTTCCTGGGATGTGGATGGGGATACAGACACCGGCCGTCTCTTACGGACCTTGTCCCGCTCTTCTCCGTTGGCTGGAGCGTTGGGTTCATACCATGGCTCAAAAGCAGAGGGGAGGAGAGACCCTGTAGAATCTAAAAAGCCCATCCTGAGGATGCTACCCTTCAACCTGATAAGAGTGCCTGTGCAGAGGAGGATGAGATGTCAGAGTAAAGAAGAAAAAAAAAAGACAAACAACCCTTAAATTAAACCTCAAATGTGCTGACTTACCACAAGGAGAGACAATGACTGGCTGCAGAAGCCTCTGCTCTCCAGCAGGGGGCATGTTGAGGGAGATGGCCAAGACTGTGCCCAAGGACGTGCCAACCCACAGACTAGGTGTAAGCCCGCCGTCTGCTTTGCGCGTGTACGTCTCACAGAAATAGAAAGATGTGATGGCCTCTCGTGATTCCTTGTCAATACTGGTCACGCTGGAGCTCCGCGAGCGGCTGAAGGAGATATCCCTGTTGTCTAGGGGTATGGAACCCCGTGGGGGACATACAGAGAGTAGGACAGTAGAGAGAAAAAAAAACACAGAAAGGTAAAGCCCCCATTCTAAGACAACAACCGACAGATTAACATCTTTACTTCTTTCCATACCCGTATAAACAACCCCTTGAGCAGAAATTAAGTTTCCATTTGTGAAGCGGTTTAAGCAAGTTAAATCATACAACATCCTTCACAGGTGAGAAAATGACCTTTGGTGTGGGAAATGAGGCAGTCTCTCCAGTGTGATGGAGACAAATGGTTCCCAAGATTTGGATGACCAGATGCCCTATTTTCCTGGAACACTTGCTTGTTTTAGCCCCTTTCACCCAACCTTATTTATTTGAAAACTGGCCCTACTAGAAAAATAAAATCCACATGTGGACATGTTAAAGGGGTCAGAAAATGGGACTATTCAGAGAAAAACTTGACATCTGGTCACCCTATCCAAGATGTGTTCAGTCTGGAAATTAAAAACAAAAATAAAAATAATGGAAGCATGTGACCAAGAAAGAAAATGTTGTTTACATGACTATGAAATTATATGCTCCCTATTTAAAACCTACAATACTGTTCAAAGTTTGGGGTCTGTAAGATTTTTGCCATGGCTGCATTTATTTGATAAAAAATAAAGTAAAGATAGCAATACTGCAAAATATTATAATATACTTTTTCTATATGAATATGTTATATGAATTATTTAATTTATATATGAATTTTAATTTATTCCTGTGATGGCAGCAATCACTCCAGTTTTCAGTCACATGATCCTTCAGAAATGTATAAAACATTCTTATCACAGTTGAAAAAATTTGTGCTGCTTAATATTTTTGTGGAAAATGTGATATGTTTCATGATATATATATAAAACAAATAGCATTTATTTCAAATAGAAATCCTTTTAACATTGTCTTGTCATTTTTACTACATTTAAAACGTAACAAAAAATAATAATACTTTAATTTCTTTAAAAAAACAAAATCATACTCACCCCAACCTTTTGAACGACGGTATATATTTAAAGCTTTCCTATTTAAAACAAATACCTGACATCCGATAGTTTAATTGTATAACTTTTCTCATAGACAGTAATGATATGTGTGTGGGGGGGAAAAAGATCTTTACATCAACCTACACATTTGATTTCCATTTCAAATCAGACGATTCCAGAATGTACTCCTTTGAGGGAATTCCCTTTAAACACTCCGGCTGTAAACTAATGACAGAACTGAATTGATACTGAATTATACCAGCAAATGCTGACTTGTGTTAATCAGGATAAGAGTTAGGAAGACTGACAGAGAAACCTGGCTACATTAAAAGTAAAGCTGTGGTTTTGGCCATGCTTATGTGTACCATTTATTGAGACACTCACAAGCCTTTTGGATAAACCAATACAGTCATCAGGTGTATGTCAGACCCAAGAATCAAAACATAAGAATAGAGTCAGAATGTCAGAAATTCAGTATATATAGAACTCTGAATGTGCAGGAATTCTGACCCAACCTTAGTCTTTGGCTAACTGACATGAGATGTTCAAAGCAAGTGAGCATGTGGACCCTTCAGATTCTGATAATGTGCTGATGGACTCCACATTCAAAAGCTGTGTAGCATGAACACAAAGTCAAGGCTTACCCAAGTCTGGCTTTAGCTCAGTAGGCAAGCTTAATTTCCGTGACATCTTTGCTGGAAAAAAGAGAACACCTCTCTTTACAAACACATTGAAGCCTCAGTAAAAGCCATGCAATGCTGGAACTAGTTGTGCTCTAGAAAACACCAGACAACATAGCTAAAGGACTTTTTTTTATCATCCTGAGGGACACAGATGCTTCAAACAGGAAAAAGGAGACACTGCAATATTTTTCAGCGAGTCAGAGACAAACTGCATAATGCTGCATGCTGGACAAACAGTACTGGGATGTAAATGGGTATAATTTGGCCACACAAATTCCTGAAAGGAAAATAATTAACATCGGAACAGACAAAACAATCATTCTAATCACCTCATGCTACAATCATGCACCATACAGGAGAATACAGACTGGACATTATGACTTACATGGATGATTTTGTACATTCTGTATAATTTGTGTATCCTTACCACATAGACATCTGTCAATTAATATCTACCGTCTTTAATAAGCAAGTTAAATAACTACCAGATGAACGTGACACATACTATTTTGAACTTTAACCTTTACAAAAATATTCTTAAAACAAGATACATTTTTACTTGAGAAGAAAATGGCTTGATTTCTGAGAATATTCAATATATTTTCTTACCCCATTGACAAGCATTCTTCATTTTCAATGTTTTTTTGTTTTGTTTTTAATACTATTTTTAAATTTACTGATTTATTTTTATTTAATTTATTTGACAAAGTTTACAAATTTCATTAAATGTCACATGTAATACTTTTAAATCTAAAGCTTTCAATTAGAAAGTTAAGGTTAAGTTTTAGTAAACACTAATAACATCCAATGCCACAAAATTATGTTATATTAAGCTTAAAACAAGATAAGACTATTATTATTGTATAATTGCTAATGGGGTAAGAATGATCATTAAGGATGTTTAGATATTTTCAGTTGAAAGTCATTTTTTACAGTGTAAAAAGCTCAGCATTCAACAAAAAATAAAAGCAACAAAACAAAAACTGGCTTCACAGCTTGTCTATGTAAGAACAACTAAGGAAATCGAATTGATAAATTACCCCAAAACTGTATATTTTGTTTCTTAATAGTACTCCAGTGAAGTGAATACCAAGGCTGGCTCCAATCCTTCAAAATAAACGTGTATTTTTCTAATTCCCATCCTCACTATCCCTTGCTGAGATGTACGGACATAAAGAGACAGGAAGTACAGGAAGACAACAAATTGAAAACCTTCATTCCTACAGACAGACAATCATAGTACACAGCCACCGGTGTGGCAAAAGAGAAACGCCTCAAGCAAATCACCACAAGCACATGTCACCATATTACATGCGTGCTACATGAACGTAGCATGCAGTGGGAGTTTCCGTCAGGGATATTCAAGTCGCTGTGTTTTTGGGGACAGACATGTCCTCTGTTTTGTTCACACATAGAGACAGAGACAGTGAGGTTGAACAAAACCAGTGGAACCTCTTCTACACCGTCATCCAACCTTACCTCCTCTCCCTCCTCCATTGTAGAAATGCTGATGGTTTGACATCAAGACTTTTTGGGAGGAAGTAAAGCATACGAGCAGTTAGAGATATCTTAACGCTTTCTGGGAGCAACATACAGCGCAGGAGTATAATGAAAGATTATGTATCGATCGCAATCATTTGTTCTTTATCTGCCCATGTCGAGGTGTTACAGCAAGTGTATGCTGCTATTTGCACAATGATTACAGGGACCTTCTTTCAATATTTGATCAAACCACTCGCTGAGAGAACAGCTGCAGAGGTCTGTCCTCTAACTGAAGGTTAAGTCATTTTGGAGATTCGTTCTGACCTTTCATAGCAAATCTTATCTTTATTTTGAGATCTGCCCCGGTCTCTGAGTGTGAATGTCACGCTCTTTCTAGAAGGAGGTTTTTAGGTTGTCTTCAGCTTATCACGCCAGCTTCAGCTGCGCTAAATGAACTAAAGAAAGAGAATGCAAATGTTTTGAGATTACCTCGTCTTGTGTGTTATCACCTTGCATTTTATATTTGCATGTTATTCACAAAAAACAATGCTATTTTGAATAATGATGGCAAAATAATGTTCTTTTTTCCACCCCAGAGGAAGACGTGATATTATAGCAAAGGTTAAGAATCTGAGGGGGTGGGGGTGAGGGGGGGGGCTCTCCCTGGGAAAGTGTTATTTGCATAACATGAATCTAGATTGTGACAAAAAGTGCACGGTAAAACCTCTATGTGACACATTTTCGATTAAATATTTGGTTACACAATTCAGTGACAGTATCTGAAAGCAATCAATACCTCATTAACCGCAGTCTAAAAGCACTCTCAACTAAGAGCGCTGTGTTTTACAGTGCATTTACAAGCTTTGGTTGTCTAGTAAATTTAGATTTAATGTGTCCTTTCCGCCCACAAAAACAGCTGTGACTTACTCGGAGTCTGAGCAGCTGCTACATTTTCAATTCTTTTGCACATATAATTTCAGAAACCACTTCCTAACAATTTATCCAGTGTAGACAGCACCAGTCTGAATGATTGCTGTGGATGTTTATTTTAGTAAATGCTTTGATGAAAAGACAGTCCCTTTTCAGTCTTGCTGAAGGGCACAATGGTGCCCCTTAGGGCTTTGAACCTTTAACTTGTTTCTAGCCCAGATGTTTAACCGCTAATCTCCCACCAGGCATGAGCACCTTGTCACAATGTCAGTCACCATTACCATTCATCACACTGCCAGCCATCATCAGTCATCTGCGACCTTTGTGAACTTTTGTTCTCCTCCACAGACACACGCACAAAGTTCTTTGATGTTACATAAAGTGTGCATGTTCACACTGCTAATGATTTTCAGCAGAGACTAGTCTAATGCTGAGATAATAACAAAATGAATGCAAGCTTATGTTGTGCATACTTTGGTGTAGAGATAATGTTGCTTAAAGGGTTAGTTCACGCAAAAATTTTAATTCTGTCACTAATTACTTACCCTCATGCCGTTCCAGAACCGTAAGACCTCCGTTCATCTTCAGAACTCAAATGAAGATATTTTTGTTGAAATCCGACGGTTTAGAAAGGCCTCCATTGACACCAGTCATTTCCTCTCTCAAGACCCATAAAAGGCACTAAAGACTTCATTACAAAGTCCATCTCATTACAGTGGTTCTACAATTATTTTATTGATCCGAATTATGAATTGATACGCTGATTCATGAAGCTCCGAAGCTTCGTGAAGCCGTGTTTTGAAATCGGCTCATCACTATATAAGCAGTTATTTAGGGGTTTTATGCACACAAAAAATATTCTCATCGCTTCATAAAATGATTGTAGAACCACTGTAATGAGATGGACTTTGTAATGAAGTCTTTAGTGCCTTTTATGGGTCTTGAGAGAGGAAATGACATTATTGTCAATGGAAGCCTTTCTGAGCTATCAGATTTCAACAAAAATATCTTCATTTGTGTTCCGAAGATGAACGGAGGTATTACTGGTGTCGAACGACATTTGACAGAATTTTCTTTTTTGGGTGAACTAACCATTTAAGTAGTAATGAATAACCCAAAAATCATCATATACTCACCCTCATGTTGTTTGATCAAAAAAAAAAAACAACTAGAGAACTAGATCAGTCTGGATTGTAAACATAATTCAGATTGGTAAATCAATTGATTAATAGAAAAAAAATATGATGATTTGCAAATCACACATCACTATTTCTCTCATAAACTCAAAGAGATGCCAATATTTTCAATAATTTCACACAAAACTACTGTAAGGCATCAGAGGACTTGGCATACATTCCCGTTCAAAAGTTTGGGATAAGTGAGATTTTTTTTATTTTTATAAATCATATATAATCAAAAGTACAGTAAAACAGCAGTGTCACATGATCATTCTATGGCTATGCTGATCTGGTTCTCAAAAATGTGGTATTATCATCAATGTTAAAAACAGTTGTGCTGCTGAATATTTCTGTAGAAACTGCTAAATTTTTTAGGATTCTATGACGAATGGACAGTTCAAAAGAACAACATTAAAAAAGTGAATCTTTTGTTACAATGTAAAAGTCTTTAATGTCACTTCTGATCAATTCCATGGATCCTTTTTGAATAAAACTGACTCCAAACTTTTGAACGATAGTGTACAGATGTAGCTCATTTCCAGAAGAAATAAAGTCATAAGGGTTTGGAACAACATGACGATGCTTAATGACAGAATTCATTTTTGGGTGAACTATCCCTTTAGTCCTTAAATCCTAAAACGCTCCCCCTGTGGCGCTCATAACATATGGCTTTCAGCAGACTCAAGGGTCAGGATTGATCAGTATGATGGTGGTAGTGGGCAGTGTGGATCGTGTCATGCTCTGAGGGACGTTTTACCTGAGGTGGGGGATTTGCAGCGATCCTCTGAGGTGGCTGAGCCCTCGTTAATGTCACAAAGCCCTGTAGAGATAAAGAAAAACTTGAGTGCCACACTTTGGACCATGTGAAATGTCTGCTAGTATCCATTCTTTATGTGAAAAAGTCATCCAAGATGTATTTTAATGGGTAGTACAATTGACTGATGCAACCATAGTTTGAGGTGCAGTGTGTAGCCCTTGCTCTGATCTCAGAGTTGAGAGGCAGATGGGCAGACAGGAGCTGAACCCAGCTGCTCTGATCAGCACTCTCCCTGTGCGCATATCCGACAGATCCCAGCCCCCCGCTAAATATCACTCATTACCCCTGACACAAACACACACGCACACTGGATAATATAACGAGTCCATTGCCAAGTCCCAGCAATCATCTCTTTCTTACTATCATTTGTTTAGCTGCAATTGTACATTCTACCAGCAGGGGTCACATTGCTATCTCCCTCTCAGTGCACTTCTGCATGTCCTGTCAATGGTGTGTTTCTATATATATGCTCTTTCTGTTATGGATGAAAACCATGTTTGTGTGCATCTCAGACCTCCAGAAGGTTGTCGGCTCTTGCGGGGAGATCGCAGTTGTCTCTGGTACGGGTCATTAGATCCATACAATTCCACAGTTCCCAGATTCAACAGAACAGTCTTCTGTAAGTAATCCACCACTGCCAGACCGTTGCTATTGCCGAACACCACCCTATGACACACAGGAACATAGAAAAAAGCGAACTCTTTTATCACTGCATGAATCTTCATACACTGTACATTTGTACATTCTGCTTTAATGAAAATCTTAAAATGAATTTATTTGCTGGTGCAGATTGGTTGGTCTTATGTTGGTTTACACTGGTTTGATGCTGGTCAGGCTAGTGGACCAGCATAATAATGCCAAAACATATCTGGTGAAGCTGGTCAACTAGCATGGCACTTTCTCAAGGACACTGCATTGCACAAGCATCCATGCTGGTATTTTCAGCAGGGTTTAAAGGCAAGGGCAGTTTGCTGTAAGTTTATATCATATACTTTAATATAATTTCATTTGAAAAACAAGGCAGCAGCAGTGTCAGAAAACCAAGGCAAAGTAGTGAATTCCTTTATTATCTTCAATTATATTCTAATTAAGTTTGGGTATAGGTTTAGAAATTATATTGAATTATTAATTGATTCAGTTGAATTATTTGACACATGGACAGCATACTCTGAATTACATGTTTAAAAAATATATGTTAAAAGGTAAAAAAATATATAATATTATTTATACACACTACCATTCCAAATCCATAATATCACTAAGATATTATTTTAAAGAAATTAATACTTTTATTCAGCAAGGATGTATTCCGTTAAAGTGTCAGTTAAAGACATTTATAACGATGCAGATGATAAGATATGATTTCAAGATTATATTCTTTTGTACTATTTATCAAATAATTCCCCCCCAAAATATTTAACTAAGCAACACAACTGTTTTCAACTTTGTTTCTTGAAAGTTTCAAATCAGTATATTAAAATGATTTCTGAAGGATTATGTGACACTGAAGACTGGAGTAATGATGTAAAAAATTCAGCTTTGCATTACAGAAATAAATTACATTCAAATACCGGTATATATTAAAATAGAAAAGTTATTTTAGATTTAAATAAATGCTGTCTTGGTGAGAGACTCTCTAAACTTTTTAAGCAATTGTGTACAGGTATGTCAAGTTTTCTGAAGCCCTGCAATAGTTTTGTGTGAAGAACAAAACAACATTGAAGTTGTTATACACAGAAATCTTCATCTTGACATCAGAATATTTTAATACAAATATAAAAACAGCAAATGTCCTTTCATAAAGAAAGTCTGAAACTAGTCTGCAGCATTTCATTAATTGTTTGTTTTAAGCACTGAACCATCTGACAAAATGCAAAACAGCTCTTAAGATCTTCAGGTAACTTCTCATATGTTCAGACTCACAAGCCATAGCAGGAGTTGATGGCCAGGCTGCTGATCTGCTGTGGCGGCTCTCCACTGACCCACACCAGCTGTACCACCAGCTCCACCTGATACCCAGGAGACTGCTTCAGAGGACTGCTGCGCACCCTGAGGGAATGACAGAAAGAGGACATGGTTTATAGACAGTCCCTGCCAATAAAATATAACATTTATGTTATATGGGCATGAGCTCCCAAACTCTTGAAAGTGCCAAGTCATGATCAATAATAAAAACAGATTATTTAACTTCAAAACAAGCAAAATCTAGTAAAAACTTTCAGAATAACATGCCAAAAAAAGGGCATTTGTGTGCAACTCTGTAGTCTGATTTGTCAGACAGCAATTTGTGTCAATACTGAATACACCTTTCAGTCTGTGGTAGCTAAGGCACTCAACGCACCGCTTGGAGAGGGTTAGGGGGCGTACACACAGGACACATTCAAAAACAGCCAGACGGAGCACAGCTGAATGTAATAGAACGCAGGAGACCTGAGATGTGTTTGTAAAAATATAACTATTTTTAATTTGACATGGCAAATTAGACACTCATATCTGGTGGATATCTATTGGGTTCTCAAAATGCCCATTATTACTGTAAAGCCACAATATAAAAAATTTCACCGCTAGAGGTCGCTTATTCAAAACTTGATGATCCATTGATTTCTCAGAGCTTTTATTCTCAGACGACCTTTTATTCTATTCGGCCGCAGACGACCGATTCCGCTTCTTCTGGTAATGCGTATGTGGCGTAACGCAGCGCTGTTTTATCATATTAGATACATTTTTTGAGTGTGTTGAAATATAATAGTGTGTTATAATAATGCGTTCACTCGGCGGCTATGAGACACTTGTTGTATACTGCAGTAAGCTAGATCGATAGTAGGCATTGTAAAACAAGGTAGTCGCTGTAAATCATGAAAACAAAATTCATATATAACAATGGTTAGTTTTCTGTCGATGAATGTGTCCTTGCTCAGTTGCTTACCTGTCTAATAAAAAACACAATATATGACCCTGGACCTCAAAATGGGTACCTCGTAAGGGTCAATCTTTTGAAATTGAGATTTATACATCATCTGAAAGATGAACAAAAGCTTTCCATTGATGTATGGGCCGAGATAAAAAAAATATATATATATTTATCTGAGGGTGCAAAAAAATCGAAATATTGAGAAAATCTCCTTTTAAGTTGTCCAATTTAAGTTTCTAGCAATGCATATTACTACTAATAATATTTTTTTAAATATATTTATGGTAGTAAATTTATTAATTATATCTTCATGGAACATGATCTTTACTGAATATCCTATTGATTTTTGGCATAAAAGAAAAATCATAAAAGATATAAAAGATAAAAGCATAAAAGATAATTTTGATCCATTTTGATCCATACTATGTACTGTTGGCTATTGCCACATATATACCCGTGCAACTTATGACTGGTTTTGTGGTCCAGGGTCTCATATATTAAAGCGTCATGGTTTCTACAAAATAAAACATGGTCGAGGGTGATGTCATTGATAAGCAACGCATGGACATGTTGATTTAAACATTTTTGGAAACATTTGGGATAGTGTAAGTACACAAGTCAACAAAATATATAACATCGTTCTAGTGGTTTTTGGATATTTTAATCCAAATTATTTTACATATTGTGTCTTTAAGCATACAGATGGTGGATCCAAAAGTCTGAGACCACTTTAAAAAAAAATTGGATTTAAAATGGAAAAAATTTTAAATTAGACAAATATGGTTGACAATCTTGTATTCATTTAATATTTATTTTTAATTTTGCAATATTACTAGGTCACAACAATTTAAAAAAACTAATTTGTGACAATAATCATGTGAGCTCCTTTGTACAGCGGTCAGATGTTTTTCTTCCATTAAAGCACAAGATGTTATTTGGATAATTTGGAACAATTCATGTTTTCATGTGAAGTTCATGCAGGTCAGGTGCAATGTACCATTACTAAGAAATTCAGAAATTCGTAATAATGTTTAATTCATCTTGAAAATCAAAATGTTATGCCTATTATATAATTTGCATCACAAAACAGTCTGAATTTAGAGTAGTTCAAGACTTTTGGATCCCCCTGATATGTGTACACAAATATATGACTTGCAAAGCGGCATTACTTGAGGCAGGGTATGTTGTCTCGCATCCCATCAGAAGAGTTGCTGCTAGTGGAAGGGTGGCTCTGAGGGGCAGTGGTTTGTGGACTGGGAGAGGTGCTTGGTGTGGGAGGAGCTGGTGTCTGATCACCTCCCCCATCTGGAGACTCTAGATCATTCAGCTCATACTGTAACCTGACTTCCAGTAACTGTAAAACACACACACACACACACACACACACACACACACACACACATGTAACTGACACAAGTGTGCTTGAGAACAGATGTGTATGAATCAGCTAAATGCAGTGAGTTAATTGATCCCCATCGGTGTCGCTATTCTAAATATGAGACGCGCTAATTGAAGTGCGTGTGTGTTTCCGAGTGACTGTTTCTATGTGCGTGAGAGTCACGGGACTGAAGGTGCTAATAGGTTTCATTTGCCCTCATTATACAGAAGTGTGAACATCCTGTCATCAGCCGATGGTAACGCTAATGGATTTTCTCACATTTGCGCTGAGCATGCGCCTCCGCCATCCAATCGGATTAATTCCTGTGCCTGAAATTCACGTGTCTCTAATATGACTGCATTTGAACATCTGACTCATTATATGAGTCTTATTAATATGTTAAACAAGTTGCGTTGATTAAGCATTAATAAAGCACAATTGCTTAACAGCTTCAGTCTAAGAACCATATTTTATATTTTCCCGCAATAAATTATATCTAAATTCTAATTATTCACAGATATTCTTTCTAATGGCATTATCATAAGAACTCATTTATTTATGGGTCACAGAAACATCAGTATGCAAATGCATAGCTTGCAAAAAAAAACAAAAAAAAACAGTGAGAGGGCAAAATGATTGCAGTATTAATTATTCAAGCTTAATACATACAGCTAGATGTGGTGAACATTAATTAAAGCGGCTTTGAAAAGCTTAGGGATTTAGTTAAGCATCTGAGTAACAACTGTTCCTCGGATATCCTTAGTTGGCTCTGTAGACGGCACCAATGCACACATTCAACACATTCAAGTCACTGAACAACATTCATTTAATGAACAGATTTTATATTATTATTAACGTTATGAGTCATGGCAGTTGTCAGGAAACTAAAATAACTCGAGACGGGGGAAAAGAGAACGACAGAGACTTATAAGTCTCTATAAGGGCAGCATTTTTCATTCCACTCCAGAAAACAAAGTTTTTAAGTCAAGAGCGGCTCAATGAAAACATTGTTACATAAATTAACTAGTCATATTTTTACCTGCACCACCTCTGTGGTGATTTCCTGTTTGCTGAACCTGTATATGATGACGTGGGCAGAGACCCCAGCCACACAAAGCATGCGGCTCTCGGGACACCAAGACAGCAACTGAATGGCGAACGGGTCCTCATCCACAATCTCTGTGCTGGGTTTCTCCTCCTTACAGCGTGCCTTCTCAAATACCTTCGCTGTCTTCAGTTTGTACAGCACCTGGAGCATTACTGAGCACCATGGGAAATATGATTCAAAAAGTAAGAGATACTGTTCAGTCAACCCAATCATTTACACAACATTTTTTATTTTTTTTATCATTTCATCTAATGCTCAAGCAAATATTTATGCATATTGATACAGCAGCTGGCTGTAGATTATTTGTTCTATAACATTGCTACTTCCCAAATAAAAAAATAAAAGGACACAAACTAATTTGAATGGAAAAGGTTGTATTTTGAGAAAGAATGCAGAGTGATATGATAAATAAAACTAGCAAAATTTTATGGGAAATAGGTTGCCTTGGACAACGATCGATTTAGCAGTCATTACACAAAAATATGTATCCAAAAAATACTGCAATTGAACAAATCGGAATCTAGTATTCCAGAGAACAAAAGTCTTATTACTTCAAGATTTGTACAATTAATACTTTGGGGGATTAAAAGGAAGATGGGAAATGCTTTAATACATTCAAACACATAAATGTGTTTTGTGTAATTTTTTAGGACCTTTAATCCACTGACTCCAATTGTTCATTTCAGTCAAAGCAAAAAATAAAATAAAAAAATAATTAAATGGCATAAGATTAGCCACTCTGTCTTAGCAGGATTAAAACTTCCTGTCTAATTAGCTTTATATTTCATTGGTGGACAAAATGAGGGCCATTTTGGTTTTAAATTAGCTCCTACCATTAAGAAAGCCCATTTGAATGTCAAACAAGCGCTTGCGTGAGGGGTTGGCAACCTTTGTGGTATTTGTAATATTACAATATGTCCTCAAGCACCTACAGAAGGTAAAGGAGCATTGGAAACTGTCAAGCTCACAGTTTAAACAAGGTCAAATGTCATTTACAGGTAACATTCTCACCACGCTGGACTCCCTCAGCGGTGCGCAAGGTTAGACAAACCCTGTGGGATCCGGGGAGATTTTTTTGTGTGCGACATTATAAGGTCAGTCCCCAGTTGGGTCGTAAATCATGGAAAATTACCTTATTGTTAAGGTAAGTGATGTCTGATGTCAAGTTATACTCAGCAGTCAGCAGAATCCAGTTTTTAATTAGATATTTAACAGTGTTAGTCAATTGTTAGTCAAACTGTAGCCACAGTCTCTTTCAAAGAAAATCAGTTCACTCTGTGGCCGCATTTGCAGCGCCTCAGGCAGCTATTCCGGCTATGCAAGATCAACTCCTATCTACTTGAACGGAAAAATAACAAAACCTCAAAAACTGCTTGCCAAAATTTAATTTAGAGTTTAAAAAAGAATGTATTTCAGAAGGGTAAAGCCAATGTCCATGTGCAATTTCAGGACACTGACTCTTTCTATGCAAACCGAAGTTTCTAACCTCAGCTTCTTAGATGCAAGGACTTAACCAATTGCTGATTTGCTTTGCATTTTACCTTCTCCCATAGTCATAATGGGCCCTATTTTAACGATCTGAGCACATGGTCTGAAGCGCATGCCGCAGGTGCAATTAGGACGTGTCTGAATCCACTTTTGGCGCACGGTCCAAAAGGGTTGTACCTAGTCTCTTAATGAGTCATGGGTGTGTTTTGGCCATAACGTGCAATAAACCAAACAGAGTCTCATCTCCCATTCCCTTTAAAACCCAGTTGCACTTGCACCAAGACAGATTCGCTATTTACATTTTTAATATTTAAAAATGTTTGCGTGCTGCTGCGCATCCCAGTGTTTAATAAGCATGCATTGTGCACCCGCCTATAACGCGCCCTTTAAATAACTCAAAAAATACTGCAGTTACCTCAAAATTGCAACACGCCAATAATGCGGCCTGAAGACACCTCATTTTCAGACCAGCACGCCCAGGGGCGAACAGATGGGCGGCAGTGCATTTGCATATAAGGCGCTGGACGTGAAGATGATAACTGCGTTGGGCTGAAACTAGTAAAAAACATTGCGTCGCATTGCGCAGGGTCTATGATAGGGCCCAATATGAGTAAACTGCTTTGGTATAAATACAGTCTTTGCTGTGGTCAGAATAGTAGTGTTTGGTGCTAGCAATACCAAGGTCATGGGTTTGATTCCCAGTGAACACAAAAATCTGAGATACAACTGCTTTGTTTTTAGATAAATGTGTATGCCAAATGCGAATATGTCATGCAAATGTGTTTCAAAGTTTATGAGCTTTGAAAAACTATTATACTGCACATATACCACATTGTGGTAAATGAAACTATTATACTGCACACGATCGGTAAATGAAGTGAATATGAAGTCAGAAAGGCTCGGTACGCACTTGCTGAAGCATCCCAGAACTTCACTGAACCATCTGCATGCCTGCAAGAAGAGCAGAGAATCTTTTATTTCAGCTGTCTCATACACACAAGCCCACATAAACTCACTGGCAATTTCCCATTACCACATGTACCCAAACAAACCACTGAGGTAAGCTAAGTTGCTATGTCAGATAAAAGCTAGTCAAGAGATGAGAGGAAGTGCTCTTCCCACTGCTGTCAAACCCACTAAAATAGCGGAAAAAGGTACTGTCATCCCATGGGCGGTACATCAGAAAATGCTTACATTTTTGTCATACTCCCTTTCACTACCATCTTGTCCCGCTCATTACCCCCTCTTCTGCGCTCCTCCTCCCTCTCCCTATACCCTGCCTTCTTCTTTTACTCCATTTAAGTATTTTTTCCCATTTTTGCCATTTCAGCAGAACTACAAACGTCAAAAGAGAAAGAACAGAGCAGAAAGAGTAACAGCACACACACTCTAGCTCACACACACACACACACACACAGGTACACACTGCTCTTACCCAGTTATTATTATTTCAGGGTAGCTTTGTGTGCCCAGGCCCCAGTTTCCGCCGCTGATAGGCCATTCCTGTGATGAACAACAGAGCCACATAAAAGCACTTAAATCCACGAAAGCTAACCGCATAAATCCAACATTTCTCAACGTATGAGAATAGAGAAAATTTTGTAGTTATTGCCTTAAAGCATGTGAGCATTCCTGGGAAACTTAATAAAAAGAAAGTGGCCAATTTGTACATTTTTGTAGTACTCTTTTAATACAATGACTGTGTCTGGCACTGGCAGCCACAAAAAATTTCTGCAACGTGGGTGGAACCTTTATTAAATGGCTGGCGAGGCTCTATAGAAAAGTGTTTCCTCATGAGGCCAGAAAGCTGAAGCAGTTTATTCAAAGTTATACAGAAGTGCTGTGATTCAAAGTGAGCCGTCTGAGTAAACCTGCTCCCTGTGGGAGACAGAGCCACAACTTACACACCGCACTACAGTCTTGGCTGAGAGTTCATGATTCTTTCATACCCATAAATATCCCTGTCTATGTCTCTGACCCATGCAGTCTGAGGACACAATGTGCTGCGCGACGGGGGCCTAAAGTCACGCAGGCATAGGGCAATGGGGCGATTCACCAGGGGCTGCAATCTAGTTACTCAAAAGCCAAGGTGTGTGTGAAGGCATGAAGTTTTAACCTTAAAGACATCATTATCTATCAGATTTGCATATTTAAATGTGTGTGCATACGCCATTGTACCTTTTTGCTGTAGCCCTGTCGTTTCTGGCGAGACCCGACAGAGTAAAGTGCAGGTATAAGGTCCACAGGACAATCGGCTAGGTACTCACAAGACGTCACAGGAGACTCATGAATCATCATGGGATACGGATTTTCAAAGATAGGGTAACTACAAAAAACATCACAGGATAAACCATCAGACTGGCACTGTCAAACATGTAAATCACAAATATGAGGCAAATAACATGCTGTGGGTGATACGTACCCATTTTGTGCAAGGTCAATAACAACTAAATCCTTTTCGAGGAGAACTACTACAGCATATGGTTCCTGAAAATCTGCAGAGAGAAATTGGATGGGTAAAATCATTTGATTCATTTTTTACATACAGTGGCAAGAAAAAGTATGTGAACCCCTTGCAGAATCTTTGAAAATGTGAATAATTGTAACAAAATGAAAGAGATCATACAAAATGCGTTATTTGTTATTTAGTGTCCTGAATTAGATATTTCACATTTAAAAAAATATATATACAAGACCAAAAAATTGCTGAATTTATAAAAAATTACCCATTCAAAAGTTTATGAACCATTGATTCTCAATACTGTGTGTCGTTCTCTGGATGATCCACGTCTGTTTTTTTTTTTCAGTTAAACTGTCCAATGTTCTTCAGAAAAATCCTTCAGGTCCTGCAAAATCTTTGTTTTCCAGCATCTTTTGCGTATTTGAACCCTCTCCAGCAGTGACTGTACGTTTTTAAGATCCATCTTTTCACATGGAGGATGACTGAGGGAATCAAACACAACCATTAAAAACGGTTCAAACATTCACTGATGCTCCAGAAGGAAACACAATGCATTAAAAGCAGGGGGTGAAAACTTTAGAACTGGATTAAAATGTCCAAATCTTTCTTATTTTGTTTAAATATCTTACTTTTTTCCCCTTTAGTACTGCCCTTCAGAAGCAACAGAAAATACTTACATGTTTCCCGGAAGACATATTAAGTACAATTTACCTTGATTTTCAAATTCAATAAGTTTCCTTCACCTAGCTCTTAATGCATCATTTTTCCTTCTGGAGGATCAGTGAATGTTTGAACTTGTTTAATAGTTGTGTTTGAGTGCCTCAATCGTCCTCAGTGTGAAAAGATGGATCTCAAAATCTTACAGTCACTGCCGGAGAGGGTTCAAATATGAAAAAGAGGCTGGAAAACTGAAGGATTTTTCTGAAGAATATTGGACAGTTTAACTGCTCAAGGCAAACAAGAGACTCATGAACAACCATCACAAAAAACAGCCATGGATCATCTAGGACACACAGCACACAGCACGGAGAATCAATGTTTCATACATTTTCGAACAGGGTTTGTCTTGTGGACTATGTAAACATTTGTTTTATGTAAAATATCTTATTCAGGACAGCACTAAATAAAAAGTCACGCATTTTGTATGATCTCTTTCATTTTGTTAAAATTATTCACATTTTCAGTTTCTGCAAGGGGTTCAAATACCTATTCTTGTCACTGTGTACACATATTTTACATATACTGTTGACCACTAGATTTTTAAAAGAAATTAATAATTGAGCAAGGATGCATTACACTGATCAAAACAGATATCAATGATATGATTGATGTTACAAAAGATTTATGTTTTAAATAAATGCTGTTCTTTTGAATGTTCTAAGTACACAAAAAAAAAGTTTTATGACAGTTTCCACAAATAATAATGAGTAGCAATGTTTTCAACATTGATAGTAATAAGAAATGCCTCTTGAGCACTAGATTAGCATTTGATTTCTGAAGGATCATGTGATATTGAAGACTGGAGTAATGATGCTGACAATTTAGCGTCACAGGAATAAATTACATTTAAACATATATTAAAACCAAAAGCACCTATTTTATTTTATATGTTATCATAATTATAATAATACTTAGTATGTATATGAAGGACACATATGGCAAACATTTTTGTAAAACAATTCTTATATTCGTAACCTGATCCTGTTTAGCTGTAAAAGTTACAACTGGAAACTCACAAACATGAGTTTGAACCTCTGAAAATGTCTCAATAATGAGTCAGAACATAAAGACGCCCCACTTCAAATATAGCTTAATCAACAGAGCCAGGCACTATTACGCAAGCAGTACTGCAAACACTGTTCCTATTCCTCCTGCGTTCATCACTGCTTCTCAGCTTAACACAAACTCTAAACAAAAACACTTAAGCCTCTAAACACAAATGACTGATCAGAGACACTGTGTTTTGGCAAGAACTGCATGTATAATTATCCATATTTCTGTAAAAGCAAGGTGAATCACAAGAAAAATAATTGATGTAAAATATTGTTTTAAACCAGTTCCATGCACAAGCTATTTAACAACATGATCAGGGTGTTATGTAAGGAATAAAGTACAGTCAGCTGGTCATTATGTAAAAATAATAATAATAATAATAATAAATCATGGCTACTAAAAAATAAATACATGGAAATGAAATAGTTTGATCTGAAATTAAGTAAAATGGTCCATAACATAGAAAACAATTGCAACAATATAAATGCATATATCAAATATATGCATTTCCATCAACACATATATCAATCCAAGTTACCTTTTCTATTGACTAGTTAGCTAAAATATACTACCATTCAAAATGTAGCGGTCGTTAAGTTTTTTAAATGTTTTTGGAAGAAGTTTCTTATGAACACCAAGGCTGCATTTGTTTAAAAAATACAACACAAAAAAGAAATATTGTAATATTACTACTATTTGAAGTAACTGTTTTCTATTTTACAACATTTTAAAATGTAATTTATTCCTGTGATGGCAGACTGAATTCTTAGCAGCCATAACAGTGTCACATGATCCTTCAGAAATCAGTCTAATATTCAGATTTGGTGAGAAACATTTCATATTATGGATCAATGTGAATGAAAACAATCGTGCTGCTTAATATCTTTGTAGAAAGAGTGATAGATTTATATTATTATTATTTTTTAATGAATGTAAAGTTTGAAATAGAAATCTATTGTACCAGTATGAATGTCTTTGCTGTCACTTTTGATACATTTAATGCATCTTAGCTGAATAAAAGAATACATCTCTTTAAAAAAAATACTGACCCCAAACTTTTGAACAGTATTTTATTTAGCTCCTAGTACACATTTTACTTTATTTTAAGGCAAAGACAATGCTCAAAATTTGTCATTGCAGCCATTTCAGAAAAAAATAATCTGAGATTGACCAATTGGATTCATGCATTTCAATCATGTATTTTTTTACACCAGCAAACTATTGAGAGACTAATAGCAAACTAAAGTTGCATCAGCCTTTGCTACAGCTGCCTGCAGAGAGAAAGAAATCACTTACTATTCATAAATTGCCAACCACAAGTGATAAATTACTCAAATGGGTACTGAGATAATGAACGAAAGCAGTCAAAGAACTGGATGTTATGAATAGATGGGAGCTTTAAAAAAAGAGATGTAAAATGTAATTACTAGGCAGCGGTTCCACTGGGAGAGCTCAAGCTCATCTACAAAGAACATGAAAGAATAGAACAACCCAACAAAACAAAGGTCAACAAAAAAGAACAGAGAGGAAGTGGCATGAGATGAAAAGACTGAGTACTTATTGCAATAATATTGGACAGAGCAGGTGCTGTTAATGAGTAAAGTGACCTATGTACCGTTAGCATATGGCGTTTCACACAGGGTGAGGAAATCTACAATGGGATAGTCCATCTCCAATACTGCAGTGCTCTTCCCATGCATTACCGTCAAGCATGGCCGTCGACCGACAGTGTCGTATGACAAACCTCCGGAGAAGATCATAAACGGATCCCTGTTAAGAACAAAAACACATTCTCTACAGTGAGCTTCAAAAGTCGTGAATTACATTATCAGCATAACAATGAGTGAAAGGTTGAACTGAATGTCATTCAGAATGTATTCTCCTTTAACGACAGCAGCACTCAAGCTGCATGAACTCCACAAGTTTGCTTATCAGCTTGTGATCTAGAAATAGTGAAGAATACTTATTTATTTATTTATTTTACGCTGTAACTGTTTGTTTACTTCCAGGTTTAAATGTGCTTCAAATTCATTTTAAATCACATATTTCAATGCTGGATTCCACTATATATGCACAGACATACACATATTTATTGAAAACATCTAGAAGAAAGTGGTTCACTATAGTTATGCTGGGTAAACCAGCATAAACCAGCAAAAACCAGCCTGGACCAGCATTCAGGAAATTCATGATGGCCCAGGATGGCCTTAAGAGCAGTATAAGAAAAAAAAAACCTGTACCTACCCTGCTCTCGTGGTCTTGTACTCTACTTTAAGGATGGGTTTGCAAGGCTCTGGCTTTTTTCCATCTTTAGGCTGCTTTCCTAAAACAGAATCAGACTCATTTAGAGAGTTTCTAGACATCCTTCTCTGGCCCTGTCCCAAATAGTGCACTAGATTTGGATTTGATGTCGATCATAACTCATTGAAGACAATAGAAATAGATAATTTTGAACTTGAAAAATATCACAGTGATTGTAACTTTTTTAAAAAACATTATTAGCCAATAGCCCAATTAAAATAGGAAATAATGTACATTTTAGGAGTATATTAGCATACAGATGGCTTCAGATCCAAAAGAGTCTTCAAGTCCAAAAGTTTTATTTTAGCATTTAAGTACTACAAGAGTGGACATGAAGGAAGACTGCAAGGACCGAGGGTGCCATTTGGGACAGAGTCTCTCTCTCCCACACACAAACAGGAAGTGTGTCACAGTGGAAAAAACCCATCTCACAGACATAACAAAGAAGAAAAATTGAGGACATTAAAGACATAGATATGTAAAATTCCTTTAACTTGCATCTCAAAAGGTGTGCATTTGCTTTGCTGTTTTTCTATAAAGATGCCACAACATTGCACAGCCTCTAGTTGTAAAAAAAACACACAAAAAAAAACAGCAAGATTTAAATTCCTGAAATTGGTTTGTTTTTTGTTTTTATATATATGAACTCATTATTACAGGCTTTAAAACTATGGTAACCTTTTAATGTCATATTAGCTAATGCCTTTGTCTTGTTATATTGTGTTAGTTTAGCAAAATCATCTGCTGGAGTCTATTGCATATAACTAGTGTTGTCGGACCGGCTTTGACCTTTCCAATATGGCGGACACCTTACACATAACGGCCCATAGAAACAACTAATGAGGCATCTATATGTGTATATATGATTAAAGATGCCTAAAACAGTTCAAAACAATTTAAGTTACAATATATTTTCATCAAGAGGTGCATCAATTTTAGGTCAAGATCTCAAGAGTCCAGCCCTCTGTAAAGTCTCCTCCAGCACATCCCAAAGACTTTCAATGAATTTAAGGTCTGAACTCAGAGGTGTCAATTCATGTGTGAAAATGATTCTTCATGCAACCTCCCAACTATTCTTCCACAATTTGAGCCTGATGAATCTTGACATTGTCATCCTGGAATATGGCTGTGATGTGTCTTCCTGCATGGTTTTATTAAGAAATTAAAAGCTACAAACTCCATCAATTAGAAGAACTGTTGCCAAACATATAACATGATAGAAACATAATAATCAATGCAATAATGATCAAATCATAGACTCTTAAGCATTTGCCGGAAAAAATCTCCCTAAATAAGAGAAACTAATGTCTATTGAACATCCTCAAATAATAGAGCCTTCTGCCAATATTTTATGGCTTTTACCAATTATGTTTCTTTCTTTTAAAATCTGTCTGTCTGATGTGCTCCTCTCATGGAGGCAGGGTGAGGCTGAAGGGGTTGTTGTATTAAGAGAGGACCGCAGTGAAGTATCTTCAATAGAGCAGGCAAGGATGTGCGCAAAAAGGAAGCGCATGACCTCACCTCACTCATCACTAAAGACCACAACACAGGCAGTCTCCATAAGGGAACAAAATGAGACTGAAAATTAAAGCTTCACTTGAAATGGAAATCAGGTTAGGGCGGAAGGAGGGGGGTGGGGGAACAAATTACAATCCTGAATTAACAAGTCTTTGAGTGAGATGTGATACAACCTTGTGAAATAGACATGAGAGCAATTGATTTTGCAACACTTATCCTGAAAGAAAATGAATTAGAAGAAAATAAATTTGTGTTTGAGCCAAAGAGAAAGAAAGATCACTAACCGTGTGGCGTGATTGTCTGTACGGGCTTGGCTGGGGACTTTATATTCCATATGGTCAGTGTGCCGTCTGAGTGACTACAGATAAACTGCTTCCCCTCGTGGTGCCAGGCCACAGAATGGATCGCCTGTGAGTGAGAAAAACAATTCAAGAGAGAGGAAAAAGAGCAAAACAAGCAAATGTTGGTTATGTTTGCATGGGGGCACACAACTCAATGGGATATTTCCTAATAGTGACTCACACCCTTATGTTTAAGAACACGACCCAGGGGTGTACCCAGGTTGACATGAGATGCCCTTGACAAGAAGTATGTTGGGATAAGTGCTATAAAGAAAGACTGAGCAATACAATCACTTGTACCATGCGTTTTACACCATCAGTGTTTCTGCTGTGACATGAAATGGGGCATTACTTTTACTTTACTTTACTTTATTGTCATTGTGCTACTGACACAACAAAATGTATCTTGTGCCAATCCCAAAGTGCATTAAGAAGACATTACAAATGACTAAAAACATCCAAATGTTACTTCATCTACACATAACTGAATCTAAATTCCAAAGTAGCTAGTTTTATAATTATGTAGATAAGCTATTTTAGTGATTAAGTAGCGGGACAGAGTATATAAACTCATGCTACATTTCCCTTGGCAATAACCCTTTTCATGATTAGTTAACCATGAGAGCCGTAATAGTAAAAGCGCGCTAAATGAGAGAGTAATACTTAGCTACTTCAAATAGAAAGACGTTAGCCAATCACAGCAGTGGGCGTTTACACTGAACTCTCACAGCGCACACACCCCTTAAAACAGAGCGTTCAAACCAGAGGGCTACAATCAGGGTAGGAAAAATACCTTTTATTTATAAATTATGACCATTTTTGATGTAAAAAGCATATAATAATAAAACAACGCAGTTCATGACCCCTTTAAATATCTTTCACATATACACTACCGTTCAAAAGTTTGGAGTTGGTGGTAACATTTTATAATAACGTTCAGTTATAAGTCATTGATAATTTATTAGTTAATGATGAACTAATAATTTACAAAAAATGACTATATATGTATAAATTATTCATAAGTGGTATGCTAACAATTTACAAATGTGTTTTAAGCTATCTTAAATAATGTCTAAATCCTGAAATGAATCAGATCAATAGTAGACGGTTGATAAGTTACTGTATTAGTTGATGCATTATTGATCACTTATAAATCATTGAAGTATTCATGTCAAAATAGATTTAGTATTATTATCTCAACAAACAATGTATAATCATGAACAAATGATGAACAAACTATTAGTAAATGATCAGTATATAATTTATTGATGTATCATTAAGTTGTAAGCTGGTCTGTGTTCAAAAGCACCAACATACAATTGCGCTAAAGCAGTATTCAACGCTAAAGAATAATTTAGTTGTTTATTTTATTTGTTTGTTGGATAATCATTTATAACGGTGATTCCAAGTGGGTCATGTTAAATCCTTTCACCCCTCAGCACAGACTTGTGTTCTGTGTGGAGTGTGTGGGATCTAGTGATAATGTGAACCTCAGAACCGGTTTTACCTTCCACTGAAGCTCACATCAGGTGCACAGCATTGATGTGTAAATGCATGAATAAATAATTTACAAAGCTTTCTGCATCCCCTAATCCTAAGTGTAAACAATTCATCACTTGTAAATGTGATACACATCATTTGTAGATCTTTCTTACCTGTTACAAATTACATGTATGTGTATACAAGTCACGTGTGTGTATATATATAATAATATATATTATATATATATATATATATATATATATATATATATATATATATATATATATATATATATATATATATATATATATATATATATATATATATATATATATATATATATATATATACACCCACCTAAAGGATTATTAGGAACACCTGTTCAACTTCTTGTTAATGCAATTATCTAATCAACCAATCACATGGCAGTTGCTGCAATGCATTTAGGGGTGTGGTCCTGGTCAAGACAATCTCCTGAACTCCAAACTGAATGTCAGAATGGGAAAGAAAGGTGATTTAAGCAATTTTGAGCGTGGCATGGTTGTTGGTGCCAGACGGGCCGGTCTGAGTATTTCACAATCTGCTCAGGTACTGGGATTTTCACGCACAACCATTTCCAGGGTTTACAAAGAATGTTGTGAAAAGGGAAAAACAGATGGGCTACAACAGCAGAAGACCCCACCGGGTACTACTCATCTCCACTACAAATAGGAAAAATGGCTACAATTTGCAAAAGTTCAAAATGGAAAAATGTTGCCTGGTCTGATGAGTCTCGATTTCTGATGAGACATTCAGATGGTAGAGTCAGAATTTGGTGTAAACAGAATGAGAACATGGATCCATCATGCTTTGTTACCGCTGTGCAGGCTGGTGGTGGTGGTGTAATGGTGTGGGGGATGTTTTTTGTTGGCACACTTTAGGCCCCTTAGTGCCAATTGGGCATCGTTTAAATCCCACGGCCTACCTGAGCATTATTTCTGACCATGTCCATCCCTTTATGACCACCATGTACCCATCCTCTGATGGCTACTTCCAGCAGGATAATGCACCATGTCACAAAGCTCAAATCATTTCAAATTGGTTTCTTGAACATGACAATGAGTTCACTATACTGAAATGGCCCCCACAGTCACCAGATCTCAACACAATAGAGCATCTTTGGGATGTGGCAGAACGGGAGCTTCGTGCACAAATCTCCATCAACTGCAAGATCCTATCAACATGGGCCAACATTTCTAAAGAATGCTTTCAGCACCTTGTTGAATCAATGCCACATAGAATTAAGGCAGTTCTGAAGGCGAAAGGGGGTCAAACAGTATTAGTATGGTGTTCCTATAATAATCCTTTAGGTGAGTGTATATATATATATATATATATATATATATATATATATATATAACAAATCTCTTATTAATCATTTATGAATGTATAGTCATATTTTGTAAATGATTAGTTCATCATTAATTTATAACTTATAAAGTGACTTATAACTGACCGTTATTATAATGTGATTTATTCCTGTGATGGCAAAGCTGAATTTTCAGCAGCAATTACTCCAGTCTTCAGTGTCACATCATCCTTCAGAAACCAATCTAATAATATGCTGATTTGGTGCTTAAAACCATTTCATATTATCATCAACAGTTCAGCTGCTTAATAACATTTTTTGTGGAAACTGTGATACATGTTTTAGGATGCTTTGATGAATAGAATGTTCGAAAGAACAGCATTTATTTAAATAGTAGTGTGTGTATATGTGTGCGTGTACTATAAACTTTCCAATAATTCCTCACACCAGTACCTTTGTTGCTTTTTATAGTTTGTTTTGTACTGTTGTTGTATTGACGGAAGACTTGAGCAAAACTCTGGGGAAAACAGTCAGGCCAATATAGCACAATAAATGGAATAGAATTGAATCGAGGGGAAGAAAAAGAGAGAGAATGCACAGCATGAGACTGATGTATCGAGAGAAAAGAGAGCGAGTGAAAGCACAAAGAAGGCTGAAAGAGAGTTCTCATTATTTTCTAATTAAGCGCAGTCTCCTCTTGTTTAGCATAATGATGGCGGCTCTATCTCTGTCTCAGGCAGACAGTAGGGACGAACCTCAGCAGACCTAACTAATCAATGAACCGAGTGCAACATCATTACAGGAGCATCCAGAGAGGAGGAGCCAGACAAACACACGCACACACCAACACACCGAAAAATATGCTTATGCACAGCTACATTCAAAACACCTGAATGATTATGAGGGATTTTATTGCCTGCATAATATATGTTCTGAAGGCACAGAGCAAACGGCTGGGAAAACAGCAGTTTAGCAAAACGCACATTTATGCTGAATTACTGACATGCAATTAATCTTGAAGGAAACTATTTAGTAATGCATACTTTTTAACACACTACATACATACATTTCTATTTGTGCAGGATATAGTATATGCAAAGAATGTGATTGCTTTTTTTTATGCATGAAACACCTGAATTGGCTACCACATTTGCCAAAATGTATGGCATGAAATACTGTATTTTAGTAAACTGCATGTACCTTTATATCAGCCATATATTTAACATTATTTGATCACACTATCATGATTTAAGATTTAGTGGGACCAGTATGCAGTTCATTCTGAACTATCACCATCTTTCAGCAGATGATTTTTCAAAATCAAAAATGTGAATAATACTGGATAAATTTCACCAGGTATCACTGACCTCCTTGGTTTTATACTTGTATACCCTGCAGTACGCTAGTATTCCATGGCTTCTGAGTTGTAATTATATTCATAAAGTGACAAGGACATGTGGGATGTCTGTCTGCATGCGTGTGTGTGTGTGTGTGTCAGCTTGAGCAAGGGCTGAAGGATAATCGGGCCTGCCTTATTAATGACATCTTAAAGACACCATGACCTCTATCTCCCCTCTACGTTTCTCTCTCTCTTCGTCACACGCTTTGAGATACCCACAGAGACACCTCAGAGACAGAGAACTGTGACACTGTCATACCTCTGACACATGCACGCACACAGAGGCCCAATTAGAGCTAAAGAGGTCTGATGGCTTTACTGCAGGCAGCCACAACCCGCCTCTTCAGTCCAAAAATATTGCTGTCACTGCCCTCATACACACAAAACACATCATTCCTGAAGCAAACTTCAAGCCACCCAGAACAAGGTCAGCTGGCCCTATTTTCCATTATAACAGACCCCAAGTGTAATAAAAGTAATAGTGATACATTAATTTCAAGTGCTTGTTACGGTAATCATCACTAACAGGGCCAGCAACAGGACACATTCATAATTCTTGAGGGGGCCATCGAGTTCCAGGGGTGGGATGTTGATTCAGCTATATATTTCAAGGGCTCTATATTCTAGCTGAGCCCACATAATGAGTTTTTTAAGGCAACCATTATTTTAGAACGTATAGTGCTGTATGACAGATGTATCTCTTTTATTTAGTTTTTCCTAATATATACATAAATAAATATAAGTCCCACACATTATCTACTTACAAAGGTATCAATTTGTTTGCAACATTTTGGTCTCATCAAGCATATACACACCATTCATAACAACACATTTAAAAACAACTCATGACCAATCATTGAGAAGATCCTTCAATTATCAATCACATCAGTGATTTCCTACATCATCATCATATAAAAGGGGGATATTGAGAATTGTTTCATCATACATGTCAAAATGTTGGGGGGGGTTACACTTCAGACTTTATCACCATTGGGCATGAATGATGAAGCATTATGGTATTTAATGTTATGCTATGGAGTGATGTTTTTTAAATAAATATACTTTAGATTTGATATTTTTGTCTTGAATTAATCATTTGTGATGCACATACACACTGTAAAGTTTCAGGAGTGACAACCGCATTTAAATGCAGGAGTGAGTCCAGTAAATTATTGTTCCATGTGTGTACGGAACACAACTCGCTTCCAAAACTGTAATGATTGACACCATGGTAACAAGAGCAATGTTCTGGCATCTCGTGGGTTTGGTATCTGCAATTCTTACCAGATAATTATTACAGTGACAAAAGACTTATTAAGTTCAGCCATTTTAACTAAAGCACAGTCATCGGAGTCAACGTGTTTTGCTTATACTTGTAAAGGCTGCTTCAGAGTATGCTCGAAGTGTTGCAATATCCATTTAAGGATTTGGGCTTGTTGTTTAAACTTGGCTCATAAAGCGATCAAGTGATCAAATTCAGCATAAAACATTTGGATTTATTACAGTTCATTGTACGCTTGTTCTTGTTCATTGTCTAGAAAGATATGGCAACAGTGATTTTCTTGCACAGCACACATACAGAAAAATGAAACACCTCTGATGCACATTAAAATACGTTGTTCAGTTTGGTTCCATACAGACTGCATATCATTTTAGTGGTAACAGTTTACAATAAGGTTCATTAGTTAACTACATTAGTTAACATGAACTAATAATGAACTGCACTTATAAAGCATTTATTTATCTTTGTTAATGTTAATTTCAACATTTATTAATGCATTATTAAATCTTGTTAACATTAGTTAATGCACTGTGAACTAACATCAACAAACCATGAACAGCTGTATTTTGATTAACTAACGTTAACAAAGATTAGCAAATGCTGAACAGAGGTGTTGTTCATGGTTAGTTCATGTTAACTAATGCATTAACTAATGTTAACTAATACAACCTTATTGTAAAGTGTTACCATTTAAGTAAATTCGGCTGTCTCTACCTGGATTTATCGGGAGTTAATTCACTTGCAATGCAGTTGTCTGAACTTTACATGGGCGTCGGAACCATTGTGTGTGTGTGGGACAAGACCCACCCTCTTTTTATGACCAATGATATTGGACCCACTCACTTTTATCATCTCTAATTCAGTGCATGTCTGTTTACCTACCCCTAACCTATAAACACTTATTATTAAACACATGTTAGACGCTTTATTTCCACTTTTCTAATATTTTCTTCAGTTTTAATGAAAATAAATGCCTTTCCGATCTGATATGTGATGGGAAAAGGGAGTAGAGCGAGTTCTGCAAAAGCCAGATTCGAACCTCAGATCGATTTGTACCCCTACACTATTGCTACAGTAAATGATTCGGTGATTTCTGTAATTTTGTCTAGCCCATCAATCGTTTAGTAAACGGCAGTATATTTGTATTTAATGTAAATGGCATCTAATGTTACTCCAGTAAAAAAATAAAAAATACCCTAATACCCTAACCAATCAACCAGACCACCCAACACAATGAAGATATTTATGTTGAAATCCGATGGCTCAGAAAGGCTTCCATTGACAGTAATGTAATTTCCTCTCTCAAGACCCATAAAAGCTACTAAAGACGTTGTTACAAAGTCCATCGCACTACAGTGGTTGTACAATAATTTTATGAAGAGACGAGAATAGTTTTTGTGTGCTAAAAAAAAACGAAATAACTACTTATATAGCGATGGGCCGATTTCAAAACACGGCTTCACAAAGCTTCGAAGCTTTATGAATCAGCGGTTCGGATCACCAAAGTCACGTGATTTCAGCATTTTGGCGATTTCACACGTGATCCGAATGATGATGAATCGATACGCTGATTCATAAAGCTACGAAGCTTCGTGAATTCAACATCATCCATCGGATTTCAACAAAAAAATATCTTAATTTGTGTTCCAAAGATGAACTTACAGGTGTCGAACGACATGAGGGTAAGTAATTAATGACAGAATTTTCATTTTTGGGTGAACTTACCCTTTAAATAGCAAATGCATTTGCGCCAATCTGTTCACCGATGGGCATGCTGGTCTAAAAAACAAGGTGTGTTCAGGTGCATTGTTGGCACATTGCTATTTTGAGGCAACTGAAATCTACTGCGCCATTGACCCACTGAAACCTGGTCTAAAGTCAATGGCGCAATATTTTTGTTGTTATTTAAAGAGCGCCTATAGGCGGGTCCACAACGAAAAGTGGATTCGGACACACCCTAAGTGCACTTGCGCCGTGCGCTTTAGACCATGCGCTCAGATCGTTAAAATAGGGCCTAAAAAGTCAGTTTAAAACATGACGTTAGCAAGCAGAAAATGTAAAAATCTATTTTGATACTTGCTGTATATTTTACTCTACGCACACAAAACTCAATAAATGAAAGAGGAGAAGGAGAAGGGAAAGATGGAGAAAGGTAGATTATTAAAATCTTTTATACACAGAAAAATACAGATAAACTGTCTGTCCATACAACCTTTATGCTACTTGCACTGGTGCTTTTGCTTATTTCAGCGTTTCCATCCATCTATAACAGCATAGCTCCTCGCCGCCGTACTAATTCTGCTGCTCACTGCACCTCAGTTACCCCTTCAGCACTAATAGCTTCCCATGATCTGATATGATGTTAATTCTGCTGTCTATTGCACTTCTGTGACCCCTTCAAAGATAAAAAGGTTCTCAGGCAACATCTGCATAACTAAAGACAGTCTGATCAACCTGTCTGCGCCTTGCCCTGGACTCTCCTCCATAATTATAAACAGTAAAGCACTATGGGGGGTCTGATAGACAAGCAATGGTGTTTCGTGGTACAGCCATGACTCTGTGCTGAGTCGAAATGACACCTTACTACCCCTACGGAGTAGTGAATTGTAGGACATTTATCTCTGCTGTACTAATCAATCAAGTTAAATGAAGGCAGGAATAAATCAGACATCCAGCCAGGCACAGTCATTCATCAGGGTACAGATGAGTTGTCCTCCGAGAAATTAACTCTCACTCGCACACACACACACACACATAAACGCTAACACACCAATGAGGGAGTTACAAGAAGAGATGGGTTTGACGTGCGTATGTGTGTGCTTGTATGTCTGGAGAAAAAAAACACAGTGTGTCGGTTTTAATTTCTTTGCACTTTGCTTTGGGCACATCATGCTCATCATAATAACTAATGTACGCTGGCTGCCACTGTTGACAAAAGCCATCGAACCAGCTTAAACTAGAGTGGCAGATTAACCATGTTCTACGGGGGCTTTTTCAGATGCATGGTAATAATTCCCAGGACATGCAGACAAAAAGACTATCTCTGGAAAAAAATAAATAAATAAATACAATTTGAAAAGCTGAAATGAAGTGTTCACAACTAATTCAAGAGATATTGAGCAAATGAATGGATGAATAAATTCAGAGGCGTAGCACAACTGGACGGAGACAATCCTCAAATTTCCTCAAAGTTAAAAATACAACTTTTAAAATTAAAATGAACAAAGATTAATAAATGCTGTCAAAGTGCAGTTCATTTTAACTAATGTAGTTGACTAATGTCAACTAATGAAACCTTATTGTAAAGTGTTACCGACATTTATAATAGGGTGACCAAACGTCCTGCTTTCCCAGGACATGTCCTGTTTTCAAGTCCTGTCCTGGCCCTAATATAACAATTTTCTATCCATACAGAGGGGGCATACTTTAAATGTATTGAAATTAATAAGGAATCTTTGAGTAAACTTCGAGTATCATTTGAGTATCTCATTGTCGGGCGAGTGTCCTTGTTTTTGGTAATCAAAATATGGTTGCCCTAATTTATAATGTTTTTAAAGTTTTAAGGTAAAGATTTAAATAGTTAATTTGTAGATTTTTATTTGTAATAATATTTTACAATATTACTTTTTTTATTGTATTATTTATCAAATAAATGCGACCTCTTAACTTAATAAACTTTTTTCAAAAACATTTCAAAAACATCACCAACCACAAACTTTTGAACGGTAGTGTCCTTTAATAAACCAGAAATTAATTTATTGTTTATTATTGTTAACCAATGTTTTAAGATGAAGCAAGATCAGTGGACTGAACAAACATGCGAACTGTAATCCTAATATGGTTGTTGTGGCTCATTTTGCCTTTCAGTAAATCAGTGGAGGAACATTCTGTAACATGATTAATATTCATGAGTCATGCTGGTAAGGTTTATAATGTGTCCCTCCACTTTTCAGAACATTTCTAAAGAAAATGTCAATATGAATGAATGATTGAGATTGAGAATAGGAATAACTTAGCATCCAAACACACTACACACCGCTACTCATTCCCTAAAACCAGTCTCTCCTAAAATAAAGATGTTCTTTTGACACTGCAGCATCAAGCTGAAGAACTATATGCATACTTAAAGAGATCTAATCAGCATCCTTTATTAAAATCAAAACATCTCATGAATATTTGAGCGACGCATTTCCATATTCTAAGCGTTTGTGCCACTGCAGGCGACAGGAGCCTGGAATACAACACTGTAACAATACATACCTCATCATAAGTGTACCGGGAGTCAGCTCTCTTTGATTTCAAATCCCACAGCACCACGATCCCAGACTCAAATCCTATTATGAGCTGAAACGAGAAGAAAAGATGTGGGGGGAACAAGAAAAGAAGGAAAATACACCGTCAGTCTGTATACCTGACCTGTAAACTGATGAGAGTTCATGCAGGTGGCAACGTAAATCTAAATAAAATGTGTTTCAGCAAAGTAAATATTAAATAGCTGTTCAATGCAAGTCCTTTCATCTGATTAGTAATCCAATTCTCAAACAAAATCAATAAATCAGACAAAACATTCCGATCTAAACAAAGAAGAAATGTGCAAAGCAAGTTGTTGTGATCTCCATAAATCAACTCTACGTTTATTATTAAAGAAACACCTCACCCTACAATAAAAATTCTATCATTTACTCACTGTCATGTCGTTCCAACCCTGTATGACTTTTATTTGCCTGTGGAATGTCTTGCTTTCTGATTTATATTATATCCTATACACAAAGTTAATGTATGACTTGAAATATTGCATTTTAAGATACTTTTATAGTGCTTTTGCAGTCCGCAGTTATTGTAAAAGAATGGAAAAAAATGACCAAGAAATTATTTTGAAAATGACAAGTCTCATGTCATTTGAGTTCCCAAACCTCTTTGTTCTTCTTAGAGATTCAGTGATAGTATATAAATTGATAAAGTGTCAAGAGTTCTGTCAGCCAAGAGGGAGGGACAATGTCTCTAAGGACTTCAAGACCCATTAAGAACTGAGCGGACCTGTTATGGATCGATGCCCCGTTCAGGGTCAGAAGTAAGATGGGAGAGAGAGTGTGAGTGAGAGTGGATCATCACTTTAAAGGCACCTATGAGGAGCTCCCAGCTGCTAGAGAAAGAGATAGACAGTTTGTCATCCATATGAAGGCAAAACCCCAGCAGGTGTTTGCCGGTCTCTCTGCTCCCCTCTGACTGTGCACTAGCAATTAGCGAAGGTAAAATGAATGTCTAAAAAGATGCATTTGGAAGTAGCTGGAGCATTTGTTCATCTCTTTCATATCTCCTCGATCATTTGTTTTCAAAAACAACATAATTTGCTAACAAGCTGTGTGAGATTAGACCCAATTACTGAACTGTGCTGCACTGTAGGAAAGCAATGTCTTATGAGTTTAGAATGGAAAGAAACAAAAGCTTTGTGCGATGCCAGGGAAATGAATTATTCATGGCGGGGAGTGTTGATTTGTTTTCATGTAGTTGTGCAGGCATCTCCATACCTTGCCCTCATCCATAGGATTGTCACTAATGTGAACGACTGGGCCGGGATGGGCCTTGGAGGACCTGTGGGAGAGAGACAGATTTGGGACTGGTGTTAGTCAAGGAGAGGATAGAAGAGTTCAAACACGTGATGGGAAATATAGTATGAAGACAGTGAGGAAACGGTCCATGGGGAGGTCTGTGTTTGACTGTGAGATAGAGAGAAACTAAGAAGAAAGGAGATCTTTTAAAAAATGCACATCAACACTAAAATACATACCCATACATATTCCTGACTTAAACACCAATATCCCACAAATAACATAATAAGACCCAAGCACACAACCAAATATTCTTAATCAAAGAAAGAAAAACATTTGACTGAACAAACAAAACCATGATATATTCAAGCTGGAGAGTATTTCATACTGATTCACATCCCCAAAAGGTTTGATGGCCTGAGAAGTCCAGCACTGGCTGGGATCATAGTTTTATCACCACTGAAATAGGGTTTTCCACATAAAAATATCCTCTTTAACAATACATTACAAAACCCAAGAGTGAGATTCTTGCCATGCAAAGCTGTTCAAAATGATAAGGTTTTACATAATGCATCGAATAATTCATGACAGGCCCCTATTGAGACATCTTATATTTAATGTTGTCCAGCTGAAACCAACCTAATCTGAATATTTCCATCCATATACTTACTCCATTAGGCTTTTGAAATATGAAATATAAGTCTCTACTGACATTCAGACAGTCAGTTTCAACCTCAAGATTATTCACAGCTAAAATTTCATTAAATACATAAAAGAAGCTTTGAGATCTCCCCGGGACACAATGGTGTAAGCGAGAAATTTTACAAGACCGCTACTGCCCACTCATTTACAGACAATGAATAATATACCCTCATTACTTTAGTTAAGAAATAGAGCAAAATACTTCATCCTAATAAATATAGCAGTGTAAAAAGGCAGTGTATCTGCTGTTCTGATACACTCGGCTACATTATCTCTCACTCTAAACCATACAAAACAAGCTGCCTTGCCATCAGTAGGTGTTACTTCAGCATGGACTATACTGTGGACACCCATAAGGCATTGACAGTACTGGCATGAGTCTTATTCCTTTGTACCCTCTGACTACCCAGCAGGCCAACTGTGCTGTTGACGGCTCTCAGGCACAGGCTTAGACGCCTATAGTGGTGACAGCCGTGGCATAGACAGGGGTCCTTCTCTCTCCTCCAGCTACATACTGTTAAGCTACAGCGTGATGAGGAGAGACAGAGTATACGTCTGTTATGGTGATGGAGGTTCGACAGACAGGGGTCCTGATCTGCATCTTTCTCCTACAGTGTTTCTTGGGTGTCTGAAATGTGACTGACAGATACAGTGGGAATAAAACTCGGTAACATGGGACCCCTCACCTTTACAAAATGACATAAGAGGAGAGCTAAGGGTATTTTTTCACATATAATTGATTTAATAACATTGTTAAATGTAACAATAACACTGTTATATAAAATTTTCATAAATTCTAATGTGATGACTAACTTATCATTAAAGGTACACTATGTAGGATTTTGCAGTCAAATATCCAAAACCACCAGGCCAGTGTTATATATTTTGTTCAGTTGAGTTCTTACAATATCCCAAATGTTTCCAACTATTTGTAAATTGTGAGAAAATCGCTATTTTTACCAATGAACCGGGACGTGTGAGCATAGCGCCTGAGGAGTCGCCTGTCAATTGCGTCATATCTGCGTTACCCTAGTTTCCGGTTTGATTTTGCAGAAAAGCTTTACTCTCACTGCAGTGTGAACAATAGTCACAGCAGCCGCCGAGCGAATGCACAGAGTAACGTCATAACATCATTGTAAATACACTTAAATGTATCTAATATAATAAACAGAGCTGCGTTACCTCATACTCATGACCGGAAAAGCGGAGATTGAGCCGGCAACTGTGTCCCGTCATAATAAAAGTCCGCTACTCGCGAGCAGTGTGTTTGTTGAACAATCTCTCCAGCGGCCTTACTCAGCTCCTCAGCACTTGCCCCTGCTCTGCTTCATATACAGTAAAGTTAATAATCGCATCCATGAACATGATTTCTGCCCGAGTCCAATCCCGATTCTTTTCCACCGGCTGTGAGGTGAAGACAACATGTCCCAAGATTCTGCGCTCAAACTTAACGTCATCAAACTACGCCTTTGTTTTGAACAGGCGCCCTCTACCGGACGGAAAAGTCACATAGTGCACCTTTAAGGGGGCAGGGGCTATTTCATGCATTCTGACTTATTTACACTGTTAAAGAGTTGGATTCTCATGTCAAAATGTCAAAAAAGGAGTCGGACGTATGAAGAGTATTTCTGTGCCAAATAAACTCCTTCAGGATTCGAACAAGTTTTGGAAAGCTTTTTTTGAGTACGGCCCTGTATGACATCATAAAGGGCGAAATGGCTTGTATGGGCACTTCTCCCGGATGAGAGCGTGTGCACATCAACCAGAGCGAGAGCAAGAGCACGGCCATCAACGTTCAGTTATTGACAACATCGGCAGCACTGTCATTTTGTTTTTAGACCACGAAATCAACAATGTCACAAATGAAGTGTCTTTTTGATTGTGAGGGAAATCACTTTTTTCAGCTTCACAAATAACTCAGTGATAAGGAAAGTGTGGATGCAGTTTGTTTTTCTGGAGCAGCAACGGAGTTGCAAGTGTGTTTGTTTGTTCCCTGTCACGAGTCATAACCACAGGCGGTGAGTGGAACTGCATCAAATGTCTGTTTTGTTGGCAATCGGCGCATAAGTGAATATAATGTAAACATGAACGTACAGTGTATTGTGTGTGTGTGTGTGTCATAGGTGTGTGTGTGCTTGTGACTCTTTAGCCCCGCCCACTAAACGACTCAACGAGTTCGGCTGTTTTCGGAAAGAATCGGTACAGCGTATCTGTATTTTATAAATATGATCAAACTAAAGACTCTTCGGAGATATGAAGGATGCAATACTACTCCATAGGTACTCAAGATTAACATGAGACTGTGTGTTATGTACCCTTTAACATAGTATTTAAAATGCTTGATTTTACCTTGAATTCATTTGAAAATGACTGAATTTATTAATTCAAATTAGTATACAATAACATAATTCTTATTTTATTCTATACAATACTATTGGCCAATGTACAATAAATGGCTTTTATTGGCCTCATCAGTAACAGCAATGAAATGCTCTACAGAGAAGAAGTGGCACAACTGGGCAAATAGTGTGGTACAAACAACCTATCGCTTAATATGGGAAAGATAAAGGAGGCTGTGATGGACTTCAGGAGAAACTCTGTTGATCACCTCCCACTGACTATGGGCAGCTTGGCTGTGAAGAGAGTCGACAGCACTAAATTCCTGGAGGTGCAAATCACAGAAGACCTCACGTGGACCACCAACACAACATCACTCTCCAAGAAGACACAACAGCCCCTCCACTTCCTACGCCATCTGAAAAGAGCAAGTCTCCCTCCACCTATCCTCAACACATTATACAGAGGCACTATTTAGATGGTGCTGATCAGCTGCATCACTATCTGGTATGGGAACTGCAGTGCTGCAAACCACAAGACCCTACAGTGTCCTTTTCCCCTCCATCCTGGACATTTTCCTTGCACGATGCTCCAAGCAAAGCCACCAGCATTGTGAAGGACCCCAACCATCCCTCCCACATCTCTTCCAGCTCCTGTGCCAGACTGCTCAACAGCTTCTTTCCCCAGGCTGCGAGAGCCTTTGACTCAAATCACCCCGCTCCCCTCTGAACCCTGAAACCCCTACATGCTGAACAAGAAACATTAACACTCCCACCCCATCACACCAAACGCATAACCTCTTGCTGCTATTGTCCCCCAAGGATTGTTCATTTAATTCTCATTTACAATGGTGAGTGAGTGGACTACTCATTGGTGGGTGAGTGGATCTTACAAACCTTTGGTAATAGTCTTGTCTCGTTACTTTAAACACTCACTTTAAACACTTTTCTCTCATCCCGTCTTCTGTATCACTGCACTACATGTTGCTTCATGTGTAAATTTAAGTATGTCAAACATTTATGTAAAGTATTTGCATAGTTAGATTACTCATAAAGGTTAGCTGTAAATGTATATATCAGTATGTTTATATACAGTATGTCTTTGCTTTATATGTTTATATGTAGACTGGTCATGTGAGGCACAACATTTCATTCCCATGTCTCCACATACAGCGGAATGACAATAAAACTCACTTGAACTTGAATCTATATTTGCTGGTAAATCCTTCACATAAAGATAACTGACATGTATTATTGTGGCAGTTAAAGTATTCAATAAATAAAAAAGTAAATCTTCCGGTCTCAATCTGTCCACGGTAAACAAAGAGCTGTTCACACAGTACACATTCACAAAAAATAGGGTACTTGATTTTAAGCTTGAAGTGCTCCTATAATAGGAAAATCCCAAATAGTAAATTCAGGAGGCAAAATTCAGCGAGCGTGATTAATCTGGTTAATTTTATTGCATTTTTTATTGTCATTTTAAAATGACAGCCCTAAAAATACACATAATAATTATTTAAACTAATATGTAACCACAATTTTCAATTGAGATATAAAACAACATTTTGACAAAAAACCCTTTTCAAAAAAACATTTGTAAGTTATAAATTTCATTCTATGTCTGAAGTCGGTAAATGCTCGGTAATCTAGTCGAATAGAAAAACCTATCCCACCGTTTTCATCTGCGCCATGCTTTGATCATTCTGATGTATTACAGTAAATTCCATTGAGAGACGAACCTACCTTCACCCGACAGAAACCTGACTCAGTTCATGAGGTCAACGAGTACATTTGGCACAAATTGACCCCTGTTTGTGCATGTGTGTGTTTAGTTAAGAGACAGAGAGTGAGCGAGAAGGGAAAAAAAGGGAAGGAGAGAGGAGTAACACCTACACAGAAAGATCAAGGTGGTGATCGTGTTGAGAGAGTGACAGATTGTTAACTACTCTGTTCCTTAGACCTCAAGATTCCTAATTTATGTCCACACAGTTCCCTCCTATCTCTCAGCCCTTACTTTAAGAGGAGCAGGCTGGATTTAGAGAGCTGATCACCATGGCAACAAGAATAGGATGGGCAAAATCTCATTCTGTAACTGCCGCCCTCACTCCGCACTGTCCCATTCACTCAAGACACCTTATGATTACATAATTTCACCCGTTTCACCTACATACTCTTCACTCTTACACACAATAATTTTCTGAGGTCCAAAATACCAAATGTACGTACCTCCTATTCTCACAATTTCTCTCTGATTGTAAGGAACGCATGTTGACATGAAGTTTAATTTCCTGTCATTAGGAAAAACCACAGCACAGCATCCACTTCCATCCGTACCAGCTGTGCATGAGTAAACGTGCGAATTCCAGGATGCAATTTGCTCACATTTTAAGCGATTGCATCCATTTGCTTTAAGCAGCAACACCTGTTGTGCAAATTGAGTGTCTGAAATGGATGTCAGATGTTTAATAGACCTTCTATAAACATTATAAAGGTATCTAGTATATGCTGTTTTAATGACTGCGCTGGTATGTATACAATCCCAGCATGCCTCAAGACCTACTGCTGTCTTCTCAACCTTGGCCAAAGAAAGATCCATACACTGTCTTTGTTGGCGGAGATCTGGATTTATGACAGCGCTGTCACACAAACAGACATGCACAGACTCTTTTTGAATAGCGGAGACAATCTGCTTGTCCGGAGGGCACGGTGGCAATTCTTCATGCCTGGCTTGAGATAGCTTTATGCTGTAGTCTGTGCACATGGGAACAGCTTAAAAATGAAACCACCTAATAGGGGTGGGCAATATACCAGTAGGCACGATTAACTGGTAGAAATTTGTCAACCAATAGAGAATTGGATCTATTGTCTCTATGGCAGTAACACTGACGGTGCTGTGCTGCAAAGTCACAAAAGCTTATCGTTTGCATGCATTTATAAGCAAAGCGGTTTAAAAACAAGTGATTTTACAAGTGATGCAATACTCTTAAGAACACCCCTTCGCTGTATGTGTGTGCTGTCTGAGAGATGGTTTCTGATCGTTGTCTGAGAGAGAAGAGCAAGTGAAGCCGCTTCTCATAGAGCGCAAAAGTACTGAACTGAGTTTTTTCCCGCCTAGTTGGGCTTCAACGTTTAAATACACATACTTATGTCAAAATGCCAACAAGTATCCTCATAAACACACTCATTTATGTCTTAAAGGTACACTATGTACACTATGGATTTTTGCAGTCAAATATCCAAAAACCACCAGGCCAGTGTTATATATTTTATTCAGTTTAGTTCTTACAATATCCCAAATGTTTCCAACTATTTGTAAATTGTGAGAAAATTGCTATTTTAACCAAGGAACCGGGACGTGTGAGCATAGCGTGTGAGGGAGTCGCCTGTCAATTGCGTCATATCTGCGTTACCCTCGTTTTTATTTTACAGAAAAACTTTACTCTCACTGGAGTGTGAACAAGTGTCACAGCAGCCGCTGAGCGAACACACAGAGTAACGTCATAACATAATTTTAACATAATTTTTAGCTCCCACAGCAATCGCCCATGCTCTGCTTCATACTACAGTGAAATTAATAACCGCATCCATGAACATGATTTCTGCACGAGTCCTGTCCCGATTCTTTTCCACCGGCTGTGAGGTGAAACCCACATGTCCCAAGATTCTGCGCTCAAACTTGCCGTCATCAAACTACGCCTTTGTTTTGAACAGGCGCCCTCTAGCAGATGGAAAAGTTCCATAGTGTACCTTTAAGTGAACATAAACAGTTGAGAAAGGAAATGCATGTGTAACAGTATATTGGATCCGTGCATTCAGTCCTAAAGTGACAGTCATCAAACAAATAAAAGAGAAAATCTCTTAATGCTCTTGACTGAATCACTTTTGTCTCACTTTAATAAGAATAAATGTATATTTAATTTACACAGTAAATATATGCATGTTTTTTATACATTTGAATATTTTATACAATTTATATAGGCAAGTATTCCTTTGTTCTTATTTTATCACTGACCATTTACTCGTCTTCATTAAGCTAGTTTTTTTTACGTCATTTTTTTTTTATATATTGAAATTTGTGACAATAATTCTTAAATTTCAATGGTATCAAAAATTAAGATGATATAAAAACGTACTTAAAGCATAAATAACTATATTGTGATATATATCGTTATCGTGAAATAAAATTGCTCATATCGTGATTTTGGTCACCCCCCTACCACCTAACATGCCACAGAGTCCCCTTGTCAGTATGGCATCAGGGCACTCCATTATGCACCCACCCTTAATCCCCTGACAGCCCACAGTCAAGTGCCAAACTACATGCTCCTGTTCCCTAAAACAACTCACCGCTACTGACACCTGCAGCAACAAACTGTTTTTCTCAATCCCTGGCTTCATGCCCACAACACCCACCATAATGTTATCATCCCTACAGCAGAGTGGCATGCCAAATTTCTCCCTCTCAAACAGGCACAGACCATCTTGGTTTGCTGCTGTGGCGTAGCTACCGTGAAGTGCATTTTGAGTGTGTTTATAGAAAGGAAGTTTACTTAAATGCAACTCATTTTAAGACACTTTCCACGTTAGCATGTTACCTTCTTGTGGAAAGTGCTTTTATAGGGGGGGTCTAATGCTATTTCAAGCATTTTGACTTATCTGCACTGTTAAAGAGTTGGATTCACATGCTAATCATAGCTAAATTTCAATATTTTTTGGAGTATTTATGTGCCAAATAAACTCCTTTAGGATTCGAATACGTTTTGGAACTTTTTTTATGAGCATGGCCCTGTATGACGTCATAAAGGGCAGAATTCCTTTTATGGGCTCTTCTCCTGGATCAATGCGTGCGCACATTAACCAAAGGGAGTGCAAGAACACGCCCATCAACGAGCTTTGTTCGGGTTACAGAAGCCGTCTGCAGCAGGGGCGAAGCCAGAAATGTTCAAACGGGTGGGCCTTCATAAAACAGGGTGGGCAAATCGCATCGAGTATGAAACGGCATGCCAAATTATCTAAACTAAACGTAGCACAGTTTCAAGTTCAAAGTTACAAAAGAGCAAATAAGAAATAAACTACATGAATGTATGAATGTAATATGGTCAGACACTTGCATGTGTCACCATATTATTAACATTTTACCAAAATATCAAGCTCAAATTGATTTTTTAGGTTTGTGAACAGGGAATTTCAGAGACTTAATGTCAGAGATGCATGCTTTGTCCGTCATTAACAACTGCATCCGAGGTAGTAAGTGCATTATGTTTTCATTACAGGTTCTATTCATTTTCTGACATTTGGCCAAAATCTCATGTTATTAAAGATGAAGAGCAACACACGGGCTATTTAGGAGAGTATTGGCTATGACTCCATGACAAATGCTACACTAGTCTAAGACACTCTTCTCTCCTCCTCAAACACATAAAACATCAGCCTTTATATATAGTGTTCCTTGAGTAAAGAAAGGGCTGTATTTATTCAAACATGTATTTGTATTTACCCTAATATTGTAAACAAGCAGCGACCTATCTCCAATCAGCATGCGGCAGCGGCACTTCATTCACGACAGAGGCAGACGGAGCTATGAGATTTGACTGACAGTTTGAAGAGACAAGGAGTTATGAGGTTTAGTCACAAGCTCTTTTTAATACTTTTCATTGGTTAAATATTACAGAACTCACAGAGAGACTTAAAGGGTGACCAATAGAAATAATTTATGGGGGTTATGAAATTTGGAGACATTTCTGCAAAACAGTGACAATATGTTTAAAAATGTTTTACTATAACTAGAAACTAATGTTTGGTTTTACCTTTGCATGACCTTCTGCAATATTACTCTGTGACGACGGGGCTTCTGGTTAAACTCTGGGAAACTTCATCATAATCAATTGTCTCTGTTATTGTGCGTTGTGGGAATTGTGCGGTTTCATTGCTTGGTTTCTTGCAGCAGTACATATCCACATAGTAAACTGCCTTTAAAGGTTTAGTTCACCCAAAAATGAAAATTTAATGTTTATCTGCTTACCCCCAATGCATCCAAGATGTAGGTGTGTTTGTTTCTTCAGTAGAACACAAATGAAGATGTTTTAACTCCAACCGTTGCTGAGTGCCAGTCATAATGAATGTGAATGGGTAACAGTACTATGAGAGTAAAAAAAAAACATGCTTAGACAACATTGACAAAAATCCTGCTGCTCATGACGACACATTTATGTTAACATAAACAGTATTTATGTTATTTTTTTTACCTCATATCAGACGAATCTCATGTTCTATTCCCCAGCGCCACTACTTCCGTCTAGTAAGGTCAAAACCATATTTACGTAGAAGCCTCATTCGATTGATCCGTGCAGGCACTAATGAGGAATCTATATATATATATATATATATGATCGCGCCGGTTTTGACTTTACTAGACGGAAGTAATGGCACTGGGAAATACTAGATGAGATTCGTCTGATATGAGGTCAAAAAAATAACATAATTACTGTTCTGTTTCTCAATCGTTTCATGTCTTAAGACATCAATGTGTCACCACGAGCCACAGGGTTTTTGTGCATGTTATCTGTGAATGTTTTGTTTTACTCTCATAGAATTATTACCCCGTTGACATGCATTATGGGACTGGAACAGAGCAACGGTTGGAGTTAAAACATCTTCATTTGTGTTCTACTGAAGAAACAAACACACCTACATCTTGGATGCCCTGGGGATAAGCATATAAACATCAAATTTTCATTTTTGGGTGAACTGTCCCTTTAATCATTCTTTTAACTAAATAAATAAAGTTATAGAGTGATAAGACTTATAGAATGCAAAATGGTTGTGAAGGAAAGATAACCTTGTTCAGCTTAACAAATAACCCAGTGTTAAGGAAACAAGGAAAAAAGTGGATGCAGTTTGTTTTCCTAAAGCAGCAACGGAGTTCTGCAAGTGTGTTCGTTAGTTCCCGGTCATGAGTCGAAACCGCAGGCGGTGAGTGGAACTGCATCAAATGTCTGTTTTGTTGGTAAACGACACGTAAGTGCATATTATGTACAGGTCCTTCTAAAAAAATTAGCATATTGAGATAAAAGTTCATTATTTTCCATAATGTAATGATAAAATTTAAATTTCATATATTTTAGATTCATTGCACACCAACTGAAATAGTCCAGGTCTTTTATTGTTTTAATACTGATGATTTTGGCATACAGCTCATGAAAACCCCAAATTCTTATCTAAAAAAATTAGCATATTTCATCCGACCAATAAAAGAAAAGTGTTTTTAATACAAAAAAAGTCAACTTCAAATAATAATGTTCAGTTATGCACTCAATACTTTCTCTTCACAATATCCCACAGATTCTCTATGGGGTTCAGGTCAGGAGAGTTGGCAGGCCAATTGAGCACAGTAATACCATGGTCAGTAAACCATTTACCAGTGGTTTTGGCACTGTGAGCAGAAGCCAGGTCGTGCTGAAAAACGAAATCTTCATCTCCATAAAGCTTTTCAGCAGATGGAAGCATGAAGTGCTCCAAAATCTCCTGATAGCTAGCTGCTTTGACCCTGCCCTTGATAAAACACAGTGGACCAACACCAGCAGCTGACATGGCACCCCAGACCATCACTGACTGTGGGTACTTGACACTGGACTTCAGGCATTTTGGCATTTCCTTCTCCCCAGTCTTCCTCCAGACTTTGACACCTTGATTTCCGAATGACATGCAAAATTTGAGCGACAGTCCAGTGCTGCTTCTCTGTAGCCCAGGTCAGGTGCTTCTGCCGCTGTATCTGGTTCAAAAGTGGCTTGACCTGGGGAATGCGGCACCTGTAGCCCATTTCCTGCACACGCCTGTGCACGGTGGCTCTGGATGTTTCTACTCCAGACTCAGTCCACTGCTTACGCAGGTCCACCAAGGTCTGGAATCGGTCCTTCTCCACAATCTTCCTCAGGGTCCGGTCACCTCTTCTCGTTGTGCAGCGTTTTTTGCCACACTTTTTCCTTCCCACAGACTTCCCACTGAGGTGCCTTGATACAGCACTCTGGGAACAGCCTATTCGTTCAGAAATGTCTTTCTGTGTCTTACCCTCTCGCTTGAGGGTGTCAATGATGGCCTTCTGGACAGCAGTCAGGGCGGCAGTCTTACCCATGATTGCGGTTTTGAGTAATGAACCAGGCTGGGAGTTTTTAAAAGCCTCAGGAATCTTTTGCAGGTGTTTAGAGTTAATTAGTTGATTCAGATGATTAGGTTAATAGCTTGTTTAGAGAACCTTTTCATGATATGCAAATTTTTTGAGATAGGAATTTTGGGTTTTCATGAGCTGTATGCCAAAATCATCAGTATTAAAACAATAAAAGGCCTGAAATATTTCAATTGGTGTGCAATGTATCTAAAATATATGGAATTTTAATTTTATCATTACATTATGAAAAATAATGAACTTTTATCACAATATGCAAATTTTTTTTGAGAAGGACCTGTAAACAACGCGAACATATAGCGAATTTAAAGTTATCCAGGGATAATGCCATGATATATTGTGTGTGTGTTTGTGTGTCATAGGTGTGTGTGTGCTGGTGACTCTTTAGCCCCACCCTCTGTAGGCCTCCAAGAGCCCGGCTGGTTTCGGAAATAATCAGTATCTGTCTTTTACAAATATGATAAAACTAAAGACTCTTCTGAGATATAAAGGATGCAGACTCTGTACAACTCTATAGGTACTTAACAATACTATGAGATTGGCAGAAACTGTCTGTGTACCTTTTAACAATTATTCAATGTATAGCCCAATAATAATCTTCCATTGTAAGGCCATTACAGTAAATGTAATTGCCATATGCAACATAAAACATATATGTATGTGTGTGTGGGTTTGTGTGTGAGATAGACAGTGGAGAAAATGCCCTGCTCAGTGACATGAGAGTAAAGCCATGTTGACTTGCCCCTTTAGTCTGTCACTACAGGTACAACTGCAAAGGGCGGAGCAGCTCTTTCAACAATTGCCCTTCCTGTCGCAAGGGACACAACCTGTCTGTCTGCGAGTGTTTGTATGCTTAAGTACTATAGCAGGAGGTAAGACAGGACATCTGTCTATACTCAGACTGATCCGATCTGACACCTGTAAATGTATGTGTGTCTGTATGTGCGAGCGTGTCTACACTGTCTGGGTCTCAAAGGCACTGCAGCCTTTTCAACGGGTCAGGGAGGAAAACAAAACTGCTGACAAAATGTTCAAATGAATAATTGAAGAAAGAGTATCTGCTGCGTAGAGCGATGGAGGGAGAGAAGGTGAATTGACAATTCAAAATGGCACTTGATTGAAATGATCGCTTAGTTACAAATAAAACATTACAAGGCTACAGGAACAATGACAGATGTGACACGTATGATATATTACAAATCAGATTTCAGGACTCAGTGAGATTACATTTCATTTCAAATGTGTGTGTGGCACTCACAGTTCAATGGCTTTGTTCCACATGATGGTATATCCTGAGAGGGTAAAGGACTCCACATTCACAATGTGGATGTTTCCTCGTTCCGAGCCAATGTACAACCATTTACTTTGGAAGGGCAGATGACAGAACGTTATCCTAAAAAAGAGGGATGAAGTAAGAGTAAATATGTTATTATTTATAATACAGCAAATGTCTAAATGAATAGAACCGCTCAAATGCAAAACACTTTATCCACAAAGGCCTCATATGTCTCCATTGAGATTGTAATACAATTTCTTATCTTAATTATCTTTCTTATCTGAATTTATAAGATACATTCCCAACGACACATATTTTCATTGTATTCTCAGGTGTCATATTAGGTTATTTTTGTCTGATGACATCAGATAAATTGTTCACATATTTGGATCAACGCTGAATCTTTATCTAGCAGTCTGCTCATACATCATACTTTCAATTCTAGGGTTCAGCTGCTCAAAATTCACTGCAAGACGTAGTATACTGCTGCAAAATGGATATTTGAGCAACCTCATATAAGAGCACAATGGATTAGATACACTGGAACTTATGCCTTTGGAAGTTTCTTCTGGAATAACAAAACCATTTCAGTTCTATTAAATATGGGACATTTTTCTCACCTATGTGGAAAGGTAATTTAATGTAGAACTTTTTTTAAATGGGGATGTTGGAGGCTCTGCATTAACTTATGATTGTCTTTTTTAACTGATTGTGAATATTTTTGACAACAGTAAAAAAAGAATAATGATAAAAACACGATTCATATTTTTATTATTATTAAGTAAAATATTTAAAAACTTAAATATTTGTAATATACAGCAAAACTTGAGACTTGCTTAAATATCCTCCACAGCTCTATCAAGTCTCCTTAGCTATGAAAGAGCTTTGAGATATACCCTTTTCAAATGGGAACTACAGGTAAGATAAGCTGCACCAAAAGCTGGAGCATATACAATTTTGCTCATTCAATGTCAGGATATTATATTGCTCTATCAATGAACCTCACAATTGTTTTTCAACCAAACATATTTGCATGTAATTTGTCATTCCTGAGCATAAAAAAAGCTTTGTTTAGCTGAACTGCTAGAGTTATGCTTGCTCAACTTAATTTTTTTGTGCTGTACATCAGAGGGATAAAACTGCAGGAAGTTAAGTTACTGGAGTCAAGGGCTGGGGTTCTGTTTAATCACCACTAAAACAGACATATTAATCTTCTTAGGTCTATCTAAATACACACACAAACACACATACATATTCGGTTCCCAAAAAATCACACGTATCCTGATGAACAAGTGCTTTTTCAGAAAATGTAGAGCACATCATGGTATCATTTTATGAACAAAAGGCTTGTTTGTTTTGGTGCTGTGCAAACGGCTTACCTCTCACCCCTTTCACACTCCTTTTTCCCAGCAACACAAATGCACACACACACACCTGCCCTCAACACTTCACGCCAGCACCTTACAGCATCATGAATATATTCATGAGTAGAAGAGTGTTGAGAGAAATACCATGCATCAAACTCAACACATTTCTTTCCTCTGTCTTTCAGACAGAGACACACGCACACACATCATCAACATGGAGAAGACGTTGAAAGACGACAAGTTGGACTGCTGACTGCTCTCTATTTTTCTCCCCTTTGAGAAGCTTTTGGAGAAATCACACATGTAAGTAAGAATGAAAAAGAGGATGAAAACACAAACAGCTTTCAAAATGCACTCATAAACACATAATTCAAATAATATTTGCACCATTATGGACAACTGCAGCATTAACCACTCCACTCCCAGTCTGCCCCCACCACTTCTGGTGCACCCAATGACATACACTATATCGCCAAAAGTATGTGGACACCCCTCCAAACCATTATATTCAGGTGTTCCAATTACTTCCATGGCCACAGGTGTATAAAATCAAGCACCTAGGCATGCAGACTGCTTCTACAAACATTTGTGAAAGAATGGGTCGCTCAAAGGAGCTCAGTGAATTCAAGCATGGTACCGTGATAGGTTTCCACCTGTACAATAAGTCCATTTGTGAAATTTCCTTACTACTAAATATTCCATGGTCAACTGTTAGTGGTATTATGACAAAGTGGAAACAATTGGGAACAAAAGCAACTCAGTCACAAAGTGGAAGGCCACGTAAAAATCACAGAGCAGGGTCAGCGCATTCTGAGGTACACAGTGCGCAGAAGTCACCAACTTTCTGCGAAGTCAATAGTTACAGACCTCCAAACTTTGTGTGGCCTTCAGATTAGCTCAGGAACAGTACGTAGAGAGCTTCATGGAATGGGTTTCCATGGCCGAGCAGCTGCATCCAAGCCTTACATCACTAAGTGCAATGCAAAAAATTATGGTGTGGGCTTGTTTTTCAGGGTTTGGGCTTGGCCCCTTAGTTCCAGTGAAAAGCCATACACTCAATTCTTCAGCATACCAAGACATTTTGGACAATTTCATGCTCCCAACTTTGTGGGAACAGTTTGGGGATGGCCCCTTCCAACATGACTGTGCACCAGTGCACAAAGCAAGGTCCATAAAGACATGGATGAGCGAGTTTGCGCAGGCCACACCAGAGTCCTGACCTCAACCGATAGAACACCTTTGGGATGAATTAGAGGGGATACTGCGAGCCAGGCCTTCTCATCCAACATCAGTGCCTGACCTCACAAATGTGACCTCACAAATTTCCATAAACACACTCCTAATCCTTGTGGAAAGCCTTCCCAGAAGAGTTGAAGCTGTTATAGCTGCAAAGGGTGGCCAACTCCATATTAAACCCTACAGATTAATGGGATGTCATTAAAAATCATGTGCATGTAAAGACTTTTGGCAATTTAGTGTATATACAATGATAACAGACAACTTATCAATTGAATTAATTATCTTATGCTCACCAAGCCTGCATTTATTAGATCAAAAATACAAAAAAACTCTAATATTGTGAAATATTATTTCAATTAAAAAAAATATATATATAAAACTTTTAAATATATTTTTTAAAGTCTTGGGTGAGCGAACAAAACATCTTGTCAAAAGTAGGCAACTATCCATTTCTTTACTAAGCACACACAAAAGTAAGGTTGTTTCTGGTACCTTTACTATAATTGGATGATGATCATTTTTTAATTAATTCATTAATTAAAAAATGATCATCATCACATCTATCACATCACTCTGTCACGATTCCCTGTGTATTTTGATGTTTCTGGTTTCAGTCCCTGTGATTTAGTTCCTTTTCCCATTGTCATCTTTTTTGTTTCCATAACTACCCTTGTTTGCTACTACAAACCCAATTCCAGAAAAGAATATACAAATTGTAAAATGTAATAAATCTGTGATTTGTCAATCCTCTTTAACCTTTATTTAACTGACAAAAATACAAAGAAAAAATGTCCAATGTTTTCACTGGACAAATTATTTGTATTGTGTAAATATAAACAAATTTTGATGGCTGCAACCACTCCAGAAAAAAGTTGGGACAGAGGCAAAATAAAAGTAAAAATATTATAGAATATATTCTAACAGTTGTTAAACAGTTTTGAACAGGTAATATAGGTGAGGGTATCATTTTTGAGTATAAAAAAAAGATGGGTCATTGCTCATCACTTTGTGCCAAATTTCAAGAGAGAATTGTCAAAAACTCAAAAATCACATTTCTCAATGCAAGATTGCAAAGTATTTAGGTCTTTCACCAAAGATTCAGGGATCCAGAGAAATCTCAGTATGGCAACGCAAGAGACCTCTATTGAATGTGCATGACTTTTGACTCCTCAGATGACATTTCATGAGAAACCGTCATGCTACTGTTAAATATGGCCACATGGGCTCAAGATTACTTTGAAAAACCATTGTCACAAAAACAGTCTGCTGCTGCGTCAAGAAATGCAACTTGAATCTCTGTTATGCAAGGAGAAAGCTAAACAACTGTTCAATGCAGATATAGTGCCGAGCTCTCTGGGCCCGAGCTCATCTCAGATGGTCTAAAAGACAGTGGAAATGTGTCCTGTAGTCAGATGAACCCACGTGCCAACTTGTTTTGGGGAAAAACTGACTTTGAGTTCTCAGTCCCTAGACTTTTATCGGCAACTGATGCAAAAGCAAATATTAGTATGGTATGTGGGTGCATCAGTGCAAACCGGAATGGTTGACTTGTATATGTGTGAATGTACCATTGATGGGAAGGTGTATATTGGGATTGTGCAAAGATAAATACTGCCATTAAGATGACATCTTACTCAACTAAATATACAAATAGAATTTATTAATTTGGTCATATATAATTCTATAAACTATCCAAATTAAACTAGCCAAATCAAATGTTGTTGCAATGTTGTCCTGTTTAACACTGTGAAGCTGCTTTGAAACAATCGTCATTGTAAAAGCGCTATATAAATAAAGTTGATTGATTGATTGATTGATCTTTCCTGGGAAGCAAGACAGTGCCAGGCTTCATTCTGCATATGCTAAAACAAAGTGGTTGTTTCTAAACACTCGACACCATAAAAGGGATGTGAAAATGTATGGTCTATCATGAAAAGGAGAAACATACAACGATGACCACAGACTGTTGAGAATCAGGTGAGATTGTGCAGATTCCCTTTTGCAAAACTGCAACAATTAGGACACAGTGGTAAACCTGCGTATGTCAACCATTCACCTACACCTGTCCCTCATTTAGCTCCTGGTCATCTTGTGTATTTAAATCCTCAGTCTTCCTCTGTTTGGTTCCTAGTGTTCATTAAATGTCAAGCCTTATTGTTGTGGATAATCAAGTCAAGTCAGTGCGTGACACTGACAGTATTTCATGTAAAGAGAATTTAACATGACATCTGCAAGTGTAAATCCGCATGTCTATTCCCGGCAAGATTTGTCTGCCACATCAAAATACACTTAAACATATTTGTTTTTGTTTATCTATCATGGTTGGGACACTCCATTGACTTTTATACTGAGCTAATGATGTTTTCTATTCTCTAAAAAAATTAATTAATTAAGAAATGATTCAGTAAATGTTATAACACCATTATCCTCATAGGGAAATTTGGCAGCTCCCTGCCTTGTAGGTAATTTTGTCCTATATGCAACCTTGGTATTCAGTAAAACCTGACCCAGACAAACTCAAAAAAGACCCACACTCATTGCTTCTCTCCCACCTCTTTTTCCCCTCTTAAAACAACCAGACAAACCACATTCATAAATATCAACAGCCCTCCACGTGTGAGAGTGAGGTGTGTGTTTGTGTTCAGATGGCTTCTGTGCCGGTGTGATAATGAGCTAAATGAGTGTATTAGCATGACAGACGGATGCCCTGCACTCCTGACATTTGGCTTGCTCTTTACTGAGCCTTCGTCCTGCAGGGACACACACCCACCCACGCAAAGAGCAAATCCATTCAGGAACAACCTTAAAAACCAGACAAGCTCCCTGATCATTCATTGTTACAGCACCAGGATGGAGTTCTTTCATCTCTAAAACAGTGTATCTGTAAGACTGCAGAAATGTAAACATTGACTTTTTATCGGCTTCATTCCGTCAATTCATTTCACACCTCTGAATGCTTGAGACAGAGGGTTCACTGAACAAAAACAAGAAGCTTCAAAATCAAAAACAACATGTTGCTTCAGGCAAGCCAACCATAAAGCGCATAATTGACCAGCTGCACATGTACAACATGGTAAGAATCTGCTTTGAACAAGCTCTAATTAATTTCCTCCTGTAAACGTTTATAGGGACAAATGCGCAGTGTTTAAATCAGTTGAATTTTTTTTAGTGAGAATGTATTGAGCACAGGAAAAGCATTTTTAGAGATCTGTTTACTCCAGAATGCATTAATGTGCAATCTAGAGAGCATTTTCAGGGAGCACTTTTAATGTCTAGCCCAGAAAAGAGTTTTTTAACAGGCTGCTCCTCTCTCATCCCTCTCTGGTTGTTGTAACATCTTCCGACAGCTTCTTGTCAGAATGTCAGCTTATGTGATGCCCACAGTGTCCTGACAGTAGGTCGAACTATGTTCCTCCCAAAAATATACTTTCCGAAAGAAGCATCTTACAACAACAAGGAGAGTGTTTTGTGGGCTGAGGCATGTTCCTGAAGGGGTGATTATTTTTCTACGTTATATGTAGCATATTAATTCCAGTCTTATTGTGAACAATTCATGTTATTACAAAAAAATTATTTGTAATAATGAATAAATATTTTTTGTTATAAAATATTACTATTCATTTATACTATTTTTTTATATCTTATTGTGAACCATATGATTTTTCAAATAATTAATTTGCATCTCGATAAATATTATTTTTTAAAGAATAAATGATTGCATCCCATTTGTTGACTCTTTCTCTGCCATTGATGGAAATTTCCGTCATTATACGGTAGGGGGCGCTATTACACATCTTCTGAAAGAATACTGAATCTCCTCATCAAAACACATGTGAAGATGCAGAAACAAGTGATAGCATATGTTATCATATGCATATGTAAAATAATGCGATCAATCACCAACAAAAAAGTATTTGTTGATCTTTGTAATCATGAATAAATATTTTTTGTTATAAAATATTACTATTTATTTATGCTATTTTTTATATCTTATTGTGAACCATATGATTTTTCAAATAATGAATTTGTTGCATCTCGATAAATATTATTTTTTAAATAATAAATGATTGCATCTCATTTGTTGACTTTCTCTGCCATTGATGGTCATTATACGGTAGGGGGCGCTATTACACATCTTCTGAAAGAATAATGAATCTCCTCATCAAAACACATGTGAAGAAGATGCAGAAACAAGTGATAGCATATGTAATCATATACATATGTAAAATAATGCGATCAATCACCAACATTAAACAGCATATAAATCAAAACTGCCTAAAGTTACTGAATGAAATGTCGACCCAGGAAGAGCAATAGCACTGTGAAGCATTAGGCGTGTTGATGGACTCAATCTACTCCATCTGTGTTTTGATCATCATTCTGAATCCCATCTGGATGTAGTCTTTGACAAAAACATGAATTTCTCAGCTTTTTGCTCAAAATGTTGCTTTTTTTTATTACAAAACTCACATGCCAGTGTTAATAAAAAAGAATGCATTAATTTTTTTTTTTTTTTAAAGCTGAGGGTCTGTTTTTATATATATATATATATATATATATATATATATATATATATATATATATATTTTTTTTTTTTTTTTTTTTTTTTTTTTTCAGAGAAAAACAAGCTACTTTATTAAAAATGTGTAAATGTAATAATATTTCATATAAATTAATAACAAAATTCATTAAATAAATTAATAATACATACATTCAATGAAATCACTCAGAAATGCATCGCATTACACAAGCAAAATGGGTTCTGGACGCCAATTCATATTAACTTTATAGCTCAACACAGAGACATTTTGTTTGCACTCAGGGGCATAGCCGCCTCATTGTAGCCTCAGGGATGAGGCAGGTCACAGCAGAGGGAAACACTTTCTAAATGTCAAGCACACAGACACATCAGTCCTATACCTATGACCCCTGCCTGTATTTTCTGAGGCAGATACACCCGTGCAGACAGACCTGCACACACACACATGCAGTTATGTGGTAAAAACTTGTTCGACCCTGAAAGCCGCTGTTGGCGAGTTGTCACTCGCATCAAGAGAAGCAGTGCAGATTATAAGTGAAGGCCTGGCCCATCTCTTATCAGAGTCAACAGCTGTCCAAACCGAATCAGAAGGTTACAACCTTCCTGCACTGATCTATAGCTATGAGTGTGATTAAAGGTCTAACACATCCTTCAATCCTTGCCACAGAGCTACAATGCTGATTGAAGTGTCCTTAGTATGAACACATGTTTCTGTTGAGGATATACTGTTTGAAAAAAGTCCCTTTTTATGCTTTTTTATACAAGGGAATGTGTCATGTAAAATGGAATGGAAAAAAAATACATTTTGATGTGCAATGTAGACATACTCTAACTTACTCTATAGTCCACTAATCTTAAAAAAATACTGCAGGTTATCAGGAAATCATCATGGTTATCACATCACAACCATGCGCATAATAAAATACGACCAATCACTTTATATGCGCTTTGAGTACAGTGAAAAGCGCTACATAAATGTAAAAAATTATTTGGACCCGAGCACCGATTCTTCTCTGAAATAAATTGCATTTTTGAGGGCCTAAACATGCTCGAAAACTCATGAAACTTTGCAGAATTAGGCGTAGCAGAATCTCTCGATAGCCCTACCTACAACAATTTTATTAAGTGCCGTTCGTGTTACGTTTCATGTACAAGTATGAAATTCGGTAGCACATGTAACAGCCTAAATACCTACAAAAAAAATCTGAAAACACAACAGGAAGTGAGATATTAAGAATTTTCTCTGCAAAATATTTGCAGTTTTTGCAATTTTCAGATGTTGGGAAGATGAATCTGTATTTAAACTCGGTCATTAATGTAGTAGAAATGTGAAATTATTTTTGAATTTGGTGCCTTCTAGACTGAGAAAACACAGAAAATGTATTTTTGTCTCATGGGGATGAAAGACAACAATTCCCAGAATGCACTGCTTCGCGAGAGCACTCTAGTCATGGCTACTGGATTACTGGATCACTTGCCCACCTTCATTTTCATAAATTCAGTTCAGTTAGAGACACTACAATTAAAAACTGAACATGTCTGTTCGATATATTGTGAGTGAGCCGAACGAGTGTCACGGCACAAACGCAACAGGAGTCCGATTACATTCATCACATGAGCTTAGCTGAGGTAAGCGCGGGATTCGTGGGCGCATACTTTCACAGCGCGTGATCTGTCTGGCGCATTTTCAGTTCATGTCTTTGGAAGCTTAACTTTCATAGGAATTTATTTGAAAAGTTGAAACACTCACTTTGCTCTCCACCGCTCCGTTTACATGAATCTCCGCAGCTCCCCGAGCCGAGTGCTGACGCTGTGAGTGCGATGTTTAAAACATGTGGAAATAGCACCCATTGCTGGCTGTAGTCTTTAGCCTCTGACCAAAAACTCCTCCGATGATGCAAAATGACGATATTTGCAGCATTCAGAGGAATTTTTCCAGAAATAAAATACATAATTATCTCGTCTCAGGCTCATATGAGGGGGGAAAGTACAATAATTTGAATATAATCACGGGTTTCTACTGATACAAAGCTTAATGCTAATCGCTGAAGTAACCGTTTAACAAAGTCCTCCTAGAAATTGTATAAGATATATGTGGCTAGGTGGACGAGCGAGAGACGTGGAAGAAGCAAGTGAGGCCGGTGTGTGATTGAGAATGAGCGTCACCACAGCGGCCTCAAGTCCTCTCATGAGAGGTCTCGCCGCTCCTCCACCTAGCCACATTAAACATCATATTTGGTCAGTCTAATCTAAAGGCCTTTGCAACTCTAAATTGCGAAGATCTTGAGGTTTTCCCTGAAGGGTGCATAGACCTGTGCAATGTTTTGCCATGAAACAGGAAGTTGTTGTAACCCGGGCTTACAATATCCGATCTGCTCCAAACATCACATGTTTTATAAGAGTCCTGGCCTGAAGACATCTACATGCCAATATTCAGTTATAGCACCACCGTTGGGCAACAGGAAATGTCATGTTTTACACTGTGATTAACTCCTCATTGAGATTTAACCAGAACAACATCATGTTTGGTCAGTCTAATCTTAAGGCCTTGGCAATGTTAAATTACAAAGATCTTGAGTTTTCGTTGAATGGCGTGTCTGTGGCAGCCTGACAAAATCGCCATGTAAATCAGGCGTACGATCTCCGAACTTCACATGTTTGATAAGAGTCCTGGCCTGAAAACTACATGCTAATATTCAGTTAATCATAGCGCCAACTGTTGGCAACAGGAAATGGCATGCTTTACTCTGTAATTCACTCCCTGAAACACATTTAAATATGCCATGAAGTACCAAACATGCTAGAAACATGTTAAAGGGGACATATCATGAAAATCATACTTTTTCTGTGTTTAAGTGCTATAATCTCGTCCCAAGTGCATCTACCAATCGAGAAAACCAGTAAAAATCCAGTAAAAAAAAAGGACAACTCAGTAACTTTGTTGTGGTAAGCCTTTCTCAACAAACATGTGGAAAAACGAGCCGCTCAGATTTCTCTCCCCTTCTGATGTAGGAAGGGCATCTATTATAATATTAACGCCCCTTAATCTGCATGTTTCCACCCATGGCGCTGACAGACTGTTCTGAATTAGCATAGTTTCCGTCCTCAGCTCTTGAGCAGCTCTAGGAACAACAAACGAGGGACAATTCAAGGCAGGTTTTGCCAAAAAGTTAAAGCTCAAGGATGGATCAGTATCCAGTTTATAGTCTCCGGAGCAATACTGGTCACATTTGATAAAGTAGCTTGAAAGAAAATGGTCATTTAAAATGACATTTAAAATTTGGATAAAAATAAGATGGAAAATTCTGAAACATAAAAGTTTTTTGATTTTTTCCCCCCATACAATGGAAGTCAATGGTCACCAAATCTGCTTGGTCTTCAACAATTTTCTAAATATCTTTTTTTATGTTACACAGTAGACAGAAAGACAGATTTGGAACGACATTAGAGTGAGAACTGATGACTTTGAAGAAGTCTGATGAAGAATTTTCATTTTTTTGGTAAACTATTCCTTTAAAACTAAATCGCAGGGAATCTTGGTTAACATTATAATTTGATTAAAGAAAACGCTTCAAAAGAGTAAAATAAGGCTTCTATTTGGATTAGTTAAAAATTGCTCTTTTCCCACTGTTGTTTGCAAACATGACTACACATGTTGACTAGCCTCCTTATGCGACCAACAGAGAAATGACTGTTGTGTTCTGGGCTGCACCTGAGTACCAGCAGTGAGAGAGCAAGTGGAAGTCAACTGGAATAATAAGAGAGTGAAAGAGAGAAACATCAGATGTGCGTGTGGACCCACAGACTCCACAACACCAGCTCTACCACACACACAGTCCTGTATCGCTTACACTGATCAGCAGTCTACATGCACACACACGCACAGAGCAAGTGTAGATTAAGTGACCGTGGCTGACCTCTCCTTGTTGAACTTGAGTGAGTGCAGCACAGCTGGTCTCTTCTGTCGCAGGTTCCACATGTGAATACTGTCATCGGCCAAAGCACTAACCAGCGCCCCCTACAAGACAGAAAGAAAAAAATAAACCCAGAGATAGAGAGCTTTACAAATAGACCTTAGTCAGGTTAGACACCATAATAAATTTAACGCAGATGAAAATGAGGCTGTGAGGGATAGACTTATAGTCTTTACAATGGAATGCACTGTATAAAGGTGCTTTTAAAACTGTATAAAGGTACTTTTGAAACTTTTATGGAGGCTTTGTCTACAAAGACTTTTTCACACACACACACACATGTCTGGTTTACTTTCTGTGTGGGGACTCCATAGATGTAATGGTTTTCAAACTGTACAATTTATAAGCTTGTTTACTCATGGGGACCTCAATTTAGTTCCCCACTGTGGCACGAGTCCCTATGAGTCTGTGTGCATTCAGGTTGAAGTCCCCAACGGGATAGAAAAACATGTATATACATACACACACACAGAGACTATTTAAACAGTTCAATGTTTCCTTATAACACATTCTGTATTAGATGTGAGTGTGGACCCACAGACTCCACAACACCAGCTCTGCCACACACAGTCCTGTATCGCTAACACTGATCAGCAGTCTACATGCACACACACACACTCACGCACAGAGCAACTGTAGATTAAGCGACCGTGGCTGCCACATTATAATTGTTTGTAATATTTCAGCATATACACAACTATTCAAAAGTTTGTGGTCAGTAAGTTTTTTAATTGATCAAAAGTGAAAGAAAAGACATGTATGTTACAAAATATTAAAGATTCAAATAAAAATAGATTAATCAGCACAACTGTTTTCAACATTGATAATGATAAGAAATGTTTCTTGAGCACAAAATCAGTATATTAGAATGATTTTTGAAGGATCATGCGACACTGAAAACACTGAAAATTCAGATTTGCCGTCACTGGCATAAATAACATTATAACATAATAAAATAGAAAATAATTATTTTAAATTGTCTTTAATATTTGTGATAATATTTCACAATATTACTGTTTTTACCACATTCATATGGTAGCCTTGGTGAGCACAAGAGGCTTCTGAAAGAAGTCAAATTATATACTGTATTCAACATTTTTACATTGCTTTTTTGTACTGTCTGAGTAATCAGTTAAATGCCAGACAACGCCTCCACATTACCCTCCCCACATTAATGCAACAGGATCTCAATAAAACCAAAATAAAACTATCTCCCTCTAAAACTTTGTTCACTTATGTTGCTGTTTGAGATTGTTACTTTAAAAAGTAGTGTTTTTTTTTCATTATATTTGCTTTGTTATGTTTTCATACTGTTGATTAACATCCAGATTTTCATCGGAGGCGCTATGCCTGCTCGGATAAAAACGCCCCTGACACATACCATACTTTGGAGGAGATAACCTATTCATTCTGCAACATTTCTGGAGGGCTGGAAGATTCGAGATACAGTGGTGGGTGGTGAGTCTATGTGTGTGTGTGTGTGTGTGTGTGTGAGAGAGAGAGAGATAGAGAGAAAGAGATAGAAACAGAACTGAGTGGAAAAATAAATCGAAAGAGAGACAGTGTGGGTGGGACAGACAGAGTGGAAGGAGGATGGATTCTACCACAAAATATCTCCTTTCCATCTAGGCACTAGCATGTTCAGACCAAGTACATACAAACACTGCCTTTTCTCTGGTTATAGAGGCTGAATATAAAACAGACAAGAGTCTGTGCTTTGTCCCAGGTGTGTGTGCCTCTCTGTACAGGCTCTGCTTGGTCTGCTGAGCCACAAACAAACACACACGCTGAGACTGAAAATGTATACACAAGAACATGCACTAATGAATGTGAAGTAACTCAAAGCTTTGAAGCCTTGCCATTTCAACCACATCTCTCACCTAAAACAGGACTATCCTAAAGCAACAACAACAACCAAAAAAAACCATTATATTTGTTATACATTCTTAGACTAGGAATACATCTTTACATTTTATTTACATAATCATTTAAAATAAAATATAAGTTATTTTTGACAATATCAAATTTACAATGACATCAGTTTTTATCATAAACCAATACGGTCTAATTAAGTAGTTCAATCATTTCATTCACACTGTTTTATGTGTTTTAAGTTTTACATGATTACATTTTCCCAAACTATTTTTGGGGTCTAATGTCAAGCAATGCATTATTCATCCTGAATGGTTCTATATAACAGTGCTATTTCAAGCTTTCCTGGTGCTACTAACAAAGAGGTCATTGGTTTGATTCTCAAGGAAAACAATTACAGAAAAAAAAAATATTTTGAATGCACTTTCAAGTCACTTTGTATAAAAGCAACTGCCATCCAAAGAGTCTAAAAATAGAAGTTAAAAAAAAACAAGTTTACAGTGTGTCAAATAACGTGCTTATGACTGCTGAGAAGTCAGTTCAAAATTACCAACTAATTTCAAGATGTTTATTTATATTAAGTATTTTTATTAAGTATATTAAGTATATAAATAAGTAAATCTATGTTTTAATCTTACCAAGGGTATACAGCATTTTGCCTTGTTCCAAGATTTGAAAAAATATTTAAATATAAAAAAAATTTATGCATTTAACTATTTATTCTTTTATAACATCTAATATCCTCTTTTGTAGTGCACAACTGAAATATGACTAAAATGACATGCTCAGAGCAAAGTGCTCTAATGTTCTTTCCTCAAAACCATTCAAGACGAAATGAATTCAAGAAGAAAAACCTAGATAAATAGCCAAATATTCCCATGGATGTACAGTGAACTAATCGTTTTGACACTAAAGAGCACAGTCTACAAGACAGCTTAGTGTAAGAGATCCCTGTGGTCTTGACTGTTGGCAACACTCTAGGGAGAAAATGGTAATATCAGCTTCCTCTATAGGATCCCTCCAGGCCCACTCTGGAGGACAAGAGGGTTTGTGGCAGCAAAGGCTCTGGGTTAAGGGATCATCTAAGCCTCTTGAGGCTTCATCCTGGATTATTCAAACTGCCTCTTGAAGCTCCATGGGAATAGGCTCTCAGCATGAAGTTGAGTAGAACACAGAAAGAGGGGGAAAATGTGAAACACTCACTTCATTTATGAGAAACTGTAGCTGGATGACAGCCGCTCCGCTCTCGTGCTGACAGTAACACTCCACACCGGGTCGGCCGAATCTGAAAGGGTTCTGAGTCAAGGAGAGTCAGGAAATCGAGGCTAACAAGATAGTGACAGTTTTGGGTTAAAACCTGAAGATGCCACTTATTGTTTCTGCATTTTATTCAAATTTGTTTTAATTAAAGGCACTGTTCCAGTTAAATGCATGTCAGGCATTTGTTCACCCTCTGTGGACATACAAGTTAATTACCTCTGCCAATCTCTCTGGCATTGCTGCTAGCAATGAAGCCTGTCAGTCACTGTCAAATCTGCTCTGTGAAAGCCGCTAATAAAACATAGCAGCCCACTTTATAAATATTACTGTTGTTTCGACAACATTTTTCAAAGTAATAGGCTCTCCCTGTCTGAAAAGACTGTCAAAAACTCAAAGGTCACAATTTACTAGAACCCAAATAATGTGTACTTATACCCATCTTTAAAATATGTTCTTCCGTGTGGTAATTGTACCGAAATGTAACGTTTAGTGTCAGTTCGTTCCATGGAATTTTTGTTTGTATATTCCTTGTGGCCGTTTCATACTCCGCAAAAACAGAGTAAAAAGTTCTCGCAGCCCTGTTTTGGGATTCGCCGCTTGTTCTCGACATGTCGTCCTGAGCAGAACTTTTTCTTGTGGGTTTCCGAGAACTATTGTGTGATTGGTCAGAAATGTAAAGTGGGCGGGGTTATTGCGGTGAAACTGAGATGTTCGTCACCTGCTTTTCTCGTGAAGTATGGAATGTCCTGGCCAGAACGAACTTTGTTCTTGTTCTTGCAACCTCGAGAAAACAAAAACATTTCTGTACCAAGCTTTATTTTCCTGTGTTTGCGTTCTTTTCTGCTGTTATTGTCACTAGATTGTGATCGGTTATTGTCTTTAGATTGCGTGTTTATGTGAAGCTGTTATGTTCTTCTTTTATTGGTGGATCACCTTCTTTGTTTTCTTTTGTTCAGTAAAGTTATATGATATACGATGCAATTCGATCCATATGTCCTTGTCTTCATATTCCAAGCGGTAACAAAAATGTTACACCTGTCCCTCACTTGCGGCTAAATACGAGATTTTTAAAAATTAGCATATTGTGATAAAAGTTCATTATTTTCCATAATGTAATGATAAAAATTAATCTTTCATATATTTTAGATTCATTGCACACCAACTGAAATATTTCAGGTCTTTTATTGTTTTAATACTGATGATTTTGGCATACAGCTCAAGAAAACCCAAAATTCTTATCTCAAAAAATTTGCATATTTCATCCGACCAATAAAAGAAAAGTGTTTTTAATACAAAAAAAGTCAACCTTCAAATAATTATGTTCAGTTATGCACTCAATACTTGGTCGGGAATCCTTTTACAGAAATGACTGCTTCAATGCGGTGGCATGGAGGCAATCAGCCTGTGGCACTGCTGAGGTGTTATGGAGGCCCAGGATGCTTCGATAGCGGCCTTAAGCTCATCCAGAGTGTTGGGTCTTGCGTCTCTCAACTTTCTCTTCACAATATCCCACAGATTCTCTATGGGGTTCAGGTCAGGAGAGTTGGCAGGCCAATTGAGCACAGTAATACCATGGTCAGTAAACCATTTACCAGTGGTTTTGGCACTGTGAGCAGGTGCCAGGTCGTGTTGAAAACGAAATCTTCATCTCCATAAAGCTTTTCAGCAGATGGAAGCATGAAGTGCTCCAAAATCTCCTGATAGCTAGCTGCATTGACCCTGCCCTTGATAAAACACAGTGGACCAACACCAGCAGCTGACATGGCACCCCAGACCATCACTGACTGTGGGTACTTGACACTGGACTTCAGGCATTTTGGCATTTCCTTCTCCCAGTCTTCCTCCAGACTCTGACACCTTGATTTCCGAATGAGATGCAAAATTTGAGCGACAGTCCAGTGCTGCTTCTCTGTAGCCCAGGTCAGGCGTGTCTGCCGCTGTTTCTGGTTCAAAAGTGGCTTGACCTGGGGAATGCGGCACCTGTAGCCCATTTCCTGCACACACTTGTGCACGGTGGCTCTGGATGTTTCTACTCCAGACTCAGTCCACTGCTTCCGCAGGTCCCCCAAGGTCTGGAATCGGTCCTTCTCCACAATCTTCCTCAGGGTCCGGTCACCTCTTCTCGTTGTGCAGCGTTTTTGCCACACTTTTCCTTCCCACAGACTTCCCACTGAGGTGACTTGATACAGCACTCTAAGAACAGCCTATTCGTTCAGAAATGTCTTTCTGTGTCTTACCCTCTCACTTGAGGGTGTCAATGATGGTCTTCTGGACAGCAGTCAGGTCTGCAGTCTTACCCATGATTGCGGTTTTGAGTAATGAACCAGGCTGTTGAGTAATGAAACCAGGCTTTTAAAAGCCTCAGGAATCTTTTGCAGGTGTTTAGAGTTAATAAGTTGATTCAGATGATTAGGTTAATAGCTCGTTTAGAGAAACTTTTCATGATATGCAAATTTTTTGAGGAATTTGGGGTTTTCATGAGCGGTATGACAAAATCATCAGTATTAAAACAATAAAAGACCTGAAATATTTCAGTTGGTGTGCAATTAATCTAATATATATATAAATTAAATTTTTATCATCACATACAAAAGAATGAACTTTTATCACAATATGCAATTTTTTTTAGAAGGACCTGTACATATAGCCAAATATATAACATTTATATAAATAATCTATATATTATTACTTGGACACAGCAATATGTATTATGAAAGCGCTATCCACAAAGTTGCGAATTGAATTGAATAATATAGCCTATATCCTACTTATTGTATGTCAAAAATGTAAATTGTATGTCACAAATTATTTTGTTTAAGGATTAACTAAAATATGTAAGTTTATACATAATTTTTCCATTTGGGCGAGCACCTCCAAGTAGATAAACTACTCATAAGCATTATGTTCCACCTCAAATGACAAGGAAATTTATATATTTTTTTATTTTTAAATTTATATTTATAGAAGCAAATCCCCACACTCATTTTCTCGGGCTTTGCAGAGAATGAGCATGTGCCGCTTCTGCATGCACCAGCGTCCTGGAGGGTTTGATCATTTACAGATAGAAACGCATATTGAAAGAGAAGGCGGCGGACGATAACGTTGTTACAGATTTATTTTATATTTATTTGTTTTAAATAATACAATAGTGTTACACACCTGATAATTTGGGTCTTCTCGGGTCTGTTTGTTAAAAGCACATTTATTTTAAAGGCCCACTTAAATGCCTTGAATCGCACAGCGTTATTCAATGTGTTAACGTAATTTCCACTGAAACAGGAAGACAGGGCGGGATATATCAAACAGCTCATTATATCACAGCTCGACCAGAGCCCTTGAGCTCAGTAAAGCCTCAGTTTCCTTCTAATCACTAACCGTTTCTCCTCCTAATCTCCTCCATATCGCTTTAGACTATAGCATTCTGTGCAGAATACAAATGGTCCGATACGTTTCGTGGTCTTCGCCGACTCATGCATGTGACCTGCTCTGTGCTTATCGTGTCTCTGGACCAGAGCAGACTTTGTGCGCGCTGCGGCGGTTCACATGGAAAACATATTTATACGGTCTTAATCGTTACCTATCCCCTATATATTCACCATGTAGAAAATATTAAATGTGTGAACAAGGGACCGATTTCAGCCGTAGCTTCAGCATCTGTAACGTAGTGGGCGGAGCGCTTTAGATTCTAGAGAGCATTTAATTTGACAGAAAATCTGATGAGAAGCTGAAGTGTAGCATGATGTCACCAAAATCATTGATCTATATTGGCATAAGTGCGAGACTGTACGTTTTGAATGCTAAATCTTGTAAATTCAAATTTTGACATTGTTTTGGAGCACACTATCTTATAGATAACAGTAAGGCTATCATATTCATACTAAAAGCCAAAAAACTTCAATTTTCATTTTATGGCGACTTTAAATTACCCGTGACCGCTAATATCAGTGCAGACCCATGTCCGAGGTACTCGTCAAAGTTTTGGACCCAAGCCCACTTGGCTCAGACCAAGAGGACCCATGAGGACCTCTACAAACAAAATCTATAAAATCTTTCAGAAATTGTATGAGAGGCACAGAACTTGAGAAAGACACCTGTTATTTTGGGTAAAAGCAATTACTGCAATTATTTAAACAAAACAAACAAACAAAAAAACATTAAACTACTGAATGCTGTGCATTTTAAGTTAGAACAAATGTTGTTAATTGTTATACAGAGAGAATTTAACTCACAGAGTTACAGAGATACTCACAGAGAAGTAATTTACAGTTCTTTGTTCTAAAAGTAAGCGCTAACATCATTAATCATTAATAATAAAAACTTGAATCAGAAAAAGGCATTTTATATTAATGCCAACTGCCAAATAGTTGTTGAACACTTTGTAGTTTCTCAGCAGGCTCATTGGGTGCCTGGCACGTGGTGCGTGAATGTGTGTGTCTGTGTTTGTGCTGAAGAGATATAATTTGATGGAAACCTCTACTGGGAACCCGGGAACTGCACACATTCATATTTCCACAGTAAGGAGAGACAGGAAGGAAAGCAAGAGTAAAACGCCTATACGCATATACAATCAGGGTGGTGGAAAATAACAATTAAATCTAGAGCTCAAACTGTTGGCACAAAGACATGATGCAGACAGCAAAATACAAGCATGCATTAAACATGTGTAATGGAGTCTCACACTCTGAAGGATTACAAGCCCAGACACATAAATGTCTGATGTTTTTGTGAGTATTATGAGAGAGAAATGTTAATTTCAGATGTTCCGATTAGTTAGGTGCACTGTGTTAAAAGGTGTTAATTCTTGTGACATTTAGTGGTGAGGTTGCGAATTGCAACCGCCCACCACTCACCCCTTCCTTTCGAAGCACATAGAGAAGCTACGGTGGCCGACACAGGACAAAGATAACGACGTCTGAGACAGCAGATAGTAGCTAGCGCTCTATAGAGCAGTTTGTCCATTTAGGGCTACTGTAGAAACATGACGCTGTAAAATGGTGAATTCACTGTAAGGGGACCCGTGGTGTATGAATTAGAAATGACTAATTCTAAGGCAATAAAAACATAACGGTTCGTTACGTGAGGTCTTTATACACCACTGAAAACAAAGTCATGTATATTATATTGCATTTCTGTCAATAGATCCTCATAAATATTACACACTGCACCTTTAAGGGATACAATTATTGACTACAGGGGGATTTACCAATAATGGATAACCAATCAAGGATATGCAGAGAGTTTATCGAACTATTGATGTACAATAAGCAGAGTAACGCGTTATGGCAATGACATATCAGACAGTCTGACTACAGATTTATAAAAAAAAACGGTAAATAAATGACTTTTAAGTAATTTTTACAAAAGTGTGCATCAAATATGCTAAACATGGAAGCTCAAATGTACGTGTGGCGTTCTAGAACAACAGGATATTTTAATACATGCAATTTTCCTTTTAATGGCGTCACCTAATTCATGACATCTGTGTATCAGCTTAGGATAGCTGATACCGAGCAGTTAAAAAATTATTGATCACGCCTGATACCAATCCTTGAGATCAGCTTGAGACATTCCTAGTTAATTATAAATATTCCATACATTTTAATATTCAATACTAAAGTAAGTATATATATATATATATATATATATATATATATATATATATATATATATATATATATATATATATATATATATATATATATATATATATATATATATATATCCAATCAACTCCTTAGTAACAATTTTGCTCTGAAATTATACTTTTTAAGCTGCATTTTAAAGTTGCACTGTGCAGATAGAGCAGCCTTCATCCATCACCTAGAGGAAGCCAGTACAGTCATTCGGTGGCTCATCCCGTCCATCCATCACAGACACTTTGAAGTGACAGGGCTGGAAGATACCGGAGGAAATTGTGTGTGGTGATAAGGGCACGCCTTGAATCCTCATACGTCCTCAGACCACCTGTAGCAGTCTGCTTTGGACCCCCATCATGTAATGAGGAAACACACACACAGCGATCAGCTGATATGGGGAGGTCAGGGGCAATCGTTGTGGGTAAAAAAAAAAATGAAAAAAGAAAGAGACAAGAAATACTGGCAAAAATGCTAATGCATCAAGAGAGGCTCAGAGAAGTATATCGCTGAATAAATGACAGCACAGATCTGAAAAATGCCAAAAACTCCCTGACATCACAAACAAGTTGACAGGAGGGCAAAGCAAAAGACAGAGTGTGGAGGGAATGCTGGGAAGAGAAAGACACTGCTGACTCTATGCCCACACACAATAAAGACCAGTTGGCTGTTCATGGCTATAAAGAAACACCTTTTAAATCTTTTCCTAAACAGCAGTGAGCACCCTAAGATGTTGCCATAAATTACTAGACAGTAGCCATGCATTTAATGTATTAATTATGGCTCTGTTCCAAAACCTAGTAAGCTGCCTACAGAGGCAGCATTTTAAGGCATAAGAGCCTCATTTTACAACCGAGGATGATTGATTTGTCTACACTTACTAATTGTGGCGAGGTGGACGAGCAAGAGTCCTCTCATGAGGGAGCTCGGAGGCATATAAGGACGAGCGACACCAGTGAAGGATGAGAGAGGACCAGGCCTGGGTTTTATGTTGTGTTTATGTTTTATTATGTGTGTGCATGGCAGTCGTCCGTGAGGGGCTGCCCGTGTTACTTTCGTTTTGTTGGTTTACAACCCCAAATCAGAAAAAGTTGGGACAGTATGGAAAACGCAAATAAAAAAAGAAAGTAGTGATTTCTAAATTCACTTTGACTTGTATTTCATTGCAGACAATATGAACACAAAATATTTCAAGTTTTGTCCGGTCAACTTCAGAAAAAGTTGGGACAGTATGGAAAACGCAAATAGAAAAAGAAAGTAGTGATTTCTAAATTCACTTTCACTTTGTCTGGTCAACTTCATGTCATTTGTAAATATGCATCCTTTCCTGTCATTCAGACCTGCAACACATTTTAAAAAAAGTTGGGACAGGAGCAATTTAGGGCTAGTAATGAGGTAAAATGGCTAAATAATAATGTGATTTGAAACAGGTGATGTCAAAAGGTGATTGTAATTATGATTTGGTACAAAAGCAGAAGTATGGGCAAAGATGGGCAGAGGATCGGCAGTTTGCCAACAAATACGTGAGAAAATTATTGAAATGTTCAAAAAAAAATGTTCCTCAAAGAAAGATAGGAAGAGATTTGGATATTTCACATTCAACAGTGCATAACATAATTAAAAGATTCAAGGAATCTGGAGGAATTCCAGTGCGTAAAGGACAAGGGCGCAAGCCTAAGCTGAACAACCGTGATCTCCGATCCCTTAGGCGGCACTGCATCAAGAATCGTCATTCATCTTTAAGCGATATCACCACATGGGCTCAGGACTACTTTGGCAAACCTTTGTCAAGTACCACAATACGTAGTTACATCCACAAATGCCAGTTAAAACTGTACTGTGCCAAAAGGAAGCTATGTTAACAGTGTCCAATAGCGCCGTCGACTTCTCTGGGCTCGGAGGCATCTGGGATGGACCATCACACAGTGGAAACGTGTACTGTGGTCAGATGAATCAGTATTTCAGGTATTTTTTGGGAGGAATGCATGCCGTGTGCTCCGAACCAAAGAAGAAAAGGATCATCCAGACTGTTTCCAGCAACAAGTCCAAAAGCCAGGGTCTGTCATGGTATGGGGTTGTGTCAGTGCCCTTGGCAAAGGTAACTTGCACTTCTGTGAAGGCCCCATTAATGCTGAAAAGTACATAGAGATTTTGGAGCATAGTATGCTGCCTTCAAGAAGACATCTTTTCCAGGGAGGTCCATGCATTTTTCAACAAGACAATGCAAAACCACATTCTGCACGTATTACTAAGTCCTGGCTGCGGAGGAAGAGGGTACGTGCACTTGACTTGCCTGCCTGCAGACCCGACCTGTCTCCAATAGAGAATGTGTGGGCGCATTTTGAAGCGCAAAATGCGACAACGAAGAGCCCGTACTGTTGCCCACCTTAAGACTTGTTTGCAGGAAGAATGGGACAAAATTACACCTGAAACACTTCATCACTTGGTGTCTTCAGTCCCTAAACGTCTTTTAAGTGTTGTGAAAAGGAATGGCAACATTACAAAGTGGTAAATGCTTTACTGTCCCAACTTTTTTTAAATGTGTTGCAGGTCTGAATGACAGGAAAGGATGCATATTTACAAATGACATGAAATTGACCAGACAAAACTTTTTTTTGTTCATATTGTCTGCAATGAAATACAAGTCAAAGTAAATTTAGAAATCACATCTTTTTTTTTTTTTGCGTTTTCCATACTGTCCCAACTTTTTCTGACAATGGAGAGAACAGGCATCCAACCTTATATGTTTGAGCCTGTGTCTGAGGAAGATGCAGATTTTAAAGAACAACCAATTGTTTTGAGATTGGAAATGGACACTTCTGAGTGGTAAGTTTAGTCTTTATTTTCAGTAAGAACCTGCAAAACGTAACTGTTACCTCAATACTACCACTTCAGCCTAAACGTTAACTAGCATGTAGCATTAACTTTACACGTTATCTCATAATGTCAGCAATCACAACTTTGAGCCCCTACCCCTTTGAAAGTGAAAGTGCCCTTTTCGATCGCGATTTAACCAACTGAACGCGATTTCTCACTAAGAAAATTTCAATTTAATCAGAAATGGTTTCGACAGTCAAGGAGTGGATAAAATCATTACTTACTGCTTGCGGGAATACAGTTGGAATTGCCCTCTTCTTCAGTATCAGACACTGAGCGAAGCCTGCTTTATATTGTCCCAGGTTAGAAAAACTGTCCGTGCTGAAATGGGCCGAGCAAACGAACAACTTTGAATTCAATTTTTGCAGTATCCAGTTATAGATAAACATCAACCATGTCTGTTGACAGTTTTGTTCTGTGGGAAGGGTATGAAAAGTCCTCACATCCCCTGCACAGCCATAACATTTATTTCCATGATTCGCTTTCCTCACTTGACGCTTGTTTCTTGACAATACCTGCAGAACTTCTGATTGATACGGCTGTGCTGTTCCGCCTGTCCTATAACATGGGCAAATGTTGGGGGCATACATATTAATGATCCCGACTGTTGCGTTATGTTGGTGTTATGTTGAGATTTGCCTATTTTTCCGTGGTGTTTTTCATGCACAAGATTTACATATGAAAGAGGAAGCAATGGTGTTTGAGACTCATGGTACGTGATTTCCATGTACTGAACTCTTGTTATTCAACTACGCTAAGATTAATTCAATTTTTCAATCTAGGGCACCTTTAAACACAACTGTCAATCAAACATTTTTGTCTATGCAACAGACAAAGAGAAAAACTGAATGAATAACAAACAGACAGATCGATAGATAGATCTTTAGTTGGTTTTGGAACAGAGCTAAAGTGTGATATTCATGTGTGTGCGGCTATATCAAAAGCATCAAGTCAGTGAAAAGTAGGCTAAAGGAGAGACAGAGAAAAAAGCAAGAAGAAACAGAAAGCAGCCTAGGGGGTCAATAGTGACGTTTATTCTGCTCTGACGTCAGAAGTGTCCAGTCATGCTTTACCCTAAGAGAGACAGGACAACACACAAAAACATGAATATACACACAGAGCGCTAACATGTTAGAGTGAGTTCCAGTGATGCTAACAACTGAGTGTGAAACACAAGCATACTCTCTCCTTCTCTCCCATGCTCCTGGGAATGATTAATTTGTCTAATACGCTTTCTAAATAAATAAACTCTAGAGGCACGTTTGATTTATTGGGGACCCAAACAATTAAAGTTGCAAGCACTGTGGCTGTCGCTGCAACATACTGCCTTCACCTTGAGCATGCTTCAGTGCACATACGCTCTAAAACAAGCCACTCTGCAGATACACTTGACACACAGCGTGCTCTATTAAAACATCCTAGACTCAGCAACACCGTAATCAGCTAACATGCAACCGGGGATGATTCATTTTAATACATTTACTAATGTTTTTCTGTTTTATCAGAGCTGTCCTGTCTAGGGAAATTTGCATACGTGGACATTTTTCTTTTCTCCACAGTCTTGGCTTCCTTCCATGTGATATCTTAGAGCAGTTCTTATGCTTATGTGTTGAATTAAGCATGATAGCTTGCGCTTTACAGCTATGATTTTCACGCTGGAAAAGATGCACACTATGTTGCAAAAATTAACTGACCAAGAGAAGAAACTGGTTGGATGTTAAACTCAACTGTCAATGAAACAAGAAGAGATCAAACAAATTAACAACAAACAGACAAAATGATAGATAGGAAGATGGATAGGAAGATTGATAGATAGAAAAACAGATGAATGGACAGCAAGAACATTTTTACACCGATAAATAAACTTAAATAAATAAACAACAATACTGGTATTGCCAATAACAGGGAGGTCAATATCCGGGGTATTGAAATCGTTTTTGAATGTGAACTCTCTTTTCACTTTTGCTTTCGGATTCGCGATGATGGGTACTCTGTGTATGAAGACATAATGACATTCTACAAGATAAAATATTTGTCAATGACACTCAGTATTACGGCTAGTTGATTAAGTATTATCAATTCTTCAGCAATAACTAATATTAGGTTAAAGGGGTCATATAATGGTACATGCGCTTTTACAAGTTGATTGTGTTTTGGCAGTGTCTGTACACAACCATCCTATAATGATAAAAAACCATCCAGTGTTTTTTTTAAATCTCCTTATATGTTTTCCCCTGTCTCAACTCGAGCCATCTGACCATGTGACGTCACACTATCAGACGCCCCTCCCACGTTAATTGACAACAGCGTTTCAACACAGACCCGCCCTGAGCGAGCTGTCATCATAGTCCGCCATTGTTGATAGGCTGGAGCAGAATGGCGGGTAAGCTATTGTGGTGTTCTGTTCTTGAGTGTAATAACGAACACAGTAGTCATTTTGATGTTCTTAAATCCGATCCGAAGTTTTGTTTTCAAAGAGAATATTCCCCCCGAATCAATGTCAATGCTTTCATGTTTGCGTGAATCATTTCTCACCAGACTGCTTTATAAACGAGGGTCAGTATAAAGCAGGTTTTGCTAAGAAGCTGCTCCTGAAAAAAGGATCGGTACCAACTTTTTGTGTTCCTGCTGCAACTCCAGAAGAAGTGAGTGTAACGTTTTATTAGCTTCATGATGTAAGCGCCTAAAGTTTACCGGGTAAGTTACATTACGGCATGCTTTCTATGTATGACATTCTCAATATAATTCATAATCCCACGTTTATAATGAACAACGCGTTATGAATATTGTGACTACTGCTGGAAACATTCCTGTGGTGCTTCAGCCCTGACAGTTGTACCTACCACTGCATAGATAACATTACGCATCGTTGACAAGCCTTCATTTACCGACAAAACGTTTTTCATGACCATTAGCTGTAACATCAATCTGTCAATGAACGAACGTATACATCAGCAAACACATAGCATTCGTATCTCACTACGCTACGTTACCCTGCCAGTACATACAAAGATAGATCAAAGTGACATTACGTTAACAAACCATTCAGAAACGTCCTGTTCGAGCCTTAATTGTTGAACTTCATTGCGGCCATCATCTTGATCCGGGTCTGACTCCGGTTCAAATTGATACGGTTGCATCCACGTGAGTCGTGTCAAAACGGGCGGGGTGAGCAAAGCTCATTATCATTAAAAGCCACATGCACTGAAATGGCTTGCTGAAAACAGAGCTGTTTTTGACCAGGTAAAATTAGTGTTTTCTTACAATACTATTGAGTATTTTTAATTAAAGCATATTACAAACTTTTCAATTAGACACTTATATTAACTTGAAAAAAAATGGCATTATATGACCACTTTAATAAATGCAAGTAAAAGTCCTCAAAACAGTTATCGAAGACAAGTAAACAGTCAGCAAGAAAATAAGAACAAAGAAACTACAAACAAAACCGAAAAAAAAATTAAACAGAACAAAAATACAAATTAAATAAACAGTGCAGTAGGTTTTTCAGGAAGATGTACGAACAGTGGTATTCAAATGAGTAATAGCCTACAACAGAACTTGAATAAAGTATTCAAATATAAAACACAAACACTGCTGTATTATAATATAGAGTAATCCTTATTTAAAACTATAAAACTATAAGTTATTCATTCAAGAGCAGTGAGTGATTTTATCTTTGTCTTTACTTGTTTGATTAACATTAATGACTGCAGCAGTCGTGTGGCTGCTGTCCCTTTAAGAGCTGCACGGATCATACTGTTACACACTGTCACGATCACATAAAGGACAAACGGGTGCGAGGACTCAAGTGCAGTAATAAGTGGGATTTATTATAAAATTAAACAACATAAATGCAAAACAAACACCCACGAGGGGGCAAAAAAAAAATCAACAGAACAGAACACATACCAAATAGTCAAAGGGAACAGGAGACAGGAGACGGGAGACGTAGACAATACAACGATCCGACCAGGACTGCAAACACACAGGAACTTATAAAGGGGAGAAATCAAGCAGGGAATGAGGCAAACACAGGTGGGGCAAATTAAACCAATAACGAGATAACAAGGGGGTGGGATCTAACAATGACAGAGGCACATGGCCACACTAACAAAACCCACATGTGCACACAAGACAGGACAGGCATGTGACACACACAGGTTTCAAACATGCTGTGTTTGCAATGTTTACATTCAGTTAAGACGTAACCTACTTACCAAAACGGCATTTCAACATATTTTGTGTGTAGGATATTTGACCGTTTAGGCGCGCATCTAAAGGCCACGGTATCCTTCGCTTATGTGAGTTCCGCCCCGTCTCGGAGCGCATGCACAGGCGGCCGCATAGGGAACAGTGTCTCTTTCGTCGCTTAATGTGCTTTAATAACACTGTTTAATGTCAATCACGTCTTGCATTTTGGCAACAGTAGACTGCATTTTACATCACTCACTTATTCGATTTGGAAGTTAAGTATTGCTTAGGTAGGAACGAAAGCGTTGCGCGCCGCTGTGACGGAAATGATGGTGCGCTGGACGAAATGCGGCAACAGCACAATAATCGGTTTACCTCGATTATCCTGTTTTCATAATCGTTGGAAGCCAAAATCAAAATATGATTAATTGCACAGCCCAACTCAGTATATATTGTGCACCAAATCCTCAGCCAACGTCTTGTCAGTCATCTCTCCTTACTCTCATAATCGAACTTCTGCTGCGACTCCGTAGCTTGTGCTGTATGGAGCACAGCAGACGGTTTCAGTTTATAATTGTATCATCTGATATCTGACTGAACTAAATGGTTTTTAATTCTATAAAAAAGCAAAATCACAGTGTGGACAGTGGGGATGGATAGATAGATAGATGGATAGATAGATTTACTTAAACAGTAAGAAGTATACAGGAGGACTCAAATGAAAGAAAGTGCTGTGTGCATCATTAAAAGCCTCTCTCCTTGTAGGTGGGTGTGATTGATTCCTGGAGATTGGCCAGAGAGTATTAATGACCCTGTTCTTCAAGCTAAATTTAGATCTAGCGTTCACCACTCTCAGAGGATGATGTAGACCCTCTAAAACACACACGCACACAAATACAAGAGCTAAGAAGCTTGCAAAGGCAAAAGAACAGGGAAGAGAGGGACAGGGGAAATGAAAAGCTAGTAGATTCTTTTGTAGCCAGAAGCCAAAAGACAAAATATATAGTGCAAAGTGAAAGCAGACACTCTTTAAACTTTTTCAAGGGCTTGCCAAAATTTGAAAGTGGGAGCTTTTTAGTTGTTTGTCAATGAATAATATAAGCTGAATCGGTTAATTAACAAAGTCTCTATTAAAGGCACATTATGTAAGATTTTTGGATTATAATATCCAAAAACCAATTAAACAATGTTATTTTTTTTTGACTTGTGTGCTTACATTATCCCTAAGGGTTCCAATAATGTTTAAATCCAATGATGTCAATGACATCATATCCACCTTACTCTCAATTTCCGTTTTTTGTTCCATAGAAACCATGATGGAAACACCAAATACACTTTAATATATTATGCTTTATTAGAAAGACGAACAACTGTTTGGATACATTTATCGACAGAAAACGAATCATTGTTATATAGCTCAACACATTTAGTCTTATTGTTTGACTCTCTTGTTTTCTTGATTTACTTTAAGTAACATGTTTGTACCATGTCTCAGAGTCAATACTATTTTGTCAAGTGGATAACATAGCACAATCATAAAGAGCTTTAGTAACAATGGCATTTTCTCCACCCTACAATATATTTTAAAATGAATTGCATACCATTTAGCAACAGAAGTCATCCAGCTTTTATGATATTCTAATATCGATCTAGATTAATGCAATGTGCAACAAGTGTCTACCAGCCACCAAGCAAACGCACAGAGTAACGCTAACATAACTTTCAACACACTCAAACGCATTTTAAGTGTGATGGTTTTGACCAAGTAAAACAGCGCTGCGTTACCCCACAAGGAGTAATAATTCAGCACTCTATTTTATAGAATGAGATAAAATAATGTAAATTTAAGTGATCAAACGTAACTGTAACAAAGTTCAAGTTCAGGGGCTTGAACGTTTCAACGTTAAGTGCAACTTTAACCGTAACATCTGAATTTGTGTGTGTTTTTAAACAAATATTAACATCCAACTGCAAAGATATTAGCTCAAGATTAAAACTAGCATGAATGGATTAAAACTATACGGCTTTTGGACTTTGCTACAGGACATTGATACAGCTCACAGTACTTTATATCATTCATATCGAGTCTGTGAAATGTCTTCTGACTGAATCTCTCATAACAAATTTGCTTTGTGTTTAAGATGAATAGATGAAGACATAATCGATGGCTGAAAGAGAGAGAAGCACACTGGGTATTGTGAATGAAATAGGATATTGCTACCCATGGGAAGCAACAAAAGACATTTCAAACACCAAATCAATCGACATTTAAACATACGGTGAGGCTGTGAACTGTGTATGATGCTGTATCTGATACCCTATGAGAAATCTCAAATTCACACAAGTCATTATAGCTGCCGAATAAATGTTTTGATACAAGGTGTCCTATTAAAATGCATGGTCCCGTGAGGGAAGGCTAGTAACTGCAATGCATTAATGTACTTGAAGTGTGCACCAAGCACTAGGAGAATACAAGTATCGGATCTGGACTCCATATCAACAGATTCTCAATATTCAATGACTAAGATCGGATCGGGGGCACAAAAAACACTTTCAGAATGAATGAACCAAATTTTAAAAGATAAATTAATACTAATTAAAAAATGGGTCAAAAATAGTAATGAACAGCAGTCTGAAACTAATTGATTCACAAGAATGAGTAAGAGAATATGAGAGATGATCATTTAAGATTCGTAGAAGCCATGGAAAGACCTAAGACGCTTTCACACACAGGCAAAACCTCATGCTTTTTGGCAAGGAAACTCTGACTTTAACAAGGTCATGGCGCAAGCAATGTACTCGCAATAAAGATGGGTAATGTTTCGCTTTTTAATTTAACAAATGGAGAGTCGACTCCCATTGAGAGACTTTACTATGCCTTTTCCCCTGCGTTTTCTTTTAACGCTACAGCAAAATCAACTGCTCTTTCACTTTCTTATCTGTCCAAGGACACCATATAGCACACACACACACACACAGTCAAGAATTCCAACACTGGAGCAATTCCCAGGGCATAGTGCCGATAAGTCAGTCATTAAAACGATGGAAAAGAAGGAGGGGAAAAAGGAGAAGAAAAGGTGAGTACGAGAGACAGAGGGAGAGACAAATGGGGAGATGGAAGAGATAGATGGAAATAGTGATGGAGGGAGGGGGTAAAAGAGAGGGAGAAAGAGGAAAGGGAATAAATGAAGAAACGATAACAGAAGATAGAGAAGCAGGTTTAAGAACAGAATGTCCTTAAGTGTTGGCAGGTAAAACATTCTGTTCTGGCCACTGAGGATTTAAGTGAGTTTTGAATTTGCCTGTCAGAAGAAAATGATTAGCTACTTTTTCAATTAGCATCAACGACTTGTGAATAAGTTGAAGGGTTGTCTGTGGGCAGCAGGCCAAGTTAATCCAAGCTTTGGTCCTAACCAGCTCAATCAGTTGTTGAGAATTAAAATGAAAAACTAAGTATGAATGTGAATAATAAAAGATACAAGCAATGAAACGAGAGCAAGACAGAGATAAAGAGAGAAAAAAGTCATGTCACTTTTGAGTGCTTACAAATTGTTGCTGACCCCTCTCAACGAGCCCAGGGGTGAATCAAAAGCCAGAACATTAGCGAGCCTGTGCGCTGACCCATAATACCTCAGTCTCTTCCAGATTCTAGAGAATTCCATCAAGGACAAAGCTTCTGTGTGAAGCCAGCAGCACTATTCAGCTCTTCCCTCTGCCCATGAGTCAGCATGCTGCCTGGACAAGAAACATCCTTCAACACTATCTAAGAAATGCCAACTTGCTGCAGTATCTGTTCTTTCCTTTATTCTGTTCTATTTTCTCCAAACTCCTAATGTTTTTTTTTTGGTTTGTCTTAAAGGGATAGTCCACCCAAAAATGTCACACGAAAAAAAATATTTCCCTCATGTAATTCTTATGATTTTGAAACACAAAAGGAGATGCTTAGCAGAATGTCTGAATGAGGACCAAAGTCTAATAATCTCCAAAAAGGACAACGACAAACAAAAAACCACACCACTGGCACTAAATGACTTAAGCATTATATTGCCACTTTAGGCCGTATGTTTGTTTGAGGAACAGAATGAAATTAAAACAGAAAATCTTGCTTGACATCTGGAATCACCATTGATTTTCATTGTATAGACAAGAGCAGCTTTCACATTATACAATAAATAACCCTTTTTGTGTTACAGTAAAAAATAAATTCATACTGGTTTGGAACATTATGGAGGTGAGTAAATTAATTTAATTTAAGCTATAAAAGACAAACTAAATAAAGCACACAACCAGCTGTAATGCTGTAAACAATCTGTCGATAAGCTGCTGCTTGTTGGTTAAATTGCGTTAAACTTGCGCACATTTTTTTTGTTGTTGCATTTTTATAATCTCCTCCAGCTGTGATCTATTCAACTGCACCCCATTAGCAACAAAAGAATCCAGATAGAGAAAACAAAATGAGTTTTCTGCCTCTGGAAAAGAACAGTTAGGCACAACCAAAGGCTGCATGAATCTTGCAACCCTCCCCTGAGATGTACTGCGTCTCGCCTGCAGCAGACAGGGGTTAAGAGCGTATTTCAAGGGCATGACTATCGCTCCCAGATACGAGACGTGTCCCAATGGGACAGGAACACTTCCACGGTTAAGCGGTGAGATTTAAGCATCAAACACCTCCAAAAAAACACAATGCCACCTGATGATACGATACCCTCGCACACCACTTGTATGACATTTCAGCCAACGCAAATTACCGGGAATGACAGTCTCCTGATTGTCTTGACCTTTACAGTGCTCGTCCTCCTGCCATATCGCATTAGACGGCGCGTCTGCATCAGAGCGTACGTAGGGCGGAACATATGGACAGCGCTGTGTATAATATCATTACCATCTCCTTCAGTCCACATTGACGGTCCACTAACACCTCATACACACCACATAAAGGACTAATGGAGATGAATGAGATGAGCCAGGGAAAATGAGAGGAGGAGTAACACTATGCCGTTTATATACATAGCAGACAAAAAGACAGATAGGAAAGAAGACACTGATTAGTTTACAATTTTAAGCCCATTCTAACTGGTGATTCTTTCAAGACTTTCACAAGTCACTCACAATTTATAGAATCTACAAGAGCTCATCAATGCAGGAGTTTTACGTCTAGATAACATTTACTTGCGTGTGTTCAGAAAAAGAATTAGCAAAAAAAAACATCTGATTGAAGACATTTGACATTTGACCCCCATGCCATTATTGGATGGATGGGTGCAAGAATAGATGGATGTATTGACAGATGGATGAATGGATGGAATAATAATCCTCTTCATAAGAACATTATATAAACCAAGAATCAGTTACTTATGAATGAGAGAAACTGCAATGCGCAATATGATGTTGTGGCTCTAGTACTGCAAGTCCTGCCTTCTAAATTAAATAGCAAATTACCAATTGGTAAAGTCATTGTGTCATCGCAGATGTCATTAGAAGCTCCAGTTCCCACAGAAACCTGAGATTCGCACTTAGGACTGCACATGCATTAACGGAACCAACCTGAAAAAAATCGTTTTTTTAAGAAACAACATTTATGAGACAGTTCATTCCATTGCTGATCATTATATAATTTAAAATGATAATGTTTTTCCTTTTTTATTTACTATTTTTGTTTAGATATTTTGAAAGAAAAAATGCAACAAGCTGGAAATTATACGGCTATAATTTTACTCCATAAATGATAAACTATACAGCTAATGTAACTTATTCAGAAAACAATTATGTTAAAACATTATTATTATAAGTCATTTTTATACAAAATCTGTTAGTCACCTTGATAATATTATCAAATAAGGGTAATTTGCAACAACACATCACAGAAAACCAAATGTTTTAAGTTTGCAAGGCATAAAAATGGAAGTACAAGATCAATTAATATATAATAAAGTAGCAATGGCCCAAAGGGGCAAGTGATTGTAACTGTCCCAAAACACTCTTGCCCAGAGCAAGTGGGTCATCCTTATTGTTAAGCCCTGATTGTACATATTGAATCCTAAACAGTCAGACTGTCTGAATTTTGTCCCCATCTGACTGACTGTATCCAGCTTTGGCATCAATGAAAACCCTCCAATCTCTCTTTCTGATATCCCAGTCTGCGTGGATGTGAGTATTATGTAAATGCTGTTGTGTTGTAGACAATGTCACAAGAGACTTGAGCTAAAGCTGATGGGCTACAGAATGAGAAAAGAGAGAGATGGGTGCACAACCCCCACCAGCCTTCTCTGATTCTAATTCCTTTCCCTTTTTTCCTCTCATTATCCCTCTCTTCATTGCATGCTGTCACTTCCTCCTGCTATACATTCATTCGGTTCTCTTGAATACATGTGTAGCATGTCCTCAGTTAATGCTCTGACCTTCGTCCTCAATGCATGTAATCCAAGGATATCAGCTTTTTGACTCGGAGACATCTGAGACACACACACACACACACACATACAGTCACTGATCTCCAGAGCAATGTGTCTCCCAGATTTAAAAGCACCGCCACACCCCTTCTGTGCTCTGCCTTCCCAAAGCACCTCCAGGCTTTGTTCATAAACCTCAGCGTGACAGTTTGATTGGCGATACAAAACACAGCTGTTTACTACACCCACAGGACACAAAGTTAGAATCAGATGGAATTTGGAATCTTTTTAATGATTCGGGAATGCATCTAACACTGTTAAAATCACAGATCACACGACAAAATCACATCCAATAAACAGTGGCACAGTGAACAAAGACTTAGACATATGGTGCAGTTCAAATATCTGAGACCACATTGAAAATATGTGATCAAAATGTAATTCAAACCTGGAAATAGTTTATTCTGCATAACCTGCATAAGAAACACTACTATTCTCTCTAGGCCACTACTGAAATGATTTCAGTAAAATGTTCTAATTCTATTATAAGATGATCATCAGATTTTACCCAAATATTTTTCTTCATTTTAATTCGAAAAATGCAAAACAGAAGCATTTTCGCTTTTAGTCTCTTTAGATGCCATATGAGGATATTCAGATCACCCTGACATTATGTAAATATCCTAGAGTCAAAAAAAATTTCCGGTAAAAGAAGCTGACACGGTAGCCTTCACAAACAGTAATAGACAATTCTGCTCATGCTGATTTTACAATGTTTATAAAAGCAGTGTTTACTCGCAAAGCTTTCACACTCACCTGCACCATTAACTCTTCAATACAGAGGGCACAAGGTTGAGATGAGCTTTTGTTCAAACACACACACATAATCATAGAGCACAGTGTGCAACTTTGGGAAGTGCATTAAAAATGTATGGTTCTGCAGCAACTGTGTAATAGAGTAAAAGGCCAGAAGAGGCTAACAGGAAGACTCCTGTGTTCTCTTGGTGTGTCTGTGCACGGGTGAAAGTACGTCTAATGGGGACAATGAGATCTGAGCACACAAAGCAATTCTATGAAAACCAGTTCAAATATTTAATACTACAGAATAAATTTCAAGATATGTTGGTGAAGGGGAATTTTTTAGCCACTTATTCTCCTAAGGCAAGCTTCACTATTAGACTACTATTGCTTATACTTGGGGTTAGAGACTTGAATCCCAAAACCAAAGTATTACCCTTAATTATCAAAGATTAGAGGGATAGACAGAATGACCGATACGAACGAACGAGATTATAGATAGACAGATAGATATATAGACGGACACGTCCTTTTGATTTTCCAGGCAAAAAAAGTCATTCACGTAAAAATTGGTCAACAGCCTTTCTTAGACAACCTAGGAAGCCAGGAAAGGTCTCGTTTTTTAAGTTTCATTACAAGCTGTTCACGCTTTGGCAATAAAAAAGTGAATTCTTACATATAGTCTCTTTAAACAACTGTTCAGCTGAGCTGGCCCTTGTTTATGTGTGTCTGTTTGTGTGGGTGTTTGCCCTGTCATAGGAGGCCGCTGTTCGCCAAACATGGCCAAAGAAGCAGCATGTGGGAGGTTGCAGAAAAAGCAACACTTGGACCAGAAACCCTGTTTAAACTGTGACACACACACACACACAATGCCACCCACATCACACTTTCTATCACAAGTGACAAGATTTTGAATACTGAAATAACTGCCCTTCTGTCTCTATTCAGTCGTTTCACTCTTTTCCATCTTCCATCTATATTTCCTATGTTCATTTGACATCACAGCCTAATCGGCATGCCGAACTAATCAGACGTAAACACACAAACATCCCTGTGGCCATAAACATCCCAAATCACACAGGTTCAGCATGAGTGTGCATGTAAGTGCAAATTTGAGAGAGATATGCCAACCGTGTGCATCAATGAGCATTAAGAAAATGGTGACTCATCATGCCACACGTTATACATGTACATCTCTCTCTCTCTCTCTCTCTCTCTCTCTCTCTCTCTCTCTCTCTCTATAGGGTCTCTGTATGATGTCATGACAGCAGTGCTCTCAGCATAGGTCAGGAATTAACATCACAGTCACTAGTGTCTATAATGTGTGTGTGTCATGTGGGGGAAGGGAGTTATGGTATTGCGTCTGCACTGATTGTGCTGTGTACTTCTGTGAGACTAACAACACAACAGATCAAAATCACATCATAGAGGCAGCAGTTTGTAGCATTAAATTTCAGTGTCACAATTACGCAATTAAAACACTAGCATTTTTACTGGTGGAAAATAGAACAGTTGTTGAGGCCAAGTATGTTATGTGGGCACATTTTTTCTCTTCATTTTCCCTTTTCTGTTCGTCTTTCTAGATTGTGTGCCAACAGTATAAATCTAGTGGGCTACAGCAAGTGTAAAGCAGGTTAGCGTTGTGATTTAAAGTGTGTAATACAGCAAGCAATTATACAATTGTGAATTAATACAGAGATTCAGCAATAAATAAAACTGCTACAGCTCCTGTGTCTTCTTTGCATTGTGAAAAAGATGAAGATCTTACAAAAATATAATTGGTTCTTAACGCCATGAGGGGGCTAGCGCAGAATACTATCCTTCAAGGAGCAAAGAGAAAGCTGTTTGTAATGCTGGTTCATAAACACATTGTGCTGTATCTTCTTCTAGATTTTTTAAATAGCTTATAGTAACTACAAACAACAAATAATACAAATCCATAGTGGTAGTGTATCCGTTTGCTGTGTATGCTAAGCTAGCAGACTAAGCAGTCAAGATGTGGTCACATTTACTATTGTTCAGCATATTTTTGCAGGTGAAATGCAGTCATTTACAAAAGTTAAATAGAAATTATTTAGGGTCCAAACAGGGGCATTTTTAGCCTTTCATTAGCAGTTGTGTAAAGTATTTGAGTGAATGTAATCAGTTATTGTAATTAAGTATCTTTTTGGCTGAGTATCAAAGATATTAACAACTTTTACTCTCTACTTGACTACATTTTTGAACAAGTAAATCTACTTTTTACTCCACATTTGTGTTGAGTAATGAAATTACACATTACATTTTGCATGGCACCTAACTTTTTCTGCAGCAGTTTGTCGGCATCTAAGGACATTGAAGGTACTATATCTTGTGCTTTTTGCCTTTATTCACCCAAACATGTCAAAAAGGCTACTTTACATGAATGCGAGTGCATTAGCAGGGAGTTGCTGAATTGCAGGTGTTTGATATGAGATGAGGACATGACTGCAGCCGGTGCTGAGGCCGAAACCAGCACATCAAGTGCAAGAAGGCTTTGACTATTTAATTTTACTTAACATTATTTTATTTATCTGCTATATTGACGAGACCTTTTTGAAGGATGTTGGTTTGCTTATGGCCTTTTTGTGCACTTGAGCTTAAATGAGACTTGAGTAAAATACTTAAGTACTGTTAAAATCAGATACTTTAAGACTTTTACTCAAGTTGTATTGGAATTTGTGACTTTTAACTTGTAATGGAGACATTTTCCAAAAAAACAAAATATGGTTTTCAGGTACTCTTTACACCTCTGTTCATTAGTACCAAAGCAACTGCCCCACCATTAAAAAGTGTCCCCATTTTTCAAACTCTTATATTAGCTATATGAATATACTGGATATATCTGCAGCATAAAGGCATTTACAAGCATCGTGAGCAATAAAGACCTGCATCATTGCTAACAAATGTTTATTGTAGGTAAAAATCTCATGCAGTGCTCTTGTTGTTTTCTATATTACATCTAATATTCCATATCAGTATCTTATTTTAGTGTGAGAAACAACTGCAAATGATTTAGCACGTGTGTTAACTGTATTGATGATTTAAACTGAATCATGAACAATTTAAGACCTTTTACAAACCTGTTTGTCCGATTAGATTACCAGAGTGAATTATTTGTGAATATGGCATCAATTCTGATTCTAAACAGCTGACAGAAATATTATCAGGGGAAATTATCTGGTCAGTATACAGTAATCTCCATTGTCAGACAAGGATTTACCAGGAATATTTTACTAGTGCAGAGCTGTACTTTACTGAGGCTCGTGGCACAGTAAAAGTGGTCCAGCGACACCCCTGGGTCCAATAAGGGATAAGATTCTGCAGGGGAATAAAATCTTGCACGACACAGGTATCCAACCACACCGCAGTGCCTTCCCCTTTGTCCAACTGTCATAAAAAAAAAGCAATTATGTAAATAAAAAAATAAAAAATGTAGCAATCACCAACACCCTAACATGTCATATGCTCCTGTATAGATTAATCTCAGTACCTATTAGGGGTGTAACGATATTCAAACCGAACTGAAAAAACATGATACACAGCCCACAGAATGTACCACAGTACTCTCATGGCATACCGAACGCCCCCCACCCCCTGCTGCCCCATCCCAGCCCTGGTCCATTATTAAGGTTGACCCCACTTTACGTTATGTCACAATACTTTACAGGTACTCTATGTAAGTTTTGACTGTACTAAAGCATAAAAATACCACAATATATTTGCAGATATTTAGCAAACTTGCTGAGTTCACATACTCATTTTTTAGAAAACCAATGCTCCAGCCAGTTATTCCACTTTGAAATGTGCGTTCCGAGTCGGAAAGTCTTTTTTGTTTTGGTCTGTGTGATACCGCACATTGCCAATTTATCCAATAGTATTTCACCACCAAAAACAGGTATTGCTGCCATGGAAGTCAGCAAACAAACTTGGTCAGAGATCGCACCTCCTCACCTTCCATTGTCAATTGCGCTCCTTCCTGTTGCGTGTCCTCAAACTGGTAACCTGCGTGAGCTTCGAGTCTGAGGAGGAGGGGGCGGGGCAAACCCTATTTTGAATTTGGACTGTAGTACCTATTTCATCCACTAGCTGTCATTCTTACATACAACATCTTTAATTCTTCCTTGAAATTTGATTAAATTTTGTCTTAATTGTGTCTTAAAAGATGAACACAGCATTTTAGCCTAACCATTAGCGAACAAATCGCAATAATCTCAGATAAGAAAAAAGTGTCATCTTTCAAAATCTGTCCATTTTATCACGAAATTTAAACAAAAATGCTGTTTTGACGCTCTTTAATGTGGCGTGACAGATCACTGTCAGTTCAAGCGGCAGCTCAGAGAGTGAGTGAACGTGATCATCTCTTCCTCTTTAGTTACAGAATAAACATTAATGAACTTCTGAAGGTATGAAGAAAGATACAGTACAACTTACTGAAATGTATCCAGTGTTTCCCACACATAGACTAATTTGTGGCGGTGCGCCACATAATCAACACCGGCCGGCCGCCACATATTGCGTTCCGTTTATGGCGGCATTTTAATGCCTTTAAAGGGTAACTAAACCCCTGTTCACAGCCTAACTCCACCCACTGGCAATATTTGAAAAATGCTGGAAAGTGGGCAGAGCCCAGCGGAGACAGAGGGGCGAACGAGGGCAGGGCTGAGCGGGGCGTGCACCTCAGACCCCGCAGTGACGGATTGATTAACAGCTGTCAGACTCGAAAAGATGGAGAATGACTGGAGTGACACCAGTAGTTTTGCAACAGAGCGGTCATTTGAAGTAGAGGACTTTTCTCCGCCGTCTTCACCTGAAGTGGAGGAGGGTGAATTGTCTGTAAACACAGGGCCAGAGCCGTATCGATTCGAGCCGCTGCCTCAACTCCCGATGCCGACGATACTAGCGAAACCGCAGCGCAAGAGAGCAGTGTCTGAGTGGTAAAACATTAGCATTATGGATAGTATACTCGGTCATCCAGGCCAAGAGCACGCAACCACTGACGCCAATTTCCACGAAAGCTATGCAGTCCAGCACTGCTATTGCAACCAGCAACACTACACCTACATACTATCCTAACTAACCACTGTACTAAATACAGATAAAACTAATGCTAAAAATATACGCTAAATTGAAGCTATCTTAACTGATGCAATACTATGAGATACTAAGCTTCTAACAATAAAACACTAATGACTATGCTAATAAATTAACTAAACTAGGTTACACGAAATAATCTATATAACTATATAAACGGCTATGCTAACTAGATTCTAATATACGATATCCTGATAATTTTCAATACTCAAATTCCAACTCGTGACTCGCTACAGTGGTTTTGATGGAACAAGATGTTTTATACCAGGAGCTGAGCCAAGGGCGTGGTGAGCTCATGCCAGGGGCGTGGTAGTGAGCCGTTGGAGGAACCATCCTACGTCACGATGTACCACAACGTCCAATAGGAAAATTCAACTGCAGTAGCCACCGTTCAACCTTAAGAGGGCAGCACTTTGGCGGTTTTACACCATATTTTATAGAATTAAAACACTTTATACTCAAATGTCAAAACTCTTACTTGAATCAATGAACAGCACTAATAAAGCCCCAGTTTTGCATATCATCAACTAAAAAAGTTGGGCCACACGGAATCTGTGGAATTTTTTGGGATTTCTGAATTTTTGAAAAATCTGAATTATGCGGAATGGTTTAAATGTGTAAAAGGATCAAAGAATATTGAAACTGAAAGCATTACAAATAAAATATAACATTTTCACTTCTTAATTTTTATTTAAGGTTTACAATCCAAATCCAAATAGAACAACCTCTTTTTTTAAATCACTCTCTCTCGCTAAAAAAGTTCATATTAATAAGCCTACCCCTCACAATAACCCCTGCGATTGTGCATGCTTCTCAAATGACGGGCACTACAAATCTGCGGAAATCTGCGGAGTTTCCTGCGGAATTCTGCCCGCGCAGATTCCGTGTGGGCCTTTAATAACCGAGCGCACAACTGATGCTTGCGGAAACGGCAGCCCGCACGCTCCTTTTAAACCCACGCGCGCATTACATCTCCTCTGCGCGCAAATCAAGCCCTTGCGAGCTTCGACACGACTCCCACCACGCGTGTCATCATTCCCCACAAGCTCGCTCGGTCTTCTATTTTGCTCTAGCAAAAACGTTTGATTTTTGGCCGTCGTGGGGCGCTCTGTGCGGCTGCACACATTTTAGTTTCGGTTTCGGATAAGCACAATTCGGGAGCGGGTTGTTTGAATTGTGGGATTATTAGCCTATTAATCTTAATGAAAAATTCAACAACAACACAGTACAATGATAAACTCGCATAATTAGGCGCCTTTACATTTCACTTTGAAACCTAATCTTGCGCGATCATCTGGTCTTTCAGCTCTTGGCTCTCCTGACTCCTGCTGCATTTGTGTTGCGCTGAACATGCTTCATTAAGCAGACACGTTACGTTTTTAATTCTACTGTCTGTTGGCTCTAACTGAACTAAATTATTTTATTACTATAATAAAATAATTTCGTCATGGGGGGCAGTGCCACGGTGTGCAAGTGATGTAACCAGTGTTGAGTCTGCACGCCGATAACACCGGCAAACACCGACTATCGTAGCAAGCCTAGTCCTTACCAGATACAATATTAACTTTATTTATTGTTTTTTATGGCGCTGTAGCTAGTAGCTAAACTGGGGGGAAAATGAAAACACAGTTATATTTGTTGTAGTTCACAGCTACATTACCACTATACTTCACTGTCAGAAAAAGGTACATTGCTGTCACTGGGGCGGTACCCGGCCTAAGGTACAAAACCGAAAGGTACTAATATGTACCTTTAAGGTATTAATATGTACCTTTAAGGTACTAATATGCACTCTTAAAGTACTGATATGTACCTTTTGAGGTACAAATATGAACCATTTAGGGGTGAGTAAGGTACAAAGATGTACCTTTTCACTTTTGTACCTTAGGGTACCGCCTCAGTGACAGCACTGTACCTTTTTTCTGAGAGTGTTCCACTAAACATTGTCTATGTTTACCCAGCCACAATTATTTCAGTTCTGAGAACTTCAGAAATGTGAAAAGTGTCCATTAAATAGTTGTATTATTATTATTATTATTATTAAATAATAATATTATGTTCAGATGTGGTCAGGTGTGCTGTGCACAGTATGAGTACACCTGACCACATCTGAACATATTATTTTAAAAAATGTAATGTGTCCTAGATATAAAGAGTAATTTCTAAATTGGGTTTCAGAGGGGTATGATCATTCATGCTGTGTACTGTAACTGCAACCTTTCAAATGGGTAAAGTGCTGAAACCCTTTTACATTGTATTTAATGGAAAATATATTAACACTGAAAAACTGACAAAAAATGATAACAAAAAAGCTTACACAACAACTCTTGCTTACTGGTATGAACAAGTGATTTATCTTTCATCCAAAGCCACATTAAGCAATTTTGAATTTCGAATCATAGTAACTATTTAATGGACACTTTAATGGATTTTCCCACTAGGTGCCTGTATGGCTCTTTAATAAATATACATGTATCTAGTGTAGTTGCTCAAAGTATTGCAGATCATAACTGCTTCCTTATTTTTAGGTTTTGCATTTGAATATATATTTAGACATGACCAAACACTAGATTTCTTTAAATGTGAAAGTGTAAAACGTTAATAACTGACATCCTAATATTTTTAATGATACTTATATAAGCACACACACATGGATATTAATGAATGCAAGCAAATATAATTTAACACATGAAAAATTTTAAATAGTGCTAAAAAGGCAAAATTATTTTCCCTTATATGTATAGTAGGCTATACATGTGAATTGATACTGAATCAAGATCGAAATCGATATTTGTACCAATCACCAACGCCACCCCCCGGCCGGCCGCCTGCCCACCACCACAAATTGGTTCCTATTCTGTGGTTCCTGTTCTGTGTAACACTGGTATCATATCTTCTGTAATCTCTCAATCAGTGTTTCAATGGCAGAAAGACATCAATAAAGCCGCTTGTAAACAATGTCAAAAAGCATTTACCTCAGGCAAGTCATTCAGTGTTCACAGCATGTTAGTTAACAGAGAAATGAACTCTTTCGCTTAATATACGCACTATATTAACTATTCATTATAAGAAACGTTTAATTATAACTGAATACATTTAAAGAGAGAGACACCATTTGTTCAGTAAAACACGGTTTAATTTATAAAAAAATGTATGTTTAGTTTTCTCTGCCCTGCGGTCCTGAACCAAAACAGTGACTTCAAAAACGAACCGAACCATCAGTTTTGTGTACCATTACAACCCTAATACCTTCAGTTTATAAACCAATGCTAACCTATACTACCGAAATCCAGACAAAGATGTCGACGAAGTGGAAGAAAAATCCAATTTGACATCTGGAGCAGAACCACTAGGATATGAGCAGCAAATCCCAAGAAGCGGGAATTGATTGTTGAGGAAGCTAGATGACTCCCAGATCATATTGAAAATTACTATGGCTCTGATAGCGCCAAGATTTATCTAAATGCTGACACATATTTGAGGAATAAGGTCATGAACTTCCAGTGAGCTATGCACTCACTTTCCATTTTCAGAAATTGCTGCTGAACAAACTCCAGATTAAGTTCTTTCCCCTCTCCTTTCCTGTTTTTATGTGAATATCCTAACTTATAATTCCTGAGGCAGGAGGGAGTCATACACAGTTAAGGGCATGATTAAAGATGAAGTATATTTAGCTGTTCCAAAAGCCCAATGCCGCTGACTGTGGTCTTCCTTTTGCTGAGTAACGGAATGAAAAGCTAAGATGAAGAAAAGGAGGGAAAGAAATACCAGAAATTATAAAACAATGAGTAGGAGGAACAGGCATAGAAAGAGAGCATGAAAGTGAAGGATATTTCTGTTGTTAGCGCTTGATGTGAGCGGTTCTCAGCCCACAGGAAAACATGAATGCAGAAAGAGAGAAAAATACAGAGTGGTTTGACCTGCACACCCACGCTACCTTCCTGTCAAGGTCACACCTGCTACCGCACACTCCAGTACAGTGTGTGTTTGGCTGAAAGCCACTCTTGCCATGAGGTCCATTCAGGGGCTTGGATGGTAGTACTTAATGATCAAAGGCCATCTCATGGTTGTTACATGCATCGAATCCCACGACTGCTGATGGGGTTACCAGGATCACAGTCCAGCTGCTAAACCAACAGCAGGACAATTAGCCCTCGTTTTCTCAAAGGTGGGGCTGTCCTGGCAACTGGCCGACGGCAATCTGTCAGCATAACACTAAATGAGTCAGAAGTCCAGCAGAGTACCTTATCCAAAAATGTATAGTAAAACATTGCAGAAAATTACTGGGGATTTGATGATTCAGGCATTAAGTGCCCAAAAAATTAATTAAATCAACTTGCTACAGTCACAAAACTATTGGAGATATTGCCTTCTTATGACTAAAATAGAGGTTATTTTCATTTAAATAACACACTAATTCATCATTTGTTACAATAAAAAAATAACATGCACTATGAATATTTTATTAATAAGAATTATTATTAGTAGTAGTATTACTTTTGTTGTCATTTATGCCTTTATATTTATGCAAAGCTCTTTTATGATCCAAATTACAAATTAAAAAGGGAAACATATCGGTATTAGCGATCCATGTTCATATCACAAAATGTAACAAAACACCCCAATGTATTTAATCTGTAAAAATGTGAAAATTTCCATGAAATGAATGAATTCACTGTAAATTATGCATTTTTCCTTAGAAATCATTATGTTCACAACTTTTATGTAATAATTACATTAATGAGCTGATTGCTTCTGCCTAAAATGACATTCATGATGTTGCCAAGTGCGTGATTTATATTATCTTAAAACTGTACGTTTCTTAAAATTGGACATTACTTGGACACAGTCACCTCTGATGACAAATTACTCTAAATTGTAATGTAGAAATGCATTTTCTGTAAGGCTGCTTTAAAACTATATGTATTGTGAAAAGCGCTATCCAAATAAATGTGAATTTAATTGATCAATGGAACACACTATAAGGAAGGATGAATAAAAGAAATGCAGCAGTGTGCAGTGTTTTAGTCATTTTTAATGTATCTGATGTGAATTAGTTTTTTTTTGTTACTTTTTAGACTGGAAGAAGTGCCTTGGATCAATTTTTTCTAAAAAAAAAAATAAGTGAATTGAATTGATTTGAAAAACAACTTTAATTAAATTTCACTATAAAAGTACACTTGTTGAACAAAATGTAGATGTTCACATGCTTTTACATTAAAAAGCTTGTATTATTTTCAATAAATTACATGCAATGTCCATAATAATAATTTTCACCATATATGGTATGGTAACATGATTTAAAAACTTTTTTTTTACTTTTTTACTTTATCAGATAAAAACACACATGTTCAATGATTGTGTGTGTGTGTGTGTGTGCGCGTGTGCGCGTGTGTGTGTGTGTGTGTGTGTGTGTGTGTGTGTGTGTGTGTGTGTGGACTGGTAATCCTACGGTATGGGGACAAAATGTCCCCACAAAGATGGCAATATCCAAATTTTTGTCCTTGTGGGGACATTTTTTTGGTCCCCATGAGGAAAACATCTTATAAATCACACTAAGTGATGTTTTTTGAAAATGTAAAAATGCAGCATGTCTCCTGTGATGGGTAGGTTTAGGGGCAGGGGCAGTGTAGGGGGATAGAAAATACGGTTTGTACAGGATAAAATGCATTACGCCTATGGAATGTCCCCATAAAACATGAAAACCCAACATGTGTGTGTGTGTGTGTGTGTGTGTGTGTGTGTGTGTGTGTGTGTGTGTGTGTGTGTGTGTGTGTGTGTGTGTGTGTGTGTGTGTGTGTTTTTGACAGGGGATAAGCTCGGCTGAAGTTGGCTGGAATAGCACAGAGTGATGGAGGGGTGAATGGGAAGAGGAAAGGGGTGGAGGGCTCTGGAACTGGAAGTCTCTTTGAAGTGATGAAACAGATCAATGAGCCAAAGACAGACTTTGATGGTGAGAGAGATCAGCTGACAGACAGCTCGGCGAAGCCTCGTTAGTGTGATGAAGTGTAAGCAGGGGTGTGTGATCGCGTGTGTTGTGACTGACGGGCGGACGCCGCTTCTTTACACGCGTCTATCGCGCTGAAAACGAAATGCTGAGCTCATCTGTGCATTTGAGTGTTGGAATACATATGTGCGTTTGCCGAAGAGCAAATGAAGCGCAATGTTCTGTCGTTTGTGTGTAATTAAAGAGCAGGTAGGTGACCTCAAAGACACCAGAGACTCGCAATTCTGCCAAGTTTACCGTGAGAAAATGGGAGTCTGTCTCGCCTGGCAACTGCATCCCATAAACACCGCACTTTCTAAACTGCATAGCAACCACTTAGCACAGACAGATACAAAAATGCACTGCAGTGATGGGGGAGGAGGAGGTAAAGACACAGAAAGGAGAGAAGCAGACGGCGAATGGAAGGAAGACTGGAGCAAGCAGGTGCAAAACAGACCGAGGAACTTCAGAAGCAATGGGCAAGACCTGAATATTTGGTTATTTGTGAACCATCTGCACTGTTTATCTGGCTAAACTGGTGTCACGTCTCTGACATTTGCTATTGTGTTATTTGTTATTGTCTTTCTGACTTAATGGAAAGGGAATGTGTCTGAACTTTGAGAGACATCACAAACAAAGTCATTGTTTTCTCAAAGTGAAGACAATATTGAATCCTTCTGCAACTTTTTTCTATTAGCCTTTTCTTCAAAATGGTGACTCACAAGTGCCCTTCCATGAGGGTGTTTAGCCCTTTTTTTTGTCCTGCATCCTGTATGATGGGCCGACGCTCCTAGACTGTACCAGGGAGGTAATTTACTGTAAATTATTTAATAGCCTTTCAGCAAACGTCACAAAGTCCATAATTCTATGACGACCAGGTCCCAGCACATGCAAGCTTTCATGTCTCTGTCGTTATGAGGTTTTCTCATGCAAGCCTCGGGGGGAATCGGACTGCAATATTAGATAAGCGCAATAAAAGGGGAGCATTTCATATGAGCCGATTCAGTTTCTACTGCACAGAAAATAAAAAGCACAAGTATTGTGGGAGCTTTTTTGAAGAGGTTAGCATAAAAATGAGCTGATAGACTTGAAATTCCCAGGGCCATGACGGGGCGAACTGAAGTGAACCCTAATGCAGACAGGGCATGTTGAGATGCAGAAATGCCGGATTAATGCGAGAGTAGCATTATAGTGATGTGAGGACCTTGAGAGCTGAGTGAGGGTATAATTAGGTTGGGCTGGAGAAGTCAACTTGAAACAATGTCCTGAAACAATGCAGACCCAGCACACTGTCCCCTAAAATCACTGAAGAATGGCTGAAGAGTTTGTGAGAAAGCAAATACAATAAAATATAATATAAAAGTCACATAAAAACTAGCAACAGGTGCTTTAAACGCTATGCTATAAAGATGCTACTTCTTAGAGAGGGCTTTTAGCATGCTGACAGCATGCCATGCTAAAAATATAAAAGTAACTGTTACTGTCAACATGCTAAAACCCTCTCTGAGTACTTGCGTCACTAAATGCATTCCGTTTAAAACACCACAGACACATCCAACAAATTCACTGCCTTCAACAATAAATCTCAAGACAATTACTGTCAGAATACAAACGCATGTCTCTTGGTATAAGTGTCGCATTAAGACGATTTGTCAAGTCAAAAACTTGTTTAAACTTTTAAAAATCCATCTGAAGACCTCTGGGTGCAGTTCTGTTGCACTTCATCTAGGTGTTAAGAAACCGGTCTCAAGATGTCTGGTCTACATAAACAAGCCCACAACCTGCACAGTTTTACAGAATTAACCTTAACTCTGAATAGTTACTAGTAACTCTCACTCTATGGGCCCTATCATACACCCCGCACAATGCTGAGCAATTTTTTTTGCCTGTTTCAGCCTGCCGCAGTTATCATTTTCACGACTGCTCCACATTGTTTAAATAGCAAATGTATTAGCGCCCATCTGTTCACTGATGGGCATGCTAGTCTGAAAACGAGGTGTGTTCAGGCTCATTGTTGGCACATTGTTATTCTGAGGCAAATGAAATACTGTGGCATTGACCAACAAAAACTTGGTCTAAAGTCCACAGCGCAGTATTTTTTGTGTTATTTAAAGGGCGTGTTAGTAATATGCTTATATGGGCGGGTACACAATGCGCTTATTACACACACACATGGACACGCAGCAGCACACACATTTTTAAATATAAAAAATTAAAGGATTCCTCTGTGGAGAAGTGTTCATGTAAATAGCGAATCCCCCATGCTGCAAGCGCAACTGGCTTTTAAAGGGAATGTGAGATGAGACTCCGATTGGTTTATTGCGCAATACGCCTAAAACTCAACCATGACTCATTACGAGAATATGGACAACCCTTTTAGACCATACGCTTGGAAGGCTGACCATTTTTCCTGTTGTTAAACTAGCAAAAGTGGATCCGGACACGCCGTGCGCTTTAGACAATGCGCTTGGATCGTTAAAATAGGGCCCTTAATCTATTTTGCACATTCCTAATAAGGTCACTGTGGAAAAATAAGAGTGTAAAATAATTCCTCAAAAAGCACCAGGCACTGTGTTCTTCCCTGAACCATTCTATACCTAATGCAATATGGAAAGAGTGCCTGGTGAATCTGATCAGATTTGTTGAGTTCTGAATTGGTGGCCCTTCATGCAGCTACAGAGTACAGTAAGTTATACAGTCACACACTCAATCATAGACGGCTGCTGCTGTGTGCCATTATGGCAGAGAGGACAGACTTAAACTCCTTTGCTTGAGCCGATCACAGCACACACACACATGCGTACACAAACACTGCTGCCAAGCTCTCCAGATGATGAGCCTCGCTCCTGTGGATTACGTAAGAAGTGGCATAGGCGTCCTCAGGCAATGTCTGTGTATGTGTGTGTGTGCGTGCGTGTGTAAGGCTCAGCTCTACATGCCTCACACACAAAGTGAAACAAGTCACAAGCCCTAACACACAAATAACCACCACAGCCATGTCACAGCTAGTATTTCACATTTCATGCGGAATCATACTATGGGACACATCTTTAATAATTCTCAGCAGTTTCAGCATTTTCAGCAACAGTGTACCATCATCACTATTGGTCATTAGAGACAAGATGAGTAGATGATGATTATGTGTGAGTGTGTGTGTGTTACTCCTCAATATCCATTTTCCAATGGTCAATGGATGTTTCCAGCTGAGCCCATAAGCTGAAAAAATGCCGCCTCCTCAGTCACTTTCCAATACTGAGACTTTATATCTTATAATAGCAACTTTATATGTACAAACTGAAACTCTATACTGCCGTTCCATTTAGTAAAATGTTTGTTTATGTTTTTGAAAGATGTTTCTTATGCTCAGCAATGTTGCATTTATTTCTGAAAATATTATTACAATTCAAAATAACTTTTCTTATTTAATATATAATTTAAAATCCAAGCGGATGCTGCACACTGGTGGTGGTTGAGGAGAGACCCCCAGACATGATTGTAAAGCACTTTGGCTATACAGCAGTACATAGGAAATGTGCTATTTAAATACATCATTCATATTTTAAAATATAATTTATTCCTGTGGTGGCAAAACAATACATTTATTTCTAATAATAGTGCCTTTATACTCTATGTCACGAAAATGTTTCTCATTTGACCTTTTTCACTCTGAGAAATGGTTTCTATAGTATGCAGAGATTTGCATAACATCCTATCTAACAACATGCCAGCATCTGTTTGGTTTTTGAAGAACGCATAGATGTGTCCTTCACAGCCTAAGAAAACCCACAATCCTGTGCCTGCCGTTTGGTGGTTGGTGGAGAACATAAGATTAGTAACTGAAGGAATGGCTGACCGGAGTAAATTCAGTCAGAAATGTCCTTTTTTGGCAACTTCTACAAAGAAATAAGTGTTTTAGTCTTTTAATATTTGCTTGGTTATCTCTAAAGCTCACTTGAATTTGTTCTACATCATTAGACGTGATATTATGATAAGATAAGGGATCTTTATATAAAAATACTGTCAGATTGGGTGGTGAGGTTGCAAGGTTTCGGACGCAGCTTTCATATCTTTGTATGATATTTTATACAAATGTGTTCATTATAAGCCCTGAACATGATCTCTTTAATAATCTGCAACCTATAATAGGGACGAGGTTTGATCATTGTGACATACGTCTTCTTTAGAAACAAATACCCTTCATTAAATTTGAAGAGATGATCATTGTGAATAAAATGATCAGATTATAGTGAGTTAAATTCTAAATTACAGTGATTATGACTGTCAGCAATCAGTGTTAGAGACATATTTGAGCGTAGCAGCCAACAATCTCACAGTCTACTGCCGCCGAGGAAGTGCAAATACTCAGGAGACTATTTAAAATGTATCTGCTTTACCATGAGGTCATCACACCACTTTGTGCATGTCTGTGTGTGTGTCAGAAAGGTTGATCAATAGATCTGTGTGCGAGTCGCACAATCTTGGGGACCGCAAGGTTAGTTGAGTTATGAGTCTGCCATTCTCTCCCCTCTGCGCTTGAAAATAAAATTCGCAAAGGACAGGGACCACCCAAAATTCTCTGCTACTACACAATACCCACCGCTTCACCACACGCAATTTAATTATTCATATGTCAGACAACTGATAACAATATATGGCTTTTCATAACCGATGAAAGATTGTTTAAAGCAGAAGTGTGTAACAAAAAATCTGAGGCAGAATCAAAACATCAAAACAGCCCAAAACAGCAACACTGGCTCTACCAATGGTGTGAGTTTGGGGGCAGGCTTATATGTTTGGACGACAAAAGGTAGAAAGTGGGAGGGTTTTGTTTGGTGGCGCAGAAATTACACTTCACCTTCACTGCAAAAGCTTGAAAAGTACATTCTCTCGCTCTATCTCCGGTATTTTTTAACATCTGACTGTCATGTCACTTTCTGCAGTCTGAAGCGAGCTGTGGGAAGCAGAATGCTTTTGGGATCGCAGCGCATTTGCCCACTGGCCCGAGACTGAAGACTTTCCTCTCCCTTCCACCGCTCTAATCTTCTAGATGATTTTGCCAGGATTCTGCCATTCTGGTCTCTTGATCTGCCACTTTCAGTCATTCTCAACTGTGGAGAAGTTTACACAACGGAAAAACAGATCTGAACAGTGCTACGCAGCTCATAAATACACACCGCAATAAATACACACCGCACAAGCTAAACATACCAATGTGATCTCATTAGTATTCATACAGTAGGTATTCATGCATACCTTAATTGTGCTTCTATTACATTTACATTTGCACAGATTTGTACAGAGATTAAAATGCAAGAAATATCTAAAACTTTAGATGAATACAATTTCCTCTATTTGTAAATTGATTTTATTGTATACGACCAAAAAGATTGTTTTGCTGAAGTCTGAATTTATTTAATCAAAATACAGTAAAAACAGTGTTATTGTAAATTATTAAAATATATGTTTTCTATTTTAAAGGTGCCATAGAATGCATCGATACAATATTTAAAAGTGTTCTCTGAAATCTACATAGAAGGTATGTAGCTTAGGTAAAGACAAAAATACTCCAGATACGGTTTTATATGTCCATTACAACACTAGGATTTGTCCATAGAATGAAATGGGCTGTCATTACCTTATTTGGAAGGGTAATGAATAATAATGTTGAGCTCTGCTCTGATTGGTTTCACAGCAAGGCTCATTTCAGTAGCTTACACAACTGACTCACCGCACTAAACAAGATTACAATTAATAATAGAACACAATTAATCTGTCCTAATAACGCAGCACATACGCAATTACTGACTATATTGTCACACAGAGTAAAGTGCAGTTAATCAGCAAACACAATCGCAAATAGTCGAGAGATCCATGCTTAGATTTATTACAGTTCATCACTGAGAAGTGAGTCGGGGCAGAACACAGACAGACTGAATGACATTTTAATTAAGCAGAAAATCTCAAATGGATATTGCTGAAATGCATCTTGCTTATTTATTAGTGTTTTCAGATCATCCGTGCACAAGAGAGAGAGAGAGAGAGAGAGAGAGAGAGAATGCACATGGTTGCCAGATTGTAAAGTTTAAGTAAAACACCTGATAGAATCATAGACTAGAAAGTAGTCTGTGACGTCACCTGTACGTTTCTGAAGAGCATTTCTGAAGTTTTTCAGTTATCTGTCACTCCCGGATAACTGAAAATGGGTAAAGAGGCGGAAGTGGATGGAGCTGAGGTTCCTGGTTGCTGAAACAACGCCCGCCTAGCTCGACCATAGTGGCAATCCATCTGTATCTCAAGAGACGATGCTCTTAATTATGCAGAGCTTTAAGGCTCAATATAATTTAAACTGATGTGCTATAAAATAATTCACCCCCTCACAGTTGTAATGAAGGGCAAAATTAGCCATATAGACCACAACCACAATTTGTACCAGGCTGTAAACATATTTTTTTCTGCTGTAATGTTAGGCATTTTAACATAGGGAGATACAGATTTGACTCCGTTTTGGAGCCTGTCTCTAGTGGCCAGTTAATGAATTGCAGTTTAAGTCACTTCCGTGTTGGCTACAATAGAGACCACGGGAGGTTGCCGCTTGGATAGAATACATGTTCTTTTAACAGAAAAGCTTTGATTGGGGGATTTAAATTACTGAAATCTAGCAACCGCATGCATGCACACCCCACACTCATCTTTTTCCCCCTGACAAAATTGTGGTTTTGGTCAAGTTAAAAAATTTTAAACTACATTTTAGTCTCGTCTTTAACACAGAGCAGGTTAAATGTTTGGATCGCTTCACTGTAAAACAAAAGGCACCTTCGTTAGCCGCTTCGCTATATGTGAACAAATTGGGCTGGGAAGAGGGCGGACTCTGTATGATGTTTAGGGGTGGTCATATTCAAATAACTAGCTAGTAATGTCAAAACCGGCAACTAATTGAAACAGGTCACCGAATGTAACATTTTCAAACTCAGACAGTTTATAATATAATATATGAATGAAGATAGAACAGTTTAATAGTTTTGTTTATTTCATTGGTGTCGGAACCATTGTGTGTGTGTGGGACAAGACCCACCCACTTTTTACGACCAATGATATTGGACCCACTCACTTCTATTGTCTCTAATTCAGTGCATGTCTGTTTACCTACTCTTAACCGAAAAACACTTAATATTAAACACCAGTTAGACGCTTTATTTCCACTTTTCTAATATTTTCTTACGTTTTATTGAAAATAAATGCCTTTCTGATCTGATACGTGATGGGAAAAGGGAGTAGAGCGAGTTAGGCAAAAGGCGGATTTGAACCTCAGATCGATTTGCGTCAAAACATCTTACCCTTACACTGTTTCCGCAGTAAATTATTCATTGACGGCAGTATTTTTGTATTCAATGTAAATGGCATCTAACATTACGCCGTTAAAAACACATTGTGAGGTTGAGGACCCACCCACATTTTATTTGCTTCCGACACCCATGGTTTAATCACCGTTATAATGTATGTTGTCATCTTGCTTTTATGACATGCTATTGCATTTGTGTTACGTACTGTATTGCGATAAATCTGAAAAGACATATGCAACATTTTGAGCAGACTCCTAAATGTGCTCTACTACAACAACTCTTCCTCTTCTCAAAATGGCCTCAACCTCTTTGTGAAAATGTTCTTATGCCTCTTGCGCTGGAATGCAAGACAACATGCAAATGATAAACTTTCACTATGATGGTTAAACTTTGCAATTAATCCATGAATGTGCCGAACCGTGGAGCCAGGTCCGTATGGATCTACGATCCATTTAATCCCTTATCCTTGCTCAATAAAAGTATTAATTAAAGGGTTACTGCAGCGATTAGCATTAAGCTTTGTATCAGTAGACACCCAGGAGTATATTCAAATTATCGTACTTTCCGTTAAGCTTCCAAAGACATAAACTGAAAATGCACCAGACTGATCACGTGCTGTGAATGTATGCGGCCGCGAATCCCACAATTACCTCAGCTCAGTTCAGATCATGTAATGAATGTAATCCGACTCCTGCTGCGTTTGTGCCATGACGGCCGTGACACTCAATCGGCTCACTCACATTATGTTGAACAGACACGTTCAGTTTTTAATTGTAGCGTCTCTAACTGAACTGATTTTATGAAAATGAACGCGGTGGGCAAGTAAACCATGTCGTGCCTAGCGTAGGGCAGCGAAGTGCATTCTGGGAATTGTAGTCTTTCATCCCCATGAGACAAAAATACATTTTCTGTGTTTTCTCAGTCTAGAAGGCACCAAATTCTAAAATAATTTCACATTTCTACTACATTAATGACCCAGTTTAAATAAAAATTCATCTTCCCAGCGCTGAAGTACCCCTTTAATAATAATTTTAAAAAAAAACCTGACCCCAAACATTTTAAAGGATCACTATGAAAAAAAATTTCAGTAAAATATCCAAAAACCATTAGGCCAGTGTTATAGATTATGTTCAGTTGAGTACTTACAATATCCTAAATGTTTCCAACTATTTGTAAATCATTACAAGACTGCTATTTTAAACAAGGAACCGGGACGTGTGAGGGAGTCGCCTGTCGATTGCGTCATATCTGCGTTACTCTCGGTTTCCGGTTTTATTCAGAAACACTTTACTCTTACTGCAGTGTGCAACAATTGTCATAGCAGCCGCCGAGCAAATGCACAGAGTAAAGTCATAACATAATTTTCAAAACATATTAAATGTAACTAATATGATAAACAGAACTGCGTTACCTCATGCTCATGACCGGAAAAGCAGAAATGGTGCCGGCGACTGTTGCATACTAAAAGTCCCGCTGTTCGCGAGGCGTGTGTTGCGTTCATCTCATTAACAATCACTCCAGCGGCCTTGCTCAGTTCCCATACTACAGTACCGTTAATAATCGCACCCACGAACATGATTTCTGCCTTAGTCATATCCAGATTCTTTTCCACCGGCTGTGAGGGAATACCACATGTCCCAAGATACTGCGCTCAAACTTGTCGTCATCAAGCCACGCCTTTGTTTTGAATAGGTCTAGCGGACGGAAAAGTAATTAAAGTTTACGTAGTGCACCTTTAAAAGCAGTGTTCCCACAAGGCCTTAAAATCTGTGCTGTTTTAGTGTCTATCCAAACACATGAAAATGTACATGTACATTTACAAAGAAATATTTACAAATATGAATGAGATCACATTGCAAATACAATTTGCACCATATCCAGAAATATCAGTATATCCAAAGTCAGTCACATCTTTGCTAGTCAGGCCAAGATTTGTCAGCTAACTCAAAAATCAGACCTCATGCTCTGTAACCAAAGTCATTCACAAAATCAAAGGTAAGACTTCACACCAATTCATACCATTGCATTCAGCTAAATCCTGAGATTCCTTTTGCATTGCCGATAGCTCGGGATGAGACGTGACAAAAGAAAGAAAGGACGGTTGCACTAATCGCAATTTGGAGTCTCTTAGGGAGATTTTCATTTGCCCTCATCTCACAGCAGCCAACATTTATCTGATCACAGTCGCTCAAAGAGGCTATGTAACAACGATATCCTCAGAGGACAAAGACGATCAGTTTCTAAAGAAGCTGTTCTCTGAAGAGCCGCCGAATGCATCAACTTCCACCAGTACCATTCAACATCTGACAAAGGGCGGCATCAAGCGAGCTCTTCTTCCGACCTAACTGACAGCAAATTATTCTGTAGTGACGGCAGAAGAAATATTTTCAATTAGAGCATCACTGACTGTGAAAAGTAATGTCAAGCCTCTAGGTGAACGAATGAATCAGAGAACGTGGAGATTCATTTTAAAATCAAAGGCCATCTATTTGAATACAGAGTGTGAATGGAAATTTTGATTAGACAGGAAGTTCTTTACAGTCTCTGAGGTGGGAATAGACCTTATTGACTTCTTCGGTATAATTAATAACTGACTTTATACACTAGGATTCCATAATTTGGGTGAGTCACTGAACTAATGTGATGTGCCTTACTGATCCTAAATCCCAATCCAGTAACAATAAACACCCTTTTACAAAAGACTTATGACGGGTCTGACTGACAAGCCATGACAGCGGATCAATTCAGTTAAGCACAACAACTGGCATCACTTTAAAGCAGATGAAGCTCGTTATGTTGTGGTGCAGGATAATGTAGTCACATTTCAAAAAGGCAAAACTAACAGAGGGCCATTCATGTCCCAATGAATTTGTCATGAGCTTAATAATGACAATCCATAAACACACAAGTAGTAACAGCCTACACCTGATAACACAACTGATAAAGAAATGAAATACTTACTGACAGGTTCACTGTGCACCTGAAAAAGAGCACATACTATTTCATTTCCTTTGTAAAAAAGGATACAATCGCAAAGCTCCGCTCTGAGTCCCAATGGCAAGGATTTTCTGGACAGGGTCGAATGCCATAGAGGACGGCTGATAGGGGAAGCCATGGCGCACAGTCTGAGAATCAAATCAGAAGAGAAAAAAAGAACATTATGTAAAGTTTAGTGGCATAACCACTAGAGAAATTAACTTCAACATTTAAGTCAGCAATTAAACTATTTAAACATTTACAGTGTATATGTTTTAATTATTTATGTATCTATTCTTGCTTATGATTAATGTTTCATCATTTTAATGTGACAAGATGTTTTACACATTGCTGTTACTGGTGTAACGAAGACTAGAAAGATTAGAAATCATTTTCAGTAATTAGTATATTACAGTATTAAATTAAATAAAAAACGTATAAAAATTAAACAAAAATTAAACATTAAAGTAGCCTACTAAAATGACTAAAATAAAAAGAGCTAATCAGAAATATATATATTTTTATATAAATATTTATATATTTAAATATTTACTAAAAACTAAACAAATATTAAACTGAAACTATAAAAATAAAAGCAATTAAAAATATTTCATATGGTATTATTATTTACATTCTTATATATACAAATCATTGGGTATTTGTGCAGCACCACAGAGTCAAACTTCCCTTCAGGGACAATTCAATATCAATTCAATATCAGTTTCAACTGAATATTTCCAACTATTTTAATGCCCAGCCCTTTGAATAGCTTGAACAACCCTGATGTTCTATAGATAGACAAAAACAACAGGCAGTGAGAACAGAGACCTTGCTGCATTTTATCCAGAGAACAACAATGGTGGCTACAGGTTTAAAGCACTGGCCTCTGCTTAACAGCTGTCATCCTCTCTCTCTCTCTCTCTCTCTCTCTCTCTCTCTCTCTCTCTCTCTCTGTGTGATTGTTTTAAATCCTAGTGGGTGCCTACATAGATAGCATTTCTGAGCATCATAGACACACCTATAATGCTGTCTAGTCAGACAGCATACTAGGGTTTGAGACACAGCCTCTGTCTCTGTATGTTTATTTAGTGGCTAAAGCTGGTTATGTAAGCGGTGCTCGCAGAGACGGGTACCTGTCGGCGAGCTGTGCAGCAGCAACAAGCTTCACTCTCATTTTTCTTTTCAATAATTATGAATTAAATATTAAAACTAATCCAGAGTTCATAAACGTCTATTTAATTTAGTCCTGACAAAAAGACCCAATCTAGTGTGAATACACTCATGTAACCTCGTCACAAATGATTAACGTTAATTAGAGAGTGGTAAACATAGTGGTCGGCATAGTTCATGAGCATTTTTCTAAGAAATGAATGATTACGTCAACATTTCCCAAAACTCTCTTCAAAAATCATTTAGCCCTGGATTAAAGCATCATTAAAGATAATACCATGTTCTTGAAAATATTACATGTGGAATGGATTTGAAAACATTCCCCATAAAATAATTATTAGACTGCGTTTGTCAGGAGGATTCGGGAGCGGTGCAGGTATGGCATTTCTTTATAGGCCAAAATGTTAAGCGAGTTAGCATATTAGCACTTCCGGTTCCCTCGTCCTGAAGTACATTTTTTGAATGGGGTTTTGGTTAGATGGCTGAAATAAGGTCTGTGGCAAACACAAGCTCAAGACGCTTTCATGTTTTATTCTACGACAAAGTGCATCTGTATTACCCCACTCATTTGTATTTTTAAAGCTGTTATGTGTCTTGAAAAAGGCAGTTGGTGACAAGTGGCTAAAAATGGGACTACAGAAGCTGGAGGAGTTGTCAGAAGATTAGTGAAGGTGACACTAAATTTGTGGGACATGAGTCCTTTTATAGCTTTTTACTTCATGGCGATTGCATTTAGACTTCAAAATTCATAAAAGTTATGATGATAATGTGATAATTATCTTGATGGACAAAACATGCAAGTACCATAAACTTTTGTTTATCACAGAGCTTGTTTTTAGTGACAATCCAAAAGCCTGTGGGTAAATCCTCTTGGTTTTTCTCGAGGGAACCAGGCTGATGCAAGTTGGCCTACAAAGTAACATCATACCTGCAGCACTCTATTTAGGCATACGGCCCCGATCAGACAGAAAACGTTTTTTGCAGTTTCTATTGGCAGTGAGCGTTTTGCGTGCTGTTTATGTGCCCCGGGCGCCTCACGTTTTTGTAGGAGCCAACGTCATTCACGTTTTTTCCCCATTGTCCAACTGAATGAATGGAGAGGTAGGCCTTCCATTGTGGTGACAGTTACCTTGATTAGACTGACAGCACAGCGGTTTCGGGCGTTGCCTAGCAACATTTAAAAAACCTTATCGCACTGCTCTTTCCTTAATATAAAAAACGTCAACCAAAAAAAAAGGAAGTGCGGTGCAGCTAGCGTTTTCTGTCTGATCGAGGCCTAAGCACGTTTTTTTTCTGCTTCGAAGACTGACAGCAGCGCAAGCAAATAGCATAGACATACAAATTTGAATATAGGAGATTTGTGAACGACTCTGTTCAAACGAATTAGTTGAGTAATTGATTCAATGAATCACTCATTACATAAAATGCATTTGTCGCCACCTACTGTCATAACGAAGTAACCTGCAACAAGGTTGACTCAGTTTAGTGAACAGTGAATCACTTCGATGAATTAATGTGCCAATCACATCTGCAATACCGTCACATGTGTGGGCTCATAATCTATTATCACAGAAGAAGAGAGAAACCTCCACAGATAACCGTTTCCCACTGAGAACTATTAACTCCATTCATTGTACTGCCAGATCTAATTCAGGGAGGGCAGCTAAACCTACCAACACTTCAACTAGGCCTATTCATGGCACATTGGACACACTAGCCATGTCACAAAACCAACCTAGACAACATTTTGGGCACCTATGATGGTTTGGGGTTTAAAGGGTTTAGGGATAAAATAAAATAAAATGGTGTAGGGTTTAAAAGAAAACCCCAACATTGCAAATGAAATGTTAATCCCTGCACAGTAGATTATGCAAGAAATGGGTTGTTTACCCCCTCCCCTTCCGCCCTCCCTCCCTCCCTCCACTCAAACATCACAGCTTCATTCTATAACCACACATGATTCGGACGCTTCAATAAAATAGCATGTTTAACACTGAACACTATAAAGGGGAAACGGAAGATGTGAACAGCAAAATCAGCCGCGTGGTTATAAAAGAATCTCTCAGTCACGCATGAATATTTTACGCATTTGTGCGCATTTTGCAAACACAGTGTCAGCTCTTTCCACGCACAGCTTGTGAAAAACAAAAAACAAAACAAAAAACAATGTAGTATTGCTTTGATGGGGGCAGAGTGTTACAGTACAATGTGTATAGCCTAACATATAGGTGCGTTTTAATGTGCAAAAAAAAACACACATTCCATTGCTGCGCAACCAAAAGATATTGGATACTACAATGGTGGATTATTATTTGCAAAAAAAAAAAAAATACGACTGACATCATAACGCTCCCATACAGATAGAAAATGTTTTTTTATTTCTCCATTACAACGTTATGATGCATCACATCTACCAACCAGAAAAGGAAAACGTTACCTGTATTCTATAAGTCTGTGGATAAAGTGTTACAGCATGCACTAAGTGGTACTTGCGTGAGGAAAAAGCACTTGCTTTATTACAGAAAAAGCCACATCAGGTGACGTTACACATTCACTTGAAAGCTTCCCCACCTTGCAGAGCTGGAAGTGTTCAGACTGGAGCGTCTCCGGGATGAGCTCGTTCTCCTTGGCCCCGAGCTGCGAGGATGGAGAAGGGGACGACACGGCCGTCAAGCCGTCCAGCACCTTGCGGATATTAAACTTCTTCATTTTTCGCTCCGGTGCGAGTGACGGAGGAGGACGGGAGCACATGAGTCGAGATCAGCCGTGGATGCTGAGGGGGAAAGCCGCTCTCGCTCGTTTCTTCAGCACCTCTCTTTAAACCTCACATTTTAAAGTGTTTTTCACCGCATCCTCCATGGCTATAGGCTTGAGTTGTGAGCGTTGATTTTTATTTTATTTTTTTTATTAGCGTTTGTGGGGTGTCCGTTTATTCTGACTCGGCGTCCCGCTGCGTCTCAAATTCCCTCTATCCTCTCTCTCTCTCTCTCTCTCTCTCGCTCCCTAGTACTCCTCTCCACTCAACGCGGAAACACCGCTGCAGCGCCGCGCATGCGCATTCCAGACTGGATGACTACTGAAGCTTCCAAACGCTTTTCCCGGTGACCAGGCAAGACTGTGGAGCGCTGAGTGAGCCTAGCGTCACATTGCAGAAATTAGGGGCGGGACTCTGCACCTGGAGCCGCAGGGATGCAGGATGGAAAGCGCATCCGCCTCTCCGAGTCATCACATAACAGTCATAATAATATTTATCAATCCATCAGATTGCCTGCATTTTGTAAACTGGATTTGACAGGGGAAGGGTGTTTTTTTTTTTTTTTGGAAGGATATGAATGTTTTGAAGGTTAATTTCTAGGCACTTACCTTAAAGTATTGGCTTTCCATTGTTGTTCTCTAGGAAGAAACAGGGCCTCCACGATAATAGAAAACCTGGAAACATCAGGGAATTTCAAAATTGTGAATTTCAGGCCTGAAAAGGGGATAGAAACTAATACATTTGAGACAAAGACAATGTTTCAAGTTATAATCTGCTATAATAACAAAACATTTAATTAGATTGAAATATTTATGAGTACAATATAATTCATATATTTTTTTTAACCGTCAGGTATTGTTCAATTAGGAGCCACACTTGTGTTGTTCCCAGTCAAAACAGACTGGAGACCGGCTTAATGAAATGAAATGAATGCACTATATTTTATTTCAACAACGTTTTTTTCTTTAATAGGTTATTTTGAGGGGCTCATTTTGTGTTACTAAACAATATTCATATCTAAATTATGGACCATTTCTATATAAATATTTAAAAAAAAAAAAATATATATATATATATATATATATATATATATATATATATATATATATATATAATATTTATATAGAAATGGTCCATAATTTAGATATGAATATTGTTTAGTAAAAATAGAATAAAATGTATATGTATATATATATATATATATATATATAGGGCAGATTAGTGCCACCTGGTGGAAAAAAATAAAGAAAAATGATCTGTAATACCATGGTGTAGCCACTAGATGCCTGTATAGCCACAAATATGAATATATAGCCAAGGGCTAAGTAGCCTATTCCCTTGTTACTTAGAACAGTGGGTCTCACTAATAATTGTGTGGATTATTTCGTAGCCTATTTGTACGCACAGCAGAACTTCTCACGAAAACTCTCCGCCTGATTCACAACAGGTTCGTACGCACATGACTTAGTTCACTTCAAAATGAACATTTCCTGATATTTTACTCACCCCATGTCATCCATAGTGTTCGTCCTTATTTCTTCAGTCGAAAAGAAATTCAGTTTTTGAGGAAAACATTCCAGGATCTTTCTGCACATAATGGACTCCAGCCAATAGGTTGAAGGTCCAGTTTCAAAGGGCTTCGAACGGCTGCAAAGGGCTCTGCACGATCCAAGCTGAGTCTAGCTAAATGATTCGCTAGATATTGTATTCACGCCGGAAAGGACACGCTAGACGTAGGCAGAAGTACCGCCCCAAGTGAACGTGCGAAGACTAATACAAACGCCCTTTACCAAAAAAAAAACCCTCCAACTTAAAAATCGTCCGACATTGTTGTTTTAACTCTTTTTGCTAAAAGATGTTTGTTAGTCTTCGCATGTGCACGTGTAAACACGGTGCGGTACTTCTGCCTACATATCATGACCTTTCGTAATCCGTGGCGCCTCAGAGCAGCGCAAGATGATCAATTTAGGTTAAAAAGTATAAACGTTTTATTTATTTTATTTTTTTCATTGGCCAGTGGTTTCGCTAGATAAGGCCCTATTCCTTGTCTGGGATCGTGCTGAGCCTACTGATCCCCTTAGAAACTGCATTGATTTGGACCTTCAGCCCGTTGGTTGTCATATAAGTGCATTATGTCGTAACGTTAATCCTGAAACTTTGGTTGGAACATCTACCCCAGCTATGTATACTTGGATGTCCTATTTGCTGGACATTGCCCTTTTGGAGTGTACCACAGCTAAAGTGCACAGTGCAACAAGAGGAACAATACCATTTTGGTTGGACCTTATTAAGATTTTATCAAAAATGTTAAAATCGGTATCCTTATATGTATGTATGTAGGCCTATGTTTTTTTTGTCATTTATTTTCTAAAATTATTAATCTATTTTAATTTTAAGTCTTATTTCTATATCTTTTTATGGTGGGCGGACTTTGGACTTTGTTGTAAATAGTAAAAAATATAAAATGTCAAAAAAACACATTATGTGGAGAAAAATACTGTAATGTTTTCCTCAACAAACATTTTTTTCAACTTAAGAAATACATTAACATCTTGGATGAGATGGGGTGAGTAAATTATAAGGAAATTTTCATTTTTATGTGAACTAATCCTTTAACATCGTTCTGATGTTAACATACCTGTCAACACTTCCGTTTTTCCCGGGGGTCTCCCGTGTTTCACACCCATCTCCCACTTTGTTATTTGTTATTATTATGTAAAGAACAAAAGCAATTACTCACTAAATTACTGGACTAAATGTCCAGACTAAACTGGACTAATTACTTTACTAATTTAATTACTGGACTAAATTAATTATTAAAATACTGGCCTTCATTCATAAAAAGATTAAACAAGCACTTAAAATATGTCTTTATGTTGTTTCTACATTAATTTGGAGATTAACTGTGAAATTATTACATTATAAAATATTTTTTTAGGTACACTATGTAGTATTTTTGCAGTCAAATATCCAAAAACCACCAGGCCAGTGTTATATATTTTGTTCAGTTTAGTTCTTACAATATCCCAAATGTTTCCAACTATTTGTAAATTGTAAGAAAATTGCTATTTTTACCCATGAACCGGGACGTGTGAGCATTGCGTCTGAGGGAGTCGCCTGTCAATTGCGTCATATCTGCGTTACCCTCGTTTCGGGTTTTATTTTGTAGAAACGCTTTACTCTTACTGTGTGAACAAGTGTCACAGCAGCCGCTGAGCGAACACACAGAGTAACGTCATAACATAATTTTAAACACTTAAATGTATCTAATATGATAAACAGAGCTGCGTTACCTCATAATCATGACCGGAAAAGTGGAGATTGCGCAGGCAACTCTATCCCATCATAATAAAAGTCCCGTGAGCCGTGTGTTTTGTGTAACGATCTCTCCAGCGGCCTTACTCAGCTCCCACAACACTCGGTCCTACTCTGCTTCATACTACAGTTAATAATCGCATCCATGAACACGATTTCTGCCCGAGTCCTATCCCGATTCTTTTCCACCGGCTGTGAGGTGAAGACCACATGTCCCAAGATGCTGCGCTCAAACTTCGCGTCATCAAACTACGCCTTTGTTTTGAACAGGCGCCCTCTAACGGAAAGTTGCATAGTGTACCTTAATGGTGATTAATCACAATTAAATCACAGAAAAAAAAATTCCAATTAATCTAGTTCATGTATTTAGTACTAATACAAATACATTTAAAAAACAAGAATGTCTTAACAACAAAAAACATAGTTATGTTTTTTTTTTTTTATATGTATTTATATATGTTGATATCTGCACAATTTGTGTATTTAGCCTGCCTCTGACATCCAGCAGAATCTTAGTGTGGCTTTACTTGATTCTATTGTTTAAAAGTTATAGTTAGGCTATAAATAAGTTAATGTTAGTTAGCAGGATATAACTGACACATATTTTTCATTTAAGATACTTTAAAATCAACATAAAAATAAAAAAATGTAACTGGACTTTTAACAAGATGTTTAATCTGAAAACAGACCGTTATAAAGGTTTGCCAACTATCTCACTCTGTATTTGTTTTCTGTATGTCTGATGTGAGATAGAGAGGGTCAGAAAGTAGAGGTCACGATGGGCTCAACCGTCAGTCTTGCCACTGCTGTTTAAGATTTTGTCGTTGGTAATTGACTTAGACATCTGTCCTTGTTCAATGAAGGCCAAGTTTACTCTTTGCGATCTGACGGCAATGCCTGTCTAGTCAAGGCCAGTTTGTCTCTGTCCATTAAATTATATTAGTATCTTAATATAAAAAAAATCTTAATGCCATGTAATCAAGCTTGAACGGTAGCCTACCTGTCGGCCAACATGTCAGACTAAATATAAATATCATATTCATCCATGTTGGTTCTTTAAAAACTATAGCAAATAGTACAACACACTGTAGCAAACGGCTTTTTTGGAATACTTGATTCTGATTGGTCAATCACACCATCATATACCAACCGTTAAAAAACGGTGTAACAGTTGCCCCTTTATGCTTGCTAGGAAATTTTTTTTTTTCCTTGTGGAAGTTTTGCATTTGATAAAATAAAATATGAAAACTTTAATCAATATTTTGAGTAGGCTACTTATTTAATTATGTAATCCGGTATGCACAGACTTGCTCTCTCTTGTTTCAAACTAACGCAGCTGCTGCCATTTTGTGATTACTGTTTTGTACACTGTAATGGATTATAAGAAACAAACGATTTTAAAACAGTTAAATCTCCAATCAAAATTATCCCCATAATCATTTATGTGTTGAAATACTGTGTAATAAGTGGTATGACTGTAGCGTATCCCTTAAATGTCCGTTTGAACGTGCGCTTGACAGCAACTGCGGAAGCTTTGTGTTTAAAGAGCTAATAAAATATTTCGGCTCAGATCAATATTTCATGTTTAATTATTTACTTATGTGGCAAGTAAGCAGTATAATGCACATCCAGTCGGTTGTTATCGCAGAATAAACCCCTTTAGCATGATGCAAGACCCTTGCTTTGCGTCGGGGTCCTGATCACCCTGCCGGAGTTAATTCTACAATAACAACCGGCTGGATGTGCATTATCCCTTTCATAACAGATAAATAACTGCTATAAATGTCTAAATAAACGAAGCATCCAGGAGAAATAACTTAACCCCTGTTTATATTCTACCATTTTGGGAGAGAGGATTTACAAATAGCCTACATATCAAGAATAGGTCTGTTATAGTTTAAGATTTAAATAAAGAAAGGTCATTGTAGTTCAACTGGTACAGAATGATGCTAGCAATCCAAAGGTTATGATTTTCAAATGAAGGAATACACTAAATGTTCAACTTGGATGCTGTGTAAGTTGCATAGAATAAAATCATGAATAAAAAAGTCAGTAAATGTAGGGTCACTATGTAGCTAATATAGATGAAATATATATATAATTACAAAATATTAGGATTTTATGATCTGATACTTAAAATTAAAAGTTTTAATCACAGTATATGTAAATGAAGTCACCTGTGAAAACCACGCAGATAAAAACAAACAGTAGACCTTCACTGAGGTTTGGAATAGATCCCTTTGATTCTCTACCCTTTCATACTGTAACAATGGTGATAAGCGTTGCATGCATTTCCTTATCAGGCCCTGGGAGAGGCTGAAAAGACCCTTATAAGGTAAGGGCCATCCTCATGTACGTATGAGGCACTGACCAATCACCTGCTTACTACACATGCACGGCCACTCCATAAACCACAGGCAGGAACATCAATAACTTCATGTTTCTCAATCACTCTCCTCCCTGTTATTCATAAAAAATCAAGAGAAGAAAGTCTGTTTAGCATTCAGCATTAAGTGGGTATATTGTAGGCTTTGATAGCATCCTCCCATTCATTCATGTTTGGATAGTTCTCTGAGAAGGGGCTTAAGCCGGGTACACGCTGTACGATTTATAAGAGTCCTTTATGACTGTTGCTTGTCAGACTGTATGAACATGATCTCAGCTGTAAGCCATGTCACACTATGGAATCTTAATCTATATGGTAGTCAAGGCACGTTAAAAACGGTCGCACGCAAAACTCGTCAGAAGTGTTACATCATAAATCAGTGACACGTTCAGTGATGCGAGCTGCATTTACATGCGGGATAGAAATGGAAGCTAGCAAACAAAACACCAGTGTTCCTTTTGATCATGGTTTCTCTTGAAAAGAAAACACAAAAAGATGTGTGTGGAGCAAGTGGTGGTTTGTTATCTAACTAATTGCATCATCAGGTTTGGCACTCCGATTGGTTTTTGATTTGATGGTTTGTCATAGGAGAAGTCACACTACAGGACTGTGTCCAGTCTTCTGATACTGCCAGAATTTGATCGCAATGGTCATTAATCGGCACAATATATAATTTTTGCTGATAGAAGTTGTTTATTTAAAACAAAGGCGTAGCTTGACATAGGTGTAGCGGAGTTGTTGTCTTCACCTCTAAAGCCGGCGGTAAAGAATCCGACGGGACTCTGGTAGAAATCATATTCATGGATGATTTAATGTATTAAAGATTTATTAACGTTACTGTAGTATGAAGCAGGGTGGGGCTGAAAGCTGTTGGAGTGGAATGAGGCCGCTGGAGCGATTGCTAATGAGAGACAAGCGCGACACACGGCTCGAGGGCAGTGGAGCTTTTATTATGCCGCATTTTTTTTATGTAGTGTCTATTCACACTAAGTGCAAACAGCGTCCCTTGTTGGCAAGTGCTATTTGCACTAGCTCAGCCTAACAATGCCTGGTTGGGCCAAACAAGATTTTTAAAAAAGCGCTTCGTTTTCAACATCTTCAGTGGTGTAATCAGTAAGCGCATGGTTTAAGCATCTTGATTTTAACGCGATTAACTGGGTTTGAATCCACCTGACCAGCATGAGTTTTTTCTTCCCTTTTTTTTCATCACTAATCACACCAGAAATGCATTTACTTTCAATAAAAATTAAGAAAATGTTCTAAATGTTGAAATAAAGTGCCTAATCAAATGTTTAATAATATAATAAATAAAAAAGTATTTATTGGGGTTAGGGGTAGGTGTAGGGAGGGCTTTTATTGTCCCATTAAGGTGGCATCCATTTTATAATTGTATGTTATTACAATGTTATTATTGCATCCTGTTATTGCATCATTTACAACAATACTTAGGTGCAAAAAGTATCAGTCAAAATAAAGTATAAATACTAAAACACATATTGCAAAGAAAACAACTGCTACTTTAATATGGTGTTGAATATAACTTATATCGAATATATCAACTTAGTATGCTATTTAACTTAGTACATAGCATCAACAGCTCTTTGCACTTAGTGTAAATATCATCTATCGCTAAGAAAATATGTTATTTTTCACTTAGTGTAAATAGCATCTATCACTATTTGCACTTATAAATAATGTAAATAGCAATTATCATTAAGAAAATATGCGCTTATATCCGCTTCTTCTGGGCAATGCGTATGGTGTAAGCGTTTTATCATATTAGAAACATTATTTGAATGTGTTGAAAGTTATGTTATAATAATGCTACTCTGTGCGTTCGCTGGGCGGCTACTATGAGACACTTGTTGTACACTGCAGTAAGCTAGATCGACATTAGGCATTGTCAAACATGGTACTCGTGGTAAATCGTGAGATTTAAACAATAAGACTGTGTTGATCTATATAACAATTTGTTGTCTGTCAATGAATGTATCCAAACAGTTCCTCGCCTGTCTAATAAAAAACATAATATATTAAAGTGTCTTTGGTGTTTCTACAAAATAAACCGGAAATTGAGGGTAACGCGGATATGATGTCATTGATAGCCGATCCACGGACATGGTTAAAATGGCTTATTTCTCTGGATTTAAACATTCGGGATAATGTAAGTTCAACCACTTATTCTAGTGGTTTTTGGATATTTTAATAAAAAAATCGTTCGTATTCTGCATTTAATTAGACATACACACATTACTATTCATATCCCTATTTCTTTGTACTGTCATACTAACAAACTTTTTATAAAAAAGAAAGAAATTAACAGTAGTTTCTTTCTCAAAATTCCCACAGAAACTGCATTCATTACAACCTATGATGTCAATTGCCTGTCCAATCTAATTAGATGTCCCTTTCCCCTTGTCATGCTAAGCCCCTCCCCTTTCATTTAACCAGGCACCTATTTTACTCAAGCTCATGATGATTACACAGCGATTGTATGCTTTATTTCATAATCAGAAGGGCCATGTCATTATTATTTTGTTTTGATGACCTCTAACAAGTTATGAATAATTTATAAAGTGTTTCAATATGCAAATATCTGTCTTCTGTGATTGAACACAGGGGTTTAAACTGAGGGGAATGTAAAGTGTGTTTAATTTTGAACTGTCTTATAAGAAACAGTGTATTCAAATTAATCCACCCCTAATCCTACAGGGAGAGAGCTGGATGTGACATGGCTTTAAAGGGACATAATTATGACTAAAATAACAAATAAACTCACACACACACACACACACACACACACACACAAGGCATTAGCAAAATGCATTATGAGAGCTATTCATGTTTTAAATTGGCACAGCTTCCTAACATGAATCCAGAACGTGATCACTTTGCCAAATGTTTTTACAATTTTTATTTTACAGGTTTGCAAGTACTTCTCACAAACGAGATCATCAAAAAGAGCCACCTTGGTTCTATTCATCCATAGGAATGCCAATTCAGTCTGTGTACTTCATCTGTTTCACGAACAGATGTTGATTCTGTATCACTGTCTTAAATAATGCATCGACAGCATCTTAATGAACTGAGAAGGCATCTGAGTTTTCAATTTTGAGAAATAGTAATTTCAGCCACTATTGCAAAAAAAATACATCCTGATGTTTAAAGGGACGGTTCACCCAAAATAAAAATGAGTCATAATTTATTTATACCCTCATATCCTTCCAAACCTGTCTGACTTTCATCTCTGGAACAAAAGATAATTTGAAGATTGTTGGGGCCCAAAGAACACTGGACCCCACTGACTGTATGTTTTCTTTTATGTTCCACAGAAGAAAGGAAGTCATACAGGTTTGGAGCAACATGAGTAAATGAAGACAGAATTTTAATTTTAGGTGAATTATCCTTGGTGTCTCATGGTGACCCATAGTCTCGCGTAGCCAGACCTTCAGACTGACGGCAGAAGGTCTGGACTCCATAGCAGCTTTCATTGTCCAAGGACCGTCCAGACGCCGTCTGACTGACATGTAAAGCAGCCAATCACAGTTTGTTTTGTTCACAATCATGTGAAAACATAGATATGTATATGTAGATACCACATTTGACCGCTCCAGACATGTCGGCTTCCCCGCCGACTTACAGTAAAAATCAATGATGCCACAACATTGTGCAAATTCTATTTAAGTTAATCTTTAGTTTTTATTGCAGATATACACTCACCTAAAGGATTATTAGGAACACCATACTAATACTGTGTTTGACCCCCTTTCGCCTTCGGGAACTGCTTTAATTCTACGTGGCATTGATTCAACAAGGTGCTGAAAGCATTCTTTAGAAATGTTGGCTCATATTGATAGAATAGCATCTTGCGGTTGATGGAGATTTGTGGGATGCACATCCAGGGCACAAAGCTCCGTTCCACTACATCCCAAAGATGCTCTATTGGGTTGAGATCTGGTGACTGTGGGGACATTTTAGTATAGTGAACTCAATGTCATGTTCAAGAAACCAATTTGAAATGATTCGAGCTTTGTGACATGGTGCATTATCCTGCTGGAAGTAGCCATCAGAAGTAGCCATCAGAGGATGGGAACATGGTGGTCATAAAGGGATTGACATGGTCAGAAACAATGCTCAGGTAGGCCGTGGCATTTAAACGATGCCCAATTGGCAGTAAGGGGCCTAAAGTGTGCCAAGAAATCATCCCCCACACCATTACACCACCACCACCAGCCTGCACAGCGGTAACAAGGCATGATGGATCCATGTTCTCATTCTGTTTACACCAAATTCTGACTCTACCATCTGAATGTCTCAACAGAAATCGAGACTCATCAGACCAGGCAACATATTTCCAGTCTTCAACTGCCCAATTTTGGTGAGCTCTTACAAATTGTAGCCTCTTTTTCCTATTTGTAGTGGAGATGAGTGGTTCCTGGTGGGGTCTTCTGCTGTTGTAGCCTATCTGCCTCAAGGTTGTGCTTGTTGTGGCTTCACAAATGCTTTGCTGCATACCTCGGTTGTAACGAGTGGTTATTTCAGTCAAAGTTGCTCTTCTATCAGCTTGAATCAGTCGGCCCATTCTCATCTGACCTCTAGCATCAACAAGGCATTTTCGCCCCACAGGACTGCCGCATACTGGATGTTTTTCCATTTTCACGCCATTCTTTGTAAACCCTAGAAATGGTTGTGTGTGAAAATCCCAGTAACTGAGCAGATTGTGAAATACTCAGCCCGTCTGGCACCAACAACCATGCCACGCTCAAAATTGCTTAAATCACCTTTCTTTCCCATTCTGACATTCAGTTTGGAGTTCAGGAGATTGTCTTTACTAGGACCACACCCCTAAATACATTGAAGCAACTGCCATGTGATTGGTTGATTAGATAATTGCATTAATGAGAAATTGAACAGGAGTTCCTAATAATCCTTTAGGTGAGAGTATACATTCATGTGAAAATGTTAGGAGACACTCAATTATATGGTTTTCTGTATCAGGACATAATAAAAAATCATCTAGTGAGGTCTTAACATTTGTAAAATAAAACTTCAGATGAACAACAACACATATTACACGTGTCATTGTTTATTTAGCAAAAATAAAGTCAGGATGTAAAAACCATGGGTGACAAAGTTGGGGCACCCTATCTTTCAATTGCCTGTAGATCCACTTTTAGCAGAAACAATTTGAAGTTATCATTTTCTGCATGATTTAACAGTCTCTTACTTTGTTTTGGAGGAATTTTGGCCCACTCTTCTTTACAACACTGCTTCGGTTCATTGAGGTTTGTGGACATTTGTTTATGCACAGCTCGTGCCACAGGATTTCAGTCAGGATGACGTCTGGACTTCGATTGGGCCAGTGCAACACCTTCATTCTTTTCTTTTCAGCCATTCTGTTGTAGATTTGCTGGTGATCTTCGGATCATCACCCTTTCACCAGCATGCTTGACTTTTGGTATGAGGTGTTTGTGCTGATATGCTCTTTTGGTTTTTACCAAATGTGGCCCTGTGAATTATGGTCAAACAGCTCCATTTTGGTCTCTTCTGACAGTCTTATGCTTTGTTCAGATGCAACTTTGCAAACTTAAGCCATGCTGTCATGTTTTTGTTTTTTTTTAGAGAGAGAAGAGGCTTCCACCTGGCAAGCCTTCCAGACATGCCATACTTTACCCATCTTTTTATAATTGTACTGGCATGAACTTTAACATTTCACATGTTAACTGAGGCCTGTAGAGTCTGAGTTGCAGTTCTTGGGTTTTCTGCAATTTCTCTGATCATTGCATTGTCTGATCTTGGGGTGAATATCCTGGGACGTCCACTCATGGGAAGATTAGTGTCTGTTTTGAATGCCTTCCACTTGTGAATAATCTTCCTCACTGCAGAATAATGGACCTCAAATTGTTTGGAAATAGCCTTGTAACACTTTGCAGATTGATAGCAACAATTGCTTCTCTAAGATCATTGCTGATGTCTTTCCTCCTTGGCATTGTATTAACACTCATCTAAATGCTCCAGACCAGCAAACTGCCAAAACTTCTGCTTTTATAGAGGTGATCACACTTGCTGATGATAAGTTAATCAAAGACATTTGATTAACAGTGCCTGACCATTATTACCCTATTAATTCCTATTGAAGCAGTAAGGGTGTCCTAACTTTGTCACCCATGGCTTTTTTCATTTTGGCTTTATTTTTGCTAAATAAATAATGACACAGTGTGATATGTCATGTGTTGTTGTTCATCTGAGGTTTTATTTTCCAAATATATATATTTTTAATTATGTCCTGATACAAAAAACATGTAATTCAAAAGGGTGTCCTAACATTTTCACCTGACTGTAGATATTCATACATGAATCCAACTAAGGTTGCCGACGCACAGTCAACTTGCTCTCAAATATTCACGGCTGGCTTTGATTGTTCAAATATGGCTTACATAGCAGCCCATAAAAACAACTGCTAATGAGGCATATACTGTATGTGTGTGTGTATAAATATATATGCATGTGAAATTGAGTTGATGTCCCTACAATAACAGACTGCCGTGTGAAAATTTCGGACCTATTTTTGGACCTATTATTGTATGTCTACACTCTCAGAAAAAAAAAGGTACAGTGGAGGTACAAATTTGTTCCTTGGAGAACAAAATGTATAACTGTACCTTTAAAGGTACATGATTGGTCATTAGGGTACAATTATACCATTGTTTTCCTCTACTTAGAGGTAAAAAAATGTACTCTTAAGGGTACCACTCCAGTGACGGCCACTTGTACCTTAAAAGGTATAATTTTGTACTCTTTCTTGCATGCTGTAAACTTCATATACTTTTAAAAATCCAGTTTAGTTGATTATGATAAGCACTCACTGGCTGCATCCAAAAGCTTAAAAATGCTGCCTACGGATGACACATTCCAAGGTAGGAAGGCATCAAAGCACATCCAAATCCAATGTTAGCTTCACTTCCTGTCTCCTGAAATACCTTCATCTGATCGATTTTTGAAGGTAGCATAGATGTATCATTCGCTGCCTTTGATATCCCACAATCATGTGCTTTCCATTCTGTGACAGTTAAGCTAGAAAAATAAAGATGCCATTTTTGACCAACACTTTCCATTTCTGATGTCACTTATAGCGATAAATTACTACTGCAGTAATTAAATATTTGTTTTGCTGTAGATCATTAAACCATTATGCTGCCTCAGAAGTCTGTCCAAAATTCTGGAGGTACCTTTGTGCGCAAACACTTCCTGCAGAGTCATTGCCTATAAGGCAGCGAGGAAACAAGTCAGCTGCCCAAGTTTTCGGTTGGAGCCACAGTCACAGTTGTAAACAAGTTTTCTTCTTCCAAGAGGGGGTTTAGCAATGACACCTCTGTTTCCAGGCGGACCGTTAAAGAACGCAACACACACGTCTCCCATAAATCCTGTAGAATTCAATCAGTCAGATGGCCACTTCAAAATTTCAGTGTTTCCAATGTTGTGTGCCATATGCATCAGACGTTGGTCATGACGTCTGAGGCTGAGACTTATGGAAACTGGATTTCTCCTGCAATGCTATATTTTCAAGCAAGGAATTTTTGTTTTGGGCGGTTTAGTTTTGTATTTGCAAGTGTATCAGTTGGGATGGGTGAGTTTCCAAAATAGTTTGGGGACATCTGGTGACATCTTCATTTGGAAAAATAAGGTAGTTATAATTACATGAAAACGATAGAAAACGACAGTATGGTACAGTATGTCCCCATTAAGATACATAGGTAAATGTGAGTGTGTGGGTGTACAGGCTTGACATCTAAAAGTCAGTGCTAAAAGAAGGAACTTTAAGAGAGAGAGAGGTTCCCTCATTTGCACTCATTGCAACACATCTGCTATCAGCAGGAATAATCAACAGATGCGATAAGACACCCATCAACAATTCTCAGCAGACACATTCACACACACATACAGATGAACTCACTGTGATGACTAAACTGCAGGCTGCTGGCAATGATACAAAACACCCATCTTTGAGCTTTGGAGGAGGGGCTGTAATGTAAATAGCACAATAAGATACAGAAGGACAGAGAAATTATGGTACATTTAAAGGAGACCATTTCAAATAACAGTATTATTGTCATGAGCTTTATGAATTAAGTATTTAAATATGTATTCATATACAATAAGCTATGTTCATCCATTTCCACAGTAAAACCTGTAACTGACTGAAGGGTCACTATGAACTGATAAGTTCAAATTTGGAGTCTGAAATATGCTAGCTGTAGCATTACATTTTTGATGTGTTCTAAGTCTCTAACTTGGAGCATTTGTCTTAATATGGTCTAAACTTTTGTAAGATATTTGATTACAGAAACATCCTATCAAGGTGATTTAAGTTAGAATCTCAGTTAGGAGAAAAGCTATTACAGAACTTAAGAAATCTTCACTTTTCAAACATAACTCCCACAATATCTCACAGAAGTGATGAAGAAAGGAGAAGTGATTGCCAAAGGTTGAATGGCATGCCTTGTGTGTTGTCAGGGTTTAAAATAATACTATTACAGTTTCCGCTCGCAGCATAAGGGTAGCCAGCGAGACCTCTGTTCTCCTCATTCTTGGCCAAGTCAGAAAACTATTTCAGGGCTTCCTGTCAATAGCATCTCAGCACAATAAAGATGGCAAATGGCACTGCATAAGGGCATTCTCTAACATCTACACAAATCATTGCCATCAACCAGACTCATCAAACACCTCCCTGGTTTTTAGACAACTTTAAATGACAGCCGTCAATCATTCAGTCTTATGGGAGAGACAACCTATTCTGTTTCTGTGGTTAAGGTGCACTTGAGGTTAGGCTATTATCTCCTAGCTTGTAAGTTGCTTCACCTAGGGGAGTGATAAGACACAGAAGACAGCTGACATTAAGAGCTGAGGTTAATCTGTAAATCACAGTAAACAGTAGTTGTCACTAACTGGACATATTCTGGACTTTAGCATCTAATTAGTTCGGAGTAGACTGTTTGGACCATAAAATGTAGGAATTAAGCTTTTTCTTTACTCCCATTTACACGTTTTCCATCAATGTTTGACATGTCAATTATCCCTTCAAAACATGTCGATTATCCTTTCAAATGGTACAATTAAAATGCAGAAAAAGTTGCTTTGACTGTGTGAATATTTTGAGGCAAATGCTAAGTTTTAAATTGGTTGTTTGCTGCTAAACAACTGCACATTGCGTTGTAAGGCACCGTTCGAACAGAACGCTTTATTTACATTCAACTGCGCTGTTTTCCCCTTGTAAAAATGCACGTTTCATTGATAGTGTGTTGCGCCTTTTGCAACGCCTCGTGCCCTATACAACGATTTTCTAAAAACTTTTTCCCCAAAACGTCAAGGCGAAATAGTCTATTTTGTTCCCCGAACCATTTCCCCACCCTGCAGCTAATTTCAGTTGTTGAAGTTAGGGATAGGGATTAGTGTTTGGCATAGGCTGCATTCACACCATGTCATAATTATCATGTCCTCGGATTCGGACTTGTATGTTTTTCTTGTACTATTAACTCCAAAATAAGGGCAAGTTTACACAACAACAATATGCTTAAGGGGCTGTTTACACGACACACCACAACAGCGTTTTGGGTGCCTGAAAACTGTCAAGTTTTGAAAAGACATGTTTCATCGCCATTTAGTGGCCTAGCAGCAGAACACAGCGTTTTAGAGAAGTTTTGCTTTGAGTTTTCCGTGTACAGACAAACCATTGTCGACCTCCATTCACACAGATCCACAAAAAAGATGGCGATGAAACACTATAGACTGAACATCATGTAATACGCATGTGCATGACATCATCGTTTTTACTTCACGTTTTTTTCAGGCACCCAAAACGTTGTTGTTGTGTAAAGGAATGGCAAAACGTAAAAGTTTAACGTTTTAGTTAAAAATGGTGTTGTGTAAATAGCCCCTAAATCTGAAGTGGTCGTGTGGTACAGCGGTCACATAAGTAGTACGAACGTCGTAGCTCCCAGAAAATTATGAGTTCTACGATCACCTGAATGCTTTTTACAAGTCAGAATAGTTACGGATATTACGACATGGCGCGAATGCACCTCTAATGCGGATTTTCCGCTGAACTGGTTTGAGTATGTATAACGAGGCAAATCCTGTACGGTTTATGATTGGTTGTCCATTGCTAAACAACTGGCCATTGAGCTCTAACTCTGCATCTATTCTTATTTGCATATCTTTATCATAAACGCAATTCTAACCTGCTTTAGAACCGGAACATGGTTTAATATCCCAGGGCTAAAAGTGCAAACACCCTTTCAAAATTCCAAGCGTGAAATGCTGCTTTAGGCCATCACAAATGCAGTTAGGAAACCTTCTCAATTAAGTGCCGCCATTCAGAGTGTGTTATCAGAGTCTGTACAGAAAGTCCCATCATGAACCCAGATGATGCACGGTTGCAGATGGGTTTTCTGTCTTATTGCTGTCAGCACACAATCATTTTCTCATTACATTACATCCCTGATTTATCTCATTAACTAATATTGGTGTAGGTTCACCTGAATATTTAGGTGTCATATTACTGCTCTGGAGGGTATGTGCACCACACATACACATTACTAGTGTAAATGATCAGGGCTTAGTGCAATTATCCTTTAGTAGAAAGTTATTATTTGATATCATCATTGTCTTAATTGAAAAAAAATATGTATCTTTCAAAGTCTTTTTGTCTCTCTCAGGATTAAAGTCAATTTGCAATAGTCTTTTGTTCCCTATTGTGACATAATATCTGAAATGGTGGGGTGGGACTTCATTTTGTCTATCGGGAATTGATTGGACCATAGTGGTTCGCTATTGCTGTGATCTCATGTGAGTGACAGGTTGTCCCGCCCTCACTCCAGTAAACACGTCATTGGAAAAGAGATGTTGTTGCATGAGGGAAGGAAAGTTATTTTGAATAAAGATTACATGATGGGCTCACCGATTTAAATAATAATAATAATAATAATGTGCACAGACAAATCATATATAACAAATACTGCAATATTCCATTAAAACAAAATGTTTTGATTTAAGATTTAAAGCCATAATTATCTTACCTTCACTAAGCCCAAAATGACACACAAACCAATATAAAGTCAATCACTGTTGCCCTTGTTCAGTTCTTTTGAAAGTATAGACAAAGACATGGGGAAAAAACATTATGGTGGTACGACTCTACAATTAATATTTGAGTCCTCTGTCTAATCTCTAGTGCCATAAACCAGAATAGGCCACATCTGGCTAATGATTCTTTATTGTGGTGTGGCACACAGGGACTAGAATTAAATCCTGTGCATTTCCCCAAGTACTTCCTCATACCTTATGTGGAGCTGGCTGGATTGTCATGTTTTGTGCCTGCATGTGTAAATTCTGTCAGTGGTTTAGTGGATTATCTTCCTTGTATGATTTCTGGGGATGCGAGGGCTGGAATAGCTGGAAGAAAACAGATTGCAGACTGAGGAGAACAGGGAACACACACACATCCCCCTAACCCTACATTACTTCAGATGTTTTGCTTTACAGACAGAGAGAAAAACACCCCAACTCAAGTTTGCGTGTCTGTGTTGGTTTAAGGGATGAGAAAACAACAGAACAGAGAGAGAGAGAGAGAGAAATGGACAGAGAGAAAGATTTAACCTCAATTATCCTTATGAGCAGAGACATCTTACGAGTGGCTGTGAGTAATGCTCTAACGTCAACTGGATTGGAATAATATCTCCTGGAGCAGACCTCCCAAAACCCCTACAAAAACAGAAAATACAAAGGACTGCAATCCTATCAACAACTAAGGGCACTCGCTCTTGATGATTCAGAACGTCTCACACATCAGTACGGAGTGGAAACTAATGCATCAATGGCATCAATTTAATGTTGATAAAGAAAGAAAAAAAAAGTCCTTCACCTAATTAAGGACCCCATAAAGTCAAAACTGATGTTTTCCATATGCTTTCAGTTCCTGGAAAATGATCCAAAAGTATTGATGACTCATCCTGCAAAATGCAATTTTGTCAAATCAAATGTTCTTTACATTGAGAATGTTCCCTAATACCACCTGAATCTGGCTAGCAAGTAGCCAATGATGGTTCAGGCTATGACATAACTAATGCGTATTGGCTATTAAAAAAGGATTCTCAATATGCCCTGCTCTAATAGAAAATGTCAACACAGGAAAGAGAAATGTGCTCATCAAGTCATTTCATGAGGTCCTTAACACACATCTTAAACCACAAACACAGAAGCTGCATCCCAAGGCAGTAAGTTCAGCATTATGTATGTGGGCGCTCACTTTTTCCAGTCGTTTAATACATATCACTATTTAATATACTGATTCTGATTATTTTTTTTCTGTTTCAAGTTCGAAGGCTCCTTCAAATGCGGCCTCGAGATGCGCACTTCGTTTTACCGGGCAATAAAGGATACAAGGGATGGATCCTTCACGGCCTAGCCTACCCCAGAATTCATTGCGTACCGGTGATGACAGGACTTTTTAAAAAGAAATGGCTGGATTACACTTTTAAATGTATTGGGTTATTGGCATGGACTCCACTAGACCCCTGAAGGTGTGCTGTGGTATCTGGCACCAAGATGTTAGCAGCAAATCCTGTCGTTGTGAGGTGGAGCCTCCAGGGATCGGACGTGTTTGTTCAAACTCAAACTCGTTGTTGTGCTCCTCAAACCATTCCAGAAACATTTTTGCTTTGTGGCAGGGCGCATTATCCTGCTGAAAGAGGCCACAGCCACCAGGGAATATCGTTTTCATGAATCGGATGTACATGGTCTGCAACGATGCTTAGGTAGGTGGTACGTGTCAAAGTGACATCTACATGTATGGCAGAACCCAAGGTTTCCCAGTAGAACATTGCTAAAAGCATCACACTGCATCTGCCGGCTTGCCTTCTTCCCATAGTGCATCCTGGTGCCATGTGTTCCCCAGGTAAGCGATGCACATGCAGGTGGCCATCCACGTGATATAAGAGAAAATTTGATTCATCAGACCAGGCCACCCTCTTCCATTGCTCTGTGGTCCAGTTCTGATGCTCACGTGTCCACTGTTGGCGTTTTCGGTGGTGGACAGGGGTCAGCATGGGCAACCTGACTGTTCTGCGGCTATGCAGCCCCATACAAAACAAACTGCGATACACTGTGTATTCTGACACCTTTCTATCAGAACCAGCATTGACTTCTGGAGCAATTTGTGCTACAGTAGCACGCCTGTTTGATCGGACCACACGGGCCAGCCTTCACTCCCCACGTGCATCACTGAGCCTTGGCCGCTCATGACCCTGTCGCCGGTTGACCACTGTTCCTTCCTTGGACCACTTTTGATAGATACTGACCACTGCAGACCAAGAATACTCGACAAGAGCTGCAGTTTTGGAGATGCTCTGACCCAGTCGTCTATCCATCACAATTCAGCCCTTGTCAAACTCGCTCAAATCCTTAAGCTTGGCCATTTTTCCTGCTTCTAACAAATCAACTTTGAGGACAAAATTTTCACTTGCTACCCACTAACAGGTGCCGTGACGAAGAGATAATCACTCAGCGTTATTAACTTCACCTGTCATAATGTTATACCTTATCGGTGTATTTAGACTAGTTATAAACCCTTGTTTTCAGACAGTTGAAAATAACTTTTTAAAAAAACAGTACTAATGTTACTGCCACTCGTCAACGGCAGCTTTCACAGTTGAAATTCCCACAGTCCCATTTAACAATGCTCGGCCTGACGTGGCCTTTAAAGTCTGTGTACTTCGAAGGATGCAGTCTCTGAATTGGGACACAGCTATAGGAAAACATGAAATTGGACATCATATACAGACTGTACCTAAAAGCCACAGGCCACCAGCAGATGGCCTTGATATTGCAAAGATGGATGTTTTATATTATATTGGAGTGACTTCAGATCCTGAAATATCTCAAACACTGGTAAAATACCAATACAATAAATAATTTATCACAGCTTAATACAGTTATCTATTCCTATGATAAAAGTAATTACTTTTTGGGGAGATTTATCAAGTGTTTATTTACAGTATTTATTTTATTTAATCACATTACATTGTCATTGTCATTTAGCAATAAGCAAGAAAGTTGGAACTGTAATATTCCAGAACTACATTTGCCGTGTCTTCTGGGAAGCAAAATCAGCCACTATGCGACAGGCTATCCTTCAGAGCTACTCAAATCAATCCTGACAGTAACCATTTAAATAAAGAATCACAGGGTAAGATAACCTGACAGTGAGAGGTGACTCTGCATGCTAATCTTACAAACCGGATTCGCTTGCTACAAAGGAATCTTAATATTGATATATTTTCAAAAAGGACAGACAATGCAATATTCTTAATGAAAAGAAGTGTAATATTAGACTGACTGACTGACTTTATTGCTATGAAGTTGTGGTCAATCATATCACTTCTTTTTGCCCCCACTTCTACGTCCACTTGACTGGACCACAGTAGGGGTTTTCTCTAGCTCAACCTGTTCCACAGTTTCAATAGGTTGCTCCTCCTTTTTTTTATGTGACTGGCCTTCGAGGACACGAGAACGGAATGCCTCACGAGCCTGTATCATCTTTTGTCGGTATGCATCCATCGTGTCCTATAACAAGAACACAAAATGCTTTCCCTTGCAACTATTTCAGCATCATATATATTTTTTAAATAGAATAGTGGTTTTCAAACCTGTCCTGGAGGCACCCCAACCCTGCACATTTTGTGTGTCTCCCTCATTTAGCACACCTGATTCAACTCATCAGCTCATTAGTAGAGACTGCAAGAACTAAATTGGGTGTGTCTGATAAGGGAGACATACAAAATGTGCAGGGCTGGGGAGCCTCCAGGACAGGTTTGAAAACCACTGGACTAGACTACTATGGTACAGATACATTAAAAACATTTGTTTAGTGTGTTGTAAATCCGTAATTATAGTATCAAAACACAAACCTGAAAGCTAATGTAAGTCTCCAGCTGTTGTTTCATCATTTCCTTACGTGCATTTTTTTCGTGTTTACGCTGTTCCAGAATATTGTCCCAGATCAGACGGAAACTTTGGAACTTCTCAGAGCGTTCCCTCCTTTGCTCCTCCTCCACCTCTTCATCCTTTAGACGAGGCTGTGGCAAAGACGTCCTTTAAACAAAAAGAGAGGTAAACGATGAGAGAAAGAGAAGGACATATACACTACCATTCAAACTTTGGTGTCAGATTTTATTTTTATTTTTTTTTATAAATTAAGAAAGGTTTCTTGAGCACCAAATCAACCTATTACAATATTTCTGAAGGATCATGTGATACTAAAGACTGGAGTAATGGCTGTTGAACGTTCATTTACATAGAAAATAGTTATTTTAAATTGTAATAATATTTTACAATATTACTGTTTTTATCTATTTTTCATCAAATAAATGCAGCCTTAATACGCATAAGAGATTTCTTACTAAAATCTTACTGACCTTAAACCTTTGAATATAATATATAATATAATATAATTAATATAATATAATATGTGTTGTACCTGATAAATGGTGTATAATCAATATAACTTTTGTCAGCGTTCTGTGTGAACTCTCCACTCTGTTGGGACTGAGGTTGTGTTTCTACAAAACCCAAACATTAAAATTCACACATGCACATATTATGCCATGTACTAAACATGCCCAAATAAAACTGTATTGCATGTTTGAGTCTGTATCTTTGTGTGTAAACCTGTCTCAGCTGTGACAGGTTCTTTACTCTCTGCACGTTCTTGCAGCTCTTTGAGATAGCGCAGTCGGGTCTGATGAGCCTTCAAAACAAACCAATTATTTACACATGCAGAATTGTTTGAGCACACAGAGCTGATTTACTTCTTGTGCATTTTCAGTTATGTGGTACCTTTGCTGCTCTTCCGGGCTCTGCTGCTTCCCAGGCCAGTTTCATGGCTCTGATCTCCTCCAGTCTCTCAGTGTCTTTCTTCACTTCTATACTTTCTTCCTCACTGTGGTCACTCACCACACGCAGGATCCAGTGGGGCTTACTCGCATCCAAACTCTGCACACACAAACATACTGTAATATTGTATGTAATAAGTAATAATACATGTATATTAAAAAAAAAATTCTATTTTAATATATTTAATATGTAATTTATTTCTGTGATGGCTAAGCATCCTGATCCTAATATGCTGATTTGGTGCTCAAGAAACATTTCTTATTATTATCAATGTTAAAAACTAGAAATCTTTTGAAACATAAAAAATGTCTTTACTGTATTTTTTAAATAATTTTACTGCATCCTTGCTGAATAAAAGTATTAACAGTAGTGTATGCTTATCACTAAAATACACTGTATGTCTCTTTCTTACAAAGATACACTGACAAAGATGCACTGTATCAGAGCTTAACCTTAAAGACTTTAAATGTATACATTTAAAAATGATATATTACTAAGTAAAAACAAAAAAACTTGTGGGAGAGAAATTTGCACTTCTGTGTAGCACATTGAACAATATTCATGTGAGAATTTCTTTCTGCAAGAGAATATGGGGGCGAATGATTTAAATATATTGATACTGACATTGAAATATACAGTTGTGGTCAGAATTATTTGCACCCCTGATAAATATGATCAAAGATTGCTGTAAAAATAAATCTGCATTGTTTATCCTTTTGATCTATTATTAAAAAAAATTGCAAAAATCTAATGGAAAGTCAGGGGGGAAATCACATTACGAAATAAATACTTTTCTCCAAAACACGTTGGCCACAATTTTTGGCAGCCCTAGAATTTTTTATGAGTAAAATATCTCTGAAGTGTATCGTCTAGCTTTGACGTCTTGTTTTACAGGCTTATAAATATGAGGGAACACAAAGGCCAAATTCCCTTAATCATTCATTACAATGAGTAAAACCAAAGAATATAGTTCTGATGTGCAGCAAAAGATTGTTGAGCTTCACAAAATAGAAAGTGGCTGTAGGTAAATAGCAGGGCAATAATTCAGAAGTTCCAATCAGCTAAAGATATTATAAATCTGCCTGGAAGAGGACGTGTGTCTATATTTTCTTAATGCACGGCGAGGAATAGAGTTTGAGTGGACAAAGACTCTCCAAGGATCACAGATGGAGAATTGCAGAGATTAAAAAATAAATAAATCAAACAACCCCTACATCTCAACATGTTGTTTGGGAGGGATTCAAGAAAAATCCTTCTTGCTCACCCAGAAACAAACTCCAGCATATTCAGTTGTCAGACACGACTGGAAATTCAAAAGGGACCTGGTTCTGTGATCAGATGAAACTATAAAAAAGCTTTTTTGGCAGCAAACCCACCAGATGGGTTTGGTGCAAACAGGGATTTAAAAAAATACCCCATGTCCACGGTTAAAAAATACCACGGGATCTTTAATGTTGTGGGACAATATTTTAGCTGGAGGTCCTGGACATCTTGTTCAGAGACATGGTATCATGGATTCTAGCAAATACCAGCAGATAAAAAAAGTCTAAACCTGACGGCCTCTGCTAGAAATCTTATAATGGGTTGTGGTTGGATCTTCCATCAGGAAAACGATCCAAAACAAACATCAAAATCAACACACAAATGTGTCACTGAGCACAAAATGAAGCTTCTGCCATGACCATCCCAGTTCCCTGACCTGAACCCTATAGAGAATGAGTGGGGTGAACTGAAGAGAAGAAGCACCAACATGAAGCTGGGAATCTGAAGGACCTGGAGAGATTCTGTATGGAAGAATGGTGTCTGAACTCTTGTCAAACTCATCAGGCATTATAGAAGAAGACTCAGAGCTGTTAAAATGTATTTAATAAAAGAGTGCCAATAATAATGGCCAACATATTTTGGAGAAAAGCATTTATTTCATAATGTGATTTACCCCCCACTTTCAGTTCTTCAATGAAAGATTAGATTTTAGTGAATTTTTGAATGCAGATAGCATTTTTATTTTTACAGCCATCTTTGATCATATTTACCAGGGGTGCCAATAATTCTGACCACAACTGTATATGCATAGGCACACAAACTGTACTAACATGTTCCATAATGGAGCTTGACTTAGATGTTAGTTTATCTTTGTCCTTTTCACGTTCCTTGGCCTTGTGGGTTGATTTGGGAGCAGATTTCTGGCCTTCTTTGTTTTGTTGGTCCGTACCCAAGAGCGTGGATGCGCCATCCAAAATATCCCCAAACACTGCCCATGTAAAATAGAGAGATCAAACAGACAAGTTTGTCAGACAAATACTGAGGTCTAAATTTAAATGAAAGGTAAGGTGTGTAATTTGTTTAGTAATAAGTAGGTTTATGTAGCATATGTGCAGAGACAACTGCTGTATATTTAAACCATTTCCAGAACAATCTGTCCAACCCACTGGCTGAGGCTTTTAGAAATGTAAATGTAGATGTAAATCCTGCTAGATGGCAGTATTGCTCTATTTAAAAACTGAACTCTAAATCTCTTTCTCTTTCTTCAATTATTCTAAGTGTAAGGGTACATCCTAGTGGACAGTTTACTTAGGAAACCTACAGTATCCATAAGGACACAATCACAGAACCCTCATTTAATCTGAAGTCATACTCTGACAGCACAGTGTTGCCAACATGTCAATACTATCCATATTAATAATGCATATTAAGGTATTGATATGTTTCATTTTAATTATAATACTACATATTTATGTATTTATTTATATATAATGTTTTATACAAATATACACACACACACATGCATATTTTTACACTGGTGTACATCAAGGTCAAACCAAGTTCTCTCTCAAGATTATATATACATATTGAAAGCAAGCATGGAAGTCATTCCAGCCAGGAACCTAAAGGCCAGCCATACTGTATATATTCCATATGTCGAGGCTGAGTTCAGTGCAATGGGCCTGGTTCCCATGTGCATTTATTGATTTGTGTGCGTGGTAACTGTTCAGGGTGGCTCCTGCTCCACTGAGAGCCACTCAACTGGGTTAATTCAATTCTCTTTCCTCCAGAAATACTTCCCAGGGCACCAGAGGGTAAGAGCCAACTTCATTTGACTTCCCATTGACCCATTTACACAAGCTTATCTGAAAATTAAACGAGAGGCACGTGTGGAGTGTGACGCACACGGCCGTCAAAGTACAGTGCACATGCTGATCTACACACACTCACATCACTGATAAAAGCCCAACAAGAGACATTTAACCACCTAGATTCATCTAAATTATGGATGCACACAAAAAAAAGAAAATCAAAACAAGGAATACATTTAATATCAAGGGATCAGGAGGACAAAAGAATCTTAATGTTATTATTGGAGCCAGGCAATCATGCAAACTAGTTCATTTCCACTACCTCTTCACAATACATGCAAATCCAATAGACTAGCACACTTTTCCTCTCCCTCCACCTCAATCCTTCCAATTTCCATTTCTATGAGCTTCCTCTTTATTAATTTTTCCTCAGTAAAATCAAGGTTGTTTGCAGCCCATCCATGTGCTGACCAACAGCACATGCCCTTATGTCATCCATCCAAGGGCAAAGCAAATCGCATTTCCCTATTTACAACAAGCAGATGAATTTAGTAGGCTTCCATTATATTTTTGATGGCCAGCTCTTGGTTAATCAAAGCAGCACAGGTGGGATGAGAGTCAGCCTATTCAGTACGCTTCAGACTGAATGAGGAAACATGAACAGAGATTTAAATCACATACAGCCAGATGAGTCCAGGACAGGTTTTTTTTTTAAAAACTACAAAAAAGACGAAACCAAGTAGTGAAAATCATTTCTATTAAATAAAAATAAAAACAAGAGTTTGCAAAAGTACTACAATACAGATAAAATGAAGCTTTTTCCACAGTTGATGGGAGTTTATGCAATTTTATTGTATTTTTCGTCTTATTTCTCAAGCTGGGCTTCTACTATGAAAAAACAAACATTAATAAATCGATGACAACAGCCTGAAGAATTTAGAATCTTGCTTAGCTGATACAAACAACCTCAAAAAACATGTGAGATTCGATGGCATGAACCTCACAAACGTCAGCGAGCAGTTGTTTTTTTAAATGACTGGATCCAGTCTGAATCATCAGGGCTGGATCAATCAGAAATGGCACATTTTAGCACATTTCACTGTCAAAAAACACAGTATCCTGTGTTGGTGTGCTTTGGCAAATGGAGATTAGCTTCAGTTGAATCTTTTTGGTACCAAAAAGACCAAAAAGACACCAAATATCAGTTTTTACTATTGGGTGCAGGACACTATAGTTAATTTATGTGAGGATAGCAAAATAAAGAAAACTGTGACATATTATACATGATAATAATAATATATATATATATATATATATATATATATATATATATATATATATATATATATATATATATATATGTATATATATATATAGGTCCTTCTCAAAAAAATTGCAAATTGTGATAAAAGTACATTATTTTCCATAATGTAATGATAAAAATTAAACTTTCATAAATTTTAGATTCATTGCACACCAACTGAAATATTTCAGGTCTTTTATTGTTTTAATACTGATGATTTTGACATACAGCTCGTGAAAACCCACAATTCCTATCTAAAAAAATTAGCATATTTAATCCGACCAATAAAAGAAAAGTCTTTTTAATACAAAAAAAGTCAACCTTCAAATAATTATGTTCAGTTATGCACTCAATACTTGGTCGGGAATCCTTTTGCAGAAATGACTGCTTCAATGCGGCGTGGCATGGAGGCAATCAGCCTGTGGCACTGCTGAGGTGTTATGGAGGCCCAGGATGCTTCGATAGCGGCCTTAAGCTCATCCAGAGTGTTGGGTCTTGCGTCTCTCAACTTTCTCTTCACAATATCCCACAGATTCTCTATGGGGTTCAGGTCAGGAGAGTTGGCAGGCCAATTGAGCACAGTAATACCATGGTCAGTAAACCATTTACCAGTGGTTTTGGCACTGTGAGCAGGTGCCAAGTCGTGCTGACAAACGAATCTTCATCTCCATAAAGCTTTTCAGCAGATGGAAGCATGAAGTGCTCCAAAATCTCCTGATAGCTAGTTGCATTGACCCTGCCCTTGATAAAACACAGTGGACCAACACCAGCAGCTGACATGGCACCCCAGACCATCACTGACTGTGGGTACTTGACACTGGACTTCAGGTATTTTGGCATTTCCTTCTCCCCAGTCTTCCTCCAGACTCTGGCACCTTGATTTCCGAATGACATGCAAAATTTGAGCAACAGTCCAGTGCTGCTTTTCTGTAGCCCAGGTCAGGCGCTTCTGCCACTGTTTCTGCTTCAAAAGTGGCTTGACCTGGGGAATGCGGCACCTGTAGCCCATTTCCTGCACACGGTGGCTCTGGATGTTTCTACTCCAGACTCAGTCCACTGCTTCCGCAGGTCCCCCAAGGTCTGGAATCGGTCCTTCTCCACAATCTTCCTCAGGGTCCGGTCACCTCTTCTCGCAGCATTTTTGCCACACTTTTTCCTTCCCACAGACTTCCCACTGAGGTGCCTTGATACAGCACTCTGGGAACAGCCTATTCGTTCAGAAATTTCTTTCTGTGTCTTACCCTCTCGCTTGAGGGTGTCAATGATGGCCTTCTGGACAGCAGTCAGGTCGGCAGTCTTACCCATGATTGTGGTTTTGAGTAATGAACCAGGCTGGGAGTTTTTAAAAGCCTCAGGAATCTTTTACAGGTGTTTAGAGTTAATTTGTTGATTCAGATGATTAGGTTAATAGCTCGTTTAGAAAAACTTTTCATTATATTTTTTGAGATAGGAATTTTGGGTTTTCATGAGCTGTATGCCAAAATCATCATTATTAAAACAATAAAAGACCTGAAATATTTCAGTTGGTGTGCAATGAATCTAAAATATATGAAAGTTTAATTTTTATCATTACACTATGGAAAATAATGAACTTTTATCACAATATGCTAATTTTTTGAGAAGGACCTGTATATATATATATATATATATATATATATATATATATATATATATATATATATATATATATATATATATATATATATATATATATATATAATTTTATCAATGAAGCACAGTATATCTGTGCAATCTACTGCATTATTCAGTGGGTCGCAGTTACAAGTCTAAAGGCCGTGTCACACCAAGCCGAGATCAAAGAACTAGCGGGACGAAGGTCAATTATGTTGTTAGCTCACATCAGCTTTGTCAGGGCCAAAAAGCTGTGCTTGAACACACCACAAAGACTACATGCGACTACTACATGCAACTAGCATGTGCATTCTGCGTGTAAATAAATAACTGTCTATATCAGCAGGTATCAATAGTATTAGTCTTATATCAATCTATATTAGTCTTTCAAAAAGGAAAACTGAAACTAGTACTGCAGATATACAAACTGTTAACAAAGCAGTGGTTATTTATCATTTTGAATATTAATCTTGCTGTTCGTTCCAGGCGGCTCATGTTGTTATGAAAAAATTTGCATATTGGAATGCTCAGGAGGGATGACATAAAATTATAACAGCCTTCAGTCTGTGCAGTCTTAACTTCTTTGCTTGCTTACATCACTTTCGCTTAAATTTTCGTGGATTGACTCGTTCATTAAACTGAACAGGCAATCAGAGTGATCTCTCTCACCGACGGCCTCAACGCTGATTCAAACGTCTGCTGCCGACACGTGGAACACGCCGCAAAAACTAGCCAGACAGATGCACCTGACGGCCGACTGTCGGCTTGGTGTGTCACGGCCCTAACAGCCTGGAAAAGACACCTGTTTGGTAGGATCTTAGTATCTAGTGTAAGATTGGCCATACCTGTCATTTCACTGCGCTCTATGTCTCTGATTTTCTGGATGAAGGAGGAGAGAGATTCATCTAAAGGCCAGCTCTCCTGTAACACCTCCGCCAGTATATAATACTTATGAAACTGTAAGTCACAAACATGGACAAGCATAAAAGAGTCAGAAAGTAAAGAAGTCAGTGCATAAAGAAAAGGAACATGTCAAATATAAAATAAATCAGCCATCCACATGCAAACGGATTTCAATATATAAACAATCTGAAAAGAAGTGTACTTTTTCTTAGAACTTTGCAACTAGAAGTTCAGATGCTACCACACATAAACACACACACACACACACACACACTCACACACACACACACACACAAAAGTGACAGCAGAAGCTGTCCGTGGTGACAGGTACCAGTATGTCTGTAGGGTGCTGGTCACTCCCTTCCTTTCCTCCGCCCCCTCCTGTCACTCTCTCTTCTGCTGTAAGGCTGCCCTGATCATGCCTCGCCCCCGCCTGGGCCACAGAAACGCCTGCAACCAATACACACACACACACACACACACACACACACACACACAAATTAACACCCTATAAATACACTCTAGAGCTGGCAGAGTCAGGCTGTAGCTAAGTAACTGAGACAGTGACTTTATAAAGTGAATATGTGTTAAGACAAAATGTGGAGTGGGTGGACGAGAAGTCTTGGACTAAAGGAAAAGAAAAGAGTATAAACTATACCTTAGTTTGTGTGAGTCTATAGGAATATAACAGTCTGTGTGTGACAGACTGCGTATGTGATTTATTTGTGTCAAAATATGCGGATGCGTCTTGAGTAAATGTTTTTCTCAGTTTAATATATTAATTATAATTCATTTTAAGTGTAAGATAGCTTGTTGTTACCTATTTTTTTTTATAATTAACTACTATTTATATGTATTTCTTCATCATTTCTTTCATCATTTCATCATTTTTTTCTCTACTATTTATATGTATTTCTTTATCATTTCTTTCATAATTTTATCATTTTTTTTCTCTACAATGCAATGACAATCATAAATTTTAATATGTTTAGTAAGTTTTCCAATTATTTTTGGGACCACTCTTTATACAGGTTCGGGGTCAACACCATTTAAAACAAATCAATCAATAGTTTTATTCAGCAAGGAGGATGCATTACATTGATCAAAAGTGGCAGTAAAGACATTTAGGGCCAGATTTACTAAACAGGGTAAATTACTGTGAGAGCACAATTCCATAAAAGCACCGATGGGAGTGGACAGTTCTGCGCGTGATCTACTGACAACACGCAAATTAAAGAACACAGACGCAGCCGAATCATTTCCATAATGACAAAAGCAATCTACCAGTTAGCGTCTGGTTTAAGGCAATAAATAATGCCACAAACACCAGTAAATTGATGAGCGCAAACCTTTGTAAATCGCCTCGCATGATTAATTTAAATACTCTCTGGAAGGGAAACTCTTACAAATGCATATGCAATAAGATCAGCTGCAAAAATAAGATCAGCTGACGCAAGCTGTTAGTAAATCTGGCCCTTATAATGTTACAAAAGACATTTAATGTACAATGTTCAAAAAATGCTATTCTTTTGAACTTTCTATTAATTTGTATGTCCACGGTTTCCACAAAATATTAAGCAGCACACCTGTTGCCAACATTGATAATATTAAGAAATGTAACCAACTCAACATTTGAGACTTGGAGTAATAGACGCTGAATATTTATTAAAATTTAAAAATTAAATAGAAATTGTTTAAATTATTTAAAATTGTAATTATACACTCACCTAAAGGAGTTTTTTTCACCTTATTAGGAACACCATACTAATACTGTTTGACCCCCTTTCGCCTTCAGAACTGCCTTAATTCTATGTGGCATTGATTCAACAAGGTGCTGAAAGCATTCTTTAGAAATTTTGGCCCATATTGATAGGATAGCATCTTGCAGTTGATGGAGATTTGTGGGATGCACATCCAGGGCACGAAGCTCCCGTTCCACCACATCCTAAAGATGCTCTATTGGGTTGAGATCTGGGGACTGTGGGGGCCATTTCAGTATAGTGAACTCAATGTCATGTTCAAGAAACCAATTTGAAATGATTCGAGCTTTGTGACATGGTGCATTATCCTGCTGGAAGTAGCCATCAGAGGATGGGTACATGGTGGTCATAAAGGGATGGACATGGTCAGAAATAATGCTCAGGTAGGCCGTGGCATTTAAACAATGCCCAATTGGCACTAAGGGGCCTAAAGTGTGCCAAAAAAACATCCCCCACACCATTACACCACCACCACCAGCCTGCACAGCGGTAACAAGGCATGATGGATCCATGTTCTCATTCTGTTTACACCAAATTCTGACTCTACCATCTGAATGTCTCAACAGAAATCGAGACTCATCAGACCAGGCAACATTTTTCAACTGCCCAATTTTGGTGAGCTGCATAAATTGTAGCCTCTTTTTCCTATTTGTAGTGGAGATGAGTGGTTCCCGGTGGGGTCTTCTGCTGTTGTAGCCCATCCGCCTCAAGGTTGTGCGTGTTGTGGCTTCACAAATGCTTTGCTGCATACCTCGGTTGTAACGAGTGGTTATTTCAGTCAAAGTTGCTCTTCTATCAGCTTGAATCAGTCGGCCCATTCTCCTCTGACCTCTAGCATCAACAAGGCATTTTCGCCCACAGGACTGCCGCATACTGGATGTTTTTCCCTTTTCACACCATTCTTTGTAAACCCTAGAAATGGTTGTGTGTGAAAATCCCAGTAACTGAGCAGATTGTGAAATACTCAGCCCGTCTGGCACCAACAACCATGCCACGCTCAAAATTGCTTAAATCACCTTTCTTTCCCATCTGACATTCAGTTTGGATTTCAGGAGATTGTCTTGACCAGGACCACACCCTAAATGAATTGAAGCAACTGCCATGTGATTGGTTGATTAGATAATTGCATTAATGAGAAATTGAACAGGTGTTCCTAATAATCCTTTTGGTGAGAGTATGTTACAATATTACCGTTTGTACTGTATTTTTGATCAAATAAATGCAGTTCTGGTGAGAATAAGAGACTATTCAATTACATATTAAAAATGTTTACGACCCATAGTGTATATATATATATATATATATATATATATATATATATATATATATATAAAAATATATATATATATATATATATATATATATATATAGTTAGTGTGTGTGTGTGTGTGTGTGTGTGTGTGTGTGTGTGTGTGTGTGTGTGTGTGTGTGGGCATGTTTTTGTGAAATATCAGGACACAAATGTGTATAATGACATGGGTATGACATAGGTATTACAAAAGAGGGTGAAATATGAGGACGTTGCCCATGTCCTCACTTTTCAAAATGCTTATAAATCACACAGGATGAGGGTTTTTTCACAGAAAGTAAACTGCACAGTCTCCTGTGATGGGTAGGTTTAGGGGCAGGGGCAGTGTAGGGGGATAGAAAATACGGTTTGTACAGTATAAAATGCATTACGCCTATGGAATGTCCCCACATTTCACAAAAACAAACATGTGTGTGTGTGTGTGTGTGTGCGCGTACAAACCATTGCTGGCTAAGAAGCAGTAGACTGGGATGGTGACATGCCCTTTGCCCTGACTGCTGGCAACCTCTTTCTCATGGTCTAGGATACTGAGTTTAATGTAGACGTCTGATTTTGAGGTCTGAAACTGCACAGTAGCACTGTGATCACTGGAGACTTTTATCACATGTCTGGTAGGAAAAACACACACTTTAAATCATTCTTTATGCAACATAACTGACTGTCTCTATGAAAATCTTGCAGTGAAAATCTATATTGCATCGCAATGCTGTGCAAAGCTAAAACATAAATGGTAACTTGGAACACTGCAGAGCTTACAAAATAACTTGAACATAAAATATGCATATAAGCTTTTACTTCGTATGCTTGATGCATTTGCTAACCTGCAGATGATGCTCTTTTGATTAGGAATGTAGTAACCTTTCAACTCTTTCACTGAAAAGATATTGCTTGGGGTTTCTCTGGCTAGCTGTGGTAAGGGTTCTCGGGAGCCAATCAGACGCATTCGCCATTGTCCTCCAATCAAAGGCGTGTCTCCAGTATGTGCCTCAGCTACAAATGTATAACCACCCTACAGAGTGTGAAACAGAAGACATTCAATATATATAAAAATATATAATGTAAAAAAAAAACATGGAGAGGGGTTGTCAAAGACAAACCTTGTTTGGCGTGTATATGTATGGCTCCACCCTGTCAAAGACCCTGGGTATCTCCTCTAAGGTATCATTATTGATGACATGTACAAGACATACAGGAAAAGGGGAGAAGATCTTAGGAACAAGCAGCATGTTCTTAGGAACATGAAATACCTCCCTGTAAATAATAAAAAAGTTGAATCAAACAAATACACAAGGAAACATTGAGATGTATGCATTTCTTTATAAAGTTTTTTTTGTAAATTATTGTTTTGCTTTAAATGTAAAATGAGTGTTCCCAACCTGAAGATCAGAATCCAGGAATTTGCTGCTTCTGGTACGGGCACTGAATAGTCAGTGAACGTTATTTTGTTGTACTCGTCCTCTCTACAGGGGTACAGCTCTGCTATTCCTTCACCATTAGCAACCATGTGTCTACCAGAAATGCACACTTAGTATTGGATAAAGATTCAAGCAGACAAAAACCGACCTATGACACCCAGATTGTCAGAGTCGGCTAGGTTGGGCTACAAGCGCTGGGAGAAGATACCACCCACCCACTGAACCCAGACACATGCCACATTCAACCCCCCAGGCCAGAGGTCACTCTCTACAGACCCTCCCCGCAACTAAAGCCAAGCGCACAGACAGTAAACAGCAGATGGTACCACCGAGGGACACGATGGAGGAGAAAAATGATTCTTTAAAATGAATAATTCACCTCAGTAACAATACGGCATGTTTCTCCACATCTGATTCCACAAGAGCCCACATCTCTTGCAGAGTCTTAGCGACGCTCAAATTTTCCTTGGTGCCTAAGAACACACAAACAAACACGAGCACACCTTAATAAACACTTATAAAAACCCACAACATTCACATTGGAGCTGTGAAACTGGATTGAATAACATGGTTAGATTTGGCCCAGTTTTAGATTAAAAGATGATGCAGAAAAGCCTCTGTGACAGATAAATGAACCCAACAAATCTCAGTCCCTCTGCTTCTATAATGCCAATCATTTTACTAGCCAGGTTTGGCTTTGTTCATTGAAATATTCCTTCCTCTCCTCTCTCCAGGACACATCAAATTTGAGTTATTATATCTGCCCATCTCTAGAGCTAAAAGGAAAAAATGAAATTAATTTCATACTGGCAGGTAGGAGACATTCTGAGGCTCATTTGCGAATGAAAGTCATAATGACACAAACTCTTTCAGAAAGATACAGGGAATGACATTCATTCAAAAATGCGGAACCAATCCAATTTTACATTTAATAACTAAATATAACACTGCTAAAATAAGTGTGTTCCATTTTCAATGCCTGTTATTTTAGTATTATTAACAGTATATTTCATTATATATTTTATTTTAATTTATTTGTTTTAGTTTTAGTAATTGTAGAACTTTTTATTTCAGTTAGTTGCCAAGACAACATTCTTATTGTCATTTGAATTTCTTTAAGTTTTTCCATCTAATATTATATTTGATTTTATTTCAGCTCTAAATAATTAATTAACTAAATATTGAGAATGAAAGATAAGAACTGCATCTTTTTTTTCCTGCACAACCAGCTCATAATATTAAAAATGTGGATTTGCACAAATTCATGGTTTAGTGGCAAGTCTATTGAACAGGGTCCTGTTCATCTGTGTGTGACTGCTGAATCCACACTGTCATTTTCACATAATAAATGGGATTTTTGAAGTAACTAGAGCTTGATGAGCTATAGTAGGATCTTTGGAGACTGCTTGCCTGTTTTGACTCAAACTTGGCTGAGCTTCCCAGATGCTATTGCTTCTTGAAATATAATTTACATTATCTTGCTCAGTCGGATTCTGCTACATTCTTTATCCTTGTTATCCTTCCTCTCACTTTCCCTTCACCATTTCTGATACTGCTGCATCTTTCTCTCTTTCTCACTTTCTCTCGGCCTCTCTCCCTGTCACTCACGCTGTCAGGCCGGGGATGGAGTGATGCTTGGAGGTATGGAGCCAGATGGAGAGAGAGATGGAGAGGTGTGCTATTCTCTCTTCTGTCATACTCGTTTAGAATGACTGGCAGCTTCATTGATAAGTACAAGCTCCAGGGCCTTACAGCTCTCTCTCTCTCTCACAAACATAAAAACCCACAGAACAGATGTCCGACATAACTGACCACAAGAGAATGGGTATGAATCAGATGGCAAAGACAATTGGCGTAAATTCTTGAATCTTCAGTCTCTTCACTACTTTTTATACAAGATATCATTAGATGCATTTCAGGTAAAGCTGAACTTTTACCTGGTCTTGCCGCAGTGAGGATTTCTCTGATAAGGTATCCCTTCCAACCTGCCTGCAGGACTGTGGCTGCCTGCATTTCCTTGTCTGTGGCCTGCCTGCCGTTCCAGTGCTCTGGAGTGTCATCTATTACAGGGCAAAGAAACCTGTCCTTAAAGTCATGCTATGATAGGTGTGATATGATCAAACTCAAAGAGAGACTCTGTTAGCCCCATGTCAAAGACAACTCACCTGATCTTGCATCCATGGCTTTATCATTGCTGCCATGTGCCGATGGGTCTCCCGTCAGAGTCTGTACAGCAAACAGCTCCTCTGAGGTCAGTTTCCGCCCCAGAGCAGAGAAGAACATATGATACACAGCCTCGTTGAACACCTGTACGAGACAGAAACTAAATATATAAAAAATATATAAAAGCAATATACAATCTGAAAGATGTGGAGAAACAATGCATTTGAATTCAATTATATATACAAAAGATTAGCAATGATATTTCACGGCTGCATGCTGGTACAGTGGTGTGAACATTGCTGATGAGTCATAAAGAGCTCACTTTCAAATTCTGAAAGAGCACATATTTTATTAATTAAAATAATGATTGTATGTCAGTGGATGTGTTTCATGGCTGTTAAAATACAAAATGAAATACAAAATAGTTTTGATTACACGGTGTTCTGAAAGAGTGTGCAAGTTTCTTATGACCCACCCCTTGTTGCTGTATGTCTACACCATGGGTCTTCTCAAGTTCTTTAGTGGTTGATGGTAGTTCCTCTGGATCTGAAAAGCAGCTGATCACTCGACCCAGAGCTTGCACGATCATTACAGCCTGCTCACAGAACCTCAGACTCTCCTAGACAACGGCAGAAGAGAAACAGGAGGTACAAGAACTGACTATTTTATTTTTAACTGTTTTTAACTGTTACTTGTGAAGCCAATGACACTCTGAAGGTTGTATACAGAGGAATTATGATCCTGTTGTTGCTACAGTAGGTATAGAACAGTTGGCATTGATATGTCGACTACTGGCAGGGCTAATCAACTAGTCGGTGCAACATCAGAATGTATGTGGGTGTGTGTTAATGTGGACATGCCTTGTCAAGGTGAGGCATAACAGTCTCCTCATCACCAAACACGAAAGGAGACATGCTGCAGAGATGTAGGTGGACGGCAAATGAAGCACTTGTGTGCACACGAAGAACATGGCGCCTAGTGAGAAGAAACAACTGTTTAGAAGGAGAAATTTTGTCATTACTCTGTAGTGTTACATTGTAAAATGTAAGTTGTTCCAAAGTTCATCTAATAAGCCACTGGATCTTGTTTGTTGAATATTTTGATTTCCATATGAACTATTTTTGTAGTCATCCCTTTTAGCCAGGAGCACTATTGCTGATGCAATACGAACCATATATCGAGCATGTGATCATCGTATGACAGATATCATATGTCCCGTTCACACCAAGAAACTGTATTACCGTCCACACCAGCAGATGATATCGTTCTGTTTATTCCAAGTGTGTGCTTGTCTGGATTCTAATTGGCTGTCAATGTTTTAATCGTTCATCAGCTGAATAAAATCATTCTGAAAGGGATTCTAATGATATCGTTTCTCTGTGCCATTATCGTTGTAGCTGTGGTGTTAATATTGAGAACGATTTAAAAACTATATCTTTATCTTTATAGTTACCGTCCTTGGTGTGAACACGCCTTAAAGGTTTAATTCACCCAAAAAGTTAGTTCACTACTCTGTGTAGGAGGCTGACATAGACGAGAAGAAATTGTTGAGTAAAATCGCTATTTTTGTTTGTTTTTTGCAAACAAAAAGTATTCTTGTTGCTTTATAAAATGAAGGTTGAACCACTCTAGTCACATGGCCTATTGTAACAATGTGTTTACTACGTTAATTAAATAGCTGTCTATGGAGGGGTCAGAGAGCTCTCGGATTTCCTCAAAAATACTGAGACTGAGCTAGCAAAGAAGTCGTCTGCGGCCACTGACAAAGAGTCAGCTTTCAGGTTTGGATTTGGCAGAACACTTCTAATTCACAACTTCCAAATAGAAGACTATACAAGTGATAATGCAGGGATTTTGTGCATGTTTATCAGATTGCAGTCACGAAAATCTGCTTTGCTAATAAACGCTATTATTACAATTACAACTAAAGTTGCTATTACGCCTTTTTATGCCCCTTCATTAACACCCCAAGAACTGGGCTGGCTCTGCATTAACCTATTAGCTTGAAAATTTCTCATTTCAGAGGAGTTCAACAGAACAGTATTAGGTGGCAATAGAGGAAGACAGAGAATTAAATAAATAAGAAAAACAGTATATGTGAAGTTCAAAAAATCTTTTAGCAAAATCTTATCCATCTTAAATATATATTAATTTGTCTTTTTTCCTGAATGCATGAACGTCAAAAATCAGATGTGCCTACATTTGCCCCTCCCCTTCCCTCAGTGTGACCTCTGAATGTAGGCTCTCAGCTTTTAGGCCACTATGCTGCTAGAAATAGCAGACTGGGTCATATCTCTCTCTCTCTCTTTCTGTATCTTCATAAAACATCTTCTTATCTCTCTCCTCTGTTCTCCTAAGTCACAGAACTGATATCACGGCTTGGACCACAACTAAAAAAACGTATCCAACATCATATTTTTTTTCCACACATATGATGGGTTTTCATCATTTATGGGGACTTTCCATATATATAATGATTTTTAGACTGTACAAACTGTATATTCTACCTTACACCTAAACCTACCCATGACAGAAAACTTTCTACATTTCTAATATGATTTATTAGCAGTTTTTTGGGTATTGCCATTCTTCTTGAGACATTTTGTCCTCAACAACATAGGGAATACACGCACACACACACACACACTAAATTGTGATAGTAAGGCCGTGTGTCCACCAAAGCATTTTTACCCAGTTGAAAACGCAAGGGACTCTGCTGAAAACACCTCGCTGTGGGCGCTTGTGAGCGTTTTGGAAGCGTTACACTCGTTACACTCATGCCGTTCTAAAAACGATTGAAATCAATTGAATACGCCAGCCAGCTGCGTGAAAAAAACGCTTTGGTGGACACATGGCCTAAAGAGATTTATAAATGTTACAATTATTTATAATGTTTCTATTTCAAATAAAAGACGTACTTTTAAAGTTTCTATTTCCATTCTATTCTGTAGACTAGAGTAAGGACTGTTGAAAATTCAGCAATGGTGGTGATATAGTTACCCAGGAGGAAGCGAGAGTAACACAGCTTTACTAGCAGTGGTTTGGATCTGCACCACGGGGAGTTCAGAGACAATGCTCTTCCACGAGAAAGGCTTAGCTGTTAGAGAACCAGGCCTGGTTGATGACTCCTTTTCTGAGCACACAATAGACACACATGTTAGATTGGATCCTTGTTGTTGAAAAGACAAACCGAGTGTGTAGACTAGAGCATCCATGTGTCCTTACTCTCTTCCACACTCTCTCCCCAGTGCACTAAAGCTGAAAACCCGATGACAATTTCTGTGGGTAACAGGTTATCTACAAACAGGAACTGAAAACCTCTTCCATCTGCAGACTGAGACAAGGAAGAACAATGGACAGAATGGGACAGCCTCAGCACATATTAATGCGTTTCAGCTTTGTATTTATCTCAGGAGACAATAGAACACACACAGACTATTACATAAATTCACACTCATAGTAATTACCAAATATTAAATCAAACCACATGTTCTCATGGGATAAGGTTAAAAAAAAGTCCAGCTCACCAGTATTACAGCACAACAGAGAGAGAAGAGCAAAAACAGCATGGCTATCAAAAACCACCCAGTGTGTGTGTTTGTGTGAGAGAGAGAGAGAGAGAGAGAGAGAGAGAGAGTGTGTACCTGTGTGTAAGCAATTCCAGTCGAATCAGGTTGTCTAGCAGAAGCGGCCACAGAGTGGGTGGAGGCCACAGCGTTGGACAATGCAGCAGCAGACAGTCGAGAGGAGACAGAGTTCTAACAGAGAATTGAGTCACTTTCATGTTCTTTCCTAACACAACATCCCTCCCACCACAGATACCATAATTACACCAAGCCCCATTACAAATGCCACAACAACAGGTTCAGTTTAATCTTGTATTAGGTGTTTTTATGATAATGCATTCTGAATGTCATCGATACAGTCAGCAAGGGGCCCCAGCCCACCCGTAGGGGAAAACAAATTCCAGTTACCATAGAAATATCCAATAGATTTAGATATATTTTTAGAATTTATTTATTAAATAAAATGTTTGTGTTTAAAGTGGCACCTTTTTAGCCAGTACACTGAACAACATAAGCTAAAATAAGTATGGTTAACCTTAAATCTTGTCCCCGGTATATGGCATGTTGCTGATATCAATCCTCAGAGATTTACACTTGCATTAAACAGTCAAACGTGACAGTACAGACATTAAGAAATTACAAAAAGATTTCTATTTCTAATGTTCTTCTGAACTTTGCATTCATTGAAGTTTCCACAAAAATAGCAGCACAACTGTTGATGATAATAGATAAGAAATGTACACTATATTGCCAAAAGTATTGGGACACCCCTCCAAATTATTGAATTCAGATGGTCCAATGACATCCATGTCCACAGGTGTATAAAATCAAGCACCTAGGCATGCAGACTGCTTCTACAAACATTTGTGAAAGAATGTGTGGCTCTTAGGAGCTCAGTGAATTCAAGCATGGTACCATGAAAGGTTGCCACCTGTGAAATAAGTCCATTCATAAAAAAATGTCCTCACTACTAAATATTCTACGGGCAACTGTTAGTGGTATTATAACAAAGTGGAAGCAATTGGGAACAACAGCCATGAAGTGGTAGGCCACGTAAAATCACAGAGCTTGGTCAGCGCATGCTGAGGTGCACAGTGTGCAGAAGTCGCCAACCTTCTGCAGAGTCATAGCGACAGACCTCCAAATTCATGTGGCCTTCAGATAATCTCAAGAACAAGGCGTAGAGAGCTGCATCCAAGCCTTACATCACCAAGTGCAATGCAAAGCGTTGGATGCAGTGGTGTACAGCACGCCGCCACTGGACTCTAGAGCAGTGGAGACGTGTTCTCTGGAGTGACGAATCACGCTTCTCTGTCTGGCAATCCACTGGACGAGTCTGGGTTTGGCAGTTGCCAGGAGAACTATACTTCCCTGACTGCATTGTGCCAAATGTTACATTTGGTGGAGGGGGGATTATGGTGTGGGGCTGTTTTTTCAGGGTTTAGGCTTGGCCCCTTATGGCGCTTTTCCATTACCAGTACCAGCTCGACTCGACTCGGCTCAGCTCAGCTCGACTTGCTTTTCGCTCCGTTTTCCACTGCAGATAGTACCTCCACAATAGTACCTGGTCGTCATAGCGACGCCGCAGGAAACTGCCATGACGTAATCTTCTCTCGCTGGATCATCTACAGCAACCAAACACGCACGCAATCTCTGGACAAACTATTTAAAAATGGCGCGGTTATTCAGGATACTCCGTCTGGCGCGTGCAATGATGACGCAATGAACAGTGACGATTCTCTCAGACCAATCAGCAGTCTGCGGTGTTTTCATCTCACATTTTAGTATCGCCTCAGCTCGCTCAGAACCTCGCCGGAGGTGGTACGAAAAAAAGTACCTGGAAGCAGGTAAAGGTACAACTTTTACTCATTGGAAAACCAAACAAAGGCGAGTCGAGTCGAGCCGAGCCGAGCCGAGCTGGTACTGTGTAGTGGAAAAGCGCCATTAGTTCCAGGGAAAGGAACTCTTAATGTTTCAGCATACCAAGACATTTTGGACAATTTAATTCTCCCAGCTTTGTGGGAACAGTTTGGGGATGGCCCCTTCCTGTTCCAACATGACTGTGGACCAGTGCACAAAGCAAGGTCCATAAAGACATGGATGAGTGAGTTTGGTGTGGAGGAAATTGACTGGCCTGCACAGAGTCCTGACCTCAACCTGAAAGAACACCTTTGGGATGAAATAGAGCAGAGACTGCAAGCCAGGCCTTCTCGTCAGTGCCTGACCTCACAAATGTGCTTCAAGAAGAATAGTCAAAAATTCCCATAAACACACTCCTAAACCTTGTGGAAAGCCTTCCTAGAAGAGTTGAAGCTGTTATAGCTGCAAAGGGTGGGCCAACTCCATATTAAACCCTACAGATTAAGAATGAGATATCATTAAAGTTCATGTGCATGTAAAGGCAGGCATCCCAAAACTTGTTATGTAGCAATATAGTGTAATATATAGTGAATATTCGAAATAATGTATCTTGAGCACCAAATCAGCATAATTTCTGTCATCATTCTGTGATTATTTGACACCGAAGACAGGAGAAATAGCTGCTGAAAATGCATCTTTGCCATCACAGGAATACATTGAATATATTCATAGATGTATTAAAATGGAAAATGGTTATTTTGAATTGCAATAATATTTCACAACATTACTGTATTTTTAGTGTAAAGTAGTAAAAAAATATTAATATGCAGGCACACTTAATATAAAGATTGCTACAGTATTTTCCTTCAAAACCCTACCTTAAAGTGAGATGTCTTGCACTGATGAGCATATGTGTTTGGCTTGTGGAAAATCAGCAACGTCCTACAAAACACATGATTATTAGCATATTTCAGCCTGCAGCTTAATAGGAACTCAAGAGCATGAGGATTTAATGTGACAAAATAGCAAAGGATTAGCATAATATGGCTTAGACTGTTGCTGGAGATGATTGACCCTTACTGGAAGCATTTAGTGAAGTTGTGCAGGTCCACCCAGGTCTCCAGCAGCAGGGGTTTGTCTGATGCTAATGCATCCTGGGACTGAAGAAATGCAGCACTGGACTCCTTGGCTGTCTGCACCCTCTCCTTATCTTTTCCATCTGTCTCTTTGTCAGGGCCTGAAGTTGACTCCACACCTTCCGTATCTTGGAGATTCAAAAAAAAAAAAAAGTTTACAATAGTCTACTAGAAACTAAGTAAGGAATGAAATGCAGGCAGGAATACACATGACCTTGCCTTTTTCAATGCTGAAATAGTAAGGCTGTTTAACCTGAAGTGATTTGTAATATCATGCACAGATGTTTGAAATGAGATTCTCTGAATAAATATAAAGAGATACTATGGTAGCATGGCTACTACATCCCTGCAAAAAAAGCTATTTTGTTTGCTTAACTTTTTTACAAACATCTATGGAAATAAATCAAGAGAAAGCTGTAAAAACAACAACAACAACAAAAACATCTTATTAACAATCTTAATTATTTAATGTTATACAGTTAGCATTATACAAGACCTAATAAGGGCACTAAGATGTGCACTCTTGAGGAAGCTGCTCAATTTCAAGTTGTGATGAAATGGAAGTAGCGGGAAACCTTTTCTTCAGTATTGTGACGTACATCCAAGTTAAAATGGAGTATCGAAAAAGAAAAAAATATACGGACTTCTATCCATCGGTTGTTGAATGGATACAGTTAGATCTAAATGTGAGCTTACTGTTGGGTATATTTTGGCTATATTTTGATTGTCACAAGTCACCAGAGATAAGTTAGAATTATGACCATTTGATTAATTCTGGTGCTCCTCGCGTGGCACTCAATTTTTGAATGCTTTGGAGCACAGGTTTGAGTTTGGTCTCTTTTTTAAAGACACTTGGCAAATTATTGTTGAAGTAAAAAAGTTTTAAAAAGTAAAACAAAAAAAGTATAGAAGTTTAAGTTTTATGCATAAAAATAGTATTTTAGAACTATATATGAAATATATATTTTTCAAAACACGTTTTACTTTAAAACGGCGAAAAAAAATCAAAGCCATAAATCTAAAGTTGTCTTTCAAATTTGAGGTTTATATATGTGACTCATGCTAGTAAAATGAGTCGCAATGTGCATGGGCTAATTACGAGCTTCAGCAAAATAAGTGAAAAACAATCAATTTTGGTCGCATTTTAGGTTTTTACAAAACTGCATTCATTAAGCCCTCGTCTAGTGATACCCAATGCTCCAAATAGCAATTAAACATCTAAAATCTTTATTTGTATGTTTTTGGAAAGGAGTACCTTTGACTTGTCAATGAAAAATGGCATTTTTCTCTGCTCGCTTCTCGAAGACAAGTGCTACGCTTCCCCTCATCACAATTTTGGTATCGTTTTAAAGCACAGCATTCTTTGTGAATAATTCATAGCGATTCTCGATGGCATGAGTCTGAACCAATCAATGTCTCGCTCGCGCTAACTGACAGATCGGAAGCGTGCGCATATGAAGTCCCCAGACAGCACGTTTTCACAATATACACATATACACAGAATTACAGTATTTCAAAATATTTGTCTTGGCAAGTATTCATGCAAACATTATCTGTTATATCTTAAATTATGGTTTGGTTAACTGTTAGGCAAAAACATCTGATGTGTAATATTATATCAGATCCTTGCGGTACAGTAGGCCTTAACATAGGCTGTATGTTTTTTCTATCGATATTTGGTTTTGGTGTGTGCCAAATTTGGTGTTATTACCAGGGATTTTAAAGTATGTTTTTGTTTTGGAACCTTCAGAAAACTTTAACTCAACGTTTCTCAAAATTGACTTAGCGGACTCTATCGACTCCAAACAGGAGTAGCTCAGTAATTTTTTGTCTGATTCCAACAAATCATACATCACTCTGAAGGTTTTTTAATAGAGATTGTGCAAATAATTCATTTTTGAAAATTTGCCCATTGCAACCAAGCAGCAACCTCCCGCTTTCTCTCTTGAAGCCAATACGGAAGTGACTTAAACTGCAGTTCATCGACTGGCCACTAGAGACAGGCTCCAGAAGCGAGCAGAATTCCCAACTTTACAGCAGAAAAAAACATGTTTACAGCCTGGTACAAATTCTAGTTTTGGTCTAAACGGCTAATTTTGCCCTTCATGACAACTGTGAGGGGTGTGAAGTTTTTTATATCTCATTCGTTTACATTATATAAAGCCTTACAATTCTGCAAAATTAAGGGCGTGGCCACTTTGAGTGGCAGGTGGGTAGCCATTTATCTGCTGTCTGTTAGTTATCGTATCACCTCAGCTCCGCCCATGTCCCGCCTCTTTGCCCATTTTCTGTTATATGTGCGATGACGGCCTGCTAAGATGGCAATGGCTCATCCCTACATTACACTTCAAAACTGCTCTTCGGAATCCTATGGGTGATGTCACTGACATATTTTTTTACAGTCTATGATTGCGACTCATTTTGCCAGCACGGGTCACATATTTAAAAATTTGCTTTCAGTAAGATTTAGTTTGGGCACAATACCAGTTTCCAGTAGATTAAATGTGCTTCCAATTATTTTCCAAGGTGGTCATTTTTGACCACGAACAGTACAAGTGTGACCATTTTACCTTTTTGAATCATGTCCATTATTTGTTATGTTCACACAGCAAGTGCCAAAACCTTGAACAATTTCTGTTCCATTCCGATGAAGTAAAAAAAAAAATCAAATCAAATCAAATCAAATAAAAAATGGCCGAACAACACCAAAGGGTAAAAATGACAGGGTTAGAAAATAAATAAAAATAATTTATACATCACGTTCACGATAAGCTTAAGCTTAATAAGCTTAATCGTTCACAATAAGCTTAACTGCAGGAATTTAGAAAATAGATGAATTTGATGAATTTCCATTTCATGATGGCAAAGATCATTCGAACTACTCTGAAAAGGAAAAAAACACGTTTGAATCAGATAATTCTTTTTTCAAGTAGTTAAGTTGCATTCTAGGAGAGTTCATTTAATTATTGTCCCAGCAATAAACCAGTGATAGGATTAAGCTACAACTAATTATTAGAAAAGTAGCTTGTTAATTGAATAAATGTAAAACAGTTGTAAGGTGACGCATTGCTGCCACATACATATATTTTTTTTCACTCAATTATGTTTTAATAACAAGATGTCGCTTTAACAACATATTTTCTTGTAATAAATATATATTTTTTAATTAATTATTACCATTTGACAGCAGCGGAGGAATGCTACCGAATGTAACAAAGTAAAAGTACAGCTTTTTCACAAGAAATGTACTTGAGTAAGAGTAAAAGTACCCATCTTTAAATATACTCTAAAAGTACAAGTTACCCAAAAAATTTAATCAAGTAAGTGTAACGAAGTAAATGTAATTTGGTACTACCCACCTCTGCTGGAGACATGGAGTGAGGTCAGATATGATTTTGACCACTTCATTGAGTTTTGTTTTGTAAAGTCTTTCTTTAAAGTGAATTTCGTTTTGTATAAATTATATTTTAACTTTGATCAATGTTTCATCAACTAATGGCCTGTATATTTAATGAATAAGAAGCAAACCAAGAACGTCGGCAATGGATTGATGTGCGTAACGAACCCACTGGCTTGTTTCTGAAACTATAGCGTCTTTCTGTTTTTAATTACAGGCCTATAGATAGTTATGATATTTGTGGCTGCATTACTTGGTTAAAGTCATTCCACTGAGGCTAATCATGAGCAGTCAGTGGCCCCTAAAAAGTTTGTGAAATTTTGATTTAGATGATGGCTATCTGTTAAAAACTGTAGGCTACATAAATAAATTACAACAATTTCGTTCTATGGGCACTGCCACTGATACAGGCATGTGGATAAAGGCATATTTTGTACACATCACTATACAACACATGTCCTTATTAGGAGAAAAAATATGTCGAGAAAATGTTGAGAAAATATTTGTTGTTTTAACAAGAAAACTATGTCATTTTAATGACATATCTCGTTATTCTGAGAAAAGAAGTCGTTAAAACGACAACATCTCATTACGAGAAAATGATGTAGTTTAAACGACATAAGATTTTGTTATTACGAGAAAATATGTCGTTTTTACGACATAACATCTCATTATTACAACATAATTGCGTGGAAAAAATAATATGTATGTGGCAGCAATGTGTCACCGTACAGTTGAACTACAGCTATTGAAAAATGTGGTGAAGTTAGCAGTAACTGCAACATTACAAATGTGAGTCATAAAATAAAAAAAAAAAAAAACTTTCCATGATGATACTATGATTATCTCAGTGGTACCAATCAGTAGAGCTCATTAAGTCAATCAGTTGCACAGTATTGAATTTATAAATGCTCTTTCATTGATGTCACTCAATTCATTATGCCAATTTAGTGAAATACTGTTATATATTGCAGCTTTAACTCATTACACTCAGTGTGGTGTTCTGATGTATTAAACCATGAGAATATAGATGCCATAGCAAAGCCATTCACTCCATTTACTTAGCCACAGGTGTTACTAAGCAACACACTGGGCTCTCTGGGAAAGCACATAATTGGCCTGTCGTGATGAGGGGCGAGCGCACGATCATGATCACAGAGATAGAGATGATGCCATGTGTCTGTGTGTGTGTGCATCTGTGTTTGTGCTGATGAAAAGAAGACGGATTGGATGGAGGAAGAGTGGGAAAAATGAGAAAGTGCAATTGTGAAGGCAGCCAGCTATCATATCATTACAGCAGCCATTAGCCTCACTGCTCTGGTGGCTAAACAATGACTGGGGGGATATAAGTGAGGCTGCCTTTACAAATTCATTCTTTCACTTGAATTTAATTTCTATTGCACATTGTTACAGAAGCACTCAATTGAAAATGAGTAATGCTTTCCCAATCTTCAACTTCAAATTTTCATTGTAACTCAGATATGTAACAGATACTGCCAAATTTAATGGCTAATATGAACTTTACATACAATTTTTTACATATATGACACATTATAGTTTACAATAAATGTTTGAGTGACAGTGTGGATTGTGCAGTGGCATTGCTCATGGAGACAAGTCTTACCGTTGGCGATGCTGTTGTCCTTTTTCTTGTCCTCTGCTGTTACCTGGGGGGAAATGGGGGGATAAAAAGTGTACAGGGTGAGCTGGGAGAGACATGGCAGAGGAGGGCAGAGGAAAGCAGTGGAGACAGAGAACGTCCACATTCATCCAGTCAGCATGCGCTGAGCCCATTTGGCTTCCAGAACACGATGAGAAATCCTCTAATCTGACATCTGGACTCACACCAGAGAGGGTTTTCTCCTTCAATTAACTGCTCACAGGAGAGCGAGTGCCATAAACATTAAGGGCACTCGGATGGTGACAGGATTAGGGGACATGGGTTTAATTAGCATGTCAGTCTTTACCCGCTAATTGAGACACCTTTTTGTAAAACTATTCAAATGTTATTTTTTTACCCTTTAAGTAACAGTGTGGATCCATGGAAACAATCCAGCTGAAGGCCTCAGCAACTTCTCCACTTTGCTTTTTTCCACGATTGAGCCCAACCTCGTGACACTTAGAAAGCCTTTTAAAGCCTGAGGAGTCGTCCGACTGTGCAATTAGGGGCTCTCTCTCTATGCCACATCTAACGAACGACAGCACCAGTGATTCAGAGTTAGAATGTGACTCACCACAGATCTGAGGTGAGGAGAAGGGGGAGAAAGGAACTCTTTATAGTTATCGTATAGTTATTGTTCTTTGTGTGAACGGGGAGAAAGGAACGGAGGAATGGAGACACATTACAGTTTACGATAAGTGATTGAGTGATACTGTAGAGGAGAGGAGAGGAGAGGAGAGGAGAGGAGAGGAGAGGAGAAGAGAAGAGAAGAGAAGAGAAGAGAAGAGAAGAGAGAAGAGAAGAGAAGAGAAGAGAAGAGAGAGAAGAGAAGAGAAGAGAAAGAGAAGAGAAGAAGAAGAGAAGAGAAGAGAAGAGAAGAGAAGCTGTCTCTAGCAATATAAATTGTGATTGTTTTTAATGGCAGTAAACACCTCATGGTGCATTCCACACATTACTGTGGTAAAACAGCTCCTGTTTATACCTAATTTAGCTTACAACATTATCAAAAACTCAATAATCGGTCTAAATCATTGTGGCAGAGGGCGTGGTTTAGCGAGGTCTGCACGGAGAGAGAGCCAGGAGGGTGCCGGTGAGTAAGTAGGTCAAGTGCATAACGATGAACACCTGTGTCTGATTGCAGTGATTGGCGTGGAGAGACGGCATTTAAGCCAGCAGAGAACAGGCACGGGAGAGAGAGATGCACTGGGAACTCGTGGCGGACTGGAACAAGAGAGTGACAAGATTGTGGTGTACAAGTTATCTGAGACTGAGTTATAGTAGCGCGGTGAGCGCACGTTTATGTTGTGTTAAAAGAGTGATCAAATAAAGCCACGAGTTCCAAACACGCCGACCCTGCCTTCTTCCTCCTTACTTACAAGGACATATATTACAGTGGTGCCGAAACCCGGGAGGAAGAAGAGTGCCGCCGCCAGGATGCAGAGCCCGTCAGGATCGCCATTTGCGGACGTCATCGCATCACTCGCGGGCCTCCACCAGGAACATCATCAGGCGCGCGTGGACGAGAGAGGATCAGGAACGGCGGTTCCAGATCCTTGTCCGAGCCCAGCAGGAGGACCGCGAGGCGTTCCGGAGCTGGATGGACCGGGAGGTTCGGGCCGAGCCAAGGACATCCGCGGGCCCACCCACACAGCTGCCTCTCACCAAAATGGCGCCAGGACGATCCAGAGGCGTTCCTGGATCTGTTTGAGAGGACGGCGGAGGCCAGTGGGTGGGACGAAGGTCATTGGCCGCTGCGCCTAATCCTCTCTTAACGGGGAGGCGCAGATAGCGGCCCAGCAACTGCCGGTCCCGAATCTCCTGGTATACAGGGACTTAAAGAAAGCCATCCTCCAGAGGGTCGGCCTCTCCCCGGAGCAACATCGCCAGCGATTTCGGTCGCTGGAACTGGGGGAGAGCGGCCGGCCCTTTGTACTCGCCCAGCAGCTCCGGACGCATGCCGCAAATGGCTGATGGCTGAGGAAGCGACACGGACAAAATCATCGATCTGGTGGTGCTGGAACAATTCATAGCTCGGCTGCCCACGAAAACAGCGCAGTGGGTCCAGTGCCACCGTCCGGAGTCGCTGGACTTGGCCATCCAACTGGCGGAGGATCAGCTGGTGGCGTGCGGTGGAAACCTTCCATCAGTCTCTCTCTCCTCCTTCTCCTCTCTCTCTCTCTCTCTCCTAGACCGGTCCCGATGCCGCGGACTCGCGTAACCTGCCACCGGGAGGCCCACCCGATGGAGGTCCGGGGATAAGGAGGCCGCGACTGCCACGGCTCCGCCCAGGGAGACGGGGCTGACCCAGCCGGGACCCGGCTTTAACCCTGTTCCTTCCCTCTCTCCACGCCAATCCCTTGACCCGCTTCCTGCCCATCGAGCAGCGGGAAGGTCCGGGCCGGCCTGTTGGCGTTGCGGGGACCCGGGCCACTTCATTGATAGGTGTCCAGTGATGGAGGTTGGGACACTGGTCCGGGTCCCGGACGTTCCGCAGGCTGCCCTCGATCAGGCTGGGTTGTACCAAATACCTGTGAGTATTGAGGGGGGTACGTATCAAGCTTTGGTGGATTCCGGTTGTAACCAGACCTCCATTCACCAAAGCTTGATGCAACCGGGGGCATTGGATAGTGGCCGCATGGTTACGGTGCGGTGTGTGCACGGGGAGGTGTTGAAATATCCACTAATGCCAGTCACTATTCAGTTTCGGGGTCAAAAGCATACAGTGGAGGTGGCGGTAAGTCCGCACCTCCGCCATCCGCTTATTTTAGGGACAAATTGGCCGGGGTTTAGGTTATTATTGGGAATGTTATGTGCGGATGGGTCTTGGGAGAACCGAGAGCACGGAGGGGGCGCGGTGGTGCAGGTGGGGGAGGCTGAGCCGGGACCTCTGGGAGTGGCGGCAGGGGAAAGGAACGCTGTGGAAAGGCTAAACCTTACAGAGCGTGATGATTTTCCCCTGGAGCAATCCCAGGATGAATCGCTGAAAACGCATTTGATCAGGTCCAATCCATCGACGGTCAGCCTGTCCACCCTGCACGGCCGCGCACCTATCCGTATTTTGCGATCTTAAAAGATAAGTTGTATCGAGTGACCCAAGACGCTCAGACAAAACAGGATACAACTCAGTTGTTAGTACCCAAAAGCCGCCGGAAATGCTTTTCCAGGCGGCTCATTGTAATCAATGGCTGGGCATTTGGGGATGACGACCACACTAAATCGTTTAATGACCCGATTCTTCTGGCGGGCATTCACGAATGTGCGCAGGTGGTGTGCCGCATGTCGTGAATGTCAGCTGGTAAACCCACCGGCCGCCCCAAAAGCGCCTTTGCGCCCTCTTCCTCTCATGCAGGTCCCCTTCGAGAGAATTGGTATGGACCTCATCGGGCCATTAGAACGATCGCACGAGGACATCGATTTGCATTAGTCCTGGTGGATTATCCAACCCGATATCCGAGGCAGTAGCACTCCGCACCATTTCAGCAAAGAGTGTGGCGGATGCGCTATTTAGTCTCATCTCGAGTGGGAATCCGAAAGAGATTCTCACTGATCAGGGCACGGCGTTTATGTCACGTACGTTACGCGAGCTATATGAATTGTTGGGCATTAAATCGATTCGCACCAGCGTCTATCACCCACAAACGGACGGCTTGGTGGAACGATTTAATCGCACTTTAAAGACAATGATTCGTAAGTTCGTCAGGATGACGCCAAAAATTGGGACAGATGGCTAGAACCCTGTTATTCGCCAGCGGGAGGTCCCGCAAGCCTCCACGGGTTTTCCCCTTCGAGCTTCTGTATGGGCGTCAACCACGGGGGGTGCTTGACGTCATGCGAGAGGCTTGGGAGGAAGGACCCTCCGAGAGTAAAAACGAAATTCAGTATGTGTTGGACCTGAGAGCAAAACTCCACACTTTGGGGCGGCTCTCGAGGGAGAATCTGCTACAGGCCCAGGACAGACAGTGCCGGTTGTATGACAGGGGAACTAGAATGCGACAATTTTCACCGGGAGAAAAAGTACTTGTATTACTGCCCACGTCTAGCTCCAAATTACTCGCCAAGTGGCAAGGGCCATTTGAGGTCACACGACGAGTGGGAGATCTCGATTATGAGGTGGTTAGAACGGACAGGAACGGGGCACTTCAAATTTACCACCTGAATCTCCTGAAAAAATGGAGGGAGGCGGAGTCAGTGATGTTGGCGACGGTGGTGAGCGGAGAGGAAGATCTTGGGCCAGAGGTGAATACCAAAACGCAATCCCTCGCTCTGGCCCCAGGGGGAGATCACCTCTCGCCCTCGCAGCTCACTGACGTAGCCCAGTTGCAAGCAGAATTTGCGGACGTGTTCTCGCCCCTGCCCGGTCGAACAAACCTCATTCATCACCATATCGAGACAGAGCCGGGTGTGGTGGTGCGCCGGCCGACGCTTACCCTGAGCATAAAAAGAAAATAGGTCAGGAGAATTAGAGGCGATGCTGGACATGGGCGTAATAGAAGAGTCCCACAGCGATTGGGCGAGCCCGATAGTTTTAGTTCCTAAAACGGACGGCTCAATCCGGTTTGCGTGGACTACCGCAAGGTGAATGCTGTGTCAAAATTTGACGCATATCCAATGCCTCGAGTTGACGAGCTGCTTGATCGACTAGGTACGGCTCGTTTTTATTCGACATTGGATTTAACTAAAGGGTATTGGCAGATCCCTCTGACGCCATTATCCAAGGAAAACCGCTTTCACAACGCCGCTTGATTACACCAATTTGTTACGCTTCCTTTCGGGTTGTTCGGGGCACCAGCCACCTTTCAGCGTCTCATGGATCGGATCCTGAGACCGCATGCTGCATATGCCGCGGCTTACTTGGATGACATTGTCATCTATAGTAATGACTGGCAGCGGCATATGCAGCATTTGCGAGCTGTTTTAGGGGCGCTGAGAGGGGCAGGGCTGACGGCCAACCCAAAAAGTGTGCAGTTGGGCGAGTGGAAGTGAGGTATCTGGGTTTCCACTTGGGCCATGGACAGGTGCGTCCCCAAAATTAGCAAGACGGCAGCCGTTGCAACCTGTCCAAGACCCAAGACCAAAAAGGAGGTGAGGCAGTTCCTGGGGCTAGCGGATATTATAGAAGGTTTGTACCTAAATATTCGGACCTCACTAGCCCGCTGACTGACTCACTAAAAAGGAAGTTCCCCAGATGCCGCCCAGTGGACGGAGCCGTGCCAGCGGGCTTTTACCCAGGTGAAGGCTGCTTTATGTGGTGGACCGTTGTTACACTCTCCTGATTTTTCTCTCCCATTTTTGTTACAGACTGACGTCGGACAGGGGGCTGGGCGCAGTCCTGGCCCAGGAGGTGGGGGTGAGCGGCCGGTGCTGTCGGTTAGTCGTAAGCTCTCTAAGAGAGAGACTAAGTACAGCACCATCGAAAAGGAGTGTCTGGCCATCAGATGGGCCGTCCTCACCCTCAGATATTATCTCCTGGGAAGGGAGTTCACCCTCTGTTCGGACCACGCACCCTGCAGTGGCTCCACGCATGAAGGATACCAACGCGGATCACCCGTTGGTATCTAGCTTTACAGCCCTTTAAGTTCAAGGTGGTCCACAGGCCGGGGGCGCAGATGGTTGTAGCTGACTTCCTCTCCAGGAATGGGGGCTGCAGGCCGGATGGCTCCCCGGCCTGAGTCGGGCGGTGGGGGTATGTGGCAGAGGGGGCGTGGTTTAGCGAGGTCTGCACGGAGAGAGGGAGCCAGGAGGGTGCCGGTGAGTAAGTAGGTCAAGTGCATAACGATGAACACCTGTGTCTGATTGCAGTGATTGGCGTGGAGAGACGGCATTTAAGCCAGCAGAGAACAGGCACGGGGAGAGAGAGATGCACTGGGAACTCGTGGCGGACTGGAACAAGAGAGTGACAAGATTGTGGTGTACAAGTTATCTGAGACTGAGTTATAGTAGCGCGTGAGCGACGCTTATGTTGTGTTAAAAGAGTGATCAAATAAAGCCACGAGTTCCAAACACGCCGACCCTGCCTTCTTCCTCCTTACTTACAAGGACATATATTACAATCATATCGGATGACCTCTCCACTCATTTCTCAAGGCATGATCCAATAGCTACAGGGACTTAAATGTACACTATGTAACTTTTTATTACTTGAAATAAAAAAGAAATAAATAATGAGCAAGTATATCATAAAACCAAGTACAACCAAAACCACAAATCAACATATTACTATAATTATGTTGATATCAAGGCAAGGCAAGGCAGAAAAGGGAGTTAAAATAATCACAACATAAAAGTAAGGAAAATTAAAAGGAATTAAAAGAGTAAAAGATGATACATAGATAAACTCATCTGGTACAATATTTCAGAATAATTTATGTTTTTCTCTTGTATTTAATACATTTTCGCACTTGCTCTGGGACTTCCCCATACTGGTTGTCTCTTCCTCTGTGGATTTCTTTTGTGCCTAAATAATTTGTTGGACGTCTCCAGCAGATCCGATCTTTCACCTAAAAAAACAGACAGGCAGAGCTGGACTATATCAGTCCACGCTCTGATTAATCACCCACGCAGTTTCAATTTCTCTTCCAGAAACTTCTTAACTGTGCTGCATTTACCCACGTGATCTCAATTTCTCTTCCCGAAACTTTTTGAAGCATCAAAGTTTCAGTTGTGTAGGCTGAAAGATCTTAATTTGTGTTCCGAAGATGAACTAAAGTCTTACGTGTTTGGAACGACATGAGGGTGAGTAATTCATTTTTGTGTGAACTAACCGTTTAATGGCGCAGAGGAACGATTTTGTTGGAAGCACTTTTGAAACAATATTTTTTCCAGCTGTTGAACAATGCAAACATTGACAGCCAATCAAAATGCATCTGCTTTGAAAAAAAACTCAAGCATTTTTAAAGTGGTAGATGACAACTGTAGTGCATGCTTTTAATAAGCAGAATGTTATTGTGTGTTTGTATAGACGCTACAATAGCTCTTTATAGTTATCGTTCTTCTTGTGAGTGGGACTAAAAGTGTTATTTTAGTACTAAAAGGTAAAAGTGTTATTTTAGTATTATTTATATATTATAATAGTATTTTAAATTAGCTGTTACTTTTTAGTTTAAGTTAAGTATGTTATGTGTCATTTTATAAGTTCTTGTTTTTTTTTTTCTATTTAGTTTTAATTTATCTTTATTTCAGTTTTAGTCATTTAAAGTCCCTGTAAAGGCAACTCTGAGATTTAATTCTAAACAATTTAGAAATGTTAGAAATGTATTGTTGAAACACATTACAAAGACTGTGAAGTAATGTAGTACTGAATTCAGAAGTTAGACCGTTAAGAAGTTTTTGACCATTGCTGTGTTCCGGATTTTTTGGGAGGGGTTAAAACGGTGGCTCGATGACGCACTGGAGCCACTGAGCATATGGTCCCTCCCCCATAACTAGAGCACATTCACAATTTCGCATCAGTTCACCCGCTAGATTGCGAGTTACTTTCAGTACCGTTAGTTACTACAGCCTACAACTTACAAAACAGCCTTAAAAAAAAAAAAGACGATCTCAAGAAGAGGTGGATTAATTGTGTAAACAGCTACCTTGATGGAGAGTTGAGGATCACCACCAACACCTGCCTCTGCAGTGTCTTTACACCGGATAGTTTTACAAACTTTCATCTGCAACAACTGGGATTCACTGATAAGCCGCTGCAGAATGGGGCCGAACTGACTATCTCCCGCTGCGACCTTCATCCTCCCGTCCCGCCGACATCTGGTGCCGTCGTGACTCGTGAGCTGTACTTGAGTGTTGTTGTTGTCTTGTGTGTTTACGGCCGCTTTCCTGCGAGTGGGTGTGGTTGCGGCGCCGACAGTGGACACGCCCCCAGCGTTTGAGAGCAGAGAATGCTGCTTATTTTTTCAAGATTTCGATAAGATATTTTATGTACTTAACAGATTTTTTTTATGATTCAAATTTAGCTAGGTGGTTAATAACACATTTATCTGTGGTGTGAGAAACTCAGAACACATGTTTAATTTTGACTTTACAGGGACTTTAAGTACTTCAACTTTAACTTCTTTTATTACACTTCATTTCACTTCGCAACATTTCAGGTAACACTTCTAATTTTCATTTAGGGTTTTTATTTAAATTATAAGTTTTTTATTACAATTACATAAATTAAATAAAAAATATTTTGAATAGTTTTAGTTTTAGTTAACAATAATATCACTGTCAACAGTTTTAATTTCATTACATGGAAAAGAGTGGCCAGGATAAATAATCATACGGATTTGGAATGACTGTAAATAAAGTTTACATTTTATTTTCAGGTGAACTATTACTGTAAGGGTACAGCAATCCTATTAGATCTCACGGGCACAGACACTTGGACAATTATCTTACAAACTACATGGAAACTATCAGTCTCAGTCCGATCTGAGCTGACCCCCCTGTGAGACATCCACTCTGATGACTGACAGGCTAATTGTGCTGCTTTTTATATCATTCTGAGGACATGGCCTGTCCTTTTATGTAACGGGGAACGCGTGTTTTACCATTCTCTCTCTATATACTCTAATACTGGATCTGCCAGTGGCAGTCTCTTGATTAAGGAGACAGGCAGAGTGACATTGGAGCTGAAAAGAGAGAGGCGTTAGAGGATGTCATAGCCGGTCTCGGTCTCCCGGCCACCCGTCGCATTACAGCCAGAGAGCAGAACATTTTGATGCACACTGCTTGTACAGATGGCATAAACTGAAACACACTGCACATCAACAGTGCAACCCCTGGAGTATAGCCAAACCCTCGACTGAATCTGTTCCGAGAGACCAGTCACCATTCATACGACATACACTACCGTTCAAAAGTTTGGGGTAAGATTTGAAAGACATTTATACTTTTAACCAGCAAGGATGCATTCAATTGACCAAAGAGGATAGTAAAGACGTAATAATGTTACAAAACATTTATATTTCTATAAATGCTTTTTGTGTCCTAGGAAAAAAAAATATCAACATAAATATTAAGAAGCACAATTGTTTTCAACATTGATAATCAGAAATGTTCCCTTTAAGACAGTAATGTTTGACTTTCAGAATAGACTGATGAATTGGGGATTTTCCCTGAGAGCCCAATCACCTTTGAGTGGTAACAAAACTAGCCAATGGAGTATATAAGGCAGCATGCAACACTCAAACATCAAGCTTCGGAGCAGAGCAGTCACTCACTCACTCTTTCAATCTTAACTGTATGGAGAACAAGAGGGAAGTAGTTCTGGAGTGTTGGTCAGCACAATCAGCGGTGGTCGCTTATCTAAGAAGAGCTTTTGTACAAATATTGTGCATCAACCTTTTCCCCTGTGCGCTTCAGTACTGAAAGAGCATTTCCCTAAAAGAGCAAACACGAATGTGACGTTGTGTCTTTTTCAAGATGTCATTCCACCCATCTCTTTCTGGATGTGGTTGTTTATTGGCTCCCTCTGACAGTCATGATCACTGCTTCACGTATCTAGGCCGTAAGCATGTTGAGGTAGTGTTCGTTGATGAGTCATTCAGCCACTGCGGGTGATGACCATTGTGATGTGGAGATCGAGACTGCAATACCTTGAAAAAGGTGGAGTCCCCTCTGCTATTCCCCAATTTGGTCTCTCTGTCCAGCAGAGAGCCACTTCTGTTAATACAATAGGGTGATCTAAGGGTTACAGTGGGAGCTCTCCCACCAGGTCAATCCCAACAGCCCTCCCACTCCTCTTTCGCATTACAGGCAGTGGAGCTTCCAGGTGAGCCTGCTGGTCCTTGCCATGGGGGACCTAGCGTCTCATTCAGATGTCAATCGCTGCATCGGAGGACTGGCTGGAATCATCTGGCTATGAAGGCTTGGCTGTGCTGCCCCCTTCGGGAAGAGTAGTAGTGTTCGAGTCTGAGCCAAAGTTGATGGCCATGCTTTCCCGGGGCTGCCGCAAGTGCTGGGCTCGAGTGGAACCTTCCACCCTGTCCCGAATGCTTGCAGTTGGACAATGTTTTCTCGGAGCGGGGCATGCTGAACAGCAGCGTCCGCCCCAATTCCTTTTTTCCCCGGAGGAGCCTGAGGAGTCATGGAAGGCACCATTATCTGCCTGAAACCACTCCGCTGACACCTCCACTCTCACTACCCTCAATGGTGGGGCTCCTGGACAGGAACTTGACTACAGTGGCATATCAATTGCCTCAAGTTGCTAGCAGTACGTTTGGCCTAGCACCAGTTTTAACCATTGCTGCAGGACAAGCATGTGCTGGTCTGGATGGACAATACATTGACCGTTATGTACATCGAGGTGGTCTATGCTCCCGTTGTATGCCGCAACAGCACATAACCCGCCATCTCCTCTGGAGTCAGAAGGATCTTAGGCCGTTCCGTGCCACTCACATTCTGGGCAAGCTCAAATTGCTAACATGCTTTCACAACAGCTCACACTCCCGGGAGAGTGGAGACTCCAACCCCAGGTGGTCCAGCTGATCTGGAGATAAAAAAGTGGACCTGTTCGCCTCTCTGGAGTTGTCCCACTGCCAGTTGTTTTAGTGAGCCTGCACACACAGACACTGTGCAAGATCAGGGAGGACAAGGAGTAGGTCTTGACTAGCCCACCTGGACCTGATTCTCAGACCTGATCCTCCTCAGCTGGATTTCCCTGTGGAAGGACCTGCTTTCTCAGGGAAAGGGCACCATATGGCACCCGCAGAGGGCATACACAAGGAGGACTTAAGTGGCCTGCCACCTGCAAGGTTAGACACTATCACTCAAGCTAGAGCCCCCTCCACAAGGCGTGCTTATGCTTTGAAAATTGATTGTAAATGTAAATGCCGATCAGATCAGCGCTTTCTTTCTTGCAAGAAGGGCTGGAGCGAAGGCTGTCTCACTCCACCCTGAAAGTGAATATTACGTCTATCGTCAAAGATCTGTGGGAAAGCACGACCTGGTCGTCAGGTTCCTGAGGAGTGCAAAGAGGTTGAATCATCCCTGACCATGCCTCTTTCCCTCTTGGGACCTCTCTGTGGTTTTAGCAGCCCTACAGAGAGCACCCTTTGAGCCATTGCAGTCAGTTGAGATTAAGATCCTGTCTCTTAAGACAGAGGTTTACATGGACCGCACGCAGAGCTTCAGAAGCTGAAAACAGCTCTTTGTTTGCTTTGAGGCCAGCAGAAGGGAAAGGTTATTTCCAAACAGAGGTTGGCCCACTGGATAGTGGATCTTCTTGGGGTACCAGTTCCATATGTGTATTCTTCCACGGTACGGTTTCCCTGTTGGCAAGCCCATGTCTTTCCCTGGGCAGGTTCCACTCTGCCCATCTCTGTAATGCTATTAAAACCCTGTCAAGAAAGCATCTACGGCAGAGATATTCCATATGTAGCACTGCTTCATTGGTCAGTCCATAAGTGTAACCCTATGTTGGTCTCCGTAGCGTCCAATTCAATCTGGACTAGGCATGCTTCCCCAGTGTCATCCAACTAGTCATGGTTGAATAAGGTGTAAAAGTATGCCATTTGTCAGACATTTGTATTTACTGTAAAAAATGTGTGGTCTTGAAAAAAATGGTTAGGGACATTAAAGAGATAGTTCACCAAAAAAAAAAATCTAAATTCTGTCCAAGTCTTTTTCCACCCCACCAGGTGCTGAGGACAGCGTTGTTGCACTTTGCATAGGGCTCCCAATCTTTTCTGACGTTACTTTCAATGTTAAGTGACTTATAGGGATGCAACAATTATAGATTTTGTTGGTATGATTATAGTCTGAGAAATAATCACAGTTTCACGATTATCATGCATTCATTAATTTCACAACAAATGTATAAAATCACATGAACACTCTTTAGATTTTAAAGTGTTATTTTTTTCTATCTTTTGAACCAGAAATAACACAGTAACCAAATAATACAGCACAAAATAATAATAATAATAATAATAATAATAATAATAATAATAATAATAATAATAATAATAATAATAATAATAAAGACAAAAGTCCATCTCTCCCTTTGGAATTAAAGAAAGGTGACCTCTGCTCTGTACACATCCATCTCAGTATGAGGGGAATAAACTGAACTGTTACTGTCACCAACTGTCATCCATACATATTCATTTGAATAATCTTTTTAATAATTCATCTAATTTTACATGTGGCCTGAGAAAGTCATGTCTATTATTTTAGTTTGTTTGTTTGTGTCACTGATAAATTCAAACGTGCTTCCGCGCTTTGGCTGCCGCTAAGCCAGAGACGACGTGCTCAGTGCTTTTCATATATCAGTGTCACTTTTCATCACTATTCAACCACATAATGTTTATTTGAGGTTTCAGAGATTTAAATAGACATTTAAATGAATCACTAGCTTATATAAAAAAAGACATGTATAGTTTGATCAATTTAAATTCCATATACTGATATCTATAGAAGTTGCAATAATAGTGCTTTCAATTATATTTTAAATAAATGTTTTATTCCTATCAGATACAAATTGTGCATGAAACAATAAAGTTTGTCTTCTCCTATTTTCACTGGCCACTTACTTCTATGTATATCGGGGAAAATTTATGAAATTACATGATGTAAACAGATCCTCTAAATTGCCTCTAAATAGATCCTCTAAAAAACAAGTTGATCAACTAACATGATCGTTATAAAGGTGTTTAAACAACAAAACACTTTCACTTCCACAAACTAGACAATCGGAATATATCATAATTTATGATATAGTTAAAAATGTTTGTAAATATTCTAAATAAGGAAAGGAAAAACTAAATAAACGCGATACTTATATGCTGCATGAGGTTGCTTTAAAACAAAACTTAAAGAGAAAATCTTGGTTACTAATGTAACCCCCACTCCCCGAAAGAGGGAACAGAGTATTACGTCCCATTGTCACAACCTCTGTTCCACCTGAGTGGCCAAGACCCCATTTTAGCTTCTCAGTGTAAAACTTAATGTATGGGGAGTGGCTTGCGATGCAAATCTCACTCGCCAATGTCCATTGGCTTCTTTTGTACCACTCTCAGGCAAGATCCACAATTCATCAGTCTGTTCTGAACGTCTCCATTCCCTCCTTCATGGAATATGGATTACATTAGTAACCGAGACGTTTCCTGAGCACCAAATCAGCATATCAGAATGATTTCTGAAGTATCATGTGATATATTAAATGGGAAATATATATATATATATATATATATATATATATATATATATATATATATATATATATATATATATATATATATATATATATATATATATATATATATATATATATATATATATATATATATAACAATATTTCACAAAAAGTTTATCAAATTAGACTAGATGCCAATATGTTGAACTTCAGAAGCTCAGAACAGCTCTTTGTTTTGGAGGCCAGCAGAAGTAAAAGGACAAAAAAATGTAAATGGTAGAGAACATCACATAATATTAGCAATTTAAATCAATTTCCCTCAACGGGCGGTCACACAGCACTTTTCGTTCCATTGACTTCCATTCAAACGCATGCGAATCCGTCAGACTGGAAACGCAAGCTCATGTAAAAAGTTTCGCATTTTGCTGCGTTCCAAAGATCAAGCTTGGTGAACTCTGAGCTGCGAATTCGCATCACATGACCACGTGTGACCAGTAGAAGATCGATATATCACAACTGTTGCAATGTGCGAAGAAATGCTCAAAGTCCAGTGTCACCATGGCTTTACGCATACCTGAGTGGCTTCAGTCATGTCCAGTGTATTGAGGCTGTTCTGGGTGATCTCATTCCGATTGTGGTCATCTTCACTATCATCCATTTCAGAAAAGGAGGAGAGATTTGAGTTATACCCACGCCTCTTTACACCTCCCTGCTCCCTAAAAACAGACACAAATCAAATCATTTAATAACAAACATAACTATTTTGTGCTTAACCGAGAAAAATGTAAAACAAAACCACCAATTTCTGAGGATAAACACAAAGCTATCGTGCTCTAAAGAGATTCAGATTCCTTAAGTATGACTGAATATTGTCTTGTGCTCAAGAGCAGCACAATGAGAACCACAGTCTCTGTCCCTGTCTGACTCTCCCACACAGCCAATTACTGCTTTTAGCACTCAGTGTACTAATGTACTCACACGTGCAACTAAAGAAAAAATACCTGGAGTTAAAACAAAGCTCATATTCAGACACTCTAAATAATTCATGTCTGGTGGGATGCAACTATGTCATTGGTTCAGTTATGACATGACAGACCAAAACTTTTCCATTAGGTTCAGGTTTCCCACTGAAGTATCTGAGAAATTGTGTATTATTAATTGACTGCTATGAAAAAGTAAAGTAGTCATTACCACTGGGCCTATAGAGAAATTTACACATACATAAATGCACTAGTGCACACGACACGAACAGTGTTAAAGGGATAGTTCACCCTGAAATAAAAATAAAGCCATCTTTTACTCACCCTGCTGTTGTTCCAATGCCCTATGTCCTTCTATCTTTTTCAGACCTCAAAAGGAGAAATCTTAAAAGATGTCCTGCACACGCTCCTCCATATAATGTGAAAGTCTTTATGAAAGGTTTTATGAAAGGCGACCAGGCTAAAAATTTACAAAAATTATACAAAAGTATCACACAATGATACAGGGAGACGCAAAGTCACCTGAATATGCCACATTTATGCCTACAAATGTATGAGTTAAATTTTACACCATCAGAATGCTGTAGTATGCTGCAGGCAGCTGACATCAGCCCATCTTCCCTCCACACACGTGTGCCATATATGTTAAGTGTTCAGGAGGCATACTATAAAGTTTTGCGAGAAAGAAACCGTATTATTCAGTCAATACTGAGCTCAGCTGTTACTCTGTGCACGTTCCTGTAAGTGCGTGCGAGCCGTCAACAGCCACTCACGCAATATTGTCATGACAACCGATACACAACATTCACTTCAGGAGGTTTACCTTATTATTAGTATTATTGTATTATTTCTTATTATTTACGTTATTGAAGAGTGGTGCGTGTGTGCTTATCCTGGGTGTCATGACAACAGTGCGGCTACTGACGGCTCACACGCACAGGAACGCGCACAGGCATCGGCCGAGCTCAGTATTTTGACTGAATAATACAGTTTCTTTCTTGCAAAACCTTACAGCATGCCTCCTGAACACTTTCCATATATGCCCGCATCTCACTGTATCATTGCATGATACTTTTGTATCCTTTTTGTAAAGTTTTAGCCTGGTCGCCATTCACTGTCATTATATGGAGGAGCTTGTGCAGGACGTTTTTTTTAAATATCAGCTTTTGAGGTTGGAAAAAAATAGATGGACACAGGTCATTGGAACAACAGCAGGGTGAGTAAAAGATGGCTTTATTTTCATTTCAGGGTGAACTATCCCTTTAAGTAGTAGCCTCACTACAAATGTCCTGTATTTTCTGTCTGACAACATTAGCTCTTTTAGAATCTGAGCTAGTGATGCCTGTTTTGCAAATATATATTTTGTATCTGTTATTGAGCGTTTTGCAATTCAGTCTGGACAAGAAAGCAATAATTATTTCTCACTCTGTAAAAGAATAAATGGGAACAAAAAGCACGGACCCACTTTATATTAGGTGTCCTTAACTACTATGTACTAACATTTTAATTAATAATTTGATACATTGCACTTATTGTGTACATACATGTTTTTACATTGTACTTACATTTTAAATAATACCTGCATGTAATTACGTCTGTAATTAATTTCTGTAGTTACATTTGTAATTACACAGTTGACACTTCCCTTACACCTAACCCTACCCTTAAACTTACCCATCCCACCACACCTGTCCCTAACCCTACCCGTATCCCACCTCAATATCAGCAAAGGTGTTTTGCAACACAAAATGAACACAGTAAGTACATTGTACTTATTTTTTTATGTAAGTACATAGTAGTTAAGGCCACCTAATATAAAGTGGGGCCAAAAGGACATTTAGTTTGACATTTGTATTTACTGTCCAAAATGAGTGGTCTTGAAAAAAGTGGTTAGGGACATTAAAGAGATAGTTCACCCAAAAAAATCTAAATTCTAAATTTTCCCATGTAATTCCAAAACCTGTTCGACTTTCTTCTATGCACCACAGATGAAGAATTTTAGAAAGAAATGATAACCAAAACAGATACAGATACCACTGACTTCCATTGTATTGCCAAAAAATGACGTTTCGCTTTTATTTTCCACAGAAGAAAGAATACATATCATACAGGTTTTGAACAACATGAGTAAATTACGAAATTCATTTTCATTTTTAGGTGAACCATTCCTTTAAGCTTCACCACAAACAATGTTCCTAGTTGTCATTCCCTGATGATGCCTACATTCAATTCTGGACACTATATCTGGAAATGCATCCTATCACTTGCCAGCAATAAAGAAGGTCTTTATTAAGTTAAAAACCTGCATGTGAAGCTTGTTAACGATTCTGTACTGCAAGTAAATACATAAGTGACTTTCTCTAATTTTCAGGTTAGCTTGGCTATTTTCCTGAAATGTAATTGGTAGCTTAGTTTGCAGTACACACAAAAACATACAAATACACAGAGCTTACATGTCATGTGCAGCCATAGTCATGAGTTTGAAGTTGATGAAGGGGCTGGAAACCTCAATGAACTGCTCTGGCTTCTGAACAGGGGGTTCTAAAGGACGTAAACATCAGTTTGATCCAACCCAAGCAATTATCATAATAATTACATGAGAAATTAAAACACATATACACGTAAAACACACATGTCTTACCCTTGGGTTCATCAGTGATGTTAGTCTGTTTACGGGGGCGGATGAGTTTCCATTGAGGAACTGGGGGTGCCTTGGGAGGGGCCACCAGGGGGCAGTCTCGAGTGCAGGTGAGTAGCACAGGGTGACTGAAGAGCTGAGAGAGCCCATACTGCCTCAAACTCTCAGACGAATCAGCCTGGAGAACACACCCACCACAATCATAGATTATAGAAGGGAAACTTAATAGCAGATTAGACAGCCAGCACTAATCCAAACAGAGCCAAATATTGCTTTTGACTAAAACAGAGGGAGGGAGAGTACCATTTGGGGCAGGTTTTACATTAATGAGCTTTAGGTAAGTATGCGCAGTGGAGGAGTAATATCAAACAAGCTGGGATATTTTGTCTAAAGCTAATAAAGTAAGAATCCATATTGCCTTGTGTCATATCACATGGGTGACTCCAATTCTCTTGCAATTCAATGTTATTGCTTATACTATAATATTATATAATATTACATATTTCAGTGATGGTGAAGCTGAATTTTCAGCAGTCATTACTCCAGTCTTCAGTCACATGATCCTTCATAAAACATGTTTCTATAATGCTGATTTGCTCCTCAATGTTGAAAACAGTTGTGCTGCTTCATATTTTTGTGTAAACTAATAGAATTGTTTTAGGATTCTCAGATTCTCAGACACAAACTTTAAAATAACAGCATTAATTTTAAACATTCGTTGTAAATTCTAAAACATTTATTTTATTATGTTACTTCTGTAACATTATAAATGTCTACACCAGTGGTTCCCAACCATGTTCCTGGAGGCCCACTAACAGAGCACATTTTGCATGTCTCCTCAATCAAACACACCTGATTCAGGTCATCAGCTCATTAGTAATGACTCCAAAACCTGATGTGGATGTGTCAGACAAAGGCCCTGTCCCAAATGGCACACTTCATGTGCACTTTCGGTCTTATGGACTTACAATGGCCGCTGCGTGCGCGTGTCTGTTAAGTCCACGAGACCGCAGGGTGTCCCATTTGTCATTTTAGGTCTCAGAAGGGTGCTCGCGAGCGCCCCCTTTGAGGTCGATATGCACCCTCGATACGCACTTCTGCCGAGCCCGCACTGGTGCGGGTTACCCAGCGGCATTACATTGTGAAAGTGCAAACTCAGAGGAAGACCGTAAAGGTTTAGGGTGCAATTTGGGTCAGGGCCAAAGGAGACATGCAAAATGTGCACTGTTGGTGGGCCTCCAGAAACGTGGTTGGGAACCACTGGTCTACACTAACACTTGATCAATTGAATGAATCTTTGCTAAATAAAAGTTTCTTTAAAAAAATCTTACTGAACCCAAACTTTTGAAAGGTAGTGTTTAGTATAGATTGAAAAACATGTGCTTACCATCTTTGTAAGCACTGAGGTCCTTTTCTCCAGCAGGTGCATGGGCTGGTAACTGGCACACACTACCATCTGAGGAATAGGACCAGTGGCTAAATCAGAAAGAAGAAAGAGAGAAACAGCAAGTGTGAAGAAGACTAAAAGAATTATACATGAAAGGAAGTGTCATTTTTAGGCTCTCAAAATCTAAGCGGAACTTTTCTTCCTGTTGTCAGACTTCCGTCTCTTTAATACTTAAAGCATTATCAAATGGAGCGCACCCTTGAATAAGAGGAAGAAAGAAGGAGTGGATAGATCAAGGCGTGGGTTTCAAAGACAAAGGCATGAACAGCGGAGAGGGCACTGTAATCTGTCAAGCCATATTTTTCTAATTCACATAGCACAAAAACTTCCAGTGTAGAGGAAGGAACAGAGGCACTTTGTTATCAGTGTTTGATCCTCATCTCCAAACGCCATCTATGATTTTTTATTAGGCCATCTGTGCCCTGCCCTGACTGCCTTGTTAGCAATAGAGCACAAATTATATATATTATTTATTGTTAGCACAAATTATATATAGGGTACAACAGGGCAAACCGGGGTAAAAGGCGCATTTGCTTTTATTCTCATCTAAAGCACTAGATGGCACAAAAAGCAGCACCCACCTTGCCACCTCACGCATTTATAACATTTTTAAACACAACCACTTTTATGATTTATTTACACATAAAATCTGTTGCTCCATCTATGTTTAATAAAAACATACTTTTTTTTCTACAATCATACACTATGGGCATAGTGAAAAGCATTTTCTAAGGGTGTGCGTTTAGCCCCGTAATATATTTAACAATTATAATCAAATGCTATAGTTTTGACAATCTAATAACAATAATATTTATATATAACTTATTTATGTGATCCTGGACCACAAAACCAGTCATAAGGGTCAAATTTTTGAAATTGAGATTTATATATAATCTTAAAGCTGACTAAGCTTTGTGTTAAGTTATGGTGTGTTAGGATATTACATTTTTTTGCTGATATACAACTATTTGAAAATCTGGAATCTGAATAAAATTAAAATAAATCATAAATATTGAGAAAATCACCTTTAAAGTTGTCCAAATTCAGTCCTTTATCAATGCATATTACTACTCATAATATATTTTTGATATATTTACGGTAGGACATTTACAAAATATCTTCATTAAACATGATCTTAATCATTTTTGGCATAAAAGAAAAATCAATCATTTTGGCCCCTTACAATGTATTGTTGGCTATTGCCACAAATATACCCGTGCGACTTATGACTTATGTTTTGTGGTCCAGGGACACATATTTATATATTAACTAATTTGAATTGCCAAAAATTATTGGCTAAGTGTATCAATAATTACAAACCAACCTTAAAATATAATATTGGCAAAATATGGAAAATAAAAGGACTGAGGTTGACAATCCACATCTTCTAAAGGTTAAGCACCACATTTAACAATTTGTTAAAGCAAATTACCTCAAGAGGTGCTGGACCTATTTTGTGTCCTATTCATGGAAAGTGCCATAAATAGAATGAACAGCGATCATGTGTGAGTATGTTTCAATAAGAGATTCCCCTTTAGGCATTGAAGATCTAGGCCACGGTGCCAAAGTGATATATGTCAAAGCATGTTATAATTTCAAGCCCATTAATTAGTATTAAACACCCAGAGGGAGTGAGAGGATAACAGAGGGGATGGATTCATTATATGGATTAAAGGACCCTATAGATAAGAGGACAGAGCAAACGAAGAATGTTTGTGAAGGCTAACGAGAGAGAGAGAGACTGAATTTCAGCAGCAAACATTGCATTATCCCAGCGTAATCTGAACCACTCGCTTGCAGAAGCCAATTATCCAAAACAGTCTATCTGAACAGCAAACCATTAGCCTCAATAGACTCATCAAATTGTTAGTCTCCATAGACCTGTCGGAAATCCATGTTTACATGCATACTGACAATTACACCTCCTTATCACAACAGCACTGAGCTTTTCAAAGCAGGTCGGTGTAAAATTGATGCATATTATGTACGTGTGAGTGTGTGCATGCGTGATTCGCTGCTCTTTGCTCTCCTTGCATATTTCAGGCATAAACTGCACAGTAACAGAATTGACAGTGCTCGCCAGAGGCCATGCCCGATAATTTAATTCATATCACACTACCTGGGAGAAAAACACTAGCGCTCTGTTCACAGTCTGACACAAACACACATACAGATTAACACTGCTGCACACTTCTTCAGTGCAAACACAAATACAGTTATGCACACACAAACACGTGCACAATCACAGAAAAGGGGTTGTTTTATTTATTCATGCTCATGATACACATCTGGGAGTGAAGGCTGTGGCACTGACTCCATAATGCATGAACCTGCAGAAGAAGTGATGCATGGAGACGGAAGAGGGTGCTACCTGAAGAAGAGCGGTCAGAGGGGGCAGACTGATACTTACGGTCATTTTACCCATAATACCTCGCTAAACAGATCACCATCCCTTTCCGGAGAGCTCAATGCCACATTGGCTGCAAATTATTAATATGTGTTTTCAGAGAGCATTTAGAGTTTCTGTATGAAGATCAAATATTCAACTACATTTTTCAGAGTGAATAATGTATGGTGAGGAGAGAGGGGAAAAGAATCATATATGAAAATGCGTATATATACAAGACACAAAAAAAACAGACTTTGATTTGGATGGATAGCTGCCTTGGGCTGAATGGTCTTTTTGTCTTTGTTCTTCTTCTTAGCAGACTCGTACAAGAAAAACAGGACATTTTATGTCCAAACCATAAGGATCTTCTTTAAAGAACCAATAAATATGACAATTGCAGATATTTCATATTAAAACAGATGAAGCGAACAAATTAAGCGAGTTATGTCTGGGACCATTTTACAGCTGGAGTTACACCTTCATCACGGCTTTACGTTTGTGTGTGCATTCGCAGCCTTTTGTTTTCTTCAAATGTAAGTTGTAATGTTGTGTTTATTTTGTATAGGTAGGCTTATCTATATCTGATTAATCTCACATAGGAACTGTTTCATTGAGTTAACGCACTAGCAAAGTGCACTAGTTTACTGCGTTCATTCAACGAGCGCAGCTCAAACAGCAACACGCGACTAATAATAACTTTGATTGAGACTGTCATATTACATAACAATAATGAGAACACTATTTTAATAAATCGTTGTGAATTCATTGGGTCTAGTTAGTGTTTTCAGTGCGTTGTTCCAGGAAGAGCGCGTCCACACATTCTGAATAACAGATCTGAGGTGGCATAGGTGAAACGCTGTATTACTCTTATATTTGATTATTAAATACTGTAGGTAATCTAATTAAATGATCAATCCATCGACTCATTTTACAATCCTTTATTTAGACTAAAAGCCCAAATAATTTCCATGATCTTTCCATGATTTCCATCCTTTTATGAAGACTGAATAAGGATTTTAAAAAACTCATTTTATAGAGATAAGATATATTTGTTACAAACAGGCTGACACGGAGAACAGATGGTAAGTAAACAGAGTCTTTATTGAGCAACCAGAGGTGAGCGGGTGGCAGATGAATAGCAGATGAATGTAGCAGATAATTGGAATGATACTGTACTCTTGTATTGTATATGATGCTGGGAAACTCAGAAGACACTAGGAGACATAAGCTTGTGCTATGTGCTTGAGAGACCGGACAGTGACTGACTTAATGAATGGTGCTTAATACTGCCTTCGCATGCTATCGGAATTATTGTAAATACGGGTTTCCTAGGTAAAAAATGCACATGAACGACCCTCTGATGTCGTGTTTACCACTGTGAAGTTTGGAAATAATTTTGATACCTAAATTCCTGAGAATTAAACATGGTGGCGGGGAGAACTTGTATAGAGATTGTATTAGTTTTTTCCCAAAAACAGCTAGGTTGTCTTGTTTTGACGTTAATGTATTGCATGTTTACATGTAGGCTACGAGTAGCCTAATCATTTGAAGCGTAGGCCTGTATGTTTGATACACAGCGAAAATAGCCTGCATTTGACTGAAATTACAGAATCAGCAGAAAGCGGAAAATCTGGAGTGTTTATGGTTGTCAGTGCATATAGGACACTACATATGATGTTGGTTTTAATACTATTTTCCCAATAAATAGGCAAGAATAAACCTGGTTGCTACCATGATTCCTGATCATTCCGACAACAAAGCACTTCAGAAAATGGGAATTATCACATTTCCGATAGCACGTGAAGGCAGCATAAGTGCTGGTGGTGATTGCTGTAGATGATGACATGCAGGTGTGTGTGATCAGTATTCTGGTGATGGAGTGCGCTGTGACTGGGAGAGGGTGGAGCCTGGCATGCTTGTAACAATATTTACATAGATATATATTTATATAGATTTAGAATAAATAATTAGAAATTAATATTGACTATAGCAATATCTATGACTTTTTAAGATATTTAAAATTTCCATAAAACTTACAATGAGTAACTTTTAGCCGCATAAATAATTTCAGCATTACTAGAATTTTTTTTATTGATTATAGCAATATAGTATTTATAGTATATATGTGGCGAGGTGGACGAGCGAGAGACGCGGGAGAAGCGAGCAAAACCAGTGCATGATTGAGAATGAGCGTCACCTGCGAGGCACACCGGTCTCGAGTCCTCTCATGAGGGAGCTCGGAGGGATATAAGGACGAGCGACACCAGTGAAGGACGAGAGAGGATGAGGCCTGGATTTTTACGTTATGTTTTGTTTAGGTTTTGTTATGTGTGTGCGCAGCAGTCGTCCGCCTTTACTTTCAGTATGTTTATTTATTTATTCCCGCCTCCTTCTTCCCTGAACTAAGAACTTTGCTACAATATAGTAAAGCATTTCCAGTATAGCATCTTTTAAAGATGGCCAATTTCCATTATTCATTTTCAAAACTTTTTAAGACATTATACATTTCTATGACTTTTATCCAAGACACTCATAAAGAGTACTTTCTAGGAAGTCAATGGGGACCAGCAAATGTTTGGTTACCCACATTCTTCAAAATATCTTCTATCTTTTATGTTCAGCACAAGGTTTGGAACAACATTAGAGTGAGTAAATAATGACAGAAGTTTCATTTTTGGGTGAACTATCCCTTTAAGGACAAGCAGTCCCTGTCACTTTAAGACCTGCACGTATCAGATTTTCTCTTAAATGTTTACTTTCACGTTAGACATAACCAACTGTGTTTGTAAACTTTGTGTGTATTTGACAGTATTGGCACAATAAGACTCGAAAGATAACTCTTGTCAAACGCTGTTTGACAGTCTTTTAGTGCCTGAGCGCTTCGGGTGTATGTGCTCATAAAAGCGGATTTTGGAACAGCGCATCATCACGCAAATGAAATGCTAAACCAGCAAGGTTTTAAAGCACATGCAAATAATGAACTTTTGTGAATTGCAGTGTCCCTTCAGTGTAACTCTGCCCTTGCGTTAACGTGATGTGAATGTAAGTTGCGTTGTCTGGTATGTTGAAATGGAGGCGCCAGAACTGAACTGATAGAATGTGCCCTGTAGCACGATATTACGATATTTCTTCAAAAGCAGATCATGGACATGATCAAAAATCATCATATCGCACACACCTACCTCAAAGCTTTGAAATCAAGAATTTTCATGAGACCTTCCACTCTCAGCAGTTCTATAGTGCTAAACACATGGCTTCAGAAAGATCATGTGGGCACTGAGGATTTCAAGCACTAAATAGCTATTAATATCCCAACTCTCACTAAATACTGCCATTGTACCTATAAGCATAGGAACAAAAGGTTACCACTATGCCACTGCACCGCTACACTGCAACATTGAAAATCTTGTGAATTTACAATAATTATCATAATTATGGTTTTCATTAGCCTCTATCAACTGACAAATAATGTTAGCACAAGGTATCATACACTGAGTCTCAAATACTTGTTAATTAAACTTGTTTTCTAAAGCACAATTTTAGTTCCATAAGAAAACTCTTAAAGAAAAAGACATTTGCACAGCAGGCATCTTGCCATATCGATTCTCTCATTACTCTCTCTGCCGGTGTCTTTTATTCAGACATGTCACATACTGTTAAGTGATAAATGACTGATGTGTGTGTGTGGGGTGGGGGTCGGTACCTCGGCTCTTAAGTACTGTGGGAGATTCGCTCTTGATCTCGTTCACATTACAATCTGTAGTCGTGGTCTTCTCCTCTGAGCTCTCTTCCTCCAACTGGAATTGAGGAATATTGTCCCTCAGAAATTCCCAAACTTTCCCTGTATACCAGGATCTAGGAACAACATTAACACATGGAAGATTAGTGTCAAATGTTTTGATCTCTTAATTAGGGTTTTACTGTGAATTTATCTAAAAATCTCAATTGATTAAGTCTGGGAATAACAAAAGGCTTGTATCAATTTAATGGGCAGTCACAGGGTCAATGGATAAAACTAATAAAGCTGAATAAGCAAAGCCTCTGAACTTTCAACCAATCAATAAACAGCAATTAGAGAAAGGCGAGCAATGCTCAATTAACTGGTACAGGGCTAACTACAGCTTGAACAAAGGTCTAATCCGATAAAAAACAAATGCAAACAACACACACTCTCTTGTTTGTATTCAGCTTGAGTCTTTAACCTTTATCAAACACTACCATTCAAAATGGGTAGGTTTAAGGGTGGGTTGAGGTGTAAAGGAAGGGTCAACAGTGTAATTATAAATGTAATTACAGCAAGTAATAATAAGTACAGTGTAAAAATGTATGTACACAATAAGTTTTCTAATTTCATACTGAAAAGTTGTCAAATAGTTTTGCCATCAAGTGCTACTGTACGTGGTTTTCTTGGACTCTCTTGGCTCTCTGATGTTCTGGCAAATATGTGAGCTGTTGGAGTGAGATACGACTCCAAGATCCTGCAGGGCTGCTACATGAAGTAAATGACCTCAGGAGACCCTACTTTGATACACACACTAGCCAAGCCTTGAGGAAAAAAAAATGACAGCACTCTAGAAGATATGACAGCAAGATGTGTGCTCTCATCTCATAGCAATTTATTTCTCCAAAATACGAGCGTACGCTCTCCGAAAATGTGTGTACTGGTCTCTTGAGGAGCCTCTGTAACACGGAAACTCATCAGAGCGTAAATTACAAGACACCATGCCGTGTTTCCCAAAACAGAGCAGATGTGAGAGTTATGCTGAGGAAGTGACAACAAACTACAGAGACAGAGTCAAACGCAAGAGAAGAGAAAGTTACACGCTAATTTCACAACAACAACATTCCTGCAGTAACTTGATAAAGCCGGAACAGCGGCGAAAGCCAGCCATTTGTTTGCAGAACAACAGCGTAGTGTCTGCAGCCCATTTCCTCCTAATAAGGGTGGCATCTGTGCACACTGTGAAGAAAAGAAGGACATTCTGTGGATCGCAAAGCACAGCTTAATGAAGCTTGTTAGCACATACCACAGACATAAAGACAAAGCTATAGGCAGAGAGAACGGACTAATAGCTATAAAACTTAACTAAAAGCTCTCAAGACCCTTATTTTAGTCAATTTTATAAATGTCAGGAATTCAATGTTACTATAGTAATGAGTTCTGACAATTTACTATAAAAAGTGTTCAAATTGGTTTCTATGAGTTTTTTTAAAGGGCACCTATTATGCAAAATTCACTTTTATAAGGTGTTTGAACATAAATGTGTGTTGGCAGTGTGTGTAAACAACCACCCTATAATGGTAAAAATCCACCCACTCATTTTTTTTAATCCCCATAATTCATAAGCAGTGTCTTAGCACAAGCTGTTTGCAGATTCCTGCAGTGTGACATCACACTGCAACGGCCACCCCCGTGAGTGTTGATGGACACTGTCATATTAGCGTAGAGCCCGCCCTCAGAGAGCTGTACACAGTCATCCATGTTTATCTCCTCACCAGAGCAGTAAAAGCAGCATTCAAGTAAGGGATGTGTGTTCTTATTAAAGCTACAAAAGTTCAGTCAGTCAAGAGCAGTGAGTGATTTTCTGTTGTTTGGTTCATATTAACAGCAGATAGAGCAGTACTGTATTACACCGCTTTCACTTTAGTAATGACAGATGGATCTAATACACACAAGATTTCTGTAACTGCATACGTGCACAGGCACAACCAACTGTTTTCATTTGAACTGTGTGTGTTTCTGACATTACCTTGTGAGCATTTGGCAGTTTAATCGCAATAACATATGCTAGAGAACTAGTTTAATGACTACTCACGGATTTGCCGACATCCAGCTCTGTGCGCATGCGTCAGGGGCATGTGGTGTTTTTAAGTTGATAGCGATAAGGCTTTAAAACGCATGCAGATGATAACATTTCATGTTGATGAAGAACTGCTATGTCACATGAACATCTCTGCGATAGACATGATCATCAAAATACACAGATATCATGTTTCAGTTTTCATTCGCGTGTTCTGGTGTTCACGAGCTGTGAAGGCTCCGCCCTCTGGGTGGGGAGCAGCAGCTCATTTGCATTTAAGGTGAAACACACTAAACAGCTAATTTTTCTTCAACCCCAATATTGGCATTTTCAACATGGTATATTAAATGATCTTTTAGGAATTTTGATCTAAAACTTCACAGTCACACTCTGGGGACACCTGAGACTTATATTACATATTGTAAAAAGGGGCATAATAGGTGCCCTTTAAGTCGCGATGTAACAGAAGCGGCGACTTTCCTTCCATTTGGATGACGTACAAGTGAAACAGTTGAAAAAGAAAAAAAAATAGGGTGGGGACTTGGTTCTGTCAATCGGTTGTTGATTGAATGGTGGCAGAACTGAATGTAAGCCAAAAAAAAAATTCTTTAATTTAAACATATACATGTTTAATAATTTCACAATTAGATTAATAACATGCATTTATAAAATAGACAAACTGATTGTTTTATCCCTGTGTTTTAGGCGTATTAAAAACTATAAAAAAAACTATTTTTGAATTAAAAAGAAAACTATTAAGAACAAGTATTTATAAAGCATATCTAAACTGTGATCTAATTGGTACATTGTGCATTAACATTAACTGCCGGTCAATATGTAAAGCGATAAAGATATGCGGAACAAATCTTCTTCAAAAAAAGAAACCTGGACCACATTTAATCTAGTATTTAGGCATCACAGCTGCCAAAGGGCCATGCCACACTGTGCAATTATTATGTAATTAAAAAAAATATTATTTAACGATAATCTGAATAACTTGAATATTAGCCAATAAATTACAATTTATGTAATTTGACTATTACCCCATAGCATTTAAAAACTTTAGGAAGGCACAGTATATAACATGTAGACTTTTTTAAAGAGGAAGTGTCTGAAGAGAGCCTCACTTTAAAGGAATGATCTCTGGTATCCAGCCGGTGAGACAGTGCATGACTGTAAAATCTCCAAACTCTCTCCCAGAGCCTGAGAATGGAATACTGGAGAGAGAAAACCATATCAACATTACACATATACACACAAACAGGCCTAAATACCAGGAAAAAAAACATGGGTTCTCCTTTCAATAAAGACTACATGAATATGCACACTCAGTTCCAGTTCTACTGTGTCATATCAGAAGCTGATCTGTGCATGTCTATGTGTGTGTGTTTGTGTGTGACCTCTTGCTCTCTTTCTCTGAAGAAACCAGATGGCTGATGCTCTAATTGTGCCTCACGGGATGCTGTATTCAACCAGTCCGGCAGCTATTAATTAACTGCACGATTTCACTGTTCATCTTCACGCAAAGAACCATTCCATCCTTATCTCTGCCACACAAGAGCACAAGCTCACTTCAAACAGGATACACAGTGGCTTCAGGTGAGCCACAACTGTGATCGCTTTAGCGGCAAAACTTGGCAGTAATGAATTCTACAGCATGTATATGTGTTCAATGGGAATTGGCATCTGGAAGCACACTATTGTGCTTTTTGTTTCCTGTACATTTTATTTCCAACCATAAATGATTAACTGGCTCAGAGACGGCTCATTTCCTAAGCTAGATTAAACATTTACACCATGAAAAAATGAGTCCATCCTTTCATTCTTCTAGGACAGTGGTTCTCAAACCTGTCCTGGGGACCCCTCACCACTGCACATTTTGCATGCCTCCCTCATCTAACACACCTGAATCTACTCATCAGCTCATTAGTAGAGCCTGCAAGACTTGAATTGGGTGTGTCTGATAAGGAGACATACAAAATGTGCAGTGTTGAGAGGTCCCTAGAACAGGTTTGAGAACCACTGTTCTAGGATGCACAAAACCGAATTTCTGGGAATGATGTACTTGTTCCTTTGCATGCATGGAGACTACAGTTTCAAAAAGGACGCTAAAGCATCACCAAAATATAATAAAAGTGTCCCATTTTATCCAAGCCTTCTGTGATCGTCAGACTGAATTTAACTCAATGATTAGCCCACAGATCGATGGCTGACTGCAAACACTTCAAGATTTTCAAAATCGTCATCTGATTGGTTGAATTCTACAGGATGTCCGGGGAGACGTGTATCACGTTTTTTAATGATGCGCCAGGAAACAAAGATGCCGTGATGCCAAACCCCCTAATGGAAGAAGAACCTCATCGTGTTTACAACTTTGTGCATATCAGGATCAACTAAAAACGTTCAATGTAAAGTTCGCTGCACAGTCCAAGAGTTTGGACTGGACATCGACGTCACATTTTCACACCCCTGAACATGACACAGAACAAAATGAACTGTGATTGGTTGCCGTGACCAATCTGCCGTCAGTCTGAAGGTCTGGTTACGTGAGACTACTCACTAATAAAGATCCACTGCAGTTAGCTATTCTAGTGTCTAAATCATGCAAGCTGAAGTCGAGAACCTGGTCAGTCCGATTTGTGAATGAATCAATTCAGACTGGTTTTGTGAACTAATTTAACAGATTACTTATTGTTTGAATTGTGTTAAAAAATACTCACTCAGTACTGGCCACCTTTAGTATGCCCTTAGCCAACAGCATGGGCCAAAGCTCTGATTGGTTCGTTGTAGCAGGAAGCAGCAGGTTATCATCTTTGTCAAATGGTAACATGTCATCAACAGTAATTTTCCTCCAACTTCCCTAAAAAAGCATTTAGACAATTATAAAAAGTACACCTACTATCATTAATGAGACAGTATTCAGTAAAAAAATTCAGCATCCAAGACTACAAAAAGTTTATCATATAATGGCACATTCCATCTGGATAGGACAAGGTTGCGTGTCCACCAAAGCGTTTTTAGCCAGCTGAAAACGCTAGGCACTCTTCTGAAAACGCTAGGTGCTCTGCTGAAAACGCTAGGTGCTCTGCTGAAAACGCTAGGTGCTCTGCTGAAAACGCCTTGCTGTGAGCACTGGAGAGCGTTTTGGCAGCGCATAGTTTTGATATGGAATGTCTGTGGAAGTGTTACTGGTATCTTATGTCACAGATAGTTTGTGCCTGTATTGATTCTATATAAAAATGCAGATACAATGTAAAGTATTTGCTCTGGCTCTGATTTTAAATTATTGTTCCGTTATTATGCTTCTTGTTTTCATGTGCTGACGTTGTACAAGCAGAATGTGGCGGTTGGTCAGTGTTGAATTTGTCCCGCCACTCCTCCACTGTGATTGGACGGCTGGGTGAAAAGTGAGTGATGAGTGCTGCGTTTTACTCAAAGTTGAACATTCATGAATGTGCTGGATGTGCTGTATATTAATAAATATACCAAAGTAATACAAAAAAATCTGTTTTTAATGATCTGCTTACCATCAAACTCATCTTAATACAAACAAAACCAAAGGTGCATCAATCAGAAGTCAGATGAGCCTTTAAAGTCCATGGTTCATTAGTGTGCATTTTATACACTGTAAAATGCTGTGATAAACATCATTATCTCTAATGGAGTTATATTAAAGACAGTGATCTTAGAAGATCAGTCAGCAACAAAATAACTAATGCCCAGCACACAGGCCTTATCTAAAATGCTCTTGTACTTGAGTTGAGAGAGCGCTACTTTACTATTCTTTGATATCACCTGTCAAACAAATCACTGTTGCCATCGTGCAGGTCAGTCTTTGCTCATTTAGTAATAGAAGCCATTAAGGTAAAAAATTGTTTCTCAGTTGTCTGTGCGCAGAGGATAGAGCAGTCACGGCTCTACCAACTCCCTCGGCTCCTGATAAGCGTTGTGTTCTCACTTAATCACTGCCTAAAGGACACAGTGTCCTTCTAGCAGGAGAATGTGTACAAATGCAACAATAGGTGTTGTACTTTGTGTACACTTTAATGCTATAGCATATTTGGCAATTTTGTGTATCACCATGCAGAACCTCTCATTCATTAAAGATAATTTTGTGTTCCAAAGACTAACCAACTTTGTGGTTAAGAAATAACATGAGGGTGAGTTTGTGATGACAGCTATTTCATTTTTTGCTGAACTATTCCTTTAGTTATTGCAGGGTTTGTTTGTTTTTTTTCAACGAAGAACATAACATTCAGTTTTCATTGAATTTTTGTAACAAAACTGTTCTAGTTATTAACTGCAAAAGAGACACAAAGCTGAAAGGAAATGCAGTGAATGTTTTTTCACAATAGGTTTTCAATAAAAACGTTTAATATGGTGTCTATACTCAACCTGAACTTACCATCCAGTAGAGTTTAATGACATACTTCCCATAGGCATTATAGAGGGGCATGTGATCCTTCTCTGCTTTACAAAGGGAGTAGATGTGTTCCCAGGGTCTCCAAAGGTTGGGAACCGTTTCCGTGGAGACGGCCTTGTCCTCTCCAGTGTTGCAGACTTTCCACAGAATGTAGAACTCACTAATGACCCATCGAATAAGCTGTAAAAAATCGGCATGCAGGGCGAGAAGTGACCCAGCGTAAGTTAATGGCAACTAAACGAATCATTCTTTGTTCTAATTAGTAATGCAAGCAATCCGAAGTGATTTACTGACTCACCTCACTTGAGAGTAAATGCTCATTTGCTGAGGTGAGGTCAAAGGCAGATTTATTTTCCACCACAACAGGAGTCTGTTTTAAAGGACAAGATACATATTACATCAGATCTACCTTGATAAGTTTAGTTTTCTACTCTAATTGAACACAACCTAAAAACAAAGCTAAAGCAAATTCAACCTAGTTGAAGAAAAATTTAATTAACCTTGCCATAGTGAAATAACAAGAGTTCAGCACATGGAAATCACATATAGTGAGTTTCAAACACCATTGCCTCCTCCTTCATATGTAAATCTTGTTTGTGAAAAACACCACAGAAAAATAGACGAATCTCAACATATAGCCATCGATGACGCAATCGATAGGGTAATTAATATGTACTCCCCCAACATTTTCATTTGCCAGCCCATGTTCAATGTCAGGCGGAACTGCAGCCGAATCATCGGGAGTTCTGCAGGTAAACAAGCGTCACGCGAGGACAGCGAAAAAGGCAGATCATCGACACAAATGTTATGTTCCAGGCTGTGCATGGGATGTGAGGACTTTTCATACCCTTATCACAGATAAAAAATGTCAACAGGCATGGTTGTTATAATCGGATACTGCAACAATTTAATTCAAAATTGTTTGTTTGCTCAGCCCATTTCACCAAGGACAGTTTGTTTTTCTAACCTGGGACAATATAAAGCAGTCTACGCGCAGCGTCTAAAACTGAAGAAAGGGGCAATTCCAACTATATTGCTGCAAGCAGTAATTAGTGTTTTTTATCCACTTATTGACTATCTAAACAATGTCTGATTAAATGTAAAGTTTCTTAGAGAGACAGCAATAACGCAAATGCTAGTACAGTAACAATAGGAAACTCCAAGTACCATACATAACTAGTCACTGCGTACATTGTGACTATATAAACATGCAATATCGTTTTTAGGAAAAAGTCTAAAATGTAGTTGGTTTTGCACTAAAGCACTGGTTTTGGTTGTGTAGGGGGAAAAAGAGGAACTTTCGAGTCTTCGTGCTTGCGGTTGCCAGAGTTCAGTAATTTTAATCCCCCAATCAGAGCTTTTCTGTGAAAAGAACACATATTCTATCCTGTGTTTTACCTAAACATGTGCAATCTGGCAACTATATGCACGCGAGCTCTCTCTCTCTCGCGCGTGCGGTGATCTGAAAACACCAATAAACAAGTAAGCTGCATTTGAGCGATCTCCATTTGAGATTTTCTGCTTAAAGTGTCATTCAGTCGATCTGTGTTCTGTCATGAGTCAGGATCATGAGCTGGTTGTGCTGTTTGTGGTTGTGTTAGCTAGCTGAACAACTGCACCTGTGTGAGCTTTTGAAATAAGCCAATCAGAGCAGAGTTCATCAATAATATTCATGACCCTTCCAAATAAGGCAAAAACAGAGCATTACATCCTAGGCACAATTTCTAGGGTTGGAAATGGACCTGTAAAACTGTATCTGGACAATTTTTGCCCTTAAATAAGCCACACACACACACACCATGTAGATATCAGAGAACAATCTAAAATAGTGTTTCAAATCATTCTAGGGCACCTTTAATCTGTACAAATATTTGCTGATTTTATGTTTTTTATTGTTTTATCTTTTATCAAATAAATGCAGCCTTGGTGACTTCTTTCAAAAACATAAAAATAGTAACACTTTACAATAAGGTTTCATTTGTTAACATCAGTTAATGTATGAACTAACATGGACTAACCATGAACAATACAGTTGTTACTGTATTTGTTAATCTTTGTTAACATTAGTTGTTCAAAATACAGCTGTTCATTGCTTGTTCATGTTAGCCCACAATGCATTAACTAATGTTAAATATTTTTATTTTATTTCAATAATGTATTACTAAATGTTGAAATTAACATTAACAAAGATTGATTGCTATAAAGTGCAGTTCATTATTAGTTCATGTTAACTAATATGGTTAACTAATGTTAACTAATAAAAACCTTATTGTAAAGTGTTACCAAAAAAACGTATCTGCCCAAAACTCAGTGTGATTATATGACACTGCACCATAAAACATCTAAATCTAACTGAAAAATTATTATTATTGAAAATGATTATAGTTTTGCTCACTTGGTCTATTATAAATATTACAATTTGCATCACTTGAGAAAATTCTCCCATTTTCCAAATGTTTTCCTCCCACTACTATCACATATCAGACTGACCCTCTGAGGGACATGAATATTTGATAATCTTCAGTTAATGGACTTTTAATCACATGTAAATTGAAGGCTCTTAGTATCACTCACATACTTGGTGAGAAGAATCACAGCAATCGTCTTTTTATCCCAATTGTTGCCATGGAAATGACAACAGAGCTGACCTTCATTCGTTCTCTCAATTAAACATATTTAATACAGCTAGTCAGTCGGCAAAAAATAATTGGTTTTAGAGCTCTAGTGCCTAGCCTTGATTGCTGTGTGATTTTGCTGCTTGTTGTGACTTTTGCCTAGACTCATCAAAATGGAAGAATAATTGTGAAATGTTCTGCTAGGCATGAGGTAATTTAATCACAACCCAAACTCATATGAAAGTAGCATAAACTGATTTAATCAATTAAAGGGATAGTTCACCCAAAACTGAAAAGTAGCCAATGATTTACTGTCACGGTTCATGGATTCCCTGTCTCACTCTTGGGTGCGTGTTGCATGTTGGTTGGGGCGGAGCCTGGGATTGGCTCATCACGCACCTGTGGCTGGTCGTCAGTGCCAGCTGCAACTCATCACCTTCACCCTATTTATCTCTCTGTTTCTCCCTTGTCTTTGTCAGAGCGTTGTTGGATGTTTCCCTGTGTGTGTCTTCCCGTCGGTTGCAGTCCTGTCTTCCTGGTGTTTGTGGACCCCTTTCCGGATTTCCCTCGCCGATCTCCCGAGTCTCTGCTGCCCACAGCCTTCCGGTGCTGCCAAGGGAAATCTCTCACGGCTCCGTCTCATCCGGATTTCGTACCGTTCTGAGTTTTGTCTTCCAGTGACATTTGTGTCAATAAAGACAGAGTTACTTGCACTTGAATCCTGCCTCTGTGATTACGTGACATTTACTCACCCTCAGGTCATCCTAGGTGTATATGAAATTCTTCTTTCAGACGAATACAATCAGAGTTATATAAAAAAATGTCCTGGCTAATCCAAGCTTTATAATGGCAGAGAATGACTGTTTCTGTTTTGAAGTCCTTAAAGTTCATCTATCCATCATAAAAGTAATCCATACGGCTCCGGGGGGGTTAATAAAGACCTGTGCATTTGGCCGATGTAAGAAATATCTCCATATTTAAAATTTACAAACTGTAATCTCTAACTTCCGCTGTCATACGCGTGTTCAGACTAGTGTTCCAGCGTATGACGTAGGACGCAGGCGTAGCGTAAGTTTGCATGGCGAACGCAGAAGCATGTAGAATTTTTGCAGAAATGATTTGGTTCTCACAAGAAGTAGCATATTCTCCCCGGACATCTCCCCGGTCCTACGTCATACGCTGGAACGCCAGTCTTTGGTGAAGCGCATGTACGACAGTTAGCGGAAGTTAGAGATTACAGTTTGTAAAGTTTTAAATATGGATATTTTTCTTACACAAACGCATCGCTTCAGAAGTCCTTAATTAACCCCCAGAGCCGTGTGGATATCTTTTATGATGGATAGATGCACTTTCATTGACTTCAAAACAGTAACTGCCATTAACTGCTAAATGGCTCTCTATAAAGCTCGGAAGAACCACATTTTTTAATATAACTTTGATTGTATTCATCTGAAAGAAGAATGCATATACACCTTTGACTTGAGGGTGAGTAAACCATCGGCTAATTTTAATTTTTAGGGGGAAATATCCCTTTAAGCTCGGCATAGAGGATTTTTTACCAAAAAATACGGAATTAAAGAGCAGGATAAACACAAACACGTGTTGGTTGGTCATGTCAAAACATGTTGTCATAAGTCAGGTCAAATAGTACTTTGCATTTTACTCATATAATCTCAAATCAAGTACACTTAAAAAGTATAGCAGACAAATTTGTCTTTGATAATATAAATTAAAAATAATAAATAAATGTAAAAAAAAATGTGACACTCTGTTCAACCTTTTTTACATCAAGTTTGTTGGACCTGCCAGTGGTGGTAATCACTTCTATGATACTCTTACCTTATTAAGTATGTACTCTGAAGGACGTTTCCAAGTGTGTACTCTCAAGGAGGCAGGAAGTTCAACCTTCCCATCTGGATCGTCAAAGAGCTGTTGACAGTGTTGTTAATAAAAGGCTCAGTATGGTTTTCGATTCGCAATCAAATGGGGAAAATACGAAACAGAATAAAAGAAATTAAAACACTGATCAAATTACAAAGTGTTGAATATTCAGTGCTGTTTATATTCATGAAAACTCACCTTGTTCTCCTTAGAGGCTTTAGTTGCATCCCATTTCTCTGCATTGACCTCAGTGTCGCTCCACTCCGGCCAGAGAGAGATGAGAATCTTCTTTAGCTCTTCAGGGCTTTCGGACGCACACACCACTGAAGATGCTCTAGAGACAGTGCTTTGCTTTTTAATGTAAACGAGATCACTATTTAACATAATCATTTCATTATTGGTACTTAAAAGGTAAGCATTTGAATTTGGATATTGACTAGTGATTGGTTATTTCAATTATTATTATTATTATTATTATTATTATATTTAATCTAAATAGCATATTATTATCAAGCTATATGTCTTAGTTTAATTCCAAACACTGGTATTTTTTAAGGGAATGCAAATCTAACTGAATTTAATGAAATTTTTTAACAGGAGTTAAATATTAATACAACTAAGTTATGTAATAAACCTGTTACTATGTAAAACAAATTTTTAATTAACGTTATCCGTTTTAGATGGTAGAAAAGTATGTCTGTTGTTGTTAATGTAAAAACACAAAAATACACAATATAAGTTAACTTAGCGTACGGCACCCATAAAAGCTACCAGGAAAAATGCAATAAATGAACGTTAACTTACCAAACACACATGTTGTAAGTTATGTTGTTGTCAAATTCATAACTGACAAAATAGTGCGTAACGACCTCCAATACTGTACTTAACTTACTTAAAACATAAACAACTTCTGAAGCGGACAAATAGTAAAGATATAAGGCGAAATAAAAGTTGTATTATTTATATTATCTGTGATTGATTTATATTATTTGAAATATGTCGATGTCATCAAGAATCTTTAGTCAAATCTTACTCTTTTTTGGGAGACTGTCCAGGTGAGGAAGCGACGAGGCTGGATGAGGACGCCTTTTTCTTGGGTGTCTTCGACATTGCAAGTGTATGTAGGCCTTATTTGTAATCTAATAGTTCATGGTTTGAAGGAACACTTGGCTGATTAAAGCACGGAAGATAACGATGAATAGGATGCGATGTCCAGGGCGAGACTGTTTGCAGTGGGGAAAGTTTGCCATGTTGCTAGGCGACAGGATCGCTTGGGATTGCCGACAGCTCGAGCGCAGAGCTTTATTATCACCTCGAACAACCCCCCTGAGTCCTGTCCTAACCTCCTCAAACAAACTCTTATGATCTACTGTCGTTTAGCGAAGGAAAGACGTACTAGTTTCTCTCTTCTGCTTCTTTTTCTTATTCTTTGGTGTTTTACGGCAGTTGGCGTCCATAATAATGCATTACTGCCACCCTAGTTATTCTTTTTTTTTTCGAACCGGTCTTTTAAAAAAACGACTCCTAAAAGCTAAATCAGCTTTTACGTCACTACTCGACATATTTTTATTCCTTTTTAAAAAGTCACCAATAATTTTGTTTCTTTTAAAAATATATAAATTTAAAACGTTGGTATATTTCAAATGTTCATTTCTCCACTCACGTTCGAATGAAACGGTTCTCAGTTCAAAACAAAGAGTTGTTTAACCTCAAATGAATAAGTTGTTCAGGAATCGGACATAAACTCATTCTCCGATACACATTTAATCTATCCACGGCCTCTCAAATGCCCATATATGTAGGATAATTGTTTGAAATGTATATTTATTATATAATAAATTGCAGCTACCTGCAAATATATGCGAATTAAAATATAGCTATTTCTTTTTCTCATTATACAATTTATATTTATATAACTTATATTATCATTATACACTTTATACAATACTCTCATTATACAATTATACAATGTGCTCATTCTCCACCTTAAGATGACTTCAGCAATGTTACATAATGACATTTTTGATAGAATTTTGCATTTATATTTATTGAGCTTACAAAGAAAATCCCATAAACATTTAAAAAGTTTTATTTTGTCATTGTTAGTTCAACAAATGTTTATTTGCAAAAATCAATCCAGCATAATATAAAAAAAAAAAATATTTTTGTATATTTGCCTTCAGTTCATTGTAGAATAAAGCCATGGACCGAGCAAGTGCTCAGATCCCTCATTCAGTACCAATTTAAAAAACATATTTGAACGTTATCATGTACAAGCCTGAGGAAAACCAACATGATCTTAATCTCTGAACCACAAATATATAACCATATTGGCCCATGATTATTGGGCCAACGACCCATTAATGGGCCTATTCATTTTCTGTTTTCTTGATAAAAATATTTCATGGTAAAAGCTTCAGGATTGATGATGGTTGGATCTTCACAACAGGCTAAATGCCCTGGGAATATGTACGATTTTGTCATAAAGTGACATTTTGAGAACTTTTTTTACTGCAAAATTTAGGGTGGCAAATCCCAGCAGCAGATGCAGTCAAGTGTACATTAAAACGACTCGCCCTTTGTGACAAAGGCACTAGTTTAATTGAATTTTGGCTAAGAACTTTTACTGGCATTTGCCTGGTCTTATGACACCCATTTAGTTTCATTCGTTTTAAGCAATATTACAACATGCACACATTGAAGTAACTTGCTTGACACTATAAAAAGGATAAACATGGCACAGAGCAAGAGTAAGAGAGAAAAACCGGTCATTAAAAGCATCAGAAAGATGTTTTCATCTGATCAGATCTGTCCTTTGGTGATGTCTTCTCCCCTTTTAGAGCACAAACTGACATGTGTCAGCCCCTGGTTGTGTGTGTGATCTGTGGCAGTCATGAGATGGGATAGGGGATTTGTTGAGCCTCCTGCCTCCTATCCACAGCATATTGGGAAACACAAGAGCATCCACACTAGCAGCAACCTGACTTGCTCTCAGCAGGTACTGTTTGTTGGTCCAGTTTAATCTTGTCACCATTGTTTTCTTCATATGGAAGACCTTTATCATTGAGAAGGATGTTCTCCACCAAGAACCGGGCAGCCTCATCAACGTTGATGTTATCCTGCAGTGAACAAATTAAAATGGTAAAGGGATAGTTCACCGAAAAATCATTCCTTATGTCGTTCCAAACCTGTATGACTTTCTTCTGCGGAACAGAAAGTCAATTGGGTCCAAACATCAACAGACCTCATTGACTTTCATTGTATCGGGAAAAAAAAACCCACTGATACATTCTTCAAGGTATCTTATTTTGTGTTCTGCAGAAGAAAGTAAGTCATACAGGTTTGAAATTACATTGAAACCTTTCCAGAGTATTGAGATCACTTACAAAAAGGCCTATAGACACAACGTGTTAAGCTAAACTAAGTGCGTGGTGAAGCTTCAAGAGGTACTTCAGCATGAAGTTGGATTGATGGTACCTGCCTACGCAACTTCTCATGACTCTTTCGAGACACTTCACTCTTTCCATTTACATCCCTCTATCCCCAAGTAGCCTATGGCTTCAAAGCGAGAGCGTATGAGTGAGACTGATTTGAGGGAAAGGGCAGAAAGCAGAAAGGTTAAACAGAAGGAGATGGTGGTCCAGTGGGTTAAACCACCTAACTGACATGCAGAAGGTTGCTGGTTCAATCCTCACCACCAGTTCAATCCTCACCACCAGTGTGTCCTTGAGTAGCCTATGGCTTCAAAGCGAGAGCGTATGAGTGAGACTGATTTGAGGGAAAGGGCAGAAAGCACGTTGCTTCAGGGTGATTGTCCCTGTAATTAGTGCACTGTAAGTCGCTTTGGATAAAAGCGTCTGCCAAATGCGTAAATGTAAATGTAAACAAAAGCCAATCATGCATATTTGTCATTCACCCAGAGTACGGAGCATAATACATGTGGCACAGCCATGCTGAGAGACAATTAACGTTTGTATGAATGTTTGGGTGAAACAACTGATGTCCAGCAATATGAAGTGCAAGAAAACAAGGGAATCCAAAATGCATAAGCATGGCACTACAGAACGCCATTTGCTCGGAGCGAGCGGTGTAAATAACTTGAATTTTCAAGCTTGTTAAAAACATAATTAGACCGCTTTGAGCCATGACTTTCAGACAGTGTTCTGTGTCCTCGCTTGCTTTGAATGACGTGGTGACTTCTTGTGATCTCTTTTGGTAGGAATGATGGTTGAAATCATTGGCATTTAAAGATCTGCATGGGCCATTGAAAAGCTTGTTTCAACTCTACCGAAAGAGATGCTATGAAATTATGATGATAATCATAGATCTCAAAGAACTGTAGCCTATTTGTCTGCCCACACAGAGCAAAACAATCAATAAAAAAACAATAAATAAAGAAAAATTTGCATGCAATCATAAAACCACTGCATTTTAGTGAGGTTTATGCTTAAAAAAGTATATATTTTTAAGGATTTATTTTTAAAACATGGTCACTGGAAAAGAGTTTTAAATTTTCTATGGAACCCTTTAAATTAAATGAAATTAAAATTGTATTAAATTAAATTAAAAAGTTAAATAAAAAAGTTTAATTACATTTTTGTAATTTATCACAATTGAGCCTTTTTTTTTTACTCTCAGGCAATGGGCATTTCCATCCATACGGTAATTGATATTTGTACAAAAAAGGGAGGCAAGGCATAAAAACAAAATACACATGCGTCCCACTGGGAGAGGAGCGATAAAAAAAGAGACAGAATGAAACGGTCTCTGTGGACCAGTCAGCACAGAGGCTTGATTGAACACAAGGAGGTCCTGATAGATGAGAGCCGACACATTCATCATGCACTCATGCACATGCACACACACACACACACATACATATACACACGACAGGTGCCAGAGCTCCCTGCCAGACATCTGTGTGCTTGAGTCCCTAATGGAGAGATCTATTTCAGAAACATGTGCTTATGCAGACTGACTGATGAGACACCTTCTGTTAAACAGTTAAGACCAGACACCGCTACAGACAGAAACTGAACAAACACTTTTTAAATAGCAAGACACAGTCAAGATATTTAAGGCCAAATCATGTGACTTGAAAATGCATTTAAAGAGGTACCATTTAACAGGGTGTTAAATACCTACACAATCACACACTTCTCAAGACACTATATTCCCCAGAATTAACAAACAGACATTTTCTCCTCCTCTTTTTTCTACTCTACCCCCAGACTATTTCTCTTTAGCCAACTTAATTTACTCAGATCTACCCAGCATCCCTCAAATGTGTGTGCAGGAAAGATTAATTTGCTAAATACATCAAAGAAACTGCTGATGTAAGACTATAAACAGACATATTATGTTCCCTTTACTCGTGCAATGTTTTCAAGATTCAGCTGCTACTGTAAAATGCAAATATGAATCTTGGTCAGGTATGACATCCATTTGTAATAAAAAACAGACATAAACATAGGCACTAAGAAAAATATCCTTTATCTAGATGACTTCCATAATACAATCACAATGCCATGATTAAAAGCAGCAGTAAAACAAATAAATAAAAATCTAATAAATTTATTGTGATGGCAACATTTTTAGCTGCTATTTCTCTAGTCTTCAGTGTCACTTCAGAAATCATCCAAATATATGCTGATTTGGTACTCAAGAAACATTTCTTCTTATTATTACACTTGAAAATTATTGTGCTTCTTAATATTTTTGTGTAAACAGCAATAATTTTTTTCAGAGATTATTTAAATTAATAGAAAAATCAAAATAACAGCATTTATTTAAAATATAAATATTTTGTATATAGAAATGTCTTTACTGTCGCTTCTGATCAATTCAATACACCCTAAGCAATACTTTCTTTAAAACAAATCTTAAAGTCGGAATGAAGTGGAAGTTACAATCGTCTTTTCTTCCCTATTGTGATGTATAACTGCGTGAAAAAGAATCTTGAGCGAGAGAAATGTACTTGATTTTCTGAATTTCCGTTATTTTCGCATGTGTACAACTCTCACTGCACCCGTCGAACAAAATTACATACATTTGTCCACCAGGACTTGATTGGATCACTGTCGTTTGCTAATTGCTACAATCTCATGTGAGTGACAGGTTGCGGATGTGGAGGGATTACTGTCTCTCCCTTGCACTGGTGTATATCTCATCATAGTCAGAGATGTTATTTTGATTAAAGATTACGAGGGCACAAAAAAAAATTATATATATATATATATATAAAACGGTACCAATCACTGTTCCACTATCACCATTTTAAATCACTGGGCACAGATGCAGTATTTAGTAAGCCGAGAAGAAAATGTCTCCCTTAAAAATGCCATACATCCTGCTTCACGTGATGAGCTACACATTGCACATCTGACATATGTCTGGTGATTCAGGCATGAGGAGTGGCTAATGTTCTTAAGACTGCTGCAGTGGTACTGTTTTGGCCCTAATACCATGGAGAATGTCAGCCATCTTAAATACTTGATCTAATATGGCAGCTTTCATGGTCCTCTGAGCAGATTAGAGACGAAAGGTGTAGTAAGAAGCTTCTATTCTTAGCAAAAATGTCTCGTGACAAGTTCTCCTTCATTTTGACCTAGTACAAACAAAAATTTAATTGGCTAAGTGAACACCGAATGAGTTTAGATTACCTTGGCCGATGTTTCAAACCAACCCAAAAACCCAGCCTCCTTGCAGAAGTTGTCCATAAGTGAGGAGTTGTTGGATCCATCTTTCTTCTGGTCACATTTATTGGCCAGAAGGACAGAAGGGATGGGATTGCCATTGGCCAGTTTCACCTTGCTGTCCAAATCGTGCTTCCATTTTGAAACAGCCTCGAACGTTGAGCCTCGAGTAATGTCGAAAACAACAAAAGCACCCACTGCCTCCTTATAATAAACTCTGGTCATGTTCCCGAACCGCTCTTGACCTAAACATGAGATAAAACAAAACAAAACAAAACAAAAATTATTTGGAGTCATACAGAGGTACAACTAAATAAATATATACTGGCATACATATCAGGCATATGACTATCTCTTCCTTACGGCTCCTGTAAGAGGGTGGGATATATTACACAGCAAGTGAAAATTTTGTCCTCAAAGTTGATGTGTTAGAAGCAGGAAAAATGGGCAAGCGTAAGGATTTGAGCGAGTTTGACAAGGGCCGAATTGTGAAGGCTGGACGACTGGGTCAGAGCATCTTCAAAACTGCAGCTCTCCTGGGGTGTTCCCGGTCTGCAGTGGTCAGTATCTATCAGAAGTGTCCCAAGGAAGGAACAGTGGTGAACCGGCGACAGGGTCATGGGCGGCCAAGGCTCATTGATGCACGTGGAGAGCGAAGGCTGGCCCCAGTGGCCCTATCAAACAGGCGAGCTACTGTAGCTCAATAAGTTTTATATAGATGTCAATCACTGCTATTAAACAAAATTACAAGGGCTGTAAACATACTGTGATATATATAAAAATAAAAAAAAATATTAAATTTAAAATGATCAAATAAGGGAATATTTATTTTAATTAATTATGTTTATGTTAAGCACTGCAGTGCTGCACTCAATAGTGTTCCAGCCCAGAGAACATAAATTCTGAGTAAGTCTGGACACAATCAGCCTCAGATGTGATGCTCTGTCTCATAGTTCATGTTGCCTGGGGAGGGATAAAGCCCGGCACAGCGCAAAGTCTTCGAAAGCTAGATGGACAGAAAAAAGGAAAAGTGGAGGGAAAGATTCGCCCAGCGGTAGTTGCTAAGAACACATCAAAGAACTGACTCAGTGCACACACCCCTCTCATATCCCTCTAACCTAAATTCACCACACTCACTTTGTCATTACATTTAATGCCTTGATATGTAAAATCCAAGAGAATACACCAAGCTTTTATATTCAAGTGTACATTTTGATTGTACAAAACACCACTGTTACAGAAGAGATTAAATTAAAAATTAAGAAAGGAGAAAAATTTAGAAAAAGGAATAGCTTTTGGACCTTTAAAATGGCATTCATTCTGAAAAACTGAGAATAAAGGAGAAAAATGAAAGAGAACAAGAACAAGACAATTAGAGAAAGAGAAAAATTACAGAAAGAGACAGTGAACTTGCTTTACTAGATTCCTCTCATATAATACATTACACACACACACACACACACACACACACACACACACACACACACACGTTTGTTTTTGTGAAATGTGGGGACATTCCATAGGCGTAATGCATTTTATACTGTACAAACCGTATTTTCTATCCCCCTACACTGCCCCTGCCCCTAAACCTACCCATCACAGGAGACTGTGCAGTTTACTTTCTGTGAAAAAAAACTCATCCTGTGTGATTTATAAGCATTTTGAAAAGTGAGGACATGGGGAACGTCCTCATATTTCACCCTCTTTTTGTAATACCTATGTCATACCCATGTCATTATACACATTTGTGTCCTGATATTTCACAAAAACATGCCCCCCCCACACACACACACACACACACACACACACACACACACACACACACACACATTTATATACATTTCCCTCAAATCATATAACCCTAGTTTTAGAAACACTCAATGGAGGGTAAATATAAATAACAATAGAAATTTTAGCTGAAGACTTTTGATTTTGCATAATGTTGCATTCACAGTCTTATAGTGCCAGCAATAATCCAAGACATCTGCCATTTTAGTCAGCACAAAAATGTACGGGTGCCTTAAAATCCAATCCTATATAGGTCTATATCTTAGCTGTAAGTAAAAACCTATTTTCAAAACTGAGATATGAATCCCTAAATCAAGCTAGCTATCAGGCAGACCCCTCAGAATCAAATCAGTGACTTGTGACAATGTGCTGTTTCCCACAGGAATGAAAAGACTTCAGGGCAACTTCATGTGTCTAGAACCCTCTAGAGTTTGCCGCAGTTAAGCCAGAGCCCAAACCACTCTCTCAGATCAGAGTTCAGACAGAGGAAGACTGTGATCACAGGCATGTCTGTAATGCCTGACATTGCTTTGTTCTTCACTCTCTTTCTCTTTCTTCAGAGTGTGAGGGAAGCTGGGGAAGTGCAACGAGGCATCCGTGTGCATTTGTGATATGAGAGATAGTAAATTCGCATGTTTCACCTCTACGTATGCCAAGAAGCTGAAGGATATTGACATTTTAGTTTACAACATAGCAATGAGCATGTTCAAAATGTCCTTTTAAATTTCTAGCTACTTTTTTCAACCACAATATCCCACTGTTTTTACGAATATTATGGTTGATAATTACAGCCTGTATAATGAATATTCAGACCAACAGCGTGATTGTGAACATGTTGTGGACTTGCATCTTACAGACAGAATATTGCCAGTTACTGTTTATTTTTGCTCCACCAAAGAAAGTAGCTCAAGCCCAATTAAATAGCTTATATCACAGAGCAGTTTCATTCCCGAATGGATCAGTGTTTTTGTGTGAATCGGTTAAGTGATTCAATGACTTGCTTATAATGACAGTCATTTGATTCATTCCTCCTGAATGAATCGGTGTTGTTGAATGAGTCTCTGAACAATCCACATTCCTAATGCACAAACTGAGTGTTCTTTGTGACAAAAATATGCAATATTAATAATAAATACTGCATTTGATAGTCAGTAATAATATTTCCTGCTATTCAATTCTGTCCCCATTCATTCATTAATTTATCTGGCTTTCAAAATGTTCAAATGGACTGGATTTTCCCAGAGCCAAATTTTAGTCCCAACAGTTCAACCCTACTCCCTAGTGTTGCATTCAATACAGTAGTTCTTTTACAATATGCACTTTCAATATGTCTATATTTGGTTTCCAGTGATCTGCATTGAAAACATGGAGCACATTTCAGCCCGCAACAGCCTCAGTTCCATTATCTTCGCTCGTTCAGCTACGCACTTCACACGCCAAAAGCTTCTTAGGTCTCTCGGCAGCTAATTGCTCTTGATTGCTGGTCTAAATTTAGACCATTTAACCTCAGGTGAACACACCGGAGGGCTGACACATAAGAAGACAGAACCTAATTCTTGGTTTCCAGTCCATTTTGGGCACACAGCCCTAAAAATCTTATAAAAAAAAACTGCTCTGATGAATTAAAGATACTGAGTATCCAGAGACCAGACGTAAACGAACTCATGAACGTATTTGGTGCTTTGGGCCAGCTGTAACAGAGCAAGTCAAGAAAGAAAATCATAGTTCCTAGAAACAGCATGAGAAGGGCCAGAATCGCTCTCTTGATCAATACTTTACGCCAAAATATGCTGTGCATGCTGTTGTGGAATGGCTTTTTTCTCAGAATTAACAGTTCTCTGTGTGTGGCACTATTATAGCAAAGTGAAGTTTGACTGAGCAGGCGAACAGTACCTGAAGTGCTTCACAGAGAGTCAGATACTTATCGAAAGAGAAAAGGAGAACTGCTGGGAGAATAGTGTGAAAGCAGAGGCTTAGTGTGACATTAAAAAGGCAAAATGGAGTAAGCTATTGTATTAACTGAGAAAAAGCCACAGTGTGATGTAATAGTTTCACAATGAAAGGTGCTTTCACATGGTCCATGGCTCTCTGAGGGGTGCATGAAATTCCACTAAAATGAGGAAGCAGAGAAAAACATTTTCTGAGTTCATCTAGGCCGTGCAGATCAAAGAAATTCACTTTTTCTTTGATTATGAAAACAATTTGCTGCCAAGTTATGCTTGTTAAGACTTTTACTTTCTGTTTTTACTTCCCCGATCTGAGGACAAACCATCCAATTGGTATATAATATATATATATTATCAAGACACCTTCAACATTCTCACATTACCACAGTTTATTCGCTGTAGTTTAGAAAATGGTGACAAAATATGAAAAGAACTCAGAGTTAAACTGTCAGAACAAATTAATCTTGATAATGTCAGATAACTTTGATAGAAAGGTATGTAATGGATTACAATCAACCGATCAGCTGTTAAATTTAAGTACACAGTTAGATAATACCAATTTAGGTCAACCAATTACCAAGCAATGCTTCATTTTGTTCAGTCTGTGGTGTGAAAGGTCGCATTAGCAATTAAAGAAAAAACACTAGCAAAACATGGTCAGGTCAAAGTGTCTGAATAGTTTTGGTCCCAAATTTTTATAAATTTTAGTACAATGTATGAAATTTTGGGTGCAATGTCACAGTTTACTTTACTTTCCTATCCTCACTTACATAAATGAACTATAGTGTCCTGTAATCGCAAGTAAAAAATGATATCCGGTGTCTGACATTTTTTGTTACACACACACACACACACACACACACACACACACACACACACACACACACACACACACACACACACACACACACGTTGTGTTTCCATGTTTTATGGGGACATTCCATAGTCGTAATGCATTTTATACTGTACAAACCGTATATTCTATCCCCCTACACTGCCCCTGCCCCTAAACCTACCCATCACAGGAGACATTCTACATTTTTACATTTTCAAAAAACATCACTTATTGTGATTTATAAGATGTTTTCCTCATGGGGACCAAAAAATGTCCCCACAAGGACAAGGATTTTGGATATTGCCATCTTTGTGGGGACATTTTGTGTCCACGCACACACACACACACACACACAAACCAGGGATTATGTAGAACAACCACAAAAAAAATAATTTTATATGTTTAATGAAAGGCCCTTTTAGACAGACAGGGTACAGTGATGGCGACGACTTATTTTGTGTTATTTTTCTAGTGCTGCTGATCAATAATGTAGGCGCTTCAAACTGTTCATGCAGGGAATGTGAGAGTCAGGAATGATGTGCCAATAATTGTGCTGTGGGAGACCTTATTCTCCCCCCTGGAGAAGCAATGTCAAGAATCAATCTCCATTTATCACCAATCAATGGACTTGTCTTTACAACTCACAAAAGAATTGATGGGACGCCGACCCGCCTGTAGCATGTGTAAATATAGCACAACACAAACTGACAGTTTCTCAACAGCAAAAAGGGACCCGAGGTAAATAAAAGCTTTGACTGCATGATGGCAATAGAGAAGGGCCGATCAACATTTTGAGAGGTCAATAGCGGCTAATGATTTGCAATAAATATGATTAGCAATGAACTGTTTTGACAACACTGAGTGAGTCTTAATGATAGCGAAAGTTTATTCAGTGGCTAGTTCTGATTGACGTTTACTTCCTTTTAAAGTGTTGGCTTTATGAAAAATACTACATCAGTCGATTGAGGGGTCTTCACATTCACATATTTGGAAGAGAAATTCAATCAATCTATAGGCAACTTTTTTGATAACATCATTGACCCACATCTTCATACTATATGTACAATTTAAATTACAACATTAATCATTTCTTAGTTAGACTTCATAACAAATCTGTGTATTTCTAAATATGACTGCTAAATGAATTATGGTGATTCTGAATTGAAGATCACTTAAAAGCTTGAGACAGTGAGGGAAAAGAGGGGGCGGTAGCATAGGGAGACAGGGATACTCGCTGTCCATAGCCATGGAAACCTGAAGTTTCTCCTGCATGGCCTTTATCAAGATAACAATCTTGTGGGTGTGTTGCTATGGCAACAGTCCAAGCCAGACGAGCCAGCTGCATTTTTTTTTTACCCCGTGGAACAACAACACACTTCAGACGCTTTGGGCCGTCATTACATACCCAACCAACAGTACAGCTAATGACCAGAGACAGTGGCTTCACGGCACTGGGGCCAAGGCTATCTGAAATCAACACACCCAAAGACTGACAGTGAACACCGTAAGGTCGTAACTGTGGTAGGTGTCTACACTGTAACCCGTCGTAGGTATGTTGTATTTAAAGATCAATTGATTTATTGATTGATTATTTCTGTTCCAAATATGTGAATGCAAAGACCCCTTATTTGACTGATGTAGTGTATTTCATAAAGCCTGTGGATGGATTGGATGGATTGGATGGATTGGATGGATGGATGGATGGATGGATGGATGGATGGATTGGATGGATGGATTGGATGGATGGATTGGATGGATGGATTGGATGGATGGATGGATGGATGGATGGATGGATGGATGGATGGATGGATGGATGGATGGATGGATGGATGGATGGATGGATGGATGGATGGATGGATGGATGGATGGATGGATGGATGGATGGATGGATGGATGGATGGATGGATGGATGGATGGATGGATGGATGGATGGATGGATGGATGGATGGATGGATGGATGGATGGATGGATGGATGGATGGATGGATGGATGGATGGATGGATGGATGGATGGATGGATGGATGGATGGATGGATGGATGGATGGATGGATGGATGGATGGATGGATGGATGGATGGATGGATGGATGGATGGATGGATGGATGGATGGATGGATGGATGGATGGATGGATGGATGGATGGATGGATGGATGGATGGATGGATGGATGGATGGATGGATGGATGGATGGATGGATGGATGGATGGATGGATGGATGGATGGATGGATGGATGGATGGATGGATGGATGGATGGATGGATGGATGGATGGATGGATGGATGGATGGATGGATGGATGGATGGATGGATGGATGGATGGATGGATGGATGGATGGATGGATGGATGGATGGATGGATGGATGGATGGATGGATGGATGGATGGATGGATGGATGGATGGATGGATGGATGGATGGATGGATGGATGGATGGATGGATGGATGGATGGATGGATGGATGGATGGATGGATGGGATGGGATGGATGGATGGGATGGGATGGGATGGATGGATGGGATGGGATGGGATGGGATGGGATGGGATGGGATGGGATGGGATGGGATGGGATGGGATGGATGTTTACTATCATGTCATTCCAATCCTTGCCACAAGGTTAAGACTTTTCTTTAAAGCTCCTTGTCTGTAATAAGCATGTCCCTTTCAGACAGCCCCAGTGGAGCACTTCTATTCTGGGCCAAGGTAGGCGGGTGAGCCCCTGGCTTCAGTCAGGGTCCGACACATACGTATTTGCAGAAGGCCTTGATTACAGTCATCCAATTGATGGTCATTATTGTAATCGCTAGTCGGTGTGGGTATGTAAAAACAGCATACTTGATTAGTACCAGAGCTACCAATTATGTGCATGATTAACAGAGTTAATTAGCAGTGTAGAAGTAAATGCGTAAATGGGACAGACTTTGATCAACTTTATCCAGGAGGATACAGGTCTGGACTAGCTTCGGGAACTGGGCCAGGATGTCACAGTGAACAATTGAACGCCTGTGTTTTTAATCCCACATCCGTGCACCACACAGTACAGTGTATTCCAGCTGTTCTCCAGACACATTCAAACATGCACCCACATACGGATTGAAAGAATGCAACCTGTGTAATTCACACATCACTGGCGTTGTCCTTGCAGCTTACTGTGACAACCATGACTGGGGTGAGAGAATAAAAGGCTGAGTGAGAAAGCAATGAAGGAAGAACATAAAATATGAACACTGGGGTTCACTGGATATACTATATACCAGATACACTGGATATTTATTTGCCATTCTATGATTTCACAATTGTGTTTTTATTTGACATACAATATACCAAATCTCATAAATGTAATTATTCCTGTAAAAGAACTTGTGATGTAAACTTGTTTTTTCCAGGCTGTAGGGCCTGTACTATTTGTTCATAATTGCCTTTTGACTTTGTACTCAAAATGCTTCATAAACAACTGGAATGTCCAGATCATTTTATTTTCTTTGAAACTTCCATGAGTAAAAACTCCTATGAGCTATCGATTTTCAACAACAACAAAAAAACTTCCTTACAATGTCTTTGCCTAAAATTCTAAGACAACAAGAAATGAAACAACCTCAGGCCTAGAGGAGCTTCCAGAAGGAAATCTATTGGGCTTGGCTAAATATGGACAATGTACACTTTAAAGATAAATTGAACTTCTGACATTTTGCTCAATTTCATAATACTAAATTAATCAATTCAACACATAACACACATATGATCTTCTCAATGTCTCTGTGTGACCAAGAAGAGATGTCAGATGTTTTGGCTATGCATTGTAAGTCCTAAACAATATATGAGTTGTCACTATACATTCATGTCATCTTATTAAAGAAATGTTGCTACAAAAAAGCACCCAAGCACTTAAAAAATTATACAGTTAAGCCTCAAACAATACATGTCTCATGCCAGAGTGCTGAGTTTAAGGTGCAATGCAGATAAGCGATAAGGTTGTTTATGCCTGTCTCGTTATATGTCGGCTTATAGACATAGATGCACATAAACCATCCCAGCCTTACAAAATCCCCACGATTCAATTTCACAGGACGCTGACACATGACACTGAAATTAAATTGGAAAAAAGCAGTTGTCCATTTATTTGCCGTGGACAGTTGGTACAGTATATTGAATTAAACATGCCTCCATGGTCCTATTGTGCTCGAGGAATACTGCAGTAGAAAGACATAATCTGTCTTTGGGGAAATATAGAGATTGCAGTGTGGGTCTTCCTCTAATGACACCATGCATTGCAGCAATGGGAAGAGAGAAAGTGTGAATAGATTACAGACAGCTCACCTTCCAGCTCTCAAATGTCTCAGGAGCACTTTAATGTGAAAATGCAGAGTCATTCTGAAGCATATAAATTAACCCTATAAAGCCTGAATTGCTAAGGCTTCTATCTGAACTCTAAACTTTGCTGAAAAACATGTTGTTGAAAAACACTTCTTGCCTTCCACCCTCTGATTGGTATCAGGCCTTTCAGTAATTCTAAAAATGTCCACCTTCAGGTTGCGGTACATGTCTTTTTGCTGTTTATAAAGTAATAACTTTCATGTCATATTTCGAGATAAATATTTGCTGAGTTGTAGCTATGGGTTGTAATTGTCTCTTTCAGTGTATAGGCATGGTAATGGGTATCACAATGTTGACATAATTGGTCTTGGCAAAATAGGTCTGCTACGCTGCTGGTGCTTCTACTATTTGCTACTGCCAATACATACACCACACACTGCTGTGAGCAAGTTAGGCATGCTGCTGCTGTACAATCTATTGTATATAAATTAACCGTAGCGGATTCTATACAGGTGGGGCAGGGGAAGATAGAGGGTTTCTGAAAGTGCGCTGCGCTGCACTGCTAATGCAAATGCTACCCAAGTATTTAAAGGTTAAACATGTGAGTTCATTGGCTACTAATACAAAAGGAGCCAATCAGCTGTGCCATTGAGAATGATGTGATTTCAAGTGTTTGAGTTAAGGACCTATTAGCCTGTGTGCCATCTTACTAAGACATATTATTGGGTTTTATATGTGACAACTGAACTGATAGATAGATAGATAGATAGATAGATAGATAGATAGATAGATAGATAGATAGATAGATAGATAGATAGATAGATAGATAGATAGATAGATAGATAGATAGATAGATAGATAGATAGATAGATAGTTTGTTATACTGGTATAAAATCTAATTTATTTAAATTATATAAAAACACAATATCTGCACCAAATTGAAGTTTGGGAGTTGTATAGTTGTTATAACTGTGCGCAAGTCGGCTTACGCTGAAAGAGTAACCCCTGACACATTGCAAGTTTCAGCCTCTCGTAGATAGGGCTGGGCAACAAAGATGGCCTTTATTAACCCCCAGAGCCATGTGGAGCAGTTATATGATGGATGGATGTACTTTTATGGACTTCAAAAATTACCGAACAATTCACTGCCATAATAAAGCTTGGAAGAGCCAGGACATTTTTGGGTGAATTAAACCTTTAAATGCTCATTGCATTGTATAGGTGGAAAAAACGTATTGTATAGGAACACATTATCAGAGAACAAAAGGTATGGTAGGCCTTTATAAAAGACTTGCAGATATGTGTAACTTGCATACAAAGGTCATGATCAGTATTTGAAGAGCTGTTTTTTTCCCCCTACTGTGGAGCACCAGGCAATCTGCCGAATTATCTGGCGTCATCTCAAAGAAAGGCAAGAAAGAAAAAGAAAGAAAGAAAGAAAGAAAGAAAGAAAGAAAGAAAGAAAGAAAGAAAGAAAGAAAGAAAGAAAGAAAGAACTTGCATACATTCCATAACGTCACATCAAGGCGTTGATATGATTTCACTTCCCTTTTCAGCAAGGCATGTTTAGTTAGTTACACAACACTGGTAGCCTACTGTGGGGCGGTTTTGCCCCAGAATCAACGAAGATAACGCATATGTGGAGTTTGATAACTTACAGATCCTTCTCAACATTTTACGCACGTTCCTGTCCAGATCATGTGGTAGGCTGCTTGCTATGTGGGTTTTGAGACAGTCACAATAATGGCATGAAGCATATCGCACCCCTCCCTCCTCTCTAGTCTCAAAACATGACCTACATTGCGTTAGTAATTATGTTGGATACTCCAACGTGACAGTAAGCTAAAGCTCACACTTATCCTGGGCTTTCAGAAAGTTTAGCGCCTTATTTCCAAAATGAATTTTGGCATTTATTCAACGGTCATTTAGCCAAAGGTCACAGAATTTTTCATGTAGCCTACAGTAGCGTTTTTGTGCGTAGCCGTGAGCATGTGTCTCAACTCTCAAGAGATGTCCGAAACGTTTCGAGTCGATTCTAATGATTCTTTTCAATGATACAATTGAACCGGTTCACATGACAATACGTAACGAGAAAATCTATCGAACATGTACAGTACGACGATCCGAGTGGGCCGACAGTAAAAACATTTGGAGTAAAACTGATTGACAGTTTTGTCAATACGCATAGAAAATAAATGTTTTATTTAAACTTATTGGGTTATAGGCTATGCAAATTATTCAGGTTCTACAAATTCTTACAAACGGGGACATGGAATTGCTCAAGTATCAAACTATATTTGAAATAAAAAAAAACATGCCATGCAAGTAATATGCCATGCTAGAAAGCAGAGGACCACGCGATGACGCAATTACGCCTACGTCATTCTGTCATTAAAAGTTGAATCTGTTACGATTCTTTGAAACGACGAGCTGTTCAAAAGAACCGAGTCTCTGAATGGATTCGGACTTTCCATCATAGTCTCTCAAGCTCAACATTACATCAAGAGTCATGTGCTTGAAGGCTTATTTAATGTCGAGACAAGTAGACTTAGATTAGAAGGATACACTCTAAACGGCATCTGGTGGTTTATTAAATTTAAAAAAAACTTAATTTCAAACATTTGTATTGACACGTCCTCCTTACCTGCGATGTCCCACAGCTGTAGCCGCACTAGTGTTTTGCTGTCCCAGTGGAGGACTTTTAGTGCAAAATCCACGCCTATGGTAGCTCTGTAGTGTTGCGAGAAGAGTTGATGCACGTATCGTTTGATGATGCTCGTCTTTCCCACACCAAGTTCCCCGATCACCAAAACTTTAAACAAGTACTCCTTACACTCCGACACAGATCCGCCTGCCATGCTGCCAAATGTCAGTTATGAGAGAGGAAAGTTTTGGCAACTTTGAGCAACCACTTCCCCTCTACTCCCTCAGACAGTTTGGAGAAGTGTTTTCACTGCTTTGGGTTCGGGGACTAGAGTAAGGAAAGTATTCAAACAGAAAGCACCCGCTCCCTCTCCTCCCACCGGACAACCACCTGATAAGTCATAGGACCCGGAAATATCACGCCTCGATTGGATTGCTTTGCTTTTCATCCGCTTGGGCTTTAGGGTCAAAGAAATAAAGAACACACACAGTCTCACGCGCTGCAGTCTGGTGAGTCGTGGAAGTTAATAAAAAAAAATAGTTGGATTTTTCTTGAGCGCGAGACTCGAGTGCAAAGATTTCGACCCATTTGGTGTGATCAAAAGCAGACATTAACAAAAAAAATGTTTTAATAAAAACCTGATGTAGACCATTTAGACTGCATAAAATACACTGCATTTGTGGCGATGTGGGTTTAGAAAATGTTGCTTTATGAAATAAAGAGCACATTAAAATCCCATTTCAGAAATATTAAAGATAATGATACAATGTCGTAATATAACTAAACGGATACTAAGCTGTTCCTCGGTTCTTAATAGTCTATTAAAGTAACCACTTGTATTTGCAATTCATAAAACAAACATTTTGAATCCAAAAAGCACCAAGCTCGGTCTTAAACTATAAAGGTGGTGATGAATAAACTAAAGACAGCATTAGATATAAAATATTTATTTTACAGCATGATTTGTCCTGGCAAAAAGAGCATTTCCCTCATTTTTTAGTTTAACCATGTAAACAGGTGATCTGTCAATTACTTTACATTGAACAAATGATTCTGTTCCAAACAACTTACACTAAAAGACCTAATAATACAATCCATTTTAACAATTACAATATGTATATTCAAGAATATTGTTCTTTTGAGAGTTGCATTCTAATAGTCCTGTGAAACTTAAAGCGTTACAGTCGCAAATTCATGTGATAATCCTACGCAAGATTGGCAGTAAATGCTACAAGTTACCACTAGAAGCAACTACTCATAGGTACAATTTAAAAATGGAACATTTAAAAGTTTGTAAAAGTTGCTGAAAAGTTACTCCAGCTTCAGTGCCACCATATACGTCCCTTTATCACAAAGAGCAAGTTAGAAGACATTGTTTTTAAAACGTACAAATATCAAACATTCTAATCATAGAAACATATAGCAGAAATACAAAGACACCATCTGTGTGGAAAACAATAGATGGCAGAACAGTATACAAACGTTTGAAAACATTGCTCCTTTTTCAAGGATGAGTTCACACATGACAGTTTCGTTTATTTGCCATGTGTCCACATTTAAGCTAAAATAGTATTCTATACCTAACATTACAATCAGCATTCTTGCCTTCGACTCTAAGCAAAAGCACTGAAACTTACATTTGGGAGTCACAAGGAAATCAGAAAATACCTTAGCTGGAAAACTCCACGTTTACTCATCCAGTCAACCAAGTGAGGTTTATTGTGCGCACATGGTTTCCTTGTTTCACTCTGACTTGTGGACAGTTACTGAGGACTGTTTAAAAATGGAAGTCAGATACTATAACCCCATAACAGCCTGATATGAGATGTGTGATTTACCAGTATGCATGTGTTACTGTCTCAGTGCTGTCTACAGCCAAAAAAAACCTCATGTATCCCATCATTGACTTTTTGCTAGCAATAGCAAGTACACTTTTTAATCAGAACCTAGTCCAGCTACATTGTTCAAAAGCACAAAATCCCAGAAAGTGTGTCTCATCCCGCTAAGAGTGTAATAGTAAAGCAGCAAGCTGGCATTATCACTCCTGGACTGTTGTGATGTCATTTGCCAGCGGATTTTGGGCACAGCAACACAATAATATTTGGCACTCCAACTTTCGGCAGTATTTTGGAAAACGGATGCTGCCAGCACTGCCTTGGAGAAAAATATTCCCAACAGGATGTCCCATTTGTTAATTTTATGGTCCTTCTTGCTTTTCTGAAACATTTTAGACAGAGACTTGCGAAGATAGCAGAGTAAGCAAGCAAATGATATCCTGCAGTGATCGATTAATAAACAGCGCCGTCCTGAGCGTGTGCTTTTACAGTGTAAAAGAGCTCTGTTTTGGGGTGTAGTTCATATTTTGAGAAAAAGGAGGGTTGTTATCAGAGCCGGGGGATCCGGGAATGGATCCCCCTGACCGAAGCGAATCCCTGAAGGGGGAAGGTGGAGTGAGCAGAGTCAGCTTACTCTGTGCCAACTCTTCCTCCACACCTTCCTCTTCCTCCTCCTCTTGTGTGGCATTCTCACACAGAAACCCCTGAATGAGGTCAAGAGCTTCCATTTCAGAACCTTCCACAGGGAACGCCTCCCCCTGCAAGGGAAGAGGCAGCTGATTGGTGGACAATTTATAGGCGATGGGGCTCGACTTGTTGCCCGTGCTGATTACAAATTGGTCAAAATCAGGAACTGTAGAGCTCAGAGTGTCCACCAGCACCCCTTGAGGACAATCAGTGCTGTGGTCTATTAAATTAGGGGGGGAATAGGAAGGTGGTACCACGCCCTCCTGGGTTGTGGGATGTTGGGGACCCCCATCGTGCCCCTCGCTGAGATTGTAGAGTTCCTTGTCTTCGGGCTGAGAGCCATTGGGGGCTGCGTTGAGACCAGCATCATATTCAGACTGGGGGGGTTGTGAGGCATTAGTTAGGGGACGTATGACCGCCATCTGACTCTGGCCGACCGCTTGCCTCCTCACATGCACAGACAGTCTGTGGAACACACTCGACCCCCTCCCCTGGGGTCTGGCACCTGATTCAGACCATGACACAGACTTTCCATTAGGACTATGAATGAAACAGAGACCCAATGTTATTCCCATGGAGAAACACCAGAATGCGACACAGACACAGAGAAGAACATGACAGAAATATGATCATTATGCATGTCATCATTCATACAATTGATACAATTATCAGCCATAAAACTCTCATGATTAGGGTTAGCACACGATGCGTAACTCAACATTGTTAATTCATGAAGTCGTTGACAGAGACCTCCCTCAAACATGCTAATTGCTTATGCTCATAATGACCTGCTTACAGAGCATTATGAAAGCCACGATGGCTCATTCTCTGCCATCCCTTCACTGAACTGCTCTGCTCAAACTGAACGTCATGCAGTATGAATAAGGGCTTCATGGAATTCCCCTCAGTTTCAGATGAATGTGGCCTTGCTGTCCACTCTTAGTGTAATTAAGTTAACCAGACAGAAAGGCCTCAGAGCTGAAAGCTGCATCAGAATCAAGGGGCGTTCACACTGACAGCGATTTGCATCAGCAAACTGGAAGTCACTCTTTTTTAAATGAGAGTGGATAGACTCTGGCTATACAATGTGTGTGTGTACAGTCATGCGTCAATTTAGAGAAAAGCTTACGCATATGAGCAGAAACTCCATGTACGGAATACCAACATTTTAATGCAAGTTTCGATTTATGCAAATGAGCACCACCTAAATGCAGTTACCAGCGACTACCAGTGGAAGCAAAGTTTGTACAAAAAATAAGGTTTGTGCAATTGAGCGTCGACTCCATGTGGCAATAATCAAGCGGTGTGTTAATGTTAAGAAATGTGTATGTTTATGCAAATGAGCAGCCCTTTGATGTGCCAAGTACCAATGGGAGTTACGTTTATGCAAATGAGCATTAACTCTATGCCGTGACCAGTGACTACCAATGGGAGAGAAGTGTATGCAGACTTTTCAGGCAAGCAGCCACTTGACATGTCAACTAATTAATATACAAGTTTATATTTATGCAAATGAACTCAATCAACTCAATGTGGCATCTCGGAATGTGTCAATGTTTAGTAGTTTACGTTTATGCAAATGAGCACACTTTGGTAACACTTTAGAATAATGGTCATTAGTTAACATTAGTTAACTACATTAGTTAACATGAACTAATAATGAACTGCACTTATAAAGCATTTATTTATCTTTGTTAATGTTAATTTCAACATTTACTAATACATTATTAAAATCTTGTTAACATTAGTTAATGCACTGTGAACTAATATGAACAAACCATGAACAGCTGGATTTTTATTAACTAACGTTAATAAAGATGAACAAATACAGTAACACATGGACTGCTCATGGTTAGTTCATGTTAGTTAATACATGAACTAATGTTAACTAATGACCATTATTCTAAAGTGTTACCAGTTTGGCTTATGCATAATCATTCATTTTGTTCATGATTTAATGCACTGCAATCTACTGTGATCTATAGACAAACGTCACTTTAATGTTATTTGAATTGTGTAATGTTACTTTTTAGCAGCCAGATTCCTTGTCAAAATAAAATTAGTTATTTTTAGTTAATTTTATTTTTGCTGGTAATACGTCTCATTTGTGATTAGATCTTCTAAAGCTCACCATTAACTTTGGGGCATCAAGCAGCAGGAACGTCAACTAGCGCAAAACATTACAGCAACCTCCAGTGATAAAATCGTTGTCAGTGAGAACGGGACGTTAGAAGGGAATAGGATATGAGAGCTACAGCCTCAGAGAACTGGGTTAAATTTTTAGTCGGGGGAAGGTTTGACATGGGGGGAGGAGGCACACTGAGAAGTGGGTTAATACTGAGGAAGAGAGAGAGGGACTAAGTGGATGGGTAGTTTGATGAAAATTAGGTTACATTTTGGAAAAGGATTCAGCACAGATAGAGGACGACCGGATAGTGTCAGTCCCTAGCGAAATGCTACGTACATACTCTTGGTTTGCAGCAGGTAGAAAAAACATGGGAGAGACAACTCAAATACACACACATGCTAGAAAGAACACTTTCAGTGCTATCACTGCAGTCCAACTTGTTGGTGTGCTACTGAGAAAGAAATACTATTATTTTATTTCCATACGTTTCATAGCCTGTATGTGCATTTAGCTGATATTTCTGAAATGTGACTCAAACCTTTTATTAAGTGTCACTCACTTGGTACTGCCGGTCGCATTGTTGTTGTTCTTCTTCCTGCGAAACATGTTGAGAATGCTGTTGCTCTGGCAGGGAACTGCCTTCCCATCGCCCACGTGCATACGAACCACGTCTGAGGTCGTGAAGGCGCTGCGTACGTTGCGCTCAGGCTTGGCGATGATGATGTACATCTTGGGTGTGAACATGCAGCCCAGTGCTACGGTCACACTGAGACTGACGGAGAAGGAGGTGGTGATGATCTTGTAGTTGGAGCCGAAGTAGATGGGGACAAAAGCCAGCCAGATAATGCAGGTGGTGTACATAGTGAATGCAATGTATTTGGCTTCGTTGAAGTTGGCCGGCACGTTGCGGGTCTTGAAGGCGTAGTAGGTGCAGCTCATGATAAGCAGGCCATTGTAACCCAGCGGAGCCACTACGCCCACATTACTTGTGTTACAGATGAGGTACACCTCCCTGATGCTGGGGTAGCTTTTCACCGGCTCGGGGGGTTCCAGCACGATCAGCGTGACCTCCACAGCCAGCTGGAGACTAATCAGGACGAAGGCGATAACCACCTGGGCCCAGGCACTCATGAATCTGGGCTTGCGTGTGCAGATTTTCTTCTTGCTGCCGGCCAGGATGCGTGCAATGCGGTTGGTCTTGGTTACGAGGGCGGAGTAGCACATGGCGGAGGACAAGCCCACCAGAAGGCGCTGCAGGTAACAGGAGATCACAGTGGGACGTGCGATGAGTGTGAAGGGGCAGATGTAGCCAAGGAAGATACCCGCCAGGATGATATAGCAGAGCTCACGGCTGGAGGACTTCACCACCGGCGTGTCACGGTACTGGATGAAGATGAAGGTGACGAACAGCGTTACCAGGATGCCAAGGCAGGAGAACACCACTGCTATGATGGACTCCACACAGCTCCACTCTAGGTATTTGAGCGGGAGAGGCTTGCATTCTGGAAAAAAACAAGCAGATAGGAAGTCACGAAGGGTGGAAAATAAATGAAGAACAAATAAAGAATCGGACAATCTTCTACAAAGATTGTAGCGCTGACATGTGGTTTATTTACTATGCGTGTGAGTTTTGATGTCACTATGTAACATTTTTTCAGTAAAATATCCAAAAACCACTAGGCCAGTGTTATATATTTTGTTCAGTTGAGTATTTACAATATCCCAAATGTTTCCAACTATTTGTAAATCGTGAGAAAATTGATATTTTAACCAAGGAACCGGGACATGTGAGGGAGTCGCCTGTCGATTGCATCATATCTGCTTACTCTCGGTTTCAGGTTTTCATTTTGCAGAAACGTTTTACGCTTACTGCAGTGTGCAACAAGTGTCGCAGCAGCCGCCGAGCGAACGCGCAGAGTAACGTCATAACATCATTTTCAACACACTCAAATGTATCCAATATGACAAACAGAGCTGTGTTACCTCATACGCATGACCGAAAAGCGGAAATGGCGCCGGCGTCTGTGGTATATTCGCTGTTCGTGAGTTACGTTCTTGCATCTTATTAACAGTTACTCCAGCGGCCTTGCTCAGCTCCCATAACACTCGGTCCTACTCTGCTTCATACTACAGTAACATCATCAAACTACGCTTTTGTTTTGAATAGGCGACCTCTAGTGCAGTGGTTTTCAAACCTGTCCTGGAGGCACCCCAGCCCTGCACATTTTGTGTGTCTCCCTCATTTAGCACACCTGATTCAACTCATCAGCTCATTAGTAGAGACTGCAAGAACTAAATTGGGTGTGTCTGATAAGGGAGACATACAAAATGTGCAGGGCTGGGGAGCCTCCAGGACAGGTTTGAAAACCACTGCTCTATTGGACGGAAAAGTTAAATAGTGCACCTTTAAAATATATCACGGTTTCCACAAAAAAATTAAGAATGCGAATATTATAATGTGAAGAATTTTTTGACACTGAAGAATGGAGTAATGGCTACTGAAAATTTTGATTTCACATCACAGGATTAAGTTCCATTTTAAAATATATTTTTACAGTAGGAATTTACAGTTGTTTACAGAATTTAGGAGTTGTTTTAAATTGTAGTAACATTTCACAATATTACTGTTTTTTTAATTAAATAAATGCAGTCTTAGACTTATTTAAGACACATGGAAATGGTAATTACATTTTAAATATATTTTTGAATAAATTAATCCGTGCGCATTTCTTTCTATGCACTCTAATTCTCTATAACAGCTTTCTATAAGACTCTGAAGGGTCTCTCCTTCTCATTCACTATGACAGAGCTTTTTCTCGATCTCAGATCAGTCTGTCTCTCTGGTAATCAGAATTCCCTGTTGCTGCTCAGGTTCCGTGGTGAAACTGTTGAGCCTGACACACGGCTGCTGGGTACTAATGGGATTCCAACCTCACCGTTATCCAGCTCTGCACGCTGCTGCAAAGAGCTGTCAAAATAACGCGCGGCTCACAGCCCAGAGGGAGAGAAAGTGTTGGATGTTGGGTAGGGATGATGCGAAGGGCATAGAGAAGAGTGATAGGAGAGGAGCCAGCAGGAGAAATGGGCTGAACAGAATCTAAGGCCATAGACGTTGCCAGAATACAGCATTTTTTTTTGTTCTCAATTAAATAGTGGTGTAAGTATTTGAATTAAGAGCTATTTAATAGATGTGTGGATAACTGAGAGGCTGAATTGTATGTAAACAAAGTATCTTACCTGCCAGTTCATCATCAGGCCACCAGCCCAGGTCACAAGCCCTGCAGGTGAATTCATCCTGAACGTATTCATTATCTTTACACGTAGTGCAGATCCAGCAGCAACTCACTTCACCTTTACGGATCACCTACAGTCAGAAAACCAGAGATCTTACACTGATGCCAGATATGGTAACACTTGCAAGTGTTAAAAGTTTACATCAGATCATTCATCTTACACTAACTATCAATAGAAACTTTTATTTATGTTTTAATAAAAAACTAGTACATTAACTTCTTAACAAGTTAAGTTTTTTAGTAAAAAAATATATATATATAAATAAAAATGTATCAATATTTTTAAATAATACATTTTCTTGATATGTTAATTTACTTGCATGAAATATTAAAACATATATTAATACAATGTACTGACAGATTTTTCACTTGTGAACTTCTTTATATTTAAAAAATCTGCTAGTGCATTGACAAATAAATAGAATGTAAAATATATTAATTAAAACAATTATCATAGTGTTGCTTTTTTATTTTATTAACTGGAAAATTTTACAAAAACTCATAGGATTTGCAACCTTATTGCAAAGTGTTACATCAGATGTGTTAATTGACAAGGTTAAACTGGAAATCTGAAATATGTAATTTTTGTATAAGGGTTGTTTTCAAACAAATAATCCATCCCTTCTCGTTGGACAATCAAACGGAGAGTCCCGCTCCTAACTCACACCATTGGTTGAACTAATCTTGCTGCATCAGGCTGGATGAGGGAAGCCCAAACAAACAGAACAATGTCTTGATAGCTCGGGGTAGCAACACACTATAGTTCTCTCTGTATATTAATCTGGGTAGTATAAAGTATTTGAACAAAAAAATTCCACTCGTCAGCTTTAAAGTGCTTCAACTGTGCTGTGAGTGAATTACTATACAAACATAATTATGGCACATACACACCTTGATCTGTCCCTTGGAGCACGGTTCGCTGCACACAGATCGGACCATCTCAGTGCGGTTCATCATGAGTTTATAATCACTGATGCTTAGGAGACCTTCATGCCACGACCCCACATTAATGTAATCAAAGCGGCCCATCTCCTCCACATACTGTATATTCATAATGTCATACCTTAGATAGAAGAAAAAGTCAGAGAGACAGAGAGGTAATGATATGGGTAGACTAAAAAAAAAAGAGAAAGAGAAAGAGCAAGTCTTCCATAATAAGTAGCTCAGCGTTGCTGAAGCCTTGAGACTAGCAAGAGGCAGAGTTCACACTTTTACCATGTTCACACATCCAAGTCTCTCAACTTTGCATCCTCCACCTGGGATATGAATCCTTAACCTCTCGAGTGCTGTCCACTCATCCGTACTAATGACACTCCCTATCTTACAGATGAGGCAAGTGTCACAAACACACACATGTACACAAGGCAGTGGCAGTCTTGGCAGCAGTGGAGCTGTCATCTTTTGTTCGTGTATAGCCAGGGTGACAGGAGCTGACCGCATCAGGGTATTGGAGTGGAGAGGACTGAAGGATCTCCTTGAGACAGGCAATCTGTTCCACTCTAAGCCCATTACCATCCGATACGCACCTCTTTGCATGTGTTGGCTAGGATGCCAAATCTAACCTGAGAGGGTGCATGATCAATTGTTGCCTTAGAGCAGGGCTAGGCAACTCTGGCCTTTGAGATCCACTTTCAAGCTGAGTTTAGCTCCAACCCTAATCAAACACACCTGAACAAGCGAAACAAGGACTGCATCTGAAAACGTAGGAAGCTGACTTGTTGCCTCACTGCCTTATCATGCAATTCTGCACAAAGGTACGTCAAGAGCGAGCTTTGGTGATAACTAAGCAAATATTGAATTACTACAATAGTAATTTATTGCTAGAAATGATATCAGAAGTGGAAAACATTGGTAAAAAACATACATTTACACACAAACTGACCACCAACCGCAACTTTCAGACGCCATCTTTATTTTTTAGCTCAACTGTCACGGAATGGAAAGCACAGGATTGCGGGATATGAACGGCAGGGTAGCTAGAAAGCTACAGGCAGGTGTGTTTTATCAAGGTTTGTGCTAAACTCTTGAGTTGAAAATTGGTATTCAAAATGGTCCATGTCACATTGGCTATTCAGGTATTAGTTGTAATACTGACTTTAAACTAGCTCTGTTCCAAAACCTAGTAAGCTGACTTTGTGTGTCGTAGTCTTCTAAGGCACCTTCCTAAAACCAATTGAAATGTCAGATTTGGGGCACTCTACATAGGCAGCAATTCCGCACCCAATTGTGTGTGCTGTTAGCATGTTGCTAAGCTAACAGTGTGATACGTTAAGATACGTTATAAAATGGTCTAAGCTGGTCAGGCTTGTTTTACAGTTTGTTTTGGTCACTTTTTAAACACCAGTTTAGCCATGGTGGGAGGTCTTTTCAAAACCAGCTATGACCAGCAAACCAGCTTAAGCCGGTATAAATGTTTGATTGTTTCTTTTTTCCAGCAGAATTTCAGCACATGCACTAGTATTTGGGTTAGCATGTTAGCCTACTTTAAACACAAAAATACACATATTTTGGGTAAACAGTCTGTTCTGAATTCTCCATGTTCAGCTAAATACCGGAGATGCGCTCCGAATCAGCGCTGCACGTCACAGACTATTGCGCAACATGTGCAGCTGCGGAGGTTCACTCATTTAGTAGACTGAGAATATGCGTAATGCTATAGAGTTGCATCCATCCGCCATTCCGACTGGAAAGTTCGCTCGCTGGATTGCTCGCACTTTAAGGACATTGCATTAGTAACGGACAAGTAAGTCCAGTGACACTTACATTTTTATTTACTCTGAACAATTTTAGTGATTTATAATCAGTATATTTCCCACTTTCTCCACCATCGTTCCAGAGGCACCGCAAACCCACATGAAAAAATGCTTTAGTATATTATAGTAAAATTACTCTAGTAAATACTATAGTGTTTTTGAACCATACTATAGTAAAGATAATACAGTAAATTGCAGTATATTGTAGTATATTATAGTATTTACTACACTTTGTTAATTTACTGTAGTATATTTACTATAGTACGGTTCAAAAACACTATAGTATTTACTAGAGTAATTTTACTATAATATACTATAGTATTTTTTCATGTGGGAATGACCGAAAGGGCACTTTACTATTAGCGCTTAAAGGGGCAGGTAGCTTACTTGGGTTTGGAACAGAGCACTAGTACATACACATTATTCTTGTCATTTACCTCCCAGGTGAGTCTCCGTTTACATCAAAGTAGATTTCCTCCCCAGACACGCCGGCAAAGGAGGTCTTGAGTATATAGTCCAGCAGCTTACTGCCGTCAATGGGATCCATCGCCTCACATAGGCCAACGTAGTCTGGGCACAGCTCTTTGTGCATATCATGAAGGCCATGAGCCATTGCATAAATCGCATTGATCACAAATCCCATCTTGCTGTCCTGGACATAGTTGTCTTTCAAGCTCTCATTACCTGTCAGGGAAAGATTTTAAACCAGTGTGAGCAAGATTAAAGTATGGACTATTGTCATATTTGTGCCACTCTGCCTCCATGCATCCATCTAGAATTTTTTATGTGTTTATCTGTTGGAACTGCTGGCAATTTAGCAGATAAAAAATTCTGATGCTAGAAGAATTAAATTAAAAATCAAGTACAGCCAGAGGCTATGTGCTGTCAAAATATAAACCAACATGTTTGCAAATTATCTCATTATTATAGACTGACTAAAGGCAGAATGTCACTTTGTCTTAATGTTATATATCATTTTATGCCCCTAATATTAAAATATGATCACATTTAGAGAGTGACACTGAGAAAAGAGTGAATAAAGGGAAGGAGAGTCCTGCTGGCAGGCTGGCAAACTACATGCTTTCACTTAGTTTCATATCTATTCAGCCACTGGACAAAAGCTAAATTCATAAGCCAGCTGATGGAAAAGCCATTCCAGTGCTACATTCGAGAGAGATCAGAAGCAAGAAATAAAATCATAGATTCATTAAATATACTTCTCATTTAAATCCAGTTCCTAGAAGTTGTGCACTGCACAGCACAAAAAAAAGAAAAACTGCCATTGCTTTTAGCAAAATGTTTTTTTCCCCTTGTTTAAGCATAAATTAATCAGAATTTTGCTGTAAACAAGAAATGATAGTATGACGCAATGAGGTAAAAAAAAAATAAAAAAAAATAAATTCATACATTCTCTGTAAATAATTTGTAATAATTTATGTGGTTTTGCTTCTCAAAATATTTTAGTTTTAAGTATGTTTAGAAAATTATGTTTTGCAATGAATAAATTAACCAAGTGAACTCTTCACTCTCATACACATGCAGACAGTGTGGGAACCTCGTTATTCTGTGACTGTGTCTTTTTTTGCACATTCTCTCACACACACACACACACACACACACACACTTTGTGACGGCATATTTCTCCTTGTGCAACAAGCTTCTCTTGTGCTCTCAGTGCCATCAAGCCAACCCTACAAGCAGCACAGAAAAGCTGGACTGATATCTTGCTATGGCAGCATACAGTATGACTTTGCTAGACTATTAGACTAAACGGAAGTCTTCTAGAGATAGAGCTCATCAAAATGTTATGATCAATATCAATCTGATTCCTATTCAAGTGCATGCTCAGGTCAACAATAAAAAATGAAACATCCTTAGCGAAATTTATAGCACGCTTTAAGCTCCATAGTGTAGTTCAAGATATATTTATTTTCCTGAGATTATGCAGCTTTATAAATGACAATGATGAGACTAACTGACTTTTCTGTCACAGTTTCATTTCCCATCTTCACTGTATGTGATGTACCTCTCTGAACTGCACATCATCTTCAGAACTGAGAATAGCTCTGCCAATCAAATAAGCCAAACACAGTCCAACCTATTGTGCTGTCTGTTGCCATAGTGAAGTGCTTTTTCAGTGCAGGTATCATAACATCATTGTGTCTCTCATCAACTCTCACTTACCACCATGAGTGTCTTTCAGAAGAAGAGAACAATAACAAACTATAAGCTTATTAAAGCAATCAAAAACGTACCTACATTACTACACAGTGTTATATATTTAGGATTCTAGTGATTCAATTACATTATATATAATATTTTTTCTGTGTCTGATTATTTTTAATGCAAAATAAAACATTTTTTAAATAGTAACTGTGGCAGAAGCAGCATTTCTTCTCACAAGCGGTGTCTCAACAATAAAATATTATGTATAGAACAAACTTTTTTTTTTTTTTACTATATGTCTATGTGGACAAGCAAAGGTAAAAATTATTAGGAAAGCACAAAAGATGAGGGGGCACAACTCAGTTTACCTATATCACCTTTTAAAGCGCCGACCAGAGGACAATTACATGAAAAAAATGGAGGGAAATATACAGAGTTACCATACATAATTCAGTAAAATGTTATCATGCACACAGACATCAGTTATGCAAAACAACAAATCTTTTTAATTTAATTGCACTGTAAACCCTAATAAGTTGGCCAAACTAAAAAAAAAAAAAGATTGCTCAAAGGCAATCAATTACACCATTTTTTTTAAGTTCAGTAAAACATTTTTTTAAGTAAGCAGAACTTGCAGACATACATTTTAATTGCTCTTAACTTCAAAGTTAATTCATACATTTAACTTAAAATGATCAACTTAAATATTTTAGTAGTGGAAACTTGCTAGTTTTAACTGCAAACCTGAATAAGTTAGCAAAAAAAAAAAAAAAAAACAGGCAATCATTTCTTAATTAGGTTTAGAAATGTAGTTTAAGTAAGCAGAACTTGCATATTTTTATTTTGTAATCATACATTTTAATTGATCTTAACTTGAAATATTGAAGTAAGCTATACTTAAAAATATAATGTAATCTGAAATTGCATTTACTCCCTTTTTGAGTGGCATGGCAAAGCCTAGTTTCGGTTAAATTTAAGTTCGTCTAAATTAAAAGAAACAAGTTCATAAAACTCAAAACTATGAAAGATTACTTTCTCAGATTTTGAGTTTTGTTAACTAAATACTCAAAAAAATTAATTAGTTTGAACTAATTTGTTTAATTTGAGTTGGCTCTACTCAAACCAATTCATTATTTTGAGCATTAGGGTTTACAGTGGTATATCATGAGAATGAGCAAAACTATACAAATATATAAAATTTACTTGTTCTCGTTGATTTAAATTAGCCTAATATGAAATGTTACTCACATCTTACATATTCATATTGATATTATTTGAATATCTTTTGGTTATTTGTTTACCTGTGCAGATTTTCTGGTAGTTATGGTTTTCCTGAGGATGACCAGGAATGCGGCACTGGAAGCGGTACTGCCAGAACTCAGCAAACCATGGGTTCCTTGTGTTGGTGTCCAAACGCAGCTTCAGAAAGTACTCATTAAACGACTGAACTTCTTCCGTTTGCAACTTCATTGTGATCCCACCATCTGCTTCCTGCTCAAATCCCTCTATCACCTCATCACGATCTGCCCAGCCATCACTTTAGAAGAAAAGAGAGAACATAACATGTCAAAGGATGAGGAATTTGTGTCATAACGATCCAGCTTCTTTGTATAAACACAGCTTTCATATTTCATACAAATGAGATTTTGGAAACCAGTGGGCACCAAAGCATTTCAGTGTTGAGCTGCGGTTGGTTGTGTTTAGTTGATCTAATTTTATACAGAACATTTTAGGATTTTGTGCACATGGAACTTTTGAACAAATAAATAATTTTAAATAAAAATGATTAAAGGTTGACATGAATGATAGCAGCATTATACTACTTGAGACTAAGACATTCATGAAATTCACGTTTTATTTGTGACTGCAGACTTTTGGACCCCATATTCTTTCTCTCCTCTTTCACCACTCACATATTTCTCACAGTCACTGCTTAATTGTTGCTTATTTTGTTTTGTTATTTAATTCCTTCATTATTCTCTGCTCGCCTAACTTTCCTTCCTCTACTTCTCCATGTGGTATCATGCAGCGAATTAGACAAAATTACCTTTAGAGGCTTTGACCCAAAATGCATCTCCCTAAACAGCTTTGCACCCCACAGTAGAGCGGAAAATGGCAAAGATTAGATGGAGCAGAGTTCTACAGAGAGTTTTATTACCTCTATGAATAATGAATGAGCTGAAGCACAGGTAGAGACTCTGCTATGATAGGCAGATATGGCAGTGTCCTGAGGCTGAAGACAGGCTAGAGAGGCGATAACACATACTGTAGGAGGACAGGAGCTGTTTGATTTCATCACAGCACAATCATTCCCTAATTCTCTGCTTTGATTAATGTCAACATATTCATCATCCCCACATCATTTTTGATTTTCTCGCTTCTTGCATCTTCTCAGTGCACTTTTTTTTTTGGATAGAGAGTGTAGCTTAGTTAGGGCCTCACAGATGCTAAAGACTTTTTTTTTTTGTTCATTTAGATTCAGGAGGTATTAAAAGTTAGATTTTGTTTGATTTCGTTATTTTCTTTCCTTTGGCACCATCCCTTCTTGCTCCCTGTTGGTTATATGGTTCGTCTTGTGTAATACTGTAAATATATCTAAATTCTATTTTTGTGTTTTTGCTTCACTATTATCTTTTATTTACATTGCCTTTTGCACTTAATAAATTTGTCCTTTTTTTTGCACGATACTCATCTTGGCTTGTGGTTCTTTGTACAGCACATTAATTGTATGAATTTCTTTTTTAATGTCGGTAAAGACAGTAAAGACATTTATAATGTTGCAAAAGATTTCAATTTAAAATATTGCTTTTGAATGTTCAAGTAAAAGTTATTTTTGAATGCTTACGTAACCCCTCCTGTTCCAGCCACCTGCTTCAAGCGGGACTCGAACCCGGGATCCTCCGGCATGAGAGTCGGACATTCTAACAAGGAGGCTAAAGGCTGCAACCTCAAGTGTCAGTCGCTAGAACATCTCTTGAGATCAGAGGAGTGAGGTTTACTCGCACAGCAACTAGCTAAACCTCACCCTATCCGGGTCACGGCACCAATGTAACCCCTCCTGTTCGAACCCTGTTCCAAGCTCAAACCCGGGTCCGCCAGACATTCTAACAAGGAGGCTAAAGGCTGCAACCCTAATGTCAGTCGCTAGAACATCTCTTGAGATCAAAAATATTAAGCAGCACAACTGTTTTCAACATTGATGATAATAATAATAATACAAGTTTCTTCAGCAGCCAATCATCATATTAGAATGATTTCTAAAGGATCATGTGACACTGAAGACTGGAGACTAATGATGCTGAAAATTCAGCTTTGATCACATAGAAACAGTTATTTTTAATATGTAATAATATTTCACAATATTACTATTTTACTGTATTTTTAATCAAATAAATGCAGCTTTGGTGATCATAAGAGGCTTCTTTCAAAAACATTTAAAAATCGTACCGACCCTAATCTTTTGAATGGTAGTGTCTGTTTATACTGTACAGCTATATTATAATAATAATAATTTGTTACATTTATATAGCGCTTTTCAAGGCACTCAAAGCGCTTTACATATAGAAGGGGGGAATCTCCTCAGCCACCACCAATGTGCAGCATCCACCTGGATGATGCGACGGCAGCCATATTGCGCCAGAACACCAACCACACACCAGCTGATTGGTGGAGAGGAGATATGAGTGATGAAGCCAATTGTATATATATATGGGGATGAGTAGAAGGCCATGATGGACAGGGGCCAATGGGCAAATTTGGCCAGGATGCCAGGGTTACACCCCAACAATTATCGAAGGACATCCTGGGATTTTTAATGACCACAGAGAGTCAGGACCTCGTTTTAAAGTCTCATCCAAAGGACGGTGCTCTTTGACAGTACCACACAGACCACAGGGTGAGCACCCCCTGCTGGCCTCACTAACACCTCTTCCAGCAGCTACCTAGTTTTCCCAGTTGGTCTCCCATCTAGGTACTAACCAGGCTCAGCCCTGCTTAGCTTCAGTGGGAAACCAGTCTTGGGCTACAGGGTGATATGGCTGCTGGCTATTACACATTGTCATATGAACAAGACATCAGTTAAACAGGCTAATGTGGCTACCACACACTTCACAGTAATGGTCAGTTACCAGTTCATTTTCATTTCTTAAACTGAAAAAGGAAAGCTCAGAGAGGGAGTCAATTGTGAACTCATTCCTGATTCCCTGAGTGATTCTGATTCAAACTGCTAACTCACAAGCAAGTTCAAGGCTTTCGTTTTGAATTTCTTCAATTGACTCATTAAAAAAGAACCAGTTCATAAGAGTCATTTTATCAAGAATCAAACATTATGGCTTGCACTGTGTGTTAGTTTGGTGCGTGCAGGAAATACAAAAAAATCTAAAGATGTAATTAACTAACCTTACTAGATGATGACGGTATATGGATGCAGACAATGTTTTTCCGACTGACGCCCATGGTGACTATATGCTCTCCTTTTTTGTCCTTTGCTCTCTTCCTATCCTCTGTTCCCTCATTACTCATTCAAATCCAGTATATTGTGCATGTGTGCTCTGGTTGACTGTTGCTCGATCCTCTCTAGAGGACTGAGTAAGACAGTGCAGGCTTAGGCTGAGGGCCATTAGAACTCATCCAGAAGCCTTTACTAATTCATGGCGCTCCAGTTAGCAGCAGCCTGGCTCTGTGTTTCACAAGCAGCATTGCTGCTGGGAGCCCCCATCACGCCTGCTCTCGCCCACCCCACACAAGCTTTCATCTGCCTCTATTACTCTCTCTCCCCTTCTCACATTCACATACACACACATATCACAAGCCTTTGTCCTGTCCTCTCTGCATGTGTGCAGGTTTTCCTCCTAAACACCCTGAATCAGTCCATTCATACCTAAAACCGGTAACACTTTAGAGTATTGTTACTTCATTAATGAATAAGTACACAGCAGGAACAAATGAGTAATGCAATATTAACATTTTAGTAACTGCTATTAACTAACAAGAAAGTATGATTAACAAATTAGTATGTAATAGTGCTCAGTTAAATGTGGTAGTTCACTATTAGCTAATTAATAATTATTTTTCATAATTAATGTGAATAATGCATAATGTATAATTAATTCTAAAGTCAAGATCATGGTAACCCACTAGTAATGACTCAAGTATTACCAAATCCTTCTGAAGGAATTACTATCCAAAGCCTTACAAAAAAACCTTAAAATCTTCAGGCATTACTATGGAGTTATCATGCTTTTCACATTAAAATTCAGCTCCAAATAATTAGTAATTAGTAATTTGGTAATACTAGAATCATGATTAATGGGTTACCATGATCTTTACTTTAGCATTAACTATGCACTGTGCATTATTCACATTAATTATGAACCTTTATAAAAGTTAGTTTCAGTCCTTGATTCTGATTGGTCAATAGCTGTGTTTTATTCATGATAAAACACTGCTATGACCGCTTCACCCAACAGTTCTCTGTATTACTACACAACACCCTTAGCAACCAGCCTTAGCAACGTAAACATGTTTGTTCTCATTGATATTGTTCATTGAAGCTTACTGTATTATGTAGAGTAGAGTAGAGCAGAGTAGAGTAGAGAGAAAGAGAGAGAGAGAGAGAGAGAGAGAGAGAGAGAGAGAGAGAGAGAGAGCGAGAGAGAGAGAGCGAGAGAGAGAGAGAGAGAGAGAGAGAGAGCGAGAGCGAGAGAGCGAGAGAGCGAGAGAGAGAGCGAGAGAGCGAGAGAGAGAGAGAGAGAGAGAGAGAGAGAGAGAGAGAGAGAGAGAGAGAGAGAGAGAGAGAGAGAGAGAGAGAGAGAGAGAGAGAGAGAGAGTGTGTATTACCTGCATTTATATATAGCATTTTTCTTCAGGTCAGTGACGTCAGTCCTAATAAAAATCAGTTTGAATGTCCACTGCAACATCTTAATGGGCTCTAAAGCGTTTGTCAGTTGTGTCTTGCTCTGTGTTCACTGCAAGTTTCAGTCCTTTCAATATAAAATTCTTCGCTACTGACTGACTCCCTCATAAAGACAGTTTTTGTCGCCATCTAATAGCGTAATAATGTAACTTTTATTGCTGTTCATGATCAGGGACTATTTGTTCCAGTGGAAGGAAGGTTTTTAGTGATTTCGCTTCATGAAAGTTGATTTGATACATCTTTTTTGGCTTTAATATTTGTACTTTGTGGTAACCGTTTTGTAAAAGCATTAGAACTTGAGGCCAGTGCTTTATAATGAATACGTCACAGCTGAAGGGGTTTCAGGCACGATGCCCTTCAACCTTGACTTATTCACCCTACCTTATTGCTTACGTATATATAGTTCTTAATAGTCCTCTAGGAGGTATAAAAAAAATAGTAGTTATCGATTTGCTAATAGTGAACTAAAGAGTTAGTTCAATAGTAGTGTTAATATTGTGTTACCCGTTTGTTCATACAGATATTCATTAATCACGGAACAGTATAAAGTGTTATCCCAAAACCTTTCAATGTTAGCCTCTTTTCAAATATCTTTAAATTCACATGTGACAAAACTTGAAAACTTGTGTTTTCATGACATGAAGTCAACAGTTTAGAATCAACCTCTTAAACATTACAACAGCAGTTTAGCACAAGAATAATGTATTACAGTATGTCGGTTTCCACAAAAACATTAAGAAGAACTGTTTATAACATTGATAATAATAAGAAATGATTATTCAGCACCAATAAAGACTGGAGTAATGACTGCTGAAAATTCAGCTTTGCCATCACAGAAATAAATTATATTTAAAAATATTTCTTACATTCACACACACACACACACACACACACACACACACGTTTGTTTTTGTGAAATGTGGGGACATTCCATAGGCGTAATGCATTTTATACTGTACAAACCGTATTTTCTATCCCCCTACACTGCCCCTGCCCCTAAACCTACCCATCACAGGAGACTGCGCAGTTTACTTTCTGTGAAAAAATCTCATCCTGTGTGATTTATAAGCATTTTGAAAAGTGAGGACATGGGGAACGTCCTCATATTTCACCCTCTTTATGTAATACCTATGTCATACCCATGTCATTATACACATTTGTGTCCTGATATTTCACAAAAACATGCCCACACACACACACACACACACACACACATCAAAAGCCTTTGTCATGTCCTTTCCACAAGTTTTTTTTTCACTCCTAAAAACCCAAAACATTCATACCCATAAGCTTTCAATGTCAGCCTCTTCTTTGAATTCACATGGTGCAAAACTTGAAAACTTGCATATAGTGACATGAAGTAAACAGTGTAAAATCAACTTCTTAAACATTACAACAGCAGTTTGAGCGCAAACAGATGTGCTTCAGGTCCTAAGGGACGTGGTGTAATACAGTTCCAATGACAGGGCTGCTGGGATGCCTGCAGGCTTTCCTCACTCTAATGTAGTTTTGCTGTCGCTGTTTTGAACCTTAAAGACTTGAAAGTGACCTCAGAGCATCTGTGAAGTGCTGCAAAAAACTGGCAGGTCAACACAAACAGGTTTATATCTAGTATCCAAAGACTGTAATGTTAATGCTGTTTCAACCCAGCTAGCATACTTTCTTGGCTTATTTTTGTGGCAGAATCTTACTAAAAGAGTCTATTTTTCTCTCTTCCTGTCTCGTCTTACAGTTCCATCCCAACTTTTACTCTAATGAACTGATTTTACAGCCAAATGTGGGAACTTCCAATACACAGACATTTCGAAAACCTGTTAAAGTCAGTCTTTTTCACTTTCTGTTCGCCCTCATGACTAATAAATCTTTTAATACATTCAAAATGGAAGGGCTAATGAGAAAGAGACGTTTCCTGAGAATTAGCCTCTTTTACGAGAGCGGTTCTCTTACAAAACCGCAATATCCGCAAGATGATAACTTCTACAAGGAGGTCACAGGCAATCATGAAGCACTGCATGCACTAAAGAATGCTGAATCCAATTCTCCACATTACTTGAAGAGAAAATAACCTCAGAAGAAAAGCTATTTGGAGAGTTCAAGCGCACCTTTGAGTAAATGACCCACTTCAATACAAACGTGGTAAAGGATGGTGCTGAAGTCATAAGGCAAGTTCAGAACACAAAACCATAAAAGAACGAGTGAAGCCAGAACCGATCTCAAGGACATAATGCTTTATTACAAATACTGATAGTTTAAATCAAATAAAATTAATTTTATCATTATCAATGGTTGCTGGGTCATATGTAACAGATGTCCTTTTCCAGTTTGCTAAGTGCTTTTTCCAAGTTATTTATTGACAAATAATAAATTACATAAAATTCAACATATGTTGGCATAGGTCTTAGAAAAAGAATTTAAAGCTTCTTTTTCTACAAATAATTACTTTTCAATTATTTTATTGAATTGTTGAAAGATATGTTGTCATCTTGCTTTTATGACCTGCTATTGCATTTGTGTTACATACTGTATTGCGATAAATGTGAAAATACGGATGTGACAGCTTGAGCAGACTCCCAAATGTGCTCTACTACAACAACTCTTCCTCTTCTCATGGCCTCACACCCTTTGTTGCGTGTTCCCAAGGGCAGGGTTTATGTAAATGTTACAGCCTACCAGCCGTTTGTTCCTTAAAAGCAATTTCTGTAAAAGATATCTCCCTTTGCTTTGAACTTTGAGCGTCGTAACTTTGCAGATGTTTACCCAAGGACCTAACTCAAGGACCCCTTTAAGATTGTCCCCTAATGATAAACATAACAAAACATTAAATTACGTGATTAAAAAAAAAAGAAAAATACTTTTGGAAATAATGTGTGTATACATGCACCACACACACAACCATTCAAAAGTTTGAGGTTCAGTTTTTTTTTTTCAGCTAGGATGCATTAAAAGGGTTAGTTCATCCAAAAATGAAAATTATGTCATTAATTACTCACCCTCATGTCGTTCGACACCCATAAGACCTTTGTTCATCTTCGGAACACAAATGAAGATATTTTTGTTGAAATCCGACGGCTCAGAAATGCCTCCATTGGCAGTAATGTCATTTCCGCTCTCAAGGCACTAAAAACGTCGTTACAAAGTCCATCTCACTACAGTGGTTCTGCAATCATTTTATGAGGTGACGTGAATAGTTTTTGTGTGCAAAAAAAAACTAAATAACGACTTATTTAGCGATGGCCGATTTTCAAAACACTGTTCCCTGAAGCTTCAGAGCTTTATAAATCAGCGTATCGAATCAGCGGTTCGGAGCGCAAAAGTCGCGTCGGCCATCACCATATAAGTCATTATTTCGGGTTTTTTTGCACACAAAAACTATTCTCGTCGCTTCATAAAATGATTGTAGAACCACTGTAGTGAGATGGACTTTGTAATGAAGTCTTTAGTGCCTTTTATGGGTCTTGAGAGAGGAAATGACATTACTGTCAATGGAAGCCTTTCTGAGCCGTCGGATTTCAACAAAAATACCTTCATTTGTGTTCCAAAGATGAACGGAGGTCTTACGGGTGTCGAACGACATGAGGGTAAGTAATTAATGACATAATTTTCATTTTTGGGTGAACTAACCCTTTAAATTGATCAAAAGACAGTAAAGACATTTATAATGCTACAAAAGATTTCTATTTCAAACAAATGCTTTTGAGATTTCTATTCATCAAATAACCCTAAAATAAATGTATCTCAGTTTCCACTAAAATATTAAGCAGCACAACTCTTTTCAACGTTGATAATAATAATAAGAAATGTTTCTTGAGCACCAAATCATGTTAGAATGTTTTCTAAAAGACTGGAGTAATAATGCTGAAAATTCAGCTTTACCATCACATAAATTACATATGAAAAAGTAAAATATTAACATAGAAAACATCTTACTGACGCAAAACTTTTAAACTGTTGTGGTCACATATTTCCCCTAAACTGATTCCATGCAAATAATGATGTATTCTCCTGTGACACACTAATAAGACTCCTAATTTCTCTCCATGAAGCGATACATCTAAAAAACAAATGGCAAGATGACAGATGATTACAGAAAAAAACAAATCAATATGCAATATCCTCACAGGATGAGCAGAGCTGAGAGGCAGCGTGATGCTAATTAAAGAGAGAGGCTTTACAGGCACGCTCAAGTTGAAAGTTGTACAGTAATAACAATATGTATGTATATATACTGTACACACACAAGGACAAAATCTAGGAACCAGATGCCGCATAGTAATGCATTAACAACCACACTTTAGCAACTGTACAGTAACACCCTGGAAACCACTCACATCAGCCAATCACAGTAGTGCTGAGTTCTGCAGATGGAGAAGCACTCACATTATCTTTTCTGAAAAAATATATTTTTCTCTTCTTTCAACTGATCTTAGAAGAATGTGTAATGAGAAGGGAGAAGGAGTGTTTGGCTGAAAGCGCAAAAAGATTATTGACTGGGAACACAGAAGGCACTAGGGGAGAAGAGCGCTGCTATTTAAACATTTAATTTGGATTCCTGTCAGTGCTTGAAACAACACAGCTGAAATACTGAAGAGCTGATGTTGTTTTTCTGTCCTGAGAGCAATAATATGGGTCTATGAAAATATATCTGGGGCACATGCTGTATGGGACACTAATATAAAATATATAATATAAAAAGCGTGAATGAACCCTGTTAATTAGATCATTAAAAGGCAGAAGCAAACATGGTGCCCAGTGTAGCTTGACTACTTCTGGGGAATCCAATGTAATAAGCGTTCAAGGGAAGCTCCCCGCGAGACTGAGGATGTTGATTAGAAATTACAAAGTCAATGTTTTTTCTTCTGCTGTAGAAAATTACATTGCCTGGTTTTCGGTAAGACATGAACTGGCCATGAATAAACACAGCAAAGGAAGAAGCCCACCTCATCTTCATTTTCACAGAAGAGCTCTCCAAACATACTCCCTCCCTTTCTCTCTCTCTTTCTTAATCACTATCTTTTTCTCTCTCACTCCATCTCTATCTCTGATACACATCATCAACTGTCTTGCTTGAAGGCTTGGACTCAGCTTATCATGACAATGCAAGACGTGTTTTAATGAATAAATCTCCATTAGTTCCCAAAAGCGGTTTTGATGTCTGTCTCTCTTTCTTTCCCTCTCTTTCCCTCTCAAACATGTACTGGTAAAAACACACATGTTCTTTTCTATTACCCAACTGAAAACTGAATGAGACAGGGTCATGCAAACACGAAAGCAGACGAAAAGCCAGACTCCAGACAATGTTTTGACCTAGAATGTCTGTTAGCTGAATATGATGGCCTGCCTGTGATTGTACGTGGGTGGGCTATAGATGTTGCCTTGATATAGATTAAACAAGATAGCTGCTACAATTCATTTCCAGATCTTCAAGTCTGCAAGGATTCTGTCCGTGAATATTTTCCAGCATTGCTCTGATTTCGCTATCAGACATGCTGAATGATACGAGAATAGCTTTTGTAAATTAAACCCATAACTGTGAGCAAAGTGTAATATCTTTGATTATATGACAATATGTCAAAACACTATTTACCAATTTGGGGTCCTGAAGGGGTTTGTTTTGCGATAATGACCGGCTGACTGTACATTATTCAGCTTATTTACTCAGCGATCGGATTCTGCAAATATTAGGAAATTTCAGACCACCTGATGCCATAATTAACCAATTCTTAAAGAGACTTGCAATAAAAGAAGTAGCAAAGAAACTACAAAATACCTTACGGTTGTATGGCTTATGGGGACCAGTGTTACTTTAGTAATATTTATTATGATATTTATTGATATTTTGAATTAGCTTTTATTATTATATATTCTGTTTTAATTTTAATTTTGGTAGTTTTTAGGTGCTATTATTATTATTAGTTTTTTATATTTCTATTTTGTTTAAATGTATTTTTCTTTCAGTTAAATTTTTTTGTAATTTTAGTACTTCAAAATACTTTTTTCAACTAATTTATGCCAAGGCAACTTTATTTTCAGAGATATTAAAAAAAGAAGACAAATAACTGCCAATATATTAGCCTGGTCAATACAGGAATAAATTACATATGAAATTGTTAAATACTAAGATAGAAAAGATCTTGCAGACCCAAAACTTTTGATTGTTTATACTTTCTTTTATTTCAGCTTTATTTCAATTACCAAAACATTTATTTTAGTTTTAGTTAACAATATTATATATATATATATATATACACCGATCAGACAGAACATTATGATGTGAAGTGAATAACACTGATTATCTCTTCATTGCGGCACCTGTTAGTGGGTGGGATATATTAGGCAGCAAGTGAACATCTTGTCCTCAAAGTTGATGTGTTAGAAGCAGGAAAAATGGGCAAGCGTAAGGATTTGAGCGAGTTTGACCAGGGCTGAATTGTGATAGTTAGACAACTGGGCCAAAGCATCTCCAAAACTGCAGCTCTTGAGGGGTGTTCCCCTTCTGCAGTGCTCAGTATCTATCAAAAGTGGTCCAAGGAAGGAACAGCAGTGAACCGGCGACAGGGTCATGGGCGGCCAAGGCTCAGTGATGCACGTGGGGAGCGAAGGCTGGTCCGTGTAGTCAGATCAAACAGACGAGTTACTATAGCTCAAATTGCTCAAGAAGTTAAAGCTGGTTCTGATAGAAAGGTGTCAAAATACACACTACATTGCAGTATGATGCATATTATTATGCATAATAATAATAATTTATATACATTTATATAGCGCTTTTATTGGCACTCAAAGTGCTTTACATGGAAGGGGGGGTCTCCTCAACCACCACCAATGCGCAGCATCCACCTGGTCAAAAGCCATTATTGCGCCAGAACGCCCACCAGAGTGATGAACCCATCAGTATATAGGGATGATTAGGAAGCCATGATGATGGACAGAGGCCAATGGGCAAATTTGGCCAGGGTGCCGGGGTTACACCCCTACCAGCAGGATAATGCGCCCTGCCACAAAGCAAAAATGGTTCAGGAATGGTTTGAGGAGCACAACAACGAGTTTGAGGTTTTGAATTGGCCTCCAAATTCCCAAGATCTCAATCCAATCGAGCATCTGTGTGATGTGCTAATTAACAAGTCTGATCCATGGAGGCCCCACCTCGCAACTTACAGGACTTAAAGGATCTGTTTCTAACATCTTGGTGCCAGATACCACAGCACACCTTCAGGGGTCCAGTGGAGTTCATGCTTCGATGGGTCAGAGCTATTTTGGCAGCAAAAGTGATCTATACGTATATATATATATTAGTGTTCAAATCACAAGTGATGACATGTGGCATGCACTGAGGTTGGTTTACCAAAGATCATCTTTTGCTTGCCTACTGGTTATTTGCCATCAGATACATTTCCTGAGAGGCTGTGAGATTGCATATTTAATACTCAGCCCACAGCATTTTTCCATGCCTGATCTAAAATCAAGTGACGAGCCTCTCTGGCACACGCACCCAAACATAAACTCAAACATTCACACCATATAAGACAAAGGCAGGAAGCAGGAGGCAGTTTCCAGGGATGTGTGAGCCAGATACCGAATCACAAATTATTCATTAGTGGTGAAAGTGTGAAAAGCGCCTCTGTTCACAATGTCCATATTTAATCTCATCTGGTTTCCCTGGAAACTTCTGTATTCAGTAGCAACAATTATTTCCATGCATTTCGATGTCTGTTCTTCTTTCCCCATCATAGGAAACACACAGCACACTTAAAGTAACACATGAAATGTAATAATCATTATTGATAGTTAAAAATCACATTTGCTTATTTTGCAAACATGCAAAAGTATTTTGCTCCAGCCAAAACGATTAAATTGAGATATAACCATGAGCAAGACAGTGTGGGTGTCATTTTGACTCGTTTGCCCTTTGTGTCTCTTTCAAAGCTTGCAATTTATTCCTCTGACGTGATTGAACATGAGCAAAATATAGCAAAGCATTCTGAACGATGCAGTTTGTCTTGGTAAAACCTTACCTCCCAATTAGCAGGAACTCTCCAGAAACCCCACGGCGCCGCATGGCCATCAGCAGGCCACGCACAGTCATTCCTTCACAGAAGCAGATAACCACGCGGGCTTTAGGCAGACGCTCCCGCAGTTTTTTAAGCAGACGGTCAAAGTGCTTTTCGCCAGCATTACTGTATATCTTATCAGAGTGGGCGATACACAGACCCTCCTCTGCGGCCAACTCCTTAAAGGCCTCCATGCCACTCTCACCATAGTTACCTGTGTTCAGACACAAAATGTAGGACGGTTAATAAAGGATAACCCAAAACACATATGAAACTAGTGCAGCTTTAATCAAAGACACAGAATGAAGGATGGATTACCGCCACTGATCCAACACCTGTCAGAACAGTCGGAGCCCAGGATAAGGAACGGATGATAGTTGACTATGGAGGACACAAAATGAAAGACAGACATGAAATGGAGACATGGTCACCACCATTTAGGATACAAATGGCGTCATACATTTAGAATGAGAAACACAAAATAAAAGAAAAAGTTCATTTAAGTTCTTTTTTGGAATACTTGATTCTGATTGGTTGACTTGCAACAGACTTCCTAAAGGGATAGTTTACTCATTTACTCACCCTCATGTTATAACAATCCTTTATGACACAAAAGAAGATTAATTAAAATATGTCCCAGACAGTGGCTTTTTGTACACACAATGAAACATTGTTCAAAATACTCTTCAATATTCTTCAAAAACATTAACATGAGACTTAATTTTTGGGTGAACTATCCCTACTCATATCCCTCTACGCTCTAATTCTTCTCATATTCCATAATAATTTGTTTATTTGTTGAGCAAGTGGCCAAGCGATATTTTACAGTAAGGACCAACTGACTGATCATTATCTCATAATTATATTCCACAGGCATTGTACTGTAACTAGACAAGTAGGACACCAATAACACTTTGTTGGTGCTCTTGAGAATTACTGCAAATTACCATAATAGGTCACTTGAACACACTGTGTCCTTTTCAAAATATTGTATGAATCAGAAACGGGTCTGTACAAAAGCCTGCAGCTCACGACGGTACACTTAAAACATCTTCCATTCCATCTTACATCTGGGCTGCCAGGCGAAATTTACATCTTATTGTGCGGGCAGCAGAGGTCACTGCTGTTGACTGTGCTCGGAAGAAGAACAGTGCTACTGTCTTATCAGGAGAGATGAGTGGTGTGTGGTCACTGATGACTGTCTGGAGGTCAGTCTGTGTGGAGTGGGTGTGCGGGTGGCAATTTGAGCACGTTCACAGCTCTCTAACAATTCCTTTTCTCTCTCATTCTCTCTTTCTGTGGGTTGTTTGGAACATCTGTTTTTATAGGTTTGGATTCTCCCTTTGCGGCTTACTTCCTCATTCTCTCAAACTATAAGCTAGATCGAAAAAATACCAAAACAATGTATCTGATATAGCAGGATAAATGGTACCAGTGTTGTTATCATTAACTAAAACCATTAAAATGTATTTTGGTAATTTAAATAAATATTATATACTAAATATTATATGGTAATTTATATATATATATATATATATATATATATATATATATATATATATATATATATATATATATATATATATATATATATATGTATATATTAGATGAAGCTAAAATTAAAAATGTTGCCGTGGCAATTAAATGAAATAGGTTTAAGTTGAAAATATAGCCTAATAATTAGCCTAAACTCATTTGGATAGTCCACTTTAGACATTCTACTAACTAGGCCTATAAGTGACTTTGCAACATGTCATCTAGCAGTCATTTGACTATTAGTAGACCGACTGTCTGCTTAATATCTGCTAACACTTTGTCTGCTGGGGCATCATAATAACCATATTCTTCTGACTAGAAGCAATATTTCAAGTACGTCAACTTATTCTGCTAACCAGAATAAGTCTACCAGTCTACTAATGGCGCTTTTCCACTACACAGTACCAGCTCGGTTCGACTCGCCTTTGTTTGGTTTTCCACTAAGTAAAAGTTGTACTACCTGTAACTGCTTCCAGGTACTTTTTTCGTACCACCTCCGGCGAGGTTCTGAGCGAGCTGAGGCGATACTAAAATGTGACGTGAAAACACCGCAGACTGCTGATTGGTCAGAGAGAATCGTCACTGTTCATTGCGTCATCATTGCACGCGCCAGACGGAGTATCCTGAATAACCGCGCCATTTTTAAATAGTTTGTCCAGAGATTGCGTGTTATTTACTATTATGGCAACTCGGAAGAATACGCCGTGGTCAAACGAGGAGGTGCAGACTTTCCTTTTTTTGGTTGTCGAAGAGGATCCAGCGAGAGAAGATTACGTCATGGCAGTGTCCTGCGGCGTCGCTATGACGACCAGGTACTATAGTGGAGGTACTATCTGTAATGGAAAACGGAGCAAAAAGCGAGCCGAGCTGAGCCGAGTTGAGCTGGTACTGGTAATGGAAAAGCGCCATAATACTCTAATGAGAGTTAGTTGACATTGTTGTAAAGTGACCTATTATGTAGTAGAATGTCTAAATTTCTGAATGAAGTGTAAATGTATGAATTAATAAATCTTTATAAAAGTGTAAACTAATAATATCACAGCATGGTACACAATATGGTTGTCCTACAAAGTGAGCAGATCAAATATAAAACCATCTAATTTTAGCTTTTCTGCTCACTATCTTAAAATTATGTGGTGGGGAAAAAAACAGACATGTGAGTTAAGATACCAAACACTATCATTCCCTTCATTCATAGATCATATGAATCTGATTTGAAACAAATCCTTCAGCTGAAAAAAGAAGGCTAGTATGTCCTCCTGGAGTCATATTAATAGCACTTAAACCATATAGTTAACATATATGAATATTCTAGGTACTACAAGCAGTGTTAAATAAACAATCTGATGCTGATACTCAAAGTTCACTGCTCTGTTGTTTTGGTGATAACTAGTGAGAATACTGACATGATTTATTTTAGAGGGATTTTAGTGGACTTTTCAACTATGCACGCTGGGATATCAGCCAAACCAGTTGAAGACCAGCAAGCCGGCTGAAGATTTAGTTTGATTTTTCAGTAGGGTTTACATAAAAAGAAAGCACTTTCTTTGTGCAAGCTTGTGTAAAACTGACGCCTGTTTAAATGTGGCCATTAAAATGTCTCTAAACCAGACATGAATTTCAATTTGGCTGGGTTATTAATGTAATCAAAGATCTCTGCTGTTAGTATGAGCAACAGGCAGCGATGTCCGACACAGTTGCTGATGTTGTGTTTGTGAGTTATTGTCTACAGTTCATTAATGATAAACCATTACAGAGTCTCCCCTGAGAGGGAAAAGTCATCTTTCTAATTAGTTATCACCAAAATAACAGAACAGAGAACTAAGCATCAGCAATTATATTACGTATTTAAAGGGAAGGTTGCCCCAAAAATGAAAATTTGATATTCATCTGCTTACCCCCAGGGCATGCAAAATATAGGTAACTGGTTGTTGTTTTTTCAGTAGAACACAAATTAAGATTTTTAACTCCAACCATTGCAGTCTGTCAGTCGTATAATGCATGTGAATGGTAATACGTAAAAAACATGCACATACAAATCCATATTAAACCCTGTGGCTTGTGACGACACATTGATGTCTTAAGACACGAAACGATCGGTTTGTGCGAGAAACCGAACATTATTTATATAATTTCTCTGGTAAGTGAGGTCAATGTACAATGTATACAATATGGCATAGTTTAAAGGGGTACTTCAGTGCTGGGAAGATGAATCTGTATTTAAACTGGGTCAATAATGTAGTAGAAATGTGAAATTATTTTTGAAAGTTGGTGCCTTCTAGACTGAGAAAACACAGAAAATGTATTTTTGTCTCACGGGGATGAAAGACAACAATTCCCAGAATACACTTCGCTGCCCTGGCATGGCTACTGGCTGGATCGCTTGCCCACCGCGTTCATTTTCATAAAATCAGTTCAGTTAGAGACACTACAATTAAAAACTGAACGTGTCTGTTCAACATAATGTGAGTGAGCCTGAGTGTCACGGCACAAACGCAGTCTGTGTCAGATTACATTCATCACATGAGCTGAGGTAATCGCGGGATTCGCGGCCGCATACATTCACAGCACGTGATCAGTCTGGCGCGTGTTCAGTTCATGGCTTTGGAAGCTTAACTTTCATAGGAAGTTCATTTTAAAAGTTGAAACACTCCCTATGCTCTCCACCGCTCCCTTTACATGAATCTCCGCAGCTCCCCGAGCCGAGTGCTGTGTGAGTGCAATGTTTAAAACATGTGGAAATAGCGCCTCCTGCTGCCTGTAGTCTTTAGTCTCTGGCCAAAAACTCCTCCGATGATGCAAAATGAAGATATTTGCGTCATCGGTGGAATTTTTCCAGAAATAAAATACATAATTCTCTCGTCTCAGGGTCATATGAGGGGGGAAATTACGATAATTTAAATATACTCCTGGGTTTCTACTGATACAAAGCTTAATGCTAATCGCTGAAGTAACCCTTTAAGCAAACGCAGGAAGTGATCTCTTGCGCGTATCTCTACGCCATATCGTGTACACTGACCTCACTTATACCGGAAGTGATCGCACGCTGAAGGCTGTTGGACATAGTCATGTATTAAAGATAAAAGTTATATAAATACTGTTCAGTTTCTTGCACAAACCGATCGTTTCGTGTCTTAAGACATCAATGAGTCGTCACGAGCTGCAGGGTTTAATATGGATTTGTATGAGCATGTTTTTTTACTCTCATGTGTTACCATTCACATGCATTATACGACTGACAGACTGCAACGGTTGGAGTTAAAAATCTTCATTTGTGTTCTACTGAAGAAACAAAGTAACCTATATCTTGGATGCCCGTGGGGTAAGCAGATAAACATCAAATTTTCATTTTTGGGTGAACTATCCCTTTAAATCTGTGCCTATGCTGCCCCTTTACTTTAGGATATTCAAATCTTTTTTAACATAAGCTTGTTAGAAGTAGGCAGACATGTCAAAGCCTATTAATAAGAAACCAGGAGGACATCACTAACATAATTGCAACTTAGTAGCAGTTTCACATTGCGTACTGGCATGCCTCACAACTTCAGTAATATTTTGAATCAATAGTATTTTTTTCCACAGACATAAAGAATATAAACCAAGTTCTATCTGACCTTATTTACTTTTAATTCCACCAGCTAGCCGAGGACCAGAATTAAAACACTATCAGCATAAAAGAAAACAAAAAGTGATTTGACCCATGAGTTCATTAATCATCTCAATGTGTATATTTAACAGACAAGGCTTCCACCTCTGGACATTTTATAAACAAATCAACAACTGAACTGAAAGTGATACACATAAAAATGCTGGAGGGAGCAACAAAAATGTGTCTGTGTTGGCAAAAAGGGAAGAATACATTATTACCCTCATTGTTTATGGAGAAACTGACTGAGTCATTAAAGCATGCTTCCATATTATGCTAATAAAAAAGGTATTTGGTCCACTTGCACTACATCTCTAATGGAAGTGACTTACCATTTAGGTACATTTAATCATTGGTGCACTCATTATCTTCAAATGCAGTTTTCCCCCAATTGTTTTAACTTAATTTTAGAAGGAGGAACTTATCACTTAAATCATGTCTGTTAAATGTTTTAAACATTTATACTCAAAACCAGACTTACACAACCTCCTTCTAATCAAATTTTGATATTCAAAGTAGAGGAAAACGGAGAGTGTTGTAACATGGAGTCTAACCAATTTAGAACAGAGCTACAATGGTACCACTCACCGTGACCACCAAGTGACAGCGGAAGTTATAAGATTAAGTCAAATTTCATGTCTGGCTTGAAGTTTGATTCATGATCTTGTTAAAGGGTTTTAAATGGCAAAACAATTTTAATATGTAACATCCGCTCCAGATTTGATGTTTCAAAAACTAGAAATACTTCTACTGGATCCATGAATATTGCACATAATGGGACAGCGAATGGGCTAAACATTTGCACGACACACTGCCTGTCATCTTACCCTATGTATTTCTTTATGGTTTTTTTTGTTTGTTTTTTTGTTGCAGTTTAGGATTAAAATGCTTAGATTAAATATGGTTTGATTTACCACAAAAAAAATACACAACGTTTTAAATGCCATTGTTTTCCATTTACAACCCATCTATTAAAGAGGCAGATAGTACATAACTCTTTGAACTTTGCATTCATTTCTAAACTACATTAAGTAACAAACATTTTTTTAAGTGTTACAACAAACACAAATTGCTACAACACTTTTCTGTCTCCCTTACGAAGTTAAAACACATGAATAATGTGTAATAATAATTTTATCAGAATAATGTATGACGTTTTAGTCAGCAAAATAGGAGTCAAACAAAATGGGCTAGGATCATTAAATCACAGATAGGCTACATGTATTCTCATACAGCTAGGGCATTCACATTGTTTAGACAAGTTTGTTTTAATTGTCTCAGTTATAACAATAGGAAAAGTGAGAACGGCAGGTCTTGCCGGTGACTTACCCTCTGTGTGAACCGCTGACACGTAAGTCCAGTTATAGTGTTTAACAATGTCGAGCATGGCGCGTGCCTGCAGCGTGTCAGAGGGCACGACACGGAGGAAGTATTTGAAGAGGGTTTTGTCGCTCAGGTCTATACTGGTGGCCGAATAAGCAATCTGGGGAATGTTAAACAGCTGGAGGAGATTCTGCACCTGGATGGCCACCGAGCTGGAGCCCGGACCTATGACTCCAGCAATGGGCTTCTTACTCGGAGGAGGTTGGTTGGAAGGCGTCCCGTCGATGCACCACTTAGATCCGTCTTTGTCGTCCCGAATGGAGATGAGGGAGTCTCGAATGAACTCGATGCTTTGTTCCAGAGCAACGGATGAGTGCCAGCACGAGTCCCTGATCTCGCACCCCAGGGTGATATTGGGCAGCAGATTCTGGTCTGAGTTGATACGGTCCAGCGTATAGAACATCGCCTCCACCCGTTGAATGCCGTACTGCTCGCGCACGTCCCCGCATTTTCTATCGGCCACACTTTCGGCGGACGGCTGGTGGTGCACGGAGAAGAGCGCACCGATGATCACGTCGCCATCCATGCGGGCGACAGACCGGGCCGCCGCGCGCTGGACCGCAGAGCGCTTGTAGATGTTCCCAAGCGCGTGAGATAAGAGTGTCGTTAAAAAGAGACACAGGAACAGCGGGAAGTGTCCGCACGAGACACGGGGCATCTTCAAGCGTGCCATGTTCCACATTGTGTGACGGGCATAGCGTGCGAGCTGCTCGTGCCAGCGGTGCTCCTTTCTCTGCAGTCCCAGATTCAATTAAGCGACCGTGATGCGCACGTGAGACAACATAAACGCGGTCTGACACCTGCTGAGAAAACATAACACAGAATTAGTTAGGGAAAACAAAAACAACTACATCTATTACAAACATCTAATGTTTCAAAAGCATGCGTAAAGTACAATGCAACCTAGAGAGCATCATTTAACACTGATGAAGTAAGGAAGTGCTGTAAAACAGGGTGAGCTGTAAGTTTAAAAATTGGGTGAAATTATGACCACCACCCTAAATGCTGGCAATTATAAAACTCAAAATAAAATAAAGAAGATTTATAGGACAAAGAAAAAGAAAAGAAAAAGACCATGCTTATAGAATTTAATTTGTGATCATATTAATGGCTGTTAAAGGACATGGGAATCAGCAGTTGGGACAACGTTCAGTGTCTGCTATGCTTTTCTGTGGTTAGCCAATTTTTATGCATTTTATATCTGTTGTATAATTTTACTTGCAGTTTTTAATTAAAATATGTCCCATAGATTATACTATTTTACTTTTAATAAAGAAAATATGTTTTCGGTTATTGTTAGAGCTCACATAGTAGGGTAGAGGCTGTAACAACAACACCATGTGACATACAATGACATAGTTTAGGTATAAGCTGTAGATTTACGAACGAATTAGTTTAGTGGCATACAAATATAGTAATAGCCTAATATACTACAAACGCCGTTCTCTATTACCTGTCGCTTTAGAAACCTTGCCAATGAAGTTTGCCTACGAAGGCAAACTTACGTCGTTAGTCTATTCAAAATAACTGCGAATGAGAGACCTACTGGTAGAATATTAGAAAAAGAAACATATAACCACAGAATGAGCAAGTTTTGTTGGCAAGGTCGTCATTTTACGTCCTTGTAGAGGCAAGTGTATGGGGCGGTTTCAGCACCGCGGACAGCGCAGACAACCGTATGACGGACAGTGAATGAAACTACGCGTCTTTGTAGTCAAAGCACAACTATGGGAATCTCGGATAGCCTACTGTGTGTCCCTTTAAAACTCAATGCGACTATACAAAACAGATTTGGGATTGTTTAGGCTAATTGCCCTCATCTCACCAAAATCTCAATTTGAGTCTAATCCAGAGAAAGACAACAAATAGAAGCCTAAAACCAACTATTGTGGCAATATCACACATTGTCGCAAAGATAAATGTCTTATGCCATTCAATCAGATTAGTTGTTCCATAATTTCCATTCAGCATTCAAAAACATTAATGGCTTAATCGATTGCACTCAATGACAAATGAGCCATAATTACGATGCAATGCCTCCTCGCATTAGTGACATTGCCGCACATCTGTCCGTACCTGCAGTTACCAGGAAATATTACAAACAACAACGGAAACATCTGCACAGGAATTCGATCGCTACGCACCTGAGTCAATGAGATATCGCTTCAGCTCCTTCTGAGACAGCTGCTGCACTGATGATATACTTCAGTATCAGTCTGCATCCCAGCCAGTGGATCTCTCTCTCTCTCTCTCTCTCTCTCTCTCTCTCTCTCTCTCTCTCTCTCTCTCATCTTAGTGATGTAAATATCATCTGGCACGTACAATGTGGATTGTCTAACTGTCATGATAACCAACGTCAACTATTAAAAAAAAACACTATTTCGTGATAAACGTGTCATAGACTATCTATAAATGTTCAATAAGTTTAAAAAGTAATAAATGATGACTGTAATGATCTTTTTTCGATGTAAAGCCCGATACCCGAGACTTTTGTTGCTATGGTTACCTCGATCGAAAGTGATTTCTGTTCGCGAGGGTCGCAATGTGAAATTAAAGGCACAACATGTAAGATTTTCGGATTAAAATATCCAAAAACCACTAGAACAATATATATTTTGTTGACTTGTGTACTTGCATTATCCCAAATGTTTCCAAGAATGTTTAAATCTAGAGAAATAAGCATTTTTAACCAGGACACGGACCGTGTCTGTGTGTTGCCTATCAATGACATCATTACCCTCGATTTCCGGTTTTAATTTGTAGAAACCATGGAAACGCCAAAGATGTTTTAATATAATATGTGTTTTATTAGACAGGTGAGCAACTGTTTGGATACATTCCTCCACACAGTTATAGTCTTATCGTTTAAATATTGTTTTCTTGATTTACCGAGTACATTTTACCATGCCGAATTATCGATCTAGCTTATGTGTGCAACAAGTGTCTCATAGTAGCCACCGAGCGAAAGCACAGAGTAGCATTATAACATAACTTTCAACACATTCAAATAATGTATCTAATATGATAAAACAGCGCTGCACGCATGACAGAGGCATTCGTTTGCGGCACAAAAGCTTTGTGAAATCCAGGCGTCATCAAGCTACGCCTTTGTTTTGAATAAGCGAACTCTAGCGGCGAAAAATTACATATTGTGGCTTTATTTGTTCCATATTAATTTGTAATCAACTATTTTCAGTCACTGAAATACTTGCAATACTTGGTCTGGCTGGGAGACCATCTTAAACCAGTTTAAAAGTTTAAACCAGCAAATCATTGTAGGCTGGTTCAAGAAAGGTATTTGCTGGTTTAAAAAAATAATAATTAAGTGGGGTGGGGGTGGAAGAAACCCACCCAAAATCAGGTTTTTAATTGGGTCCAAATTTGTATAGCCTAAAATTAATTTTATTGACAAATATGTGACAAAATAAAAGATTAAAATGAGCTTGGTCTTCGGACGTTGACTTCATGATGCAGGCAGCAAGGATGGACATCTTTCTATAGAAAAACTGAAAAAACTTTATGGTAACAAATTAAAAATGCATAAGGAATTTAGGACACAATTAAACTTTTATATGATATGTTTGGGTTTGTTGCCACTGTCGCCTCTGGCTTGCTTAGTAATATTCAGCAATATTATAGATTTGACTGTACTGACACTTTTGATGAGAACTGAACTGAGCTGTATGATGACATCACTGTTTTATACAGAGCTGCTTTATTGAAATAATTTCAAATTTGAATAACTTTACACAGTTATTGAACGGAACAATGACACTATTTGCTTTTTAGAGCTGCTTTACAGTAGAACTGAACTCTGCTTTTTGCATCAATGAATCATTATTTTCCTGTTTATCCCTGCTTGAAACAATCTGCAATAAAGGAGTTGACTTGACATGATTTAACACTAACATATTTACCACTAGAGATAGGCCTACATGCTGATGACTCTCATGTGAAGTAGCATAATTGGCTGGATATTTATCGAATATCTCCATTTACAGCGCAGCTCACTATTCAGAAATATTATTCTATTATAATTGCAGTATAAGGGTGAATAGCATGTGAAAGTATACAGCGCCATCTGCTGACAGCACGATTCTTCGCTTCTAGACTTGACAAGGTCTAATTACAGACTATAGGTTTAGATTTCGCCAACGTCATCTACTGCCATCATTTCTCTCTGACCTAAAATTTCCAGGCAGTTGAGAAATTGTAAAGGTATGGAAATATAGAAAGCTATTGGAGCGACGTTGGATCGTGCTATAGATAGTCTATAGGCATATGAAAAAAATACTGTTCAATATTACAATGCTGCTCTCTTGTGATTTAAAGTTGATATTACAATACAATTAATTTAGGTAGAGTGAAATAAAGGTAGACATGTTTTGTTGAATGTTATTTTACATTTTATCTTATCCCAATACTTTCTAGATGACTATTTCATTTGTGAATTATATTGTATCCTTGTATTTTTGACTTGTTACATAAAGTGCATGTAATAATTAGCCTGTAACCTTTAAAAAAATATTAAATGGAAATGAGTTATATTAATATAAATTAGTTAATTTAGTTAAACAGACCGATAGATAGACGGACGGACAGACAGATAGATAGACAGATGAACAGACAGACAGATAGACAGATGAAAAGACAGACAGACAGACAGACAGACAGACAGACAGACAGACAGACAGACAGACAGACAGACAGACAGACAGATAGATAGATAGATAGATAGATAGATAGATAGATAGATAGATAGATAGATAGATAGATAGATAGATAGATAGATAGATAGATAGATAGATAGATAGATAGATAGATAGATAGATAGATAGATAGGAATACCACAGCCACCAGGGAATACCGTTTCCGTGAAAGGGTGTGCATGGTCTGCAACAATGCTAGGCAGGATCTAAGGTTTCCCAGCAGAACATTGCTCAAAGCATCACACTGCCTCCGTTGGCTTGCCTTTTCCCATAGAGCATCCTGGTGCCATGTGTTCCCCAGGTAAGCAACGTACACGGACTCGGCCATCCATGTGATGTAAAAGAAAACTTAATTCATCAGACCAGGCCACCTTCTTCCATTGCTCTGTGGTCCAGTTTTGATGCTCACGTGCCCACTGTTGGCGCTTTCTGCGGTGGACAGGGGTCAACATGGGCACCCTGACTGTTCTGCAGCTATGCAGCCCCATACGCAACAAACTGCGATGCACTGTGTATTCTGACACCTTTTCCTATTCCTTCCTTGGAACACTATTGAAAGACACTTATCATTACGCCTGCAGTTTTCCTGCTTCTAACACATCAGCTTTGAGGACAAAATGTTCACTTGCTGGCTAATATATCCCACCCACTAACATATTTTCTTTTGTTTTTTCTTCTTCTTTTTTTTTTTTTTTTTTTAGGTTTAACAAATGGTTTCAAATCAACAGAGAATTCACTTTAAAAAATGTATTTGTCCATTGGGTGGCAGCATAGCAACAGTTTATGGCCCATAAAATATCTGCCAATAATCCTAAAATAAAATTAATGATTTACTGTTGTGTTTAGCTACCAATGGCAATTTAGACCAATATTATTCATAACTATGTGATATTACAGCTATTGTTGCCTGTTGGTGGAATGTCAAAGCATAATACATTGTTCCAACAAATTATTCATTATTTTAATACCTTTATTGTGCGCTGGTTTTTGAGTACTGGCATAAAATTGACAATATACAAGGAATTATTTTGGATTAATCTCTTCAGTATGTTCACCTACTTCTGCTTCTCACAAAATGTTTTTCCTTGCACAACACACTCCATGGGTCAACACGGTCAGTAAATACATTAATTCATTGAGAGTAGACTAGCTACAGAATGTCTGAAAAGCAATATATGTTACATAGGCCTATCACATATAACCTGTTTAAAGTATTGAATGATGGAACGAGGACGGGTGATTTTAAGGTAAGGTGTGTGTAAGTTGTTGTCCCATGTCTAAAAAAATCAATGACCCGGGGAGGGGTTGGGGGCTAGGCTGTAGGCTCATAAGGTAAAAGCATGCTGTTGAGGTTAAAACGGTCGCTTTACGAATTAATTATGAGCTAAACAAACATTGCACGCATGATTTCGCCAGTTTAGCTTTATTTTTATGCATGGCAACATTTGTAGGAAATGTAAGGGGAAACACGTGGCAATAAGAGATTGGAATGGCTATCAGCAGGAAAAGAGGTCTGAAATAAGGCGGGGCTTAGCGGCCCAAACGCTAACATTAAATACGATTATATCTAAATGATATTCTTCTTATTTTAACTTGACAGTGTTTATTTTACAATTCAATTACAATTCAATTTCCACGGTGTTAATATCGTCTAGATTACTTGCAAAGTAGCGCTGCGGTATCACGTGGTACATGTGACTTTTCTCAGCGCTTGTCAGGATGGGTCAATCACGGTTGTTTGTTGATTGCTATTATTAAACTAGCTGTTTTATAGCGTAAATCAGTGCATTTTTCTATTCAAATGGCAGATAGGAGTTCAAGTAATTAACAACTTTAAACGAATGCACTTTTTAAAAACACAAATGGCTCCAAACAAACACAGAAGGTCCTGAGCATTTATTTGCAGCTCAATGAAAATTTTGCTTTGTGAGCCCCCAAGCGCCCCCTGCAGGAAAACAGGTTTTTGCCACACGCTTTCAAGAGGCATTTCCCATCCAATGATGAAAAGACACAGTCACGTGATCTTGAAAGCAGGAAGCGCAGCCACATCCACACAGCAGCACTAGAGTGAAACTGCAGACGGCTTGACCTGAACGCCCGAACGAGGACTGAGAATCGACCAATTAGACACCATGTTTTGGAGACTTTTCTTGGTGACATTATTACTAACCCTTTTGGGATCAATGACAAGACAGGACTTTGTGACGGGTGAGTAAATGTATCATCTTTATTGCCACAGCGTGTCGTGTTGGCACAACGCAAACCAAAACAGTCTCTGTCACGCCATCGGCTACACCTTAACTGTGATTTTAATTTAGGGTGGTTGCGATCCCTGTTCCATAACGGTTCCATTCCATAAACGATTCTTTTAACACTTTTGAGGAATAAACATTGGGTAATGATTCAGTTCTTATTGCATCAACAGCCCTCGTCAGTCTGTTGGCAAATGACGAGGTCATTTCAGATGTCAACAGAGCGGATACAATTTAGAAATAAATTTAAAACTATATCATACATAGAAAAAGAACTGCCCAATAAGAGCCACGCACTGTAATCTGACTAATTTAAACTTATCGCTCTGCGTGTTTTAATACACTAAAGGAACCGATTCCCAAGAGTCGTTTATTCAGAACTTAAACTTCTCCGGTCGCTCTGTGTATTTTTGATTCACTTAAAGAATCGACTCGTAAGAATCAGCTGTTTGAGAAATATCCTGATCGCAATAAATGTTTTGCGCTGTAGATTCAGTAGTGGCGTAGCACAGGAAACCACGGTTTTCATTCTATACCGGCGGAAGTATGAACGTTCAATGGCCGTTACGGGAATAATAAAAAAAAAAACCTGTGCCGGTATTTTGACTGAATTGTTCTAAAGAACCGGTTCTTGATTCCCAACCTAGTTAAAGGCGGTTGTGAAGCACCCTTTCCTCGTTTCGCAAGCTAACGTGTTTGTAACTAAACTATTTAGACTTTTCTGTTTACTTTATTTGTTTAAGATTTTGCCAGGACCTATAGCGAACTAAAATAGTATAGTTTTCCCCCTAACTGAAATAATGAATCACTTATAATCTCACACAAAACAATCACTGTAGTGCCGCTGTTATGTAATCAAATATATCAGGGTTTTATTGTTGTTTTGTGGCGTTGCTTCCATTTAGATCTACTGCGATTTGAAGATCTATATTTATCCAGAGAATCACATGTTGGGCTGTAATAAACCAGAGAACTGTCTTCACCACACACACACTCATATCTCTCGCTCTCTCGGGACAAAGACATAGGCACTTAAAAGGTCTTAAAATCTAGTGGGCTGCCTACATAGATAGCAGTTTTGGGCACTTTGAACAGCAGTCTGCATGAAATGTAAATTCACTCTATTTTCTAAATGCACATTATTGAACTTATTGTGAAGGGATACATTTCATTTAAAAAAAAATTGTGTTGACCTTGTAATGGTTACTCAAAATGTCATGACTGAATGTTCCGGTGAAGTATGCAGGACTTCTCCAATCGTTTGGTCTGCTTAAACCTGCGCCTGCAAGCCTGTCTCAAAATGCAGTCAACAACCGATACACAGAACTAAGTCCCCAACCTACATTTCTTTCTTTTTCAATAATCCATTACGCTGTATTACGTTACAATATAAACGGGAATATCTGTCGTTACTTCTATTTCATTGTGACTTTGAGAGTGTCACTAGGGTTTTAAACAACCTTTGTTTGGGTTTTATCAGAGACATCAGATCATGTCCACTGGTCACAAGATTCATTGGCCCTCTTCCCAGTTTTTCTGTTCAGCTACTCCTCATCTATACTATTTAAGATTAAATGTGGAGTTTCACAAGCAGAGAAGATTCTAGATTGGCATATTGTGAGCATGGCTCTGGTATCTTTTCACCAAGAGACTTTATACAATTTTGTAGTTACATAGTATTCCTTGTTTTCAGGTTTAAAGGCCAAGAGATAACACTGACACTTACTCTGCCAGTATATCTAGGTCAACTATGGAGTAAACCTGTATTAGAAATGCCAATTACATGTTGCCAATTACATGATTGTTGTAAATCTTGTTAGGCATGCAAGATATGTTATTTAATGGTTGGTTTCTTTTGCAGATGGAGACTGTAGTTCGTGGAATACTTGTGATGCATGTGAAAATGTGACTTCCTGCCAGTGGATGAACTGCACAGGTCAGTCCCTCCTCCATGTCAAATTCAAAGCTCACATGACAACAATTAACTGACTTCAAAACAGTATATTGCTGACAAGGTTCTGTGTTTTCCAAACTTTTTCCAAGGCTGCTTAATCGTGGTTTATACATATGCTTAAGTGTCTTTAATATGATTATTATTGCAGTGATTATTATGTTTCTATATATTATATGTTTGGCAGCATTTATTCTAACCCTTATCCATGGAGTGTGTAGCTTTTAATTTCTTAAACAACCTTGTAGGAATACACATCACGGGCCATTTTCCCGGATGACAATGTCAAGACTCATCAGGCTCAAATTGTGAAAGAATGGGTGGGAGAGAGGGTGAATTATCATTTTCAAATATGAATTAGCACCTCTGAGTTCAGACCTTAATTTCATTGAAAGTCTTTGGGATGTGCTGGAGGAGACTTTACAGAGTGCTGGACTCTTGCGTTGTCAATACAATACTTGACCTAAAATTGATGCACCTCTTGATGGAAATAAATGTTGTGATGTTAACAATTCTTTCACAATTTGAGCCTGATTAATTTTGACATTGTCATTCTGGAATATGGCCATTATGTGTCGTCTTCCTACATGGTTGTTTAAGAAATGAAAAGGTACACACACACACACACACACACACATACACATATATATTAGTGCTGTGAAAAGTAGCGCGTTAATGAATGCAATTAATTTTTTCAGTTTAACACATTAAAAATATTTAATGCAGTTAACTCAGCATCCATTTTTGCATTCCATTATATGATGAAGCTCTTATTCATGCAAATGCTTTTAGACCATTTAAGCACGACAAGACAAAAGAGATTGCACTGTCTGTGAATGTCCTGACAAACACACACAACTCACAGAAAGACACGCGCTATTAACGCGCGCACAGACATCGTGTTCTCTTCCGCGCTTGAACGGACAATATCAGTTTTGTCAGGTATTCTCAAGCAGTCTTAAATGATTTAAACAAGCCTGTAGCACTCCTTAGAAACTGAATCGATCGTCCCCAGGTGGTTGGTCCCAGTATAGCTCATAGTCATAACCCCCGACCCTCCGTGTTTTCTAATGGACACGAGACCAACTAAACAATCAAATTACACTTCAAATAATTTTCCCCCAAAATTGGTTTCTGTCATTGTTGGCAGTTTTTATCACAATGATTTAATTTCAAGTGTTAATTTTTTTAAATAAGTTTAGTTTTAGTTAGTTATTTGATGCTATAAAAACAGGGAGGTGTGACATCATGATTGACAGCTGAGATTGTGTCACTGAGGAACTAACAGACTTTTTTCGGGAGGATATTGGAGCTTTAGCTTTGATTTCTACATTTCCTATATTTTACACCGACATAATGAATTGTTCTGCATCTGCGAGAGAGTGGGCGGGCTTTTGATATAGCACCTCTACTTCCTGCACAGTCCCAAATCTGCGCAAGATGTCAGCGCCATATTCGGACCTCTGGAGTCTTCAATTACTTAAGCGGAAGAGAATGAATTCAGGTCGTCCATATTTTTTTATGGTCTATGGATTTAAATAACGTCTTAAATGAACATAAAGAGTTGCGAGGAAATGAGATGCGCGTCAATGCGTCATGTTTGGCAGCGGCAGATCTTACAGTCACAGCAGCCTAATGAACCATTTGCTGTGATATGTCATTTAATGTTAATCAAAGAACAGAGAAAATGGTAGCTTTAAAAATGATTAATCTATATTTAATTTATAGTTTATGCAGTTAACACTGTAAAGTGTTTGACAACTATTCAATTCTAACAGGTAGGAAAGCCACAGGTAAATTACATTTATTATAATGGGTTTATGTGAAGATTGTTTTAAGTTCACCTAAATTAAAAGTTGTTGTTGTTGTTGTTTTTAAAGCCTAATAAATGTTGTAATTTGATAGCTTTCAATTATACTGTAATGTTGAATGTCTATCTTAAATGTTTAACATTTTTGTTTATATAATTTCTTAGCGACATCAGTAGTATTAGTTTCAGTGATACTGGCCTTAAACCAGTTTGCTCATATTAATGGAAAGCCTTAGTTTTTTCCATTACCCGAAGAAAAAATTCTGAGCATAACCTGTAGTTCTCAGATTGCATTAGTGGGTCTGCTCATAAGCTGCATCTAAACACAGATCCTGTAACTGTCTAAAGTGTTCCTGATGTGGAGTACAGATAATAAATGAAAACCAGTGTTTGTGTATTTGGCAGTTCATTCAGTGCTTAATGCTGGTTTCGGTCAGTGTGAACCTGAAGTAACTGCCCTTTTATCCCTGGAGTCCTTCTCCATGCCGCTTTGCTAATGGATGACGTGAAATGAATCAGAGAGAGTAAATATAATGAAACGCACGCACTGTTGCTATGGCGCTCAAGGCTCTTCAGAAAAAAAAAGAAGAAAAAAAACAGGACACTGAGTGAGCAGAAAGAAAGTGGCCGTATCATGGATGAAAAGAAGTGTAAAATTAAAATTACAACAGAACTGATAATGATACAGAAGTAATAATGAAATATATTTCATATATTGATTCAAATTAAATTAAATTTGTACACTTTTAAAAAAAACTTTTCACAATTAAACAGAATCTATATTACACTGCCTTCAACAATATGGTCATAAACCACTTCCTTGAGGGGGCACTTTCACAGGCTTTGTTCTCTATCTTAAATTAAAAGTCAGCTGTCATTCTCCACACTCTGCGAATCTGTATTTTGTCTCAAAGTTTGAGACTATGCTTGACAGCAAGGAGAAGTGGTCTGATGGGCCTGAGCAGGTGTTGTGTCTGTAACCGCACCTCCCCCTATAACAAAGCCAGTAGCATTAGCATTGTGCTATCGGCCCCCTAGAGATGACGCTATCGGTTTACACTCATTCAGTCAAACAACAGACTGGAAATATCTGGGTCTTTCCTACAGTAGTGCAAACAAACTAGTAGTGACTAGTATAAACGGGTTCTTTAGATAATAAGAAATAGGTTTGCAAATAGTTTTGAGTATTCATATTTACTTTATAAGGTGTCTAGGTTTAAAATATGGGGTACAAGCAGGTATTCTGTTTTTAAGACAGGACTTTTTTTAAATGAATTTTTAGGGCGTTTTCACAAACCCATGGTTTCCAGTGGCCTGTTTGAAACGATGTTTAGGCTAAATCTATGTGTTGCGACATGAACTCTAAATACACTCATTTGAATTATTGATATATGGCTCTATGTGGGTGTAGAAGGAAGGTGAGACGAACTGGAAGGTGCAGTGTTTGCGTAACAAATTATGAAATGTTTCACTACGTTAAATATTAATACCTGTTTGCTGATGTGATCTGACATAATCATAACTTGGTAGCATACTGTATGTAAACTTACCAAAATCACACACCTGTAGACTATGTGTAGTGTTTCATTCAGTACTTCTCTTACGGATTGGACTGTTGAAACAGTCTTTTATAAAAATAATAATAATTTCATTGTTTTTATTTTATAATTATTGATATTTATAACAAATTATACATAATACCGGTATATATCATATGTTTTTATTGTTGTAGTGAATGTAGTTATTATTATTATTATTATTATTATTATTATTATTATTATTATTATTATTATTATTATTATTGTCAAAGCACAATTAAAACAATTATTGAAAATCATTTAAAGAGATAGTTCACCCTAAATAAGAACTGTCATCATTTACTCGCCCTCAAGTTGTTCTAAACCTGTATGAGTTTCTTTGTTCTGTTGAATACTAAAGATATTTTGAAGAATGTTGGTAACCAAACAGTTGCTAGCTCCCTTCCATACTATATATATGTAAATTACTATGAAAGTAAATGTAGTAAATGATGACAAAATGAGCATGTATTGTTCATATTCATTATTAGCCACTTAAACCTAAAATAACCAGTATCTGTCATTAAAATATAGAATGGGTATACTTCTAGTTTGTACTATAAGTTGTTTTACTAATTGTATCTTGTGATACATCTTTCCAGTACAAAAACCAGGAAGTGTATGTGGAGCTTCTCATTGGCACACGTGTACTGAGATTGCACAGATGTTCACTATGTTTTGTTAAGAATAGAATTTTGGCAGGTTTTGCGGTCTGATCTGTGAAAAGCAGGCTGATTGGCATAATATTCATTCAACTGATTGCTCCAGAAAGTGCCTGTGCAGTCCTTTTAAAGTAATGAACATGTATGCATATCCCTTCAATCATTACTTGAGCCGGGTAGCTGAATTTGTTTTGCTGTCCAAACAAACTGCTGAGGGGTGGGAAGCAGTGTGGAATGTGTGGACATTTTTGCTTGTCAAGCACTTATTCAGAAAGCAAGGAATTGAAAACATCTTGGTGTTGTCATGGTGGAATTTCAACATGAGAGTTGTACCTTTCACAAAAGCATGTGACATTTCTTTCTCTGTGTATGCTGTCTTGAGGCTAAAGAGCACAATGTACTTCATACACTGAGCTATAGTTTAACCCACCTGTTAAGGCTTTTTCTTCGGGCTCACAAGAAGCACTTGTTTTGAAACAATATACTCAAAGGCCGTGAAGGTTATGAACACTCCAACTGAAAGAGAAGGCTGCTATGCTTGACTCCTCAAACTTGATATACAGTCACAAAAAAGCAAGTTGTAGCAACAGCCAAAATCTTTTATACGGGCCTAGAGTAAGATTACCCAAGATTTTTTCTCAAGCCTGGTAATTTGAAATGGTTTTTACCTTTCTTTTTTTTCTTTCTATATATTTTTAAGTATAAAATAATTGATGAACAGGATTTCTGTGCGAAAGAGTTAGTCAATGAGTCCATTGTGACAGGGCTTTCTGAACTTATGTCAGTGACAAACATGAGGAAGACAACAGTCGGTAAAGTGGATTACGAAACAATGTGTAAAAATTTAATTATTGCTATCAGTAGGAATTTGAACGCTGAGCTGTCTCTCATACTTGCATACAATGCTATTCCTGTGTGCCAGAGGAGGATACTCTAAATGGAAACCAGCTGATGGTGACACAGAAGTTTCTGGAAAATCATCCCTGATTCCTCCTGTTTCTTTTTATCTAGCAGTGTGACATACTGCCAGTTCCTCCATTATTTCTGGATCAATACAATTTGTATAAGTCATGGGAGTGTTTGTGACTTAATTATTTATCTGATGGTATAAAAGGTTAAATCAAAAATCGATGCAATCACCCCAGTTCCTTATACATTTTTTTTAACTAAATCATTTATATAAGTATTGTGTATATACAAGTACTGTATATACAGTGGGACAAAAAAGTATTTAGTCAGCCACCAATTGTGCAAGTTCTCCCACTTAAAAAGATGACAGAGGCCTGTAATTTTGATCATAGCTACACTTAAACTATGAGAGAAAAAAAATCCAGAAATTCACATTGTCTGTCTCTCATTGTTGAAGTGTACCTATGATGAAAATTACCGGCCTCTCTCATCTTTTTTAAGTGGGAGAACTTGTGCAATTGGTGGCTAACTAAATAGTTTTTTGCTCCTCTGTAAGTATTGATTTAAGCAATATGGTATGTCTTACTGCTTTTCATAAGTAAAAAAGTTAGTTTTTTTTTTACTCCACCTCCAGTGTACAAGGATTATTTTTGAATTGCCAACAATAAAAAAAGCCATTTATTATAGAACTGCTGCCATTTTAATTAGTGCAGCTACAATATTTCAGCCAATCAATTTAGATTTAGATGCCCATATGTGAGTATCAAATTTCTCTCTCTTGCAGTTGCACAGTGACTTTATTTGGTCTTGTCTTTTTTTCAGTTGATGCCATTTCAGAACCTGTACCTAAGTGCGTTAATGGCAGTGTTAAGAACCAAACAGCCAACTGCATCAGTTTAAACTGCACAGGTAAGTCTGGTCCCACTATCTCAAGCTCCTGGACCTTTTTATAAAAACTAAAATAATGCTTGGCATTCATTAACTGCAAAACAAGCAATTGGCTCATTAGCTATGATATGAATGTTCTGTGACTTGACCAATTGGATGTTTGGATGATGACTGTTTTTCTCTGGACTGCAGAACAAACACAGAATTCGACAGCGGGCCCCACCAGCCCCACGATCATTACCAATGGTACGGCCTTCCAGACTCGCCTCATTTGCATTCATACACAATTCAGAACACACGCCTACCCAATTCAAAGCCCAATGCCAGTTTTATTCAGAGCACATTTAAAAACAATATTGGTTGCCCATACAATATAAATAAAGAGCCATAAAATACATTAACCTTAAAATAGAATGACAGATAACAATAATGAATAGAAAAAGTAAACAAATAAATACATAAATTAATTGATTATTAAAAATGAAAGCCCACTTATATCTCAATGATTCAGGCCCTTACACACTATAAAATAAGCTATGATACCTCCTTTATTACATTCTAATATAGATACAGACCCGAACAAACACTCACAGCATTTTATCACATGTATTTGTTTAGAACCAGTCTCACAAAGACTTTAAAACGCATTAAAAAAAGAAAATACACCTACATCAGATTATAACACAGAGCAGTCTGTAAAATATGATGTATTGGCATTTTTAGTGTTTACTGTTGAAATACAAAATTTAATCTGAACAGCACTTTTTTTTTTCTGTTTAGCTCCCACGACAGTCAATTCCACGACAGTTAATTCCACGACAACCACCTCCACTTTAGCTCCGACTACAAACGCGACGGCCACAAGTAAGTACAGCTCTCTCTGATGTCTACACCTCTTAAGGAGTCTTCACCCAGTTAGGTTTGACTGGAAATTTGTTTTATTTCTACAGACGGAACCACAGCTGTGACACCTACAGCTTCTCCATCTAAGACGTCCACATTCGATGCCGCCAGTTTCATTGGGGGAATAGTGTTAGTCCTTGGCCTTCAAGCTGTCATCTTTTTCCTTTACAAGTTCTGCAAATCCAAGGATCGCAACTACCACACCCTGTAACACTCTGCCACCTGAAGGGACCACACGGCACCACAAAACCTACACTCCGACCCTAAAGAGAGAGAGAGAGACACGTACACAGATTCTATGATATTTCTTAAACACTCTTTTGATTCCCCCATGTTTAGCTTCATTTGATGCCTGTGATTGGCGCTTTATATTTAATTTATGTTAGAGCTCTCACAAGCACTCAAGTTCATTAACACAAATTCAAACAACACACAGAGTGATGCCCTAAGTTGTTTGTCGATCGGTGGAATTATGGGGTATGCAAAATCTTTAATGAGCAACCACAACTTTCTAAATTAAGTCATGTCTGTAAATCTCATTTGTTGATGACAACACAGAGATTTGTCTCCTCAATATCATGGTGTTTCCTCTGAAAGGCACATGAGGTGGAATCTTCTCATAATGCCCGTGGCAATACTTCCGCATTTTCAGTGTTAATTTCACAATGGTCAGGTATCTTCACTAGAACAGTGTTTTATTCAGTTGCCATGACTGGTTCTTTATATTTTACCCAGTCCTTCATCATCTTCAACAAGTGCAAAAATAATATCTGTATAGTTCAGGAGTGAATGAACGTTTTTTTGTTTTTCTTTTCCCCTTCAAATCAAACCTGGTCTTTCATCACGGCGTCTTTTGGTTTGTGTCTTCCTGTGACGTGGTGTTTTTAAAACCCTTTTTTGGCCATTTCTCTCATTCATACCAACCAAGAGAGCTAACGTGTTTGCAATAAATTACATTCCTCTGCTTAGTCCCTCACTGTAAACTATCTTCAGTTAGAGAACCAGTAGACATCAGTTAAACCTGGCACCATGCTCCCCCCCCTATTTTGCTAGTGGAGTGCTGGGTAATATTGGAGATGTGTAATAAAGCCCCATTTGGATCATTGTGAGGGACTTACCAGCGTATCGGCCATTTTAAGTTGTACTTTTGCGTGTTTATGGGAATTTGAAACAATCCAGTTCTACTTAACAGCTGAAATGAGTCTCTCTATTAGAATTATAACGTTCTGCTGGACATGAGAACGGAATGAGGCACTATGTGAGATCAGAGGATCCCATTCAGAATGATTGACAGTTGAGTCAAAGTGCCTTTAGGTGGAGGCAGTGGCTTGCTGCCTTAAAAGTGAGCCTTAAAAGTGTGAATGCGTTCGTGGCGGGCCGCCGTCGAGGCCAGGCTCTGTGTTAGTGTGTCTGCCTGTATGTCGGTGTGTTTATAGACACGCATGCGTGCTTGTATCGATAAAGTAGATCTAGTGTCTGCCAGCTGGACTGATCGCTATATTACACAGAGTAGATAATTAAAAGGTTAATTCATTTGTTGGCCGTTAATGGATTAATATGTTATGTTTCCAGAAAGCGCTGTTCTCAAGGGTAATTTTTTTTTGCTAGTACAAAAATGTCAGATTCTAGAACTCCCATTCAAAAGCAGATCGATAGTTGTACATAATCTGAACTCTTCAACCATAAACTGAAGTCGATATAATTTTATACAAGGCACTGAATGTCTGAAGCTGAGGTGTAAATACTTCAGGACAGTTAAACGCAAAGCCTGATGTTTTTCTAAGAGCCTTTGCGTTAAATACCCTTAAAGAGAACTGAAAGGTGCCCTAGAAAAGTGCATTCTGGATGTGTTTTTTTATTGCTACGTTCATCTGCAGATTTTGTTGGAGACTTAGAATAGAGCTGTTAGACTCACAATTTAATGCTTGGGTTTGATTTCTTGAATATAATAATTGAGTTTGCGTAGATTTGTTTCAAATGCAGAATTGACCTAGGCTAATTCCTGCCTTGTTCAGCTTATTTCGTTAGTACTCTGTTCATTAATGCATTTGTCTGGCTAGTCTGCTGGTACGTGTATATTTTTTCCCCCCTCTCCATTCCTGTATTCTAAAATTCGAAATGTAATAATCTCGATCAGCTTGCTGCTAATAACTTCCTCTGTTAGTCGTAATGTCATTGGTTTAGGAAGTGATTCATGTTATTTGGGTTGCAAATTTTGTAATTGCAGAAATGAATAGATTTGTTTGGTGCGTGCTTTAGTTTCATCTGCTTCCCTGACATCCCAACGTCGAAACGTTCCCAGCATTGTGTCAACTGCATGTTTCTCAAAGGATGACTGTTGAGGCCTCACTCTTTATTGAACCACTCTTAATTGCTTGTGCATTGTCATATCACGGTGCTTAAATGCCAAAGGTGTCTATTTTAGCATGAGTCACTTAAAAGCTGCTAAAATGCTTCACAGGCTTCATCTTGCCCATATTGTAGTCAGTTAAAATCCTGCTGTTTGCCATTTCACTTCAGCTTTGCCAAATTAAAAACACAGGATTTAAGAAAAGTTCAGACTGCACAGTGTTTCGATTTGTAATTTCATTTAATAATTAACATAAATGCATAATTACACAACTCCTCACAGTATTGTCTGTATAGCATCAGGCTACATCCAAAGATCCCACTTAGTTGCAAATGGATTATAGCTGTGCATGCAAAGGGCTGTAAAGGGTATGTTACATGTATGGATTTAAAGGGATAGTACACACAAAAATGACAGTTGTCATTTCAACATTTCAAACCTGTATGCATTTCTTTCTTTAGTAAAAAGGGTCATATATATGGACAAAACACTTAAGTTCTTCAGAATATATTTTGTGATGAATACCATCATACAGGTTTGGAATGACATGAGGGTGAGAATTCATTTTTGGGGTGAACTGTCCATTTTAGTTCCAGATTCAGAGCTCAGCAAAGGATGTTAATGTTTATAGTTAAACGACTTGCACACTCCGAGAATTCAACCTAACTTTAATTAGTCTGTGGCCTTGTTTTCTTATGCGATTATGTTTGTGTGCATGCATCAGTTTTCCATAGAAACAGCCACAACAATGCCATATTTTGCCATCGCTCCCTGAGCTAGTGTTGCATTCCTTTCTGCACCTTTTGAAGAAAAAGTGCCTTAATTATTAAAAGATTAAAAGATGAAGATTACTATTGTCATGAAGACTTGCACTCAAAGGGACTTTTAGAGTGAAGGTTTGGATTAGTGAAGTTGTGCGTGGTTAATGAGAGAAACATGGAGTATTGCATCTTGCCTGCGCCAACATTCAGTTATCTTATTACAAAAAGAAGAAATAATGTTTTTTTGTTTTTTTTTAATTAATAACTGTAATTACCTTTTGGCATATTGTCCAGTAGTGCATATTTTTAATTGTTTCTCATGAAACTGCACACGCCCCACATGCGCTCTTGTCGATCACTTTTCTGTCTGTTTCCAGAAAGTCTGCCTTAATAGTTTTATGCTCTGTTATGCTGGTTTTATTTCTCTGGAACTCAGATATCTTTCTTTTGTTCTTGTGTTTTCCCTCGTTTCAGATCTGCATTCGCGATTAGGTTGAAAATGTGATCAATTAATTAAAGTTTGAGTGTTGTAAAACAGTTGTGGGTGTTATTTTATGTTCCCTTTTTCTGTTAACACTTTTACAATGGCATATGTTTACAGATTGACACTATGGAGATCCACTCTCATCTCAAGACTAAAATAAATCAAATTATTTGCGATTCTCCCGACGCACATTAAATCTTGCAACTGTGACTGTTTATATTTATAATTGTGACTTTACTTCTCCCAACTGTAACTTGGCTGACTTTCTTATTTTATCTCATTACTTTTTTTGTAGTCTGAGATGGAAATGGACTTCACTGATCACAGTTTGCAAAATATAAAGATTGTAAAGATGTTTTTATTATTTCAATTAAAAAAATCTGCTAATTGTCCAAGACACAAACCATAAAACTGAATAAGATTTCACAAGCACTTGTGGTTTTCTTCTGCACGGTAATTAAAGGTTGTATGTAATTCAATAATAATGTATGTCACCTTGCTAGAACCCAAGGTCACTTACAGACAGAGCATAATAAACAAATAGAAAAACAGTTTAAAATCTGAAACAATATGAATATTTCAGACCTGCTACCCATGTAAATTCAGGGAATAACATTCAGACCAGCAGAGAACAGATAAGGGAACCTGGGGTGGAGAAGCTCTGATATTTTAATCCCTGGACTGTGTTTAATCAATTTCAATGTAACTGCGTCCTAGAAAACGGTCCTCAAAACTCACTCTGTAATGTTTAACTAACAGGATAGGCACTCACCCTGAGGGTCAGCTCCATTCCTGCTTAGTCTGCTCATATTTCTTCTCTGGACAGGATGTGCATGTATTGTGATTCAATGTTTTCCCTCATACCACACACTACTGAAAAAAAGATGACTATAAGGGTGCATGATGGCGTTACAACCAGTCAAAATGACAAAAAAAACATGCGGATGACATCATCTTGCCAGAATCAGCAATGTTGCAGTCTGTGTGTTTGCCAGTGTATTCAAATGAGTTTATGCAATACTGATTTAATCTGTACTGTGTCACAGAGCATAATCCAATAAAACCGTCTGAACAAAACAGAGTCCATATATTCTGCCTGGTTACATCTAGAATACGAATTTGTTCCCCATTTTACATTTTAATTTACATCATCTGCTCTCTTCTTTTATATTTTATACATTTGTGGTTTCTCAAGGCGTACAGCGTGGTTGAAATAAGATCGCGTGTCGGAGAATGGGATCATTTTGTTGTGGAAACAGTGGCGGAAACAATGTGTCAGCTGATTGTAAATCTCTTAAGAAAGAAACCACAGAAAAGCTGATGCTGCAAGGATTCTCGGTTTCCCTTGTGACCATCACTACCTTTGCTGGTTTTATTTTCTCACTTTGAGTGCGTGAAATAAATAAAAAGCTTCTTTAACATTTCTTTTATTATTTCTATGTGTCTTATTTCTGGGTGAAACAGCATGCAGACAGAAAGCGTCTCAGGTTACTCGCGTAACCTATGTTCTCTGAATAGGAGCGAGGCGCTGCGTAGTGACGCATTTGGGAGCGCCCACTGGGTGTGCCGATTGTCTGAAGCCCTTATAGAATCACGCCAATTCATTGGCTGATGGCGCAGCGCCGCCCCAAGCTCAACACCTTGAGCCTATACTAGCGTATCATCTTATCTCCAGATTTTTCTGCGAAAAGAAAGCCTGTCGGCAGTACAAGGAGCTTGGCAGCGTCGCGGCGTCGTTCCTATTCAGAGAACATAGGTTACGCGAGTAACCTGGGGCGTTCTCTTTCATGGGTTCACTCGCTGCGTAGTAGCGCATTTGGGAGCGGTATACCAAACACGCCAAGCTAACGTGCTGCGCATCTGGCACAAAACGCCAGGAAAAAAAATCCTGCATGGCTGGATTTAAGCAGAAAGAACATGCGAACCGGAGCCATGTCAAGATCCAAACTATAAAACTTCACAAATGTGTGCGGAGAGGACCAACCTGCGCTACACAAATGACTTCTAAACAAACTCCCTTAAAAAGAGCCTGAGGCGGCCACACCTCTAGTAGAGTGTGCTCGACGCCTAGAGGTGAAGGAAGTCCGCGCACCTCATAAGCTAAGGAAATAGCCTCTGTTAGCCAATGCGAAACTCTCTGTTTTGAAGCGGCGAGCCCACTGCAGCCAGCTCCAAAACATACCAGTAACTGGTTAGACTTCCTCCAACCACCCGAGGTCCACATATATCTTCAATGCCCGGACCGGACATAAGTTCAACCTTTCGTCCTCCGAAGAGGCAAAAGGCGGAGGGTGGAAAGAATGGAGGACAGTAACCTGCAGCGAAAAGAGGTTGACAAAACCTTGGGCACATAACCCGGCCTGGGTCTTGAAACCTTAACCAGCCCGGGCAAAATCCAAACAAGTCTCGCTAACAGAGAGAGCTTGTAAGTCCCCTACTCGCTTCAAAGAGGTCAAAGCCAACAAAGAGCCACCTTAAGAGTCAGAATCCGAACTGGTGCTGACTCTAGGGGTTCAAAGGGAGCCTCCGACAACCCCTCCAGGACAACTGACAGGTCCCAAGGAGGAACAGTAGGGGCGTACTGGTCTCAGGCGCCTAACCCCTCTCATGAAGGGAAACTAGCCTCTGTCTCCCCAAAGGAATCTCGTCCGTCTCTCTGTGGCGGCCATGGCGGCTATATACACCCTGAGCGTAGTGGCCGCGCGCGCGCAAACTTCTCTTGTAAGAACTCCAGTACCGAACCAACGGGGCAGTTAACTGGGTTCACTTTCTGAGCGAACACCATGTCCCAAACACTCCCCACTTCGAGGAATAGAGCTTTCTAGTAGAGGAGCTCTAGCATTATCAATGGTCTCCTGGACATCTGCGGGAAGACCAACACTTACAGTGGGTGGCCCTTGATCGGCCACACCCATAGCTTCCAAATCTCTGGGAGGATGCCAGATCCTGCCCTGAAGCTGGGACAACAGGTCTTTCCTGACTGGAATCTCCCAGGAGGACTCCAGAAGAGGAATCAGCTCTGAGAACCATATCTGGGGCGGCCAAAATGGTGCTACCAGCAGGAGAGACAGACCGCTCTGTCTCACCCTGTGCAGGACCGCCGGGATCAACTTGATGGGCGGAAATGCATAAAGCTTCATCCTTGGCCAAGGATGAGCGAGCATCCAGTCCCAGCAAGCTGGAGGGTTTAGGAGAACCAAAGTGGACACTGGGGCGACTCTTCCGGCGCAAAGAGGTCCACCTCTGCCCTGCCGAACCTCTCCCAAATCTGGGCTACCACTAGTGGGTTCAGCATCCATTCCCCTGACCTGAGTTTCTGCCTCGATAGAAAATCTGCTGCGAGGTTCAGGATCCCAGGAACATGGACCGCCCTGAGGATAGGAACTTGTCCTGAGCCCACAGGAGAAGGCGACGCGCATGCCCGTTCAGGGTGCGCGACCGCGATCCCCCTTGGCGATTTACATAAGACACCACCGCCATGTTGTCTGTCCTGACAATGACATGGTGCCCTATAAGGAAGGGAAGAAAGTGCCAAAGGCCCAGGAAGACCGCTCTTAACTCCAGACAGTTTATGTGCCAGGTTAGAGTCTCCCCGTCCAGATTCCGTAAGCTGGCGGCCTTGAACCGCACCCCAACCGGTGAGAGGCGTCCGTCGTAATCATCTGGCGACGGAATACAACCCCATGCTGACACCTCTCTGGAGAAAGAGAGGGTCTCGCCACACTGATAGAGCTCGAGAACAACTTTGCGACACTCTCAGTAGGCGATAGGGCGATCCTGTTGATCGAGCCCTGCAAACTTCATCCACCAGTGGAACGGTCTCATATGAAGCAGACCCAAAGGAAGCACTTGGGAGGCTGCGGCCATGAGACCTAGAAGCCTGCGACAGGTCCCGACAGACACATGCTGGCGAGCACGGCGGGCCAGACATGTCCTGATGCTGGAAATCCGGGCAGGAGCCAACCGGGCCTGCATTGACACGGATTCCAGACAGACCCCTAAAAAGATGGTCTGCTGGGACGGTATGAGAACACTCTTGTCGGTGTTCACTCTTAGGCCAAGAGACTGGACATGGCGAAGCACAATGTCCCTGTGACGGTTTGCCAGCTCCTTGGACTGAGCCAGAAGGAGCCAATCGTCCAGATAGTTGAGTATACGGATGCCCTGGAGCCTCAGCGGGGCCAGCGCGGCATCCATGCACTTGGTAAAAGTCCTTGGCGCTAGAGCAAGACCAAAGGGAGTACTTTGTATTGAAAAACCTTCCTCGAAGGCAAACCTGAGGAACTTCCTGTGTGCGAACAACCTGAATATGAAAATAAGCATCCTTCAGGTCTATCGACACGAACCAGTCCCCTGCGAACTTGGGCAATGATAGACTTCAGTGTAAGCATCTTGAAACGCCCTCTGATGAGGAGAAGTTCAAGCAGCGCGAGTCTAGTATAGGCCGCAAACCGCCCGTCCTTCTTGAACCAGGAAGTAACGGCTGAAAAACCCCTGTTCTACCTCCGTGGTGGAATTTCCTCTATCGCTCCTTTGAGAAGGAGGGAAGATAGTTCCTGTTGTAGAACAGAGGCCTCTGAGACGCTGTTTACTACAGTTTGGAGGATCCCGTTGAAGCGGGAGGGTTGCGGCAAAACTGAAGTGTGTAGCCCGACCGAATCGTCACGAACTACCATGGCGATACCCTGGTAGACATTCCCACTCGCGGAAGAAATGAGACAGAGGCGGAGTGGTGAGGTGCAGAAAGCATACCTGTTTTGCTGAGGTGAAGACTTGTTGGACCTCGGTGGGGCACGTCTGGCCGCAGCGGAGAGCCCTTGGCGTCCGGATGCGGAGAGGGAACTTCCTGGCCTGGGTAGATGAAAGAAGGTTGGCCCCTCCTGAGAAAATCGACTGTGTCTCCTATACAGCGGGCGGCGCGGTTAGGCTCGACGGACGTAAGGGAGAAAGTCTAAAAGCGTCTCCTTTCTCTAACGCCGGAGGTGAAAAGGGAAGAGTCAATTCCGCACATCGAGGCCAGCTGGGCGGCGAATGTGACGGTGTGGACTCAGAGAGCAGCCAAGGGGAGGGCAGAAAGCGCTTGCGCGGTCTGACCCTGTCCCGTCGTCGGGACGCTGCTCTCCTTTTCCTGACCAGAGGGTCAGGAATGGCTCAGGAGCGGGCGTTCTTGGGTCTGCCACCAGAGCGCTTAGGCTCGATACGTCTATGAGGCCTCTGGCGCGGGAATGGACGACCACGAGCTCCCCAAACTGTAGCAGGTGGGAGATGACTCTGGTCACTCCTTCCGGCAGGGAAATCCCTCCTGCGGGAAGGGCGCTCTCTAGGCTGGGAGGAGGAAGTAGTAGGGGAATCCCTCATCCTCCTAGGCATAAACTGCCTAAAAGCAGCTGACTGGGATTTGGCGGCTCTGAATTTTTCAACTACCGAGCTAACGGCCTCGCCAAATAATCCGGACTGGGACATAGGGCGTCAGGAGGAAGACCTTCTCCTTGTCACGGATTTCTGTTAAATTGAGCCAAAGGTGGCGCTCAGCGGCCACCGACCCAGCCATCGGCGTCAACAGCAGCGCGCGGTATGTTTAGTGGCCCTAAGAGCCAAGTCCGTAGCTCTACGAAGCTCCTTAACAGCCTCAGGAGTGAGGCCGCCGCCCTCGTCCAAGTCCTTCAATACATCCGCTTGATAGGCCTGGAGAATGGCCATCGTATGAAGGGCCAGACCAGCCTGACGGACGCGACGTAGGACTTTCCGATTAACGCGGAAGTGGTCCTGCACGGTTTAGACGGAAGGAGAGGGCGTGACTTCCACGTGGCGGCCGAGGAAGGAGAGAGATCACGGCGCCAGCGTATCCTCGACTGGCCAGGCGGTAGAATAACCGTGCTCCACTGAACCAACTAGGTTGGTGAAGTCAGCGGCTGCAGCGTTAGTCAGTCGGGAGGAGAAGCGGCTGTTTCCAGGATCTAGATATCTCATTATGTAGATCGCGGCGGCAGCTTTCTCCTCGCTGGGCGGCGTTAGAACCACTCAAAACCTCTCATCGAGTTTGGAGGTTTGAGATTCTTTCTCGTGAGGTTCGTCAGGCCAGTCGATCGCGAGCTTCTCGGTGGCGGCGCAAGCCGTCAATAAGCTCCGAATAGGCCGCTGAAGGCGCCTCCTGGCGCTGGGCGGAGGCGTCATCAAGTGAAACAGGCCCGAAATCCTCGGTCGGACGCTGTAGTAAACACGACATCATCCAGACCGAAGAAAGCGGCATCGCGTGCTTCCGGGCTAGGCATCATATAGTCGTGAACATACTCGACTGGTAGCGCGCGTGCTCGGGAGAGGAGGAGAGAGAGAGGAAGGCCCGTCTGCTCGCACTCGGCGTCCTCGAGCTCAACATCCGAACCCCAGGCGCGGATCCGAGGAGGCCTCGGCCGCCTCTGAAGCGCGGCGGGGGCGATGATTCCTTCTCAAAAAGCGCGAGCCTCGTGCGGAGGTTTTGAGAAGGAGATTTTCACAAAATCTACATTTCGAGGTGCCCTGAACCGCCTCGCGCGTGAGCAAAACCCATGCACTTAATCGCACTTACCATGCGGGTCGTCACTCGAGATAAAGCGAGTGCGGCGAGGACAACGAAACTCCATCGCACTTCACGAAAAGGAGAACAAAGTTCCACTATCCGAAGTCGCTGAAGTGCAAAGGTGATAGTAAAGTAGTAGTTTTGGGTCAGAAGAATCGCTCGAAGGAGCGATGCTACCACTTCGTGAAGGCAGAAAAATCTGGAGATAAGATGGCGCGCGCTAGTATAGGCTCAAGGTGTTGAGCTTGGGGGCGGCGCTGCGCCATCAGCCAATGAATTGGCGTGATTCTATAAGGGCTTCAGACAATCGGCACACCCAGTGGCGTTCCCAAATGCGTCACTACGCGGCGTCGAGTGAACCTATGAAAGAGAACGTGTTGGGTGGGATTTAATTTTATCCTTCGAAAATTAATTGGATTGTGAAAAGTGATCCGAGATCGTCAAGTTGGTCTGCACTTTAAAACATATGTTGATATTTTATTTAAAACTTATTATTCAAACAAAACAAAAAAAAATCAGTTAAGCTCATAAAAGTCATTGAAAGTTATAGGCTTCCTGGATTTAGACGCAGATGAATCAGTGTTTTGTGATCTTCTGAGGGCGTCATTCCAGTGTCCTCTTGAACTGCAGTGACTCTTCTCAAGCCCTGGGTGTGTCTTTCAGGATAATATAACTACGTCTCCCATGTGATGTCTTGTCTGCGAAGGCTAGAACACAGTTTCTGTGACTCTCTGAGGAGCTTCAGGGACTCTTGATCGTTTCTCTGTTTCTGTCCCGTGCTGGGTGAGGCTTTGACAGGGGACGGTGGCAATGGTTGTACCCCATTCTGTGCCCTGGTTTTGCCCTCTACACTGGCGGTCCAATGTGACTTCTGCTGCTTCTGCTTGGGGCTACAGGATGGCTGTGAGAGTTTCTGAACCTACAGGAGTAAAAACACACATTTAGACGCAGAGCAGCTTGATGTATTGGTATTTCCTATAGCAGTGGTTTCCCAACCCTGGAGTCTTTAGTAGTGAGCTGATGAGTTGAATCCGGTGTGTTTGATTAGGGAGACATTTAATGCAGTGTACACACTGCACAATTTAAGCCCCGATTTTCTCTAGCCAACAGTTTTGTGGAAATCACAGACAAATGGCCGAAATCTGAGGCAAATCGGTGCTCGTTCATGTGAGTGACAAGAGCGTAGTGTTTATGATCAAACACGTGATCTGAGAGAAGCGCTGAGGTGTTGCCAATGCCCTTCATGCCAATATTTAGCATGCTAAATATCTGGACTGGTCTGTTACTCACTGGAAAGGACATCAGCAACAACCTAAAGCCAATGAGAGGGCAAGTTCAGGGGGAGGAGTCATAGACCTGCAACACCACCAGCAAGCAACCAACCATTTTCTCGCAGTCTCGCGCATGATTTATGTTATTTCTTATATCACTTCTCGTGTGTGTTTGGCTGTGAAAAAGTTTGTAGATCAGACAGAGTTGTCGGCGATTCTTTCTATTCAAGTGTTGTGTAATGTGTGACCCACTTTCGCTGATCCGTTGTGTAATACGCACACAACAGCAACTAATGTACAGTACAGTATAATTCAGGATGGTAAACCCTGATCCGGCTTGCACTTCAACCACTAACAGCACCCTTACTTGACAGGCATGGTGTAACGATTAACAGCATTCTCACACGAAAAAGAAAGCGACACAGTAAACAAAGGAGGACATACAGCAGATCTTGTTCTTGCTTCTCTGCATGTGGCTGTTTGTCACAAGAAGAAGACAAGCTTTGTTTGAGCAAAGGCTCTGGTGTTGTCATTCCCCTTGTAGCACACGTAAGTGACGTAATTCTCTGTCAACCAATCAACGTTTGAGAGTGAGTCTAGCGCCACCCTTCAGGTACCAGACAACTGTGCTAAGTACCCCAACGGAAGGGTCCCAAAAAAGTGGCATACTGAACCGTTCAGTGGAAACGAGCCATAAATGGTAATGTGAGAAGAACAGCGATTCGGTTGGGAAACAATGTCCTGTAGAATGTTTTTATTTAAATACTGTTGAATGTGTAATGTGTATGTTCACATTTTTACTGTAATTAGTAAAAAACTAAGTACAAACTCACTGTTTGCTGATGTTTGCGCAGTTTGGAGATTTGAGCTGCTTTCTCCTCCATTCTCCTGACCAGACAGTCCAGCTCTCGCTCCAGATCATCACGAAGCTCTCGTTTAATGGTCTCGTCTATCTGCTTGACCAGCTCCTGGTGTTCACTGTCTCAAACGCACGCACAAACACACACACACACAAACAAACCACATTTAAATCCTGTCTTCTTATCCCCGGCAACACATTTCAACAGCTAATCCTGACCTGTCATGGTCAGGATGGTGTTACTCACAAGCTCATCTGTCCCAGTTCATCCTGAAGGGAGAGCAAAAGTTCAGAGAGGCTGCCCATTGTGGAAGCTGCCATGCTGGGGGAGGAGCGAGGCCTGCGATGGACCCGCTGGTTCTCAGAACCTGACTTCTGCAGTGCACTCACTCTCTCACACAGCTGCAGGTTTCTGTGCTTCATCATGTGCAACACACTCTGAACATTGGCATTGACTGAGTGGCTGGGACTGGTCGACTGAAAAAGCATTAAATTACAATTATACATCAGTAAGTTCTTTGTGTTTTTTTAAAGAAAATCTTATGCTAACCAAAGCTACATTTATTTGATCAAAATACAGTAAACTGAATTTTATTTTCCTATTTTAAAATGCATTTTATTCCTGTGATGGCAAAGCTGAATTTTCGGCATCATTACTCCAGTCTTCAGTGTCACATAATTTGCTGTTCAAGAAGCATTTCTTATTATTATTATCAATGTTGAAAACAGTTGTGCTGCTTAATATTTTTGTGGAAATCATGATACATTATTTTCAGGATTCCTTATTGAACAAGTAAATGCATTTTTTATATATGTTTTTGTAACATTATATCACAGATGTCTTTAATGTCACTTTTGATTAATTTAAAGTATCCTTGATGAAAATGACAATTTTTTTCAAAGGATAAAAAAAACATTGAACAGTCATGTATTTCTGTATTTTTCTCTCTCTCATTATATACACACACACAGTAATTTTCATCATTAATTTTAGACCAATGTATATGATTAAAACTGTCAGGGTGAGGTCATACTCACTGTTCCAGCCACAAATGGGAGGTGTTTAGCTTTAGGGGTGTGTGCAGTTTTCACCTTCACTGAGGGGGACTTCTGCCATAATATGAAAGAAACACATTGGAAGTATTGTATTCTGTAAATATACTGCCACCTAGTGCTCACGATACATTACTGCAGAGCTTCTTTTTACCTTGCAAGAAGCCTTGCCTTTCTTTTTCTTGCCTTTAGGTTGAGTTGCAGAACAAAGTGAGAGGAGATTGTTTTCAAGCTCTCGCTGCAACTGATGAAAGTCAAAGAGACGACATGAATGTTTTTTAATTAAAGGTGTTTTTCTAAGGGAAAGTTAAAACATTTTTTGAGAATGTTTAGATGACTTTTATGTTTTACCTCCTCTGCTTTCTCCTGCACAAGTTTGCGTTTATGTTCCTCCTCTAAAAGTTTCTGTTCTAAGAGCTCAATCTTCCTCTGTAGACGAAAGACATCACAACAGGTAAAAAAAGAAAAGAAAACCAAGTCCTATACAGTATCTGTCAAAAGAGATTTTTTTTAATGTTTTTGAAAGAAGCCTCATTCTCACCAAGGCGGCATTTGTTTAATCAAAATATTGATTAAAAAAAGTTAAAACATTTTCTATTTGAATATATTTTAAAATGGCAAATTTTCAGCATACTCCTCTCTTCAATGGCACATGATCCTTCAGAAATCATTCTAATATGCTGATTTTCTGCTCAGGTAACATTTCTTATTATTATTATCAATGTTGAAAATAGTTGCACTGTTTAATATTTCATCTTTGATTAATAGAAAGTTCAATGAACAGCATTTATTTGCATTTATTAAATAGAAATCTTTTGTTTTCTCTTTTTTTAATCTTATCACAAATGTTTGAATAGTATAGTTTGCACTAATTTTTTTTCAACATTGATCATAAGAAATGTTTCTTGCACAAAATCTGCATATTAGAATTATTTCTGAAGAAACATGGTGACTGAAGACTAGTAATGATGTTGAAAATTTGGCTTTGCCATCACTAGAATAAATTACATTTTTAATGCATTAAAATAGAAAACAATGATCTTAAATTGTAATATTTCACAATAACAGTTTTTTTTTACTGTATTTTAATAAATTTAAATAATGTAATAAATGTAGCCTTGGTGAGCATAAGAAACTGTTTCCAAACTTTTATATCATGTATTTTTATCAGTATATCATGAATATAATAGATGTAGCCTAGGTATATGTGCGTACCTCAGCCATAGACTGTGTACTGGTGAGTTTGAGATACTCATTTTCCAGTTTTTCCAATTTATTGAGCTGCGCCTGCATTTGTGGGTCTGTATGTTTGCTCTCCTTACAAAGAGAGTCCTAAATACCAATTAGAGTTGAGAAAAAGAGAGAGATAAAGAAGGGCTCTGAAAGAATCTTAAGTTTGTAAACAAAATGTATTTTCCAGATAAGAATGAAGCATATTTAGCTCTTAAACACTTAACCCTTGTGCATCCTTCAAATTCACTACCCTTTCGTTACCCCTCGTGGCTGAAAACATCCACTATATAAAACTGCTTTAAAAATGTATCAGATAAATATTTTTTTCATATTTTAATTTTATCAGACGCTGGTAAGTGGCAAAGGATACACAAACACACACACACGCATGCAAATTCTCTCTATCTTTCTCTCTCTCTCTCTCTCACTCGCACTTACAATAATATGCAGTAATACTCCATAGAAAAGTCCATAGAAAAGCCAGAAACTACGCTTTTTTTGCACAGTCCTATCTAAAGGGTTAATGGTGCCACCTGGTTATCAACTGTAAAAAATACAAATTTTACCTCTTCCCAACAGGGAAAACCATCAACAATCAAAAATGCATGGGTATATGGTGTCATGGCGTTGCAATCAAAAAATGTGGATATAATGGAAGTCAATGGGGCAAAAACAGCCACGAGGGATAAATGAGGGAGAAAAAAATAAAATCTGATGCTGCGTAAAAACTAACAATGCATCAAAGCCAATGTTGTTTCTAATCTATGACATGTCCAAGACTGTAATTAGAGGTAAAAAAAAATCCAGGCCACGATTACATTTTATATTGAAAATCACTCATTTTGTGTGTTTTTTTTTCCCCAAATCAGTGACATCATTTATGAAATTGGCCATTAAAGGGTTAAAATTCTGACCTTTTTTTTAAACATTTGGTAGTTTTTAACAGGACTGAGGTTGATTAATAGATTTATGCAAAAAATATATATTTTTTTAAATGTATCTGATACATTTTTACAGCAGTTTAAGTTAGTGGCTGTTTTCAGCCACGAGGGTAACGAAAGGGTAGTGAATTTGCCCACAGTGTATCGTTGAGTTTGTGAAAATTTTCAAAGCATTTTCCCAAAATATGTGTAAAAATAAGCCAAAAGTACCAAAAATCATTCCATTTGCTAAAACACAGAAAGTTATGGCCAAATTACGACTCAAAAATACCCCCTAGTGGCTGAAAACATCCCGAGGGACACATAAGGGTTAAACACTTATGCTTTTGTCTGCCTGCTCACCTGTCTGTCTGTGTGAGTGATTCTGTCTTTCTCTGCACACTCCACCATTTTCCTCATATAGTCGAGCTGTTTTTCCAGCAGAGAGCAACGCTTTTCTGCAGAATGAAGCTTAGAAGCCAGCTCTGAAAAGAAAAGAAACAGAGACTACTTAGTACTTACTAATTTTTCAGTTGACTTTCCAAGAGCTCTGAGAATAGATCAATAACTGCTGTTCAACACTTTGTTACCTTTCCTCTGTGTGGAGTGATTCTCTTGTGTGCCGTTCTTCGGTTCTCTCTGAGCAGAAGCATCTGCCTGGTGTTGAGCAGCATGAGAGAATTGTTGGATGTTCCTCGCTGCCTGAACTCTTTCTAGCTCCAAGCGTCGCATCTTCTCCTGCAGTGTTTTCAGGGCTGCTATCACAGCTACTCAAGTGCAGAAAAAGTTGTTTGGAAACTTAAATTTGGTCTTAAATATTTGGATACAGCATCTATTAAACTCAATTTACCTCTACTTCCGGCATCAGGTACTCTTTGATAAAGCTGTGGGCTGATGTCCTGTACACCTGAACTCTTTCTGTCCATTGGATCTAAGACTGTGTTCATGCACAGGGGCCTTGACAACGTGTCTGGAGGCTGGTAATAACTTCCAACATAACTCTGTTTAGATGGGGAGTCCAGATTAAAACTCTGAAAACCGTAAATAATGAGCAGATTAGCAAAAACACTTTTGATTCAGTGAAAGATAACAATACAGTTATATATACGGAGTCAACATCTTTCTAGAAAAAAAATTATGTTAAAGAACATCATAAAACTCTACTGTTTAAAATAGCCAAAATCATTGACAATATGTTAGCCACACTGTTGAATAAACATATATAGTACAGTCAAATAAGATACACTTCCAGGATAAATAGTTTAATGTATGTGTCAAAACCTAGAGAGCTTTATTCTAGGCTGCATAAACGCGTAACGAACCCCAAACTGTTGCTCGAGGCTGCTCAATACAAACAAACATAAGCTAATAATGCTAACGACTGTGAAACGTCAACGTAAACTTCACTAAGAATAATAACAACATCGGTCAGACAATATATCATACATAAAGTATATATACCTTTTCTCCTAAGTGATCCATTATGAATCAGTTTCTTCGTTACACAATAATAAATTATGTATTCCTTTAGCTACATATGAATTAGCTGTGTGAGTATCATGTTAACGACAGCTGTAGCCGACAGCGCCGCCCAGTTTCAAATCTCCCTCTTCTTTTACCGCCCTCAGTGGATCCGCATGCACACAATGACCACAGCTTCTACATTCAAGACAAATACTGGTGTTAAAAAAGAAAACAATAGATAGATAGATAGATAGATAGATAGATAGATAGATAGATAGATAGATAGATAGATAGATAGATAGATAGATAGATAGATAGATAGATAGATAGATAGATAGATAGATAGACGGACTGACAGACAGGTAGATAGACAGATAGATAGATAGATAGATAGATAGATAGATAGATAGATAGATAGATAGATAGATAGATAGATAGATAGATAGATAGATAGATAGATAGATAGACAGTCAGGTGGATCGACAAACAGACAGACAGACTGTGAAACAGATTGATAGATAGACAGACGGACAAACAGACAGACAGATAGATAGATAGACGGACTGACAGACAGGTAGATGGACAGATAGATAGATAGATGGACAAACAGATGGACAGACAGACAGACAGATAGATAGATAGATAGATAGATAGATAGATAGATAGATAGATAGATAGATAGATAGATAGATAGATAGATAGATAGATAGATAGATAGATAGATAGATAGATAGATAGATAGACGGACTGACAGACAGGTAGATGGACAGACAGATAGATAGATAGATAGATAGATAGATAGATAGATAGATAGATAGATAGATAGATAGATAGATAGATAGATAGATAGATAGATAGATAGATAGATAGATAGATAGATAGACGGACTGACAGACAGGTAGATGGACAGATAGATAGATAGATAGATAGATAGATAGATAGATAGATAGATAGATAGATTGATAGATAGACAGACAGTCAGGTAGATGGATCGACAGATAGATTGATAGATAGACAGACAGACAAACAGACAGACAGATAGATAGATAGTCGGACTGACAGACAGGTAGATGGACAGATAGATAGATAGATGGACAAACAGATGGACAGACAGACAGACAGATAGATAGATAGATAGATAGATAGATAGATAGATAGATAGATAGATAGATAGATAGATAGATAGATAGATAGATAGATAGATAGATAGATAGATAGATAGATAGATAGATAGATAGATAGATGACGGACTGACTGACAGACAGGTAGATGGACAGACAGACAGACAGATAGATAGATAGATAGATAGATAGATAGATAGATAGATAGATAGATAGATAGATAGATAGGTAGATAGGTAGATAGATAGGTAGATAGGTAGATAGATAGAATTGACATTGCTGGAATTCTACAGACCCAGAATTATAAATACACAAATTGACACTTACAATAATTTCTGGATTAGTCAGGCTGACAACAACAAAAAGTTCTACTTGTTTTCTAGTTCTATTTATCCTGTGAATACCTTCATACAGAGGAACTTTGTCACAAAGAAGTGTTCATTCATTGCTTATACAGCATAGGTCATAATGACATATCTGTTTTTAGAGATTAGTTAACATATTTTCATTGAATAAAATAGATGAAATATCTGGTGAAAGCGTTGCATTAATCATAAGGGTTTTTGAGATAAACAAGTGGTGGCGGGGCCCCTGCAGTTACCGATGTTTTTTTGTAGATATTGGTATTTGTAGTTCTACGTTCCATTTGCGCCACCATTAGAACGTTGAGATTAACAAGCGTCTGAACTACAATTCCCGTTTTATTATCACTGGGAGGGGCGGCCTAACAGGAACGCCTTTTAATCATTTAATTGGTGCGCAGTGAGTATGTCTCCACCCATCCGTTTTTTTTCTAGAACACTATTGGACTGTGGTACCTGTCAATCTATTGTTAACTCAAGCCGCTGTGCAAAGGACTGAAATCGACTGAAGAGCTAGAGCGCCCGAAGGTCTCATTCAACGGCAGCAGAGACGACTGTAGAGAATGTGAATTTAGTAAGTATTTTCTTCTGACATGTTTTGTAAAAATATAAATAGTACACGCTTAAAAATACTTAGCATACATGGGATTTTATTCATTGCTTAACCTTATATATTTGGAAGTTGCCTAATAACAGAACTTGATTGAACGTCATTCAACGGTATTCTTACAATCATGTGTTTACTGTATAATATTCTACTCACTGTTTTTTTGGTTAAGAATTTGTATAGAAAACTATGGATAAATATTTTCCTAGACATTTTGAAATTGTGTCAGTCCTTTTGTTTAAACAACAGAAAACACAAAAACCCTCACAACTTTTGTTTAATTCAGCACATTGATTATATACACAAAATGCCTGCTAAGACATGCCCACGCAGTTGCAGGTCTGTTTATATTATCAGAATATGGAAAATTTTTAGAGGGATTTGCAGAATTCCTTTGACATCTTGCTAATATTGGTTTAGGATTGTTTTGGCTGTATAAATAATTTGCACACCTTTTTGTCTTGTTCATGGCTCAGTCTGTCAGGTGTATAACTGAAAAATAGTAGACTATGATGGATGTGAGAGACTCTGCGGGAAGGTGGGATGCTCTGGCCAGTAGAGACTCGAGCTCCAGACACGCAGCGATGGAGCTCATTCACCAGGAGGTGATGAAGAGAATAGAGAACATCGAGCCGATACTGGACGCACAGTCCTCCTCCTCCCCTGCCATGGATGACAGTCTGTCCAGTGATCTCAACTCTCTTCTTGCCCATGTCCTGATGCTCTCCAAAAGGTGTCCTTATGAAGACGTCAGAGAGAAATGCATATGTTTGCTCCAGAGGGTTCAGGTAGGTATTATAATAATTATCGAGTTAATAGTTAAGATTATATTAATTATATGTTCAACAATACCATACGCTCTACATATTCTATGTGTCTTTTGAAAAAGAAGAAAACACCCTTGCAAATAATATGTTGGTGTATAATACCATATCTATGCAGAACAAGCCCCATGCATTAACTGTATAACCTGCTGTATAAATGATATGGGTGGAGAGGAAGTCTTCTTTTAAGAGATTCTTTAGCCTCTCTAAAAAATCTAAATAAATTTAGAAAGTTGCTAAGATAACAAAAATAATATTTTAATCTTTCATATACAATATTTAAAAAAATGTTTTTGCTTCAGTTATGTTGCAATCTTAATTTAAAATACATGTCAGTGATTTAGCTTCTTTCTTTTTTTTAAACTAATATCATTCATGACCAGAGTTCCCATGTCATGGAAAACATGGAATTATCAGGGAATTTTAAAAGTCTGACGAACACTCAATGTTTTAATTTTTTTTCAAAATTCATTTTTGGCCATAATGACCCAAGGGACGGATGAGGGTTAAAGTGGTCTGTGTGAATCAGTTTGGTTTAATGTATATTATATAAGGACAACATAAATGAAATCTGTGACGTAACTGAAACTCTACTAGTGAAAAAAATGTATATAGATATTTCAATCATGACAACTCTTTGAATAGTGTTAGCATGTTATTGAATATGGCAATGTTAATGTATTTGGAGTAGATCTGCTGTGCTGCAGACTTGCTACTGTACAATTACCAGTCAAGGACATTTTGATAGTTAATATACATTTTTTTTATTCATGCTCAATTCCAACATATTTCTTTTTACCTGGCTATTTACTCATTGTTAGTGGGATCTCTATTAAATGTTATAAATCCTTATCCAGTCATCACAAACAACTGGAAAAATAATAGGAAAGACATGAAAATGTGGGAATCCTTGAAGGACCATTTATTCTTATAAGGCGGCTTGCAAGTGATAAAGAAGTGGTATTTTGTGGGTTTGGCTCTGCCATTAGTAATGTTTCCCTGTGTTCCTATGTTGTTTTTCATTTAATTTCACACCATTCTAACATTATTATTTAAGCCTGTAGCTTGTAAATAAAGACTGCAAGAGAACTGAAGCAATATATTTTGAGATTGAGAGAGTGATGAGGTGAGGTGTAGCAGTTACTGTGTTTGTTGTTTACACAAGTATGTGTTTGTTTATGCGGGATTGTATGTGTGCCGCAGCTTAAAATAGCTCTGCCCGGGTTAAGGGAGCTAGGGGAGTGGGTCATTTCTTACAGTATTTAAGGCTTTTAGTGTCACTGAGTTCAGTGGAGGGGTCAGAGATGATCAAGGACTCTCCTTACTCGTAGATAACGCTGAAAGATTTACCAGTACATGTAAGCCCATTAGGTCTATGTCTGTATATTTAATTTGTATTTTGCTATCGCTATTTATTTTTCTGTAATCCTAAGAGAGAAGGAGAATGTCGTTTTCTCGAAAGTTTTTCATTAGAAAAACAGAGAGGAATATTTTAATGTCAGAATATTAGCATGTAGTTGTTGTAGTTTGCTTTGCTGATGTTGTTTTCTTTCAGGATCAGCTACTTTGGTAATTAACACAGATGTGTGATTAATTAACCCAGAATTTCACTCCACTGTGTCTGTGGTCAAAACTATGCAAAGACACATACACTTGGACACAGATCAATATGTTAGATCAAGGATATTCTGAATGAATGGTTCTGAGTATGATGATATATTATTATCCCTCATCCATCCCTCCCACTGTTACAAATCAGTCCCATGTGGGTCAAAATGACACAAAGCCCTAAAATTATACTTTTTTTTTGGTTCAGAAAGTTTATATAATTTCATTTTTATAATATTTTTTGATGCATTTTTTTTTGGTAGAGTTTTTAAAATAATTTACCTTTAAATTACTAGATTTTTATCAATAAATAATATAATTTAAGCACATTCCTCACATTCTTTCAACTTAAATTTTAAATAACTGAATATTTAATGCATAACCCTGTTAATTCAGCTAAGAATATCTTACATTGGGTGTCTCTGCTGATCTCTTGTGGAAAAAAAATATTATTATAAAAAAATATTTTATGACCGTTTGCCACAAGATGGCCTTATGGCTCTATATGGAGCAAATAATCTGTTCCACTGGATCCTAAATTTAGTTCTTGAGTTTATCTCTTCAGTAGAATTTAATTTTAAGCATTTTTTATGTTTTTCTATACATACTGAAGCATTCTTCACATTCCCAAGGGGGTCATATTGACCCACAAATGACTGATTTATTACTTTTAACATTTTTAACCACATTAACTCCTCTGATCCAGTCTATTTTTTGTGCGTATTCGTGGTTTAAGTATGACAAAAGTCCTAAGGTCTTGGACCACTTCGATGAACACTCAAAAATGTATTTCGGGTCAAAATGATCCGAGGGACAGATGAGGGTTAAAATGGTCTTTGAGAATCAGTTTGGTTTAATGTATATTATAAGGACAGAATATATGCAATCTGTGACGTAATTGAAACTCTACTAGTGAACAAAAAAAATTATATAGATATATCAATCATGACAACTCTTTGAATAGTGTTAGCATGTTATTGAATATGGCAATGTTAATGTATTTTGTCTTGGTAGAGTATATCTGCTATGCCGCTGCTGTTGATTATTGCTTCTGCAGCCTAGCACAGACATGCGGCTGTGAGCATGTAAGATATGCAGCTACTGCATAAATAGACATACATAAATCTTGTAGCAAATCTAGGCAGGTGGAAATGGGGGAAGTAGATGGTTTCAGAGGAACTCTATAGAGTCCTGCAAGACTAGTTTACAACAAACAATAATTTGAATGTTTAATGTTCTCATTGGCTGCAGGATCAGCAAAGGCCAATCAGCTGTGTTATAAGGACCTATCAGCCTGCGCCTTCTAGAGTTTCATGTCTGAACATAATCTCTTCCTATTCTGTTTAAAAAGCCCTCTATTTTAGATGCTTGTTTTGTGTTGTGGTTCGTTAGATGACAGGATGTTCCTCCCTTGTTCTGTTTTGACCTTTTGACCCTTTCTGCTTACTGTATCAGCAGTAAGCCGTCTGCTCTGATATCAGGAATTATGGGATTCAAGGGTTCTGTGAAAAATGAGGCCACAGCAGTGGAGAAAAAAAATTAAAATTGACCGTTGATCCAGTGAGCACCACACAGATGCCGGCAGGCGTAGACACTCAGGATGTGATCTCAGAAAGCAGTAATCCAAGAAAAAAATTATTCATGATGTAGCACAGCATCTTCATTGTCATTGTGGATGGTGCAACCCACTTGCTTGATAACACACTTAACAGGATGGGTCCTCTGGTTGTGCATCGCACCTGAGTGACTTGGGCATTGTATGTTGTGAGGGTGTGTTTATGTGTGTGTGCACTAATGCATGTTTCTGCTGTGATAAGCCCTGAGAAGCTGTGGATAGAGAGACAGATCTAGGTCAGTGTCAGTCCACTGGTCTGAAAGGAGTTTAGAAATTATGTAAGATGCCCAAATTTCCTAAGGCCTGTGTTTTGTTCGTTATAGCTCATCGTGTCACATTTATCACTCAGAAGTAATGCTGGTTGTGAATGAGAAATCTACAAATACTCAACTTTGAAAATTATGTACACAAAGAGAATTTTCTGAATAATACTATATATATATATATATATATATATATATATATATATATATATATATATATATATATATATATATATATATATATATATATATTTATTACCATAGTTCATATTTTAAATATTATAAGGGCATTTTCAAGCAAAGGGGTTTTACCTCATTAGATATGAGCCCGAAAGAAAGACTCCAGACCTCCTAGAATAATTACAGTGTAAAATACAGTGTAGAATAAAGTACAGTGTACTACAGGCTGTAATTTTTCATTATATAGACATTAAGACGTTGTTATAGATGTTATAGAAAGCTGTAAAGGAGTGTATTTTTTGGCCCACCCAGGCTTTGAAAATGATTCCTTCCCTTGGGTCTTAAATTAGCTGTGGGCCTTGTGAGGGTCATGCGGATTGGATGTTTGTGTGTGTTGTGTGTGTTTGGTATGTGTATGGAAGCTAGGTGTCACCATGGCACTTGGCACCAGATCAGTGAGCTGAGTGGTAGTAATGTTAAGTCTGTGCTCCTGGGCAAAAAAGGGGGCTAAACACTGCTTATAATTGTCTTAACCACAAATTATTGGTCAGGAAATTAGCCAAATATAAGATCATTATTAAGCTATTGCTTTCTTAGAAAAACATCAAAGACAATGAGGTTTATGGCAGAATATGGGAAGTTGTTTGTGGAGTGATGAATCACAAATTGCATGGTGATGCTTCAAAGTGGTGTCTTTGAAAATCTGCTGAGACATATAATAATAAATGCATCTGTACCACAGTCAAGCATGGATGACGAGCTGTCATTGTGTGGGGAGCCTTTTTAGCTGCTGATATTGGTGAGCTACTTCACTGTGAAAAGTCATTCAATGCTTTGGAGTAGTGGAGAATATTGCAGAATGACTTGCTTCCCACCAATTTTTGTTTTGCCCAGGTGTACACAGTGTACATATCTGCAGTCTGCATTCCAAACACTTATTTAATCTCTGTTGCACACATTATGAAAGCAATGTTAAATGTTTAATTCAGTTTTCTTGTATGAACTAAGCCTCATTACTAAAATCATTTTAGGTATTCTGCCGTTCAAAAGTATAGAAGGTTTTTGAAAGTCTTTTATGCTCACCAAGGCTTCCTTTTTTAAATGTAAAAATACATTTTTAAAAAAACTTGTTTGTATTTTAATATACAGTATTTTGAAATGTAATTGACTGTTTTGTTTATCAGCTGGGAAAAATAGTTCTAAAAGTTATTCCAATGATATTGCTCCTCTGTGCTGTTATCATTATAGTTGTGGTGTGGACTTCCCTAGTTGCATACAATTAGAATGATTATTAAAACTTTATAGTCATTGTTATAGTTATCATCCTTGATGTGAATGAGCCCTTAGTGCTACGTGATGGAAACGAATTATATTGGCTCATAATTTAACATTTTATTTAAATGTTAATTAAATACTAAAAGGTAAATACTAAAAAAAATATTTTTCATATCCATTTTACTTTGGCACTGTTGCTTCTATGAAACAAACACATTTCAGTGTAAAATAGAAATCATTTATACGACTTTAAATGTTTAAAATTAAGTTTACTTACTAAAAATTTAAATCACAAAACTGATGGTTGAAAAAAGGGCTTTTCTCAAAGCAAATCTCCAGAGCAAAAGCTTCCCCTTAACAGTGTACCATGCCAGAAAAAAAACTTTTTATTATAAGTCATACCTTCATTATTAACCATTTTATTGCCATTTATATGCACTATGTGACTGAAGAAAATGGGTTTGTTACCCTGAGGCAGCATTGTGCAATAGTGGGTTAAGTGTGGAGAAAAGAAAATAATAAATAGGCACTTTATACTTTACCATAGAGAGATAGAAAGAAAATTAGTGGAAAACTATCTGCAGACTGTTTTCACCCCTATGAAAGGGGGCTATCATGACAGCATAGAGCTTTGGAGAACAACAACCCCATGATTGGGGAGGGGAACTTGTTTGTGGTAAATGCGCTGAGGGGAGGTTGAAATCCTTAGAATCCTCTCTCAACTCCAGGAATTGAGGAATGGAACTGACCTAGAGGTATGACGCCTATTTGGATGTGAAAAATGGCTTGGTTCCAAAAAAACAATTCTTATTTGGAAGGAAAATGGAATGAAAGACACACACACACATACACACACACCCCAAACACTCAGTACACAACATAACATCACACAGTTAACACATTGGCTTCTAAGATGGTGTGTGTATGTGACATTTTCTCTCCCCTGCTGGTTCGGTCTGGGAGTGTTGTGAGCGTTGTTAATGCTTTTAAGAGAGTGCTGTTAATGCCTTTTCTGTTGATCTGCACAAACACCTCATGAAATAAGTCGGATGAGGAAAGTGCTGCTGATGAAATGCAGAATCTGTTGATGGCAAAGCTACCAATGTGAAAGTTGGAGACAGCAGAAAGATGAGGACAAAGCAAGGGAACAACATTTTTGAGTGTGTTGGATGTTATGTTGCGTATAAGGATCAGATTACAGCCCATCTGTTGTTGATTAATATGGATGAATGCATGTAAAGCTGTGCACACGGATCCATACAGGGTATGATTTGGGAATCATTTCAAACTTTTACATATTATAGTTAGTTTTGGATCAACATTTACTCTCCATAGTCAGGGAGGAGACCTGTTTTTTCAGGTTACGTCAAATGTGTGCAACAAGATTGACTTTTACTCAAAATGACATTTAAATCACGTCATGAATGTTATATAAAAGCTGTGTTTGGCAATTGGACAATCTGTGACAATACTGTGGTAATCTGGTGAGTTACCACAAAACCAAGTTTTTCCCATAGAGTAAAATTATGAACACCAGAGGGCGCCATTACCTCATTATAAAGCCACATACTAACTCCACTGTCTTGAGTTTGATACAGCGGAAATTTCCACCACTTGACCTAAATGCTTGCAGAGATGTTTTATTTCTTTACTTCTGGTGTTAAGACAAGAATTAGGATTAGGTTTCTAAATGTATGTCTAGCATTTCCATTAGCATTCCCAGGCATCTCAATAGCAATTTATTTTTTAGCTGCCCATGACATGCAGGAAAATGACATTACGACATTGGAATTGGAAAGGCCTTCTACCGATCATGTGATACATGTGATTTCAAAGGCAAGGAAAAAAAATATATCCATTCAATGCTTTTAAGAGCCTTCTAAACAAGAAATGGCCATTGGTAAAGCTTCTTTTGTATTATGTAATATTATACTTGCCGATGTTATTTGGTCTGAATACACTGCTAACTTTGAATTGTTGTTACAGCATTTACCAGCAGGGGCTAATGGGACCATTTATCCAGCAAAACTTTGAACCCCTGGGCTAAACAAGTAGACGTGTATGTGAGTGTGTTAAAAGTATAAAGATCGAAAATCTTAGGGGTTGTTTACAAGACAGTTTTCCACTCAAAATCATAAAACGCTTTATGCGCTACCGTTCATTTACACGTCAACAGTTTTGGGGGCCTGAAAATGCAAACTTTTGAAAATAGGATTCAGAGCGCAAATTTGTTTAAACTAGACCGTTATCATCTCCGTGTAAACTACTAAAACACGAATTTGTGAAACCGGTTACGTCATGTGCATGAGTATTACGTGTGCAATCTATAGGCGCTTTACAAAGGAACATCGGCAGCTACTGGCCTGACATGCATAATACAGCTTTTTTTTGACAGCTTTGCCGTTTGTATGCGAAAAACACAAAGGAAAAACTTCAATTTTCAGTACATTGTTGTTTTTTAACACTGTAAAAGTTTTATTTGGTGTGTGTGTGTGTGTGTGTGTGTGTGTGTGTGTGTGTGTGTGTGTGTGTGTGTGTGTGTGTGTGTGTGTGTGTGTGTGTGTGTGTGTGTGTGTGTGTGTGTGTGTGTGTGTGTGTACTCTATAAAGAGCTAAATGAGAGCTTTCACAACTGTTCCTGCATTTAGAAGAGGCAAGCACATCATCAACAGGTTCTGATCTGAACACTTTTATTGTCCTGACAGAGAAGTACCTCACTGTGATTAGCCAACCATCCAAAAAACCACAAATGAAGTGTTTCCTATGATCTGTTAAGTGCACATTAAACCCAGACAGGTGTAATTTTTGATTTTATAGATGTTAGCATCTCTATCATCTCAATGCTTCTCAATGAATTGTTCACATTTAAAGTGTCCTTTAAGTTTCTATGAGTAATTGATTCATTTTATTGAAATAAACATTCTTTCTTAAAGACATAAATACCTTGAAAATGGAAGCTGCTTAATCTCATGGAGTGTAGAGCAATGCATTACACGACATTTTGATGCATCATCACATGTGTCAAATGACCACAAACCTGATTAAGCAAACCACCTTGAGAACTTCTCAGCTTCGATAATGGCCACATCCGGGGCACCAAAAGTGTTTTCTTTTTTAATTTTTAATCCCTTTTTTGCACATATTTGTTTGAAGGGGCATATAAAATGTATGTAATAGTACATTTTATATGCTGGAGCTCTGCAAAGAAAAAGGTGCAATGTGAGCCACACGTGCCACAGAACCCACGTTTAACCAGACCCAAAGAGGAAGTGGCATTACTCCTGCAGAAATGAACAGTTTTTTTTTTTTGTGTGTCTGTTGTTATAGTGCATGAGAATGTCAAAGGGTAAAGAAAAAAACGGAAATCAGAGAGATGTGAAATTGAGAACAGAAATAAACTGTTGTCATGCAAAGTAGAAGAAGAAATCTATTGTAGATTGCAGGGTCTTTGAGTCAAAGCTTAAAAATGATTAAATTGACCATTAAACTTTAATGCATAGTAGTGTCTATGAAGCATTCTTTCCATAGCATCACTTTTTTTTTTTTTTTAAGTAACATCTCCCTTGATCCCATTATTTGAGCTTCCTTTATGGAAGCAATTTCTGTTCCCTGTGTTATTTTATTTTCATGGGAAATTTACAGAAAAAGATAATGGCAGGTGTAGGATGGAAAACCCTTTTCATTTTAACGAAAAAATATAAATGTGCATCATTTTCCTCTGGGTAGGCGGAAAAGTGTTGCCACATCCATTGAGACGTCACATTTTGCAGTAACACTATGTTCTAAAATTTGACATAGAGACATGAGGCACAATCCTTGGCCGAAGAAACGTGCCTCTTGAGGAATGCTGAGATTACATTTCAATGTTTACATTGTGTACTTGGGTTAGTATGAGTCTCCAGTTAATGCAACAGCGTAACGGGCCTTTCATGCTTGTGCATTCAACACACGCCACTCAGTTCTCACTGTTTAAGAGGTATCTCAGAGGGTCTTCTAATGGATGATGTGGAAAGCATGAAAAGCTTTCTTTGATGGTTATGTCACACTTAGCCTTTCTCCGGTAATTATTATTATTATTATTTTTTATACATAATAGTTGGATTGGAACCCAAACAGCTTGGCATGTCTGGAAGCAGTCACATAATGACTGAGGCAGTGAATAGTTGAAAAATAAGAAAAAATAATAATTCAACAGAGATGAAAGGACAATCTCATTCATAAGTAAACTTTGAGAGGTGGAATGTTTAGAAGCTGAATAAAAGGTCTGAAAGGAGTGAGAGATGAGTTACATCTAGAGACTGATTGGGAGAAACAGTGAGGAGTGAAAGGAAGAACAGAAAACAGAGCTATCAATTTCATAACCTGAATGTTAACCATGTCTCCCTCTGGAGCCATGGCATTTTCCACCTCCCTGATCAAACACACACATTCTTAAAGGGATATCAGAGTGCTGGTACTACGGTACAAAGTTGATACTTAAAGGTGCAGTGTGTAGTATTTAAGATCTACTGACAGAAAGCAATATAATATACATAACTATGTTTTCAGTGGTGTAGAAAGACCTTACATAATGTACGGTTACTTTTTTATTTCCATAGAATGAGCCATTTCAGTCTTTATACACTGCGGGTCCCCTTTTGCGCCTACAGTAGTCTACAGTAGCTCTAAACGGACAAACTTCTCTACAGAGCGCTATAGCTACTCTCTGCTCTTTCCGACAATGCCATTTTTGTCCTGTGTTGGCCATCGCAGCTTCTCTATTGGCGCTTTTCCACTGCATGGTGCGGTTCATTACGGCTCATTATGGTTCACTTAAATAGTACCGCCTCAGTTGAGGATCCAAGTGTACCGATACTAGAAGTGACGTGTAAACACAGCAGATCACTGATTGTTCAGAGACGGTGATATTGCGAATGAGATCCTAAACACATTTCTAAGTACAAGATTAGTTTACCCTTGTGCGCCATCAAGCAAATCAAGTGATGTCGTCATCTGCGCTTTGTTGTACTAAGACTCTCTTGTTTTTAGGAGTATTTTGTTTTGCTGCCATCAGCCTCCTTTGAAACAAACTTCTTCGTCTTGTAGTTAAAAACATCCACATGCCGAGAAGTAGAGGCGGCACAATTACAACGATCATTCTATAATCCCACCCACTTGTTTAAAGCGGTGCTAACTGCAGTTGAAAACCAAAGCGAGCCGTGCCGTGCCGTGCCGAACCGAGTCGTACCACGCAGTGGAAAAGCAAAGCGAGCTAAGCCTAGCCATACCGTACCGAGCCGTACCAAGCATAACCATGCAGTGGAAAAGCGCTATATGTGCTTTCGAAAGGGAGGGGGGAGGGGTGAGCACTGAGCGATTGCAAGTCACAACCTCACCGCTAGATGGCGCTAAAATTTACACACTGAACTTTTATATAGAAAATATAATGATACCAGTCTTTCGGTTGTATCTACACAAAAAAATGCTGGGTTGTTTTAACCCAATGATGGGTCAAATATGGACTAACCCAGCAGTTGGGTTGTTTTAACCCAGCAGTTGGGTTAAATGTTTGCTTAAGACAACCCAATTGCTGGGTTAAAACAACCCCATTGCTAGGTTAGTCCATATTTGACCCAACATTGGGTTGTTTTTTTAGAGTGTATAACTAAATTGAACTTATGTAATATCCGTAATGAAATTAAACATTTCATTTACAAATTAAATTATTACAAATTATTACAAGTATAAATAATTTATGTATGTATTAAGTTTTTCTTGTTAATGTGAATAATTGAATAAAACAACAATACACAATATATATATATATATGTGTGTGTGTGTGTGTGTGTGTGTGTGTGTGTGTGTGGACTGGTAATCCCTACGGTATGGGGACAAAATGTCCCCACAAAGATGGCAATATCCAAATTTTTGTCCTTGTGGGGACATTTTTTTGGTCCCCATGAGGAAAACATCTTATAAATCACACTAAGTGATGTTTTTTGAAAAAGTAAAAATGCAGCATGTCTCCTGTGATGGGTAGGTTTAGGGGCAGAGGCAGTGTAGGGGGATAGAAAATACGGTTTGTACAGTATAAAATGCATTACGCCTATGGAATGTCCCCATAAAACATGGAAACACAACATGTGTGTGTGTGTGTGTGTGTGTGTGTGTGTGTGTGTGTGTGTGTGTGTGTGTGTGTGTGTGTGTGTGTGTGTGTGTGTGTGTGTGTGTGTGTGTGTGTGTGTTATTTTTTATTTATATTTTTTTCTAATAAATTAGGATATTAAGTAGCATATTTGTTTTTACTGTTTTAAAATCACAAAATGTCATGCTTTTTAGGTAATGAACTGAATTTTGTCTTTGTATGTTGAAATGTTTTGGCCAACAATTGTTTGTAGAGAGGGAAAAGTTTGTAGAGCTTTTCCAAAGCTAATCAGCATAATCAGTCTCCTTATTTAATTTTTTTTTTTTTTTCCTCAGGCTCTCATCTGGCATTAGCTTGACAGGCCTGCACTAGTTCAAGCACACAAAATAAAACCTGAAATGGCATTTTGAATATTGAGCTTGTCAAGGTATGGCTGGATTGCTCTGCCAAGCAGGTGGCTCTTAGAACAGGTTTGAATCAGTGACCCACCTCTAACCCTGATTTAGCAACACATGTGCCAGTGCTGACGCTGAGTCATTCGCTAACACGTTGTGCACATTTAGGGAAGAGCATAACAAAAACAATCGCACAATATTTGTCTCTCTCACGAACAGCAGTCTGGTTTGTGAGTCTGTGTGTGCGCGTATTGTTTCGTATTTTAGGCAGACAAAACCATTTTGAAGACGCCAGTCCATGACATTATTATCAGTATGTCTGGATATGCTTGTATTTTTAGTTGAGGTTTCCACAGCAGTGTCACCTGCCGCCGTCCTCTCTGTCTTGAGATGTTCAGTATTTTTCAATATAACATTTTTCATATTTATTTATCAGTTGATGGTTAATATCAAACCCATGGCCACACAGTGGGCCTTATATCAGTTGTTTTGGCAAGTTAGCAGCTTTTTCTAAAAGATATATGCTATTTTTTATTTTAAAAAGACACTACCCTTTCCACACATTTGTTCTCTTTTTCCAATTATTATTTGAGACACCTAAACTAGCTCTCCATATGAATAAGTGTAAAGACACAAGAGCTTGCTGTTTATGTTATGTTTTTTAATATCTCTCATATCACTTCACGTTTTCTTTGTATCGGGGCCCTGGGTTTATCATCCTGTCTGGGTTTATTTTGTGATAATGAAAGGCTGACTTTCGAGTGTTTGTGCGTGTTTAGACTCCATCAGTAACTAACTTGGAGTTACTCCATCAGTAACTCCAGGTGTTATTGCTTCTGTTCGGTATAGATAGTGGAGTTATGGGCCAAGCCCACTCTCCGACCAATTTACTGTCATCAGTATGTGTTAGTGGGGGCGGTGGGGTCCTGAATAAATACCTTCCCAATATAGGCAGTTAGTCTATTTAAGCCAGATCCTGAGCTTTGCTTCGTTAGTATAATAAATCAATAAAGAGACAGAGAGAGCAAATGATAAGGCGAGAGGGAGATGATAAAAGAAACAGATGGGGTACAGTGAAAAACAACTAATACATAGACGCTTGGTGGCTCCACCCCCACTCTTCTGTCATTGGTTGATATGCACAGCATGAGCGATTTGTGATTGGCTGGGTGGATACACACCTCCAGAATCCTAGAATGTATTTGTGTTCTGTGTAGAAAGAACATTGCTAGCTGAAAAAAAGAGAGTGAGACAGAAGCATGTAGAAAACGGAAAGGGGGCTTGGAAAAGGGAGTGTGGACCATATGGTTGGAGATGTCCCAGAAATTTCTAGGAAAGCGGAGAACTGTTTGTTTGCGGTGATGCCTGGGAGACAAAAGGAGTTGACCACTGTTTCTCCTGCATCTTTAACTACTCCCTTTATTGCTCCTATGTAGGCATTCCTAGAATCCTATCCCAAGTACCTCACACACAACCCCCTCAAAAAAAAAAAAAGAAAAACATGTTTTTCTCAACTTAAAATCCACCATACTAATAAAACATGCCTTCATGGTACATCGACTTTTGATTTGTGTATTTCATCATGAGGAAGTCAGACTGCTTGGTCAAAGTAAAGTTCTGTTTTAGTGTCACACTGGACGTCGATTTACCTAATGAGATTAGCTAATGCATGAAATTAAATAAAGCCAATTGGCCGTTCTAGTAAACAGAGATGTTGACTGTAAAATGTGCAGATTTTCAAGCACTTACAGAACACAATCTGCAATGGAAGGCCTGGGACCCTTCATTGTGAAAGAAACAAGACAAGCATAGGTGTCTGTAACAGTAGGCAGTGTGCATGTCTTTGAAATGGTGTTGCTTTCTAAGCATATGCCTTGCACTCTGTATGACCTTCTTTGGTGCACTATTTTCTAGCACAGTACAAATGAGAAACAGGTTTCTTCCACTCTGCATTGCTGCCATATTTTGGACTGATAAACATGACAAAAAGGGATTCCACAGTGTGTTATTAGACAAATTCATGTTTAAAACAACACAATTATGGTGTTCTCTCACTTCACTGAGATACATAGTTCCACTCAATTGTATTATTGATGGTATATTTGTAAGGATGCAAAATATTAAAATTCTAAAACAATAATTATTTTTGATATTTAAAATGTAAAAGTAGTGCAGTGGAACACAAAAACATGTTCTGTGTGAATGCCCCCTGAGAAGGTATGTTTAAACTGATCAGACAATGGAGTATCATGATCTATTAGTATGTTGGCAGTCAAGTTGAACCGAGTTAAAGAAGGCTCATGCTGATATTCCACACTTATCGCAGACCGTGGCCAAGGCACTGGAGTGTTTTGTGTTGCTGCTATCTAACTGATAGGCCTAATCTTAGTCATTATGTGCTAATAGGAACAAATAAAGAAGCCAGTCTGATCATATGACAACAGACTACAGTTTTACAGGCCACATAACGGTAGCAAAAGCCAAAAGAGGAACATTTTTATGAATCTCAAGTCCCAGTGAGAGCCTGTGGCTTGTGAGGACACATTTTGTATTGTCTGTTTGTCTTTGTGTGGTCAGCTGCTAGTTGTTTAGACATGCGATATGACGGTCCAGATTCACCTGCCACCTGTCAGCACACATTTCACTGAAGACATTTAATGGCTAGCAGTGTTTCGGAAGCTGCCTTGAAACTTTCAAAGTTACTTGTATAATTAAAAGCAGCTACTAACACAAAGTAGCTAGATTCAATTATAAATATGATTTTTTTCCTCCAAACATTAAAATAGTAGATACAAACAATATCACCTTGTAAAAAAAGTAATACAGTTTAGTACAGGTTCAAGCCAAGGGCAGGTGTTAGATACTCGTCAGTTATGAAATATATAAGTGGCACTTTCTCTCCCCACCCCCTTTTCTTTAACCATATCTCGGCTTGTTTACCATCTCAGGACAAAGCTGAAGGAGCTTATGAGCAGAGGGGAGTTTGTCTGCGAGTGTAGCACAATAGGAAGAACAGGGAGAGGGGGCTCGCATTGTCAATGAGAGGTAGTGGAAATGTGTGTGTGAGCATGATTCATTTCATTTCTCAAATGCCTATTGCAACTCAATCACCCCACCATCTAGCTTTTAAAAGGGTAACTAAAGGACAGACAAGGACGACGTCACAAACTTTTGTCATAAAATGCCTCCCAATAGTTAGATATAATACACAGTGTTACACAATGTAAACGTGCTGCTACTATCCAAAAAAAAAAAATATTGGAAACTTGACATACGTTATACCATTTGCACTTATTAGGTTATAATGTTTGCAGACATTTCACTGTTTACACATAAAAATCCTCACATTCTCGTTCTTGTCAGTATGTGTTCTGTGTGTTATCTCCCTGAATCCCCTCACCCCACCCCTCGCATGTTTGTGTAGCAACTCAGCACTCATTCTCATACTTAAGTCAATCTGTTAAGTAGCTGTGGAGGCAAACAGCTCAAGTTGAGCAATTCGACAGAGAGAGAGAGAGAGAGAAGTGAAGGAATACTGTTTTGAGAAACGGCAAAGACTATGATTAGACCTCATTAGGTCTAAAAGGCCCTGAGCCTCACGGCTGAATGCAAGCCTCTGTGTGTGGATATGTGAATGTTTGTGAGCGATCACTTCCCTTCCCCCTTAAACTCAGCTCTCTACTGTGTTTTTCAGGCCTACCTGTAAGTAGACATGTTTAGACATGTTTGGATTACAGTTGTTTTTCGGGTTCTTACCATTTTTGTTATTTTCCTTCGTTATTTTTTTTACCTGTTTTTAGCATTTGGACCAAACAGCAAGCTTATTCCTAAACAACCTTACGAAAAAGAAGTAAACTTTAAGTTAGTTTTATTGAGTATACAGTAGTGTTCAAATATATTTTTAAGTATACTTAATGTAGTTAGTATACTAATAATAATGTACTAGTAGTAAAATTGTAAGTGTACTATTTCAATACTGCTTGGGTCTAAATTAGCCCCTTATTTTGTAAATAAAAGTATATGTTTAAGTGTATTATAAGTGTAACAGTAGTAAACTTTAAGTGCACTTTAACTTTAACTACGTTTCTCATTTGTACTGCATCTGTACTACAAGTGAACTTATAAGGGTGTTCTTACACTAGGCATTCTGAACCGTGCCCGAGTGTGTTTGACCCCCAAAACCCGGTTCATTTGACAAGTGTGAGTGCTCCGTTCCGTACCCTGGCAGGACAGCTGTGCACTACTGTTATCATTATGACAGCAAACACAGAACTATTACTATTTGGGTACACTTTTGATTAAATCAAGTATATTTAGGTTTATAATAGTTTGCCTGTAAAGCTGTAAATTCCTCCATCAAAGGCAGCTGCCTTCATAATAATCTTCTGATACGTGCAGTGCAATCAAGTAAAAATCGCTGCGTGGCATAAATTTTAAATCTATTAGGCAGTCCATTAGCAAAAGCGCTTTTCTTCCGGTCTTGTTGTATCGTGAATGACGTAAGCATGCTCCGGCCCGGTACGTTAAGTGCAAGTGTGAGTGTAGGCCAGCGGGAGTGGGGAGGGTGGACAATCGCACTCGGCCACGGTACAAGGCAACCGTGCCAAGTGTGAGTACACCCTAAGTATACTAGTAGTTTACTATTTTAATGCTTGTAGCACATTTTTTAAGTTTATGAATGTACACTTTGATGTGTACTCTCAATAAACTACTAGTTTAGTAGTTTTACACTGCAAGTATACTTGTAAGTTTTCTTTAAGTTAACAAAACATCATACTTACAGTTTACTATTTATATATTGTTTTTGCAATTTATGTATGCTACTATGTTCCTATTTAGGTATTACTTTTTTATACTTAAAATATACCTTTAATTTACTTTTCCATTTTGAAAATGTTTTATTGTAGCTTCATGCATCCATTCACCTACAGCTACATTCACCTACTTGAATGTAGGTAAGTTTTATTAAGAAAACAAATATTAAACATTTTAAACAAAAAGCTGAGAAAATCTCATTCAGAAGGATGATCAAAACACAGATGGAGTAGCTCAAGTCCAACAAAAAAAAAAAACCCAAAGCTTCACAGTGCTATAGCTCGTCCTGGGTCGACATTTAATTCAGTAACATTAGGTAGTTTTGATTTATATGCTGTTTATTGTTGATGATCGCTTTATTTTACATTTGCTTAAGCAATCTTCTATCACTTGGTTCTGCTTCTTCTCCTGTGTTTTGATCTGGAGATTCTGTACTTTTTCAGAAGATGTGTAACAGCGCCCCCTACCGTATAACAGTGAAACCATGGATAGCTGGAAAGTTCAGTCAATGGCAGAGGAAGAGAAAAGTATTTGAAGTAAATTCCTATGTAGTGGTCTAGCCTACACAAAAATTCAGATACTCAGTATTATGAACATATCTTTTTTAAATCAATATTTACAAACAGTTTATAAGACAAAAAGTATTTTTTTATGTAAAGTATACTTTTAATTATACTTTAAGTATATCACAAGTAGGCCAAATATATTTTTCTGTCAAGTATAGTTAAGTGCGATTTTAAGTATATTTCTGAGAAGTATATAAACAGTAGACTGGAAGTTTAAACGAAGTACACTAATAGCACACTTGAATAAACCTCTTTTTTGTGAGGGCAGCTAATACATTAGATAAAACATTATTATTCACACTGTATTAAAACATTTGCCAAAATTCCTTTGGCAGGTATTTGGAAGTTTAGCTTTGACCTATGACCTCTCACAAATATATGCAGTGATTTAAGTTCTAGGAAGTACTGTTTTTGTGTGTGCGTGTTTGAATGTGGGTGGCTGGGTGGTTATGTTTGCAGGCTTTGCATCACTGGTGTAGAAGAGGCTGTGGTTCAGGGATTCTTCTTTTGGTAGAACGGCATGTTCTGTTTCTTTTTATAAAACAGGAAGTGTGTATGCTTATGTGCCTGAGAGTGTTAAGGGTGACCATATCGTTTGTCTTTTGATCTTTTGTCTAAGATGCATGATGCATGAGCAAGCTGTTCGTAACATTTCAGTAGCGTCTGGGTTGGTTTGAATGTGTGTTTTGAACAGTTTCCTATATGTTTGAACAGTTCTCTCACCCTTTATGCATCTACAATTTTCTTATTGTTCAGCGTATATATCAAATATCTAGCAAAAATCATGTCACTCAGGCTGTCTATTATAGCGCTTTATGTTTTAGGGCAGATAGAGGTAGAGCTGTTAACAAAGATGGGAAATATTAACAGTCTGAGTGCGTTGTGTGACTGCGTCCTGAAGAAACAAGTTAGAAGTGCATAACCCTGAACAGGAAGTGCAGAAAAGTGTGATGGCTCTCACAGGATGTCATGCTGCAAATTAGTGGTTGTCTTTACCTTGGGGGAAATTTCCCTGCCCCCTGATATATTCACACACACACACACACACACACACACACACACACACACACACAAACACATGTTGGGTTTTCATGTTTTATTGGGTACATTCCATAGACGTAATGCATTTTATACTGTACAAACCGTATTTTCTATCCCCCTACACTGCCCCTGCCCCTAAACCTACCCATCACAGGAGACATGCTGCATTTTTACTTTAAAAAAAAACTCATCCTGTGTGATTTATAAGCCTTTTCAATGTAGGTGATCTCAGGTTTTACTATCCTTATGGGGACAATTGCTCCCCACAATCTAATATAAACAAGGAGACACACACACCATATCTACACCATATCTAGAACAGTTACCACAAAAATAATGTGGGAGATAACAGATAAATACATAAAACAAAACATGCAAAGACACTCTTAAAACCACACACAAGCTCACATGGACAATTTTCTCACGCTTTTAAAGGCTGAACCCTAGTATCTTAAATACTGCCTTACTCTTATTTCTTACCACAACTAGCACCCTCGTAGCACACAAACTGAAACATAACTTAACTTAACTTTAACTTTATTGTCCCCAGAGGGGAAATTCTTTTCCACAGCACTGCACTTGTTTAACACACATAACATGACATAAACATAATGCAAAATACAAAAATACACAATACAATACATAAAAAGAGAACACTCAGCGATGTCTGTTGTTAAGATATGTAATGGCTGATGGAATAAGGCTTCTTCCAAAGCGAAGCCCTCCTGCACCTCAGCGCCCTATACCTGTGCCCTGCAGGGCAGTAGGGCTCGAGAGTTATTAAGTGGACGTGTGGGGTCCTGTTCTATCGAAGTTGCATTGCGTGTAATAGCTCTGCTGATAAGTTTCTATGAGGTTAAGTGTCGGAAGACCTATAGCTTTCGCAGCAATATTGGGCAATGGGAAACAGATAGAACAATACAATAAAATTTTCTGAATAATGCTTTGATAAAGTAACAATAATAATCGAGGAGCAACGTCAAGTCCCTTAAGTTTACGAATGACTGACATTATTCGGTGAAATTAAGAGTAAAAGTAAGAGTATTGTCCAATGCTACTCCCAGATATTTGAAACTGTCCACTATTTCAACTTTTTGATTTTGGATAACAATAGGATGCTGAGATGAAGGGGGACTGAATATCAGCTTCCTTGTTTTGCTTACATTAACATTGAATGTACATCTAGTGACAGAGAACATTACTGTATTTTTTTTGGTCACAATGTGTCTACAAAAGTCCAGAATTCTGTCCATAATTTTGTTCAGAGATGTTATCATTAAGTATAGACCACAAAAATGTCCAAAAATTACCCATTCAGACCTCGTAACTAATGTTAAATTGAAAATGTAACCTCAAAACACATATAAAAATTTATATTTATTTTACCCTGATTTCTTTCAGAAGACAATAAAAAACATTCTGGACAGTCATACAAGAATATGAGAAGTTCAGCTCAAAATTCTCTATATGCTGTTAAAAAGTTTGTCAATTTTATTTGAAAGAAATGTATACTTTTGATCAGAAAGGATGCATTAATAATTTAATATTTGTTTCAAATAATTATAGGAGACAACTTTCATTTTTGCATTTTTTTTTAAAACGTACCGACCCCACATTTTTTAACAATAGTGCAAATGTAAGAGAATTGACTGAAATGCCTGCATCTTCTATTAAAACACTGTTTGATTTTAAACAGTTTCTTATCAATGTACGGCAGCTCAACAGCTACCTCTGTACATACAGATAGGCAGTGACAGAGGGATCATTGTTTCTGAGGGTAACTGGCTCTGGTCTTTCCTGTCAAAACACACAAATGCTGAGGTAGCAGAGATACAGGCTGAGAGCTGTGTGTGAATGTGTTTGCATGCAAGGAAAGAGTGAGTCTGTGAGAGTGAGGTCCGGTAGGATAAAGGGAAGCGATCATCCCATACCCTGTGCCCCCTAAACATCAGATCTTCCAGTTCCCCAACACACACACACATACATTCTCACGCCCTTTGTTACATCACAGCTTTTGATAAATGATAACTTTCCATCCTACATTATTTTTTGATTTCTGCTTTAGGAGCCATAGTCAGTCAATGATATCATTAACTATTCATTACTACTGTGTTTTTGGTTTGTATTTGTGTGAGCCGCAGTGAGAATTGACGTAGACATGCCTTCCCAGGTTCCTGAGTTATGACACTTTGCTGACAGTCGTTTTTCATCATGTGCTCAAGGTTGAACACCTGACACTCACCCTTGCCCTTACGACTTTGTATGTGGCACCCACTGAGAGGCAATTTTTTGAGCTCTTGCATCAAAGTGTGACATTCTTCATCCTGTAGTTTACATGTGGAGGTAGTTTTTCTCCAGGCTGACAGAAAAAGGCTGGGTTTCTCTCAGGAGCTCAGTGAATTAAAGCATGGTACCGTGATATGTTGCCACCTGTGCAATAAGTCCATTCGTGAAATTTCCTCTACTAAATATTCCACGGTCAACTGTTAGTGGTAATTAACAAAGTGGAAGCAATAGGGAATAACAGCAACTCAGCCACGAAGTGGTAGGCCACATAAAATCACAGAGCGTGGTCAATGCATGCTGAGGCACAAAGTGCGCAGAAGTCGCTAACTTTCTGCAGAGTCTGCAGACTTCCAAGCTTTGTGTGGCCTTCAGATTAGCTCACAAACAGTGCGTAGAGAGCTTCATGGAGTGCGTTTCCATGGCTGAGCAGCTGCAGCCAAGCCTTACATCACCAAGTGCAATGCAAAGCATTGGATGCAGTGGAGTAAAAAAGCATGCTGCCACTAGACTCTAGAGCAGTGGATACGTGTTCTCTGGAGTGACGAATCAAGCTTCTCTGTCTGGCAATCCGATGGACGAATCTGGGTTTTGCGGTTGCCAGGAGAGCAGTACTTGACTGACTGCATTGTGCCAAGTGTAAAGTCTGGTGGAGGGGGGATTATGGTGTGGGGCTATTTTTCAAGGGGGTGGGCCTGGCCCCTTAGTTCCAGTGAAAGGAACACGTCATTGGATAGTTCACCTTGAAATGAAAATAAAGCCATCTTTGTGGTTCCAATGCCCTATGTCCTATCTTTTTCTGACTTCAAAAGCATAAATTGTAAAAATAGTCCTGCACGCACTCCTTCCTATAATGGCAGTGAATAGCGACCAGGCTAAAACATTACAAAAGTATCACGCTATGATACAGTGAGACGCACACCATATGTAAAGTGTTCAGGAGGTATTCTATAAGGTTTTGCGAGGAAGAAGCTCAAAATACAGAGCTCGGCCGTTACTCTGTGCCCACTCCTGTGAGAGTGCGTGCGAGCCATCAGTAGTCGCTGGCTTCAGCATACCAAGACATTTTGGACAATTTCATGCTCCCGACTTTGTGGTAACAGTTTGGGAATGGCCCCGTCTTGTTCCAACATGACTGTGCACCTCAAGGCATGGATGAGGACCTCACAAATGCGCTTCTTGAAGCTGTTTTGCTGCAAAGGATGGGCCAACTCTATATTAAACCCTACCGATTAAGAATGGGATTCCTTTTAAGTTCATGTGTATGTAAAGGCAGGCGTCTCAAAACTTTTGGCAATATGGTGTATATTTTATATTTGGTATGTTTCCATTTTGTTTTAATGACAGCTTGATTATCCAGCAGAGTGATTCAAAGATCATCTTGTACTGTCCTAAGCAAAAAGCAAGAACAACTTGCTGTTTGTACAAATATATATATAACAATTGATTAAAAAATAACATAAATAATTTTTTAGTTAACATATATAATTTTTTTTAAACATTTCAATGTGTTCTTATCCTTTTGGAGCCTGTATGCACACTTGTTTGTGCAAGTGTTTTGTGGAATGCGCATATGTGTGTGCGGCTGTTACAGCATTGCTTGATGTTTTATCTTACCTTGCCAAAGGGATTCCTCTTGCATTTACTGTAATGTTGCATATAAAGGGCTTTTGTGTTGAGAGACTCACCAGCAGGAACTCACCACTGTCTGTTATGTAGAGATCAGTGTGTTTCTGTTTTTAATCTGTCAGCATGATACTGAGAGAACATGTTCTTCTTACAAACCACTGTGCCATTAAAAGCAACACATAAAATAATCCAATAATAATGATAAAATAATTCATTCAAAAATAAAAAATATAATATGTACTCATTTATTAAATAAATGTGTGTGTGATGGATTGGAGTTAAAGTAAGTCACACCTTTGTCGGGGTACGTTTTGGCATTGCTGATATGTTCAACTGATGTCAATAACTGTACTATAAACTAAACACACCCGATCTTATTTATGATCAAATTAATGCATCCTATATAAAAATTAACAACAACATACTGACCCCAATTTTTTTAATGATAATAATTGCTCTTTTACTCTTTTGTTGTCTTTAACACATACAAAACATTGCATAATTGTATATTTGTAAGTGACAATAAATTAACTGAACTGAATAGGATTTTTTAAGACACCTAGCATTTGTAATATTACATCATATTTTTTTCTCTTAAGTACACATTAAACCACATTAAAATACATCATATTTTAAATAACATTTTAAGGATGGTAATCTGACCATTTGTAGTGGTGTGCGAAATTCAAATCAAAAGCATACAAACTGCTCACTTTAGTAAAAATCATTGACAGTCATGACTCGCATGTCTTCTTAACCTTTTGTTTAGGATGCCTAATCCAGAACTCCATTTGGCAACATATTTGTGGAACATTCCTCACATATACCACCAAATAGTTAATCACATTGGGTCTCCACATTTTTTGTGACAGGTGCCGTTACCATTGAGACTGTCTCATCTTGGATATGATTATATTTTCTCTGCCATGGGAATAAAATAGAATAGAAGATTTATTGCTTTGCGTGCTTTGTCGATGGAAAACAGAGAGAGAGAAGAGGACAGGGCGTTCTGGGTTCCGCTCCAGTGGCCCTCCAGAGCTCTAAAGGCCGCCCTACAGCTCTGTCACTACCGCAGTGATGTCATCACGGCAGCTGGTGCAACATGTTCTCTTTGTCTCCGGACTTCCTGCTGCGAGACAGCAAGCCCTCCTCTTCTCTCATCTCATTAACTTTCTTCCTTCCTACTCCTCCTCTCTTTTTTTTATCAATTATTGACCATGTGTCAATTATTGGCTTTTTTGGAAATAACAAATCTAATCTTGCATTTCGAGAAATGAGAAGGTCAAACAAGAGGCTTGAGAGTGTAGTCAGTGGATGATGATGTCACTTGACCTCACTCTCACGGATTCTGGCCAGATCACAGATGGTGGAGGTTCAAGCACATGCGTGTGAGAAAAAGTAAGAGTGTAGCAGACGTTTCGGTTTCTGCAAGATCAAGGCCTTTGTTGACGTGCACTTCTGCAATTCTCTCTCTCTGTCTTCCCTTTATTCCTGAGACAGAAGGCAGTTAAATATTAATATTCTTTGGGGAAAATTTAATTAATAGTTGCTCAGATATCTGAAAAATTCAAATGTAATTTATGGCAAAGCTGAATTTTCAGCAACAATTACTCCACTCTTCACGTGTCACATGATCCTTCAGAAATCATTCTAATATGCTGATTTTGGTATTAAAGAAACATTTCTTATTATTAGTTGAAAAAATTTGTGTGGCTTAATATTAAACTCAATTTAAAGGTGCACTGTGTAAATTTTAGCAGCATCTAGTGGTGAGGTTGAGAATTGCAACCGCTCACCCCTCCCTTTCAAAGCACATAGAGAAGCTACGGTGGCCGGCACAGCCTGAGACTGCAGAGAGTAGCTAGCGCTCTGTAGAGCAGTTTGTCCATTTAGGGCTATTGTACTTCTGCGTCGAGTGTACGCCGTACCTACGTCGTAGGCTGTGTGTAGCATGCGTAGCCTACAGCATAACCTGACGTGCACCTCTCCAAAAATGTGACAACGTGTCAATTCTACGTGGGCCGCAAGCGCTGTGATTGGTCTGCCAGAACCCCTCCCTCAGGGGTTATCATGCTCCCTCTGCATGTGTAATTGCATGTTGGCGCGTACAACGACGCAGCAGAAGTATGAATGAAAATTGACATGTAGCCCACAGCGTAGAGGCTACAGCACAGGTCTGACATCGAAGCATAATTCAGCCTCAAACCTCCTCCTCCCCAGCACCACCTGTCTTGATCTGCTGTGGGGATTTCTTATTTGCATCAGCACTTTCAATGTCACTTCTCTCTGTGTGTAGCAGCAGCAAGTTTTCTTTTTGTTGTATCGTGGTCTAGCAGAGCAAGTCTGTGTACTTGTACTTGTTTCAAACTATTCAGAGTTGTCATGACTAAACACCATTTATTTGAAAAAGAAAACTTTCTTAAAATTACAAATGTCTTTACTGTCACGTTTGAGCAAACTTTTGAACAGTAGTGTATATTCAGACATGCTGTGTGGTTGAGCACACTTTTGATATTTTAAAGAGCCAATTGAGGAGTCTGGTTTAAAACGTTGTGCCGTCCCAGCAAAATAAGCCAGATCGTGGTAGTCTGTTAAACCAAAATAGATAAATATACAATGCTTTTAGCTGGTACAATTAATTTTATCTGTGTGAAACTGTGTTTTGTCCTTGTGTGTGTATGAGCAGATCTGTCTTTTGGGAATCCGGCAATATCTGGTCTGTGTTATCTGTTGTCTGAGATGACGTAGAAATTTGGCTTGAACTGAAGTTGTAGATTGTTGTTCATTGGGGTCATCAAGGTTGCTAAGCTATCGAAGCCTTAAAACTGTCTATGAATATGGCATTTCCACATTAATATACTCACTTAAAATAAATAAATACAACTGCATTCAGGTGAAAGGTTGTTACATGCTCTTTCTGCCATTGCACAAACAAACTACTAGAGTTATTGCAATCAGTTTGTGCTATTGAATCATTTCCTGGTTAAGATTGTGGGTTGGATCTTGGGTTTAGGGCCTTGCTTTTTGGCTCAGTTAGTTAAGAGGGAATGTTAACATTCAAATATAAGCAGTAAATACAGAATATTTTAGCATGAGACTGTAAGTGTGTTTAAGTCAGGGGTTAAGCCAAATTAGAGACACTTGATTTCCTTGTCCATTACAATCTTTGTTTTTTCTATTTCAATCTTTGTCCCTGTGGTAATGTGGTGTTTACTTATGTGTAATTAGGCCTTCATGCATCTGTTGCTGGCCATCATATATCAAGCGCAACATAGGCCCACTGAGAGAGACTACGAAGCAGGAAGATCGGACATCAGGGAGACAGTGGAACAAAGAAAGGATCATAGAGAAAAAAACATGGAGCCAGAAAAAAAGGGGGTGTATGAAAGGGAACAGGGCTCAACAATAAGTATTTTTTTTCTGTGTTCAGATTTGTTCTTTCCCTGCCTATATTTTCTTGAAAATAAAAATTTTACATTTATAGCAGCCATCTAGATAAGGTTACCTTTATGGCAACAATCTTGGTTCAGTGCATCACATAAAACCATCAAATGTTTAAGTCTGCATAAAAACACATGATGCAGCTAATGTACTGACAAGGCAAGTGATCATCCTTATTGTTGAGCTTTGGGAAGGTAGGTACGCATACAAGTTAAACTCCTCAATCGCCCCACTGTATTTGAGAGGCTTTTACAACTCTGTATGTAGCACAGTTGGTAAAAAACTTTGTGAGAAAGGCAGTGAAGGAGGGAGAGTTAAAGCCCTTGAGGATAAAGTTAAGCCCTTGTTTGGCTCCTTAAAACAAAATATCATTACATTATGTTAATGAAAATCCAGTGATTTTCCTGAATTTGCTTTGAAAGGTCATCGTCAGCTGATGATCTTTAAAGGAATGTCCATGGTGGAATGTCAGAAAAGGACCAGAATTGATGCAGTGTTAATTTGTGCTGACATGCACACAGTTTATCTGCTGGTAATGTGATCAGTGTTTGTTTTCTGCAAGGGCAAAACCCACCACAGCCATAGCTACTGTATGTAAACACACACACACGTGTACAATACTGCAAAGTTCAAAGACCCTGTGAAATGTTATTTGTTTTGTGGTTTTTAGTCCATGTAGCTTTGAGACACTGTTTATGCTAGTGTACTCTATAAAGTGGACAAAATTCACTTTAAACAGATTACACATTTAAAACCAAATATATAGTAGATTCAACTAAATTTTCTTTTTAAGTGTGGAAAATATGGTGTATTCATGACAATATTTGTATGTTTATATTACTATATTTAATTAAATTACATTATATTAAAGTATATGAAATCATGTTTAAATATATATAAAAATATACAACAAATAAATTTATATATATATATATATATATATATATATATATATATATATATATATATATATATATATATATATATATATGTATGTATGTATACAGTCCCTGACAAAAGTCTTGTCGCTTGTGTACAAATTGAACTGAAGTGCCGCTGAAATATATTTCTTATCAAGATTTTTTTTTCCAAGAAATGGCTCATTTTAATCCCAACAGCTTTTGTAATAATGTTTCAGTGCAAAATGAAACTTTCAAAAAATATTGTAATATTCACAGCTTGGTAAAGCCCATTGAGTACATTTTTGCAAAGACATATGTGTTGTCGCCTTGTCATATGAGCATAACCTCTGACTAATAATGGATCAATTAGATCTCAGGTGTGTTTAAAAAGAACCCAAGTACACTAGACCTTCACATCAACTGCAACTAGACCTCTGTAAACTCTGATTCACCCTGAGACTAAAGTTTTGATTATCAAGAGGCTGAAGACCAGATCCACTGCTGATGTGGCAGACACCTTCAAAGTGTCTCAGCCTCAAGTACAGAGGATAAAAAAAAGATTTGAAGAGACTGGAGACGTTTATGACAAACCCAGGTCAGGCAGACCCTGCAAGACAACTGCTCGAGAGGAATCGAAAAAATTGGCTCGAAAATCCAAGGCCAGCCCATTTTCCACTGCAGCAGAGCTCCACGAGACCTGGTCACCTGAAGTCCCTGTTTGAAGAACAGTTTGTCGGATTCTGTCTCGAAATGGCCTCCATGGTCGAATCAGTGCCCAGAAGCCAGCACTAAACAAAAGACAATTGAAAAACCGTGTGGCATTTGCCAAAGCCCACAGCCTGCTTAAAGGATGGACGCTGGAAAAGTGGCAGAAGGTGGATTTTTCAGATTAATCTTCTGTAAAATTACACCACAGTCGCCGCAAATATTGCAGGAGGCCAACTGGAGCCCGCATGGATCCGAGAAGTTTGGTGGCGGAAAAATCATGGTCTTAAGGGTTACATGCAGTATGGGGGTGTGCGAGAGATCTGCAGGGTGGAAGGCAACTTCAATAGTCTAAAATACCAAGAAATCTTATACCTCTTATATTCCCAACCATAAAAGAGGCCAAATCTGCAGCAGGATGGTGCTCCATCGCATTCTTCCATCTCCACATCAAAGTTCCTCAAGGCGAAGAAGATCAAGATGCTCCAGGATTGGCCAGCCCAGTCACCAGACATGAACATCATTGAGCATATGTGGGGTAGGAAGAAAGAGGAAGCATGGAAGATGAAACCAAAGAATATTGATGAACTCTGGGAGGCATGCAAGACTGCTTTCTTTGCTATTCCGGATGACTTGCCAAACCGCATGGATGCAGTCCTTCAAGCTCATGGAAGTCAAACAAGATATTAAATTTGGATCTCACAGCACCACTACTTCATTTGCTGACATATTTTTGTATTTGCAGTAAATTTGTTCAATGTCTGTAAAGGCGACAAAACTTTTTTCTTGCCAAAATTTGACCTTTCTGTCTTGATTAAATGATACATCTTTTTTCAGTGAAACTAATTTATTTTAGTGCATTAAACATCATTTGGGAGGGTTTTAGCTTTTCATATGAGCTATTTCTAACACCAATTGATGAATTAAAAATCAGGTTAATAGCAGGTGTTTCTACAAAATAGATAAGCGACACGACTTTTGTATGGGACTGTATATATATTTGATTATGTTTTTAGTTTGATTATGTTTTATGTATTTAGTTACTTATATTTCCTCATATATTGTTTGAGAGTTTTTTAAGAGTATTTACAATCTAAATAAATCTGTAGTCCGAAATGTATTTAAAAAATACCCAGATTTACCCAAAAATGTGTCCCTTGTTCAAACTAAATATATTTTAAATTTAAAATATATATTTACTTAAGCTGTTCTGTTTACAAAATATATTTAGAATGTTTTGAAATATATATATTTGGCCAGAAATAGTATGTGTACAGTAGCTGTTTATGCTGTTGGCGTCCAGATAACATGTTAACATTACAAAACTTTACAACAGACTGAACAACACTATGAATATTATACACCGACTAATGCCTTCTGCATGCCAACTATTGTCCCATTGACAGAACAAGAACAAGATATTAGAATTGATAAAGCAGCTGAAGCAAACACACCTCAAGTGTGCAGGAAGTCTTTCGGGTCAGGGTGAAAGGATGAGGTGAAAATTAATAGACGAGTAAAAAAAGTTTCAAACATTCATTCTGCCTAGCCTTAAAATAACGATTTGTTCTCTCTCTCTCTCTCTCTCTCTCTCTCTCTCTCTCTCTCTCTCTCTCTCTCTCTCTCTCTCTCTCTCTCTCTCTCTCTCTCTCTCTCTCTCTCTTCACACACCACAGACATCATGTTTTTTTTTTTCTTCGTCTTGTACAAAACATGTTTTTCAGGAAACTTTTTATAGACACAGTGCATCCATTCATACTCTCACAACCATGTGTGTGTGTGTACATTTGTAAGCATTGCATAAAAAAATTAGATGTTTTTTCGATAACCCTTGTGCTTTGTTGTGTCCAGTAATAAGTGTTGTTATCTAGAAAAGTTGCAGGTAATATTGTTGCCCTTTTACAGAAAAAGAGCACTGGACAAGCCCCACTTTTCCAAACTAATCCAAGCTTTTACACTCTTTAAAGATTTTGCTTATAAACAGGAGAGTAAGTTGTTTTCGTTCTATCCCAACCTTTCTTCGGTCGTCCGCTTTAGTCGACGTTTTCTTTTTTAAGTTTTCTTGCTCTCAGTGGAATTGAAGCTGCTGCATGTTTTTGGTCAGAAAGCTCAATTTAGTAGTTTGGCTTTAATTTGAACATCCCATAAGCCTTTGGGGTGCAATAGCTGCTGGGCAGGAGTTTGCTGTCATAGGTGTCCTTCGAAATGGATAGCCACACTTGCTTAAAGCATTATGCTATTTCAGTGGTTTTCAAATGGCATACCGGTTCCATTTTACCATTTTACAGTTTCTACAGTTTGAGCGTGTCAAAACAACAGAGCCGTTCACACCAGCGCTCAGGGTCATTTATGATAATGATCTTTCGGCACTACATCATCTAATATTTTTATCTTGAGCCAAACACACTTCATCCAATCCCTTTCCATGCCTTGTGAGTTGCTTCTTTCTCCTGCTAAAGACGCAAAGCGCCACATTAAGAGCTACAGATGACACAGTTATTTTAACAACAGTAGCAGAAACACATTGAGCAGCAAAACAGACAGGCCTACTTTTGGCAAAAACGCTGCAGAAAAACAGAATTCATGCAAATACAGTTATTTTCACAGATGACTCGACTGTTTCACTACACTAGGTTTGTGACAAGTTAACGTGTGGCGCCTTTAGACGTTTTATTTTTTCTCTCAATGCATTTAGCATTATTAATCAGCTTATTAAGAGCATTTCATAGTAAACATATTACTTTTTAAGTTTATTACTTTAAAAATGGTCCATACTATTCTTTAGAAGTAAACCCTGCACCCCCAGTGTGTTTTCTCAGTCCCAAGGCTTTCTATGTGCAATACACGTTTGTGTCTAAATGTAAAAAATAATAATAGTAGCCTGATAAAACATCTGATCTAACCTTTTTATATTCATATCCAGTTGGAAGAAATAATTACTTTTTTGGTAAATATTAGTAAAAACTGCTTTTGCTTTTGAGTGTTTAAGATTTTTCTTTTACAAAGTACAACGCTGCCCCAAATGAAATGTATAACTTTTCCAAACAAAAGTATTGTTCGGACCTCTTGGGAAGGAAATATAGAGACCAGACCTCTTGGAACTTTCATTGAATACCCTTGTGCAAGTGGATCATTAAATACGCATGTGTGTTTGTTTCTTTGTTTGTTTGTTTGTTTGTGTGTGTGTGTGTGTGTGTGTGTGTGTGTGTGTGTGTGTGTGTGTGTGTGTGTGTGTGTGTGTGTGTGTGTGTGTGTGTGTGGACTGGTAATCCCTACGTTATGGGGTCAAAATGTCCCCACAAAGATGGCAATATCCAAAATCCTTGTCCTTGTAGGGACATTTTTGGTCCCCATGAAGAAAACAGGTCATAAATCACACTAATTGATAGTTTTTGAAAATGCAGAATGTTTCCTGTGATGGGTAGGTTTAGGGGCAGGGGCAGTGTAGGGGGATAGAATAGTTTATACGGAATAAAAACCATTACGCCGTCCCCATAAAACATGGAAACACAACATGTGTGTGTGTGTGTGTGTGTGTGTGTATGTGTGTGTGTGTGTGTGTGTGTGTGTGTGTGTGTGTGTGTGTGTGTGTGTGTGTGTGTGTGTATGTGTGTTTGTTCATTGACCATGGTCATTGCTCATTGTGAAAAGAGGTTGTGGCCCAAGTAAAGGGGGGTTTGCATTGTCTGATTATTTCCTTTGAGAATCCCATAGGACAGTCTTGTCTCCCCCCTAGACAGTACGGGACTGAGGACAGTCTGGTTGCTTGAGCTCAACACAAAGATTATGAAAAGAGCAATGAATGTTTAGCCTAACATTTCTATTCCTGAAGCTGTGGAGGAGATGTTTGAGAAGATAACAAAATATTTGGAAATCCAAACACTGCCCTTCATGATGGGCATATTTATTGACTTGCTTGTTTTCTTGCCCTTATCTGCAAATCTTATCTGTTGTTTTAGGAAGTTCAAGCAGCGAATCTATTGTGTGACCCCTATAGTGTTTGCCCTGATTTTCTTGTTCTTGTTCTTTTTCAGTTTTAGTTTTTTTTGCGATACATTTTTAAACTGCCTGCAACCATAAATTGCAAATACATACAAATTTGCTCTAATAATAAGCATTTACACTACCATTCAAAAGCTGTGCCGTGGAAAATTGCTGTGATATTAGTTTATATTGGGATCTACAACTTCCACAGGATCTGTTCTCTTTGACAGCTATGGTCATTTTTTCATCTTGTTCAATCTGCTTGGAACCTGATGATTAATGCTTTCTATAATATATATATAGCATTATATATATTTGTGTGTGTGTGTGTGTGTGTGTGTGTGTGTGTGTGTGTGTGTGTGTGTGTGTGTGTGTGTGTGTGTGTGTGTGTGTGTGTGTGTGTGTGTGTGTGTTTTCATCTTTATCATTTTCCACACTAAAATTCATGACCCAGACTGTATAATGGGTGTGTATTTTCCACTGCTGCTTCTTGTTTTCTTCCGTGGCAGAGATTTGCTTTCTCGCAGATTCTGTATCTTCTGTAGAGGTTCTGTGTTTATATATAGTTTAATTTGGCCGTTGCTCGACAGGTCTAGTCTTTCCTGCTGCTGACCATATGGCTCCCCTAAATGGGCTCCCTAACAGACGGCCATGTATATGAAGCCAGTGTATTCATAAACGAGAGCTGGACATCATTTGTTCTCATTAAATTCATTGCGAAAGCATGTCCAAAACCAAGTTGAACACTTCTCTGGCATTCAGAGTTTTTGGCTCACGTGTACCCTATACATTTCAACCATTCGTCCTGTTTAGTATAACCAACATGCCAGTTACAGTTAATTTGAATAGTTTATAGTAATTTCCTGACATGTTGTTCAGTTTATGAGTCTGTCAATGATTTATCATGCTAATTTCACACACACACACCCTTAGTCTGTCTCAGTTTTGCAACATGTTATTCAGTCAACGAGCTGCTAGTCTGTAGAACCTGTTTCTCCTCTTCTCTCGGATGGAAGGATAAAAAAGAATAAGGGCGAGGGGGGGGATGTTTAGGGGGAATTTTTGGCACACTTCCTCATTTTGTCTTCATAAATAACAGTTTTCCTTACCTTCTTCTCTCTTTTGCAAGCTATGCTAGTGGAACAACAGTGATTCTGCTATACTAAAAAAAGAGAAGAACTTAAGAAGTGGTTTCGAAACCTTCAACTAGAATATGTGAGTTTGAGTGTGTCTGGGAATAAAATAATTTTACAGAATCATTCTATCAATACTGACTATAGACAAGATGAAATCAGTTTCTAGAAGGATTCAGAATCAGAAGAATCAGATTTTTTTACTAGTTAGACTAGGTTATCTAGTTTTTTCAAATTATTTATGTATAATAATGTATTTATTGATAACTGATAAATGGCAGACAAAAGATATTATTTTTGAATAATTTATCTGAATAAATAAAAAATAAAAAACAGTAATTAAAAAAAATTATTTGGACAACATTAGGCTATAATGTGCAGAATGAAAAATGTATATTCACTTTCACCGATTTGCTAAAGATTCCTTGCATGGGTCCATTATTAATTAACTGCTCTGCGAAAAATATTGCACAAGTGAGCCTGTTTGGGTGTGTCTCTAACATACCGAACTTATAGGATCATTTAAAAAAACACACATAATAAGCAAAGATTGTGAACCCGCTCACCTTGAATTGTTTACATATAAGCGACTGACTTGCAGTATAACTGCTAGTATATATGTCTGTGCACACGTACAACTTTTATGCAAATGTGCTCAAACGGTGTGTACCGTGTGTTCTGAGGATCTCAGTGTTCTTGTGTCATTTGCACTGTAACCGTGCCGTGCCATTCTGAATCGTGAGAAAGAGAGAGAAGCTGTTTGTTTGTGTGTTATCATGTAAAGCTTTCCACCTGAGTGCATTAAACAAATCCAAATTACATTACTTTTCGGGGAAAGAGAGAAAGGGCCGTGTGCAGAGGTTTTAGTGCTTGTAAATTATTTCCTTCTTTCAAGGATGGAAATTTCTACTGCTGGGCAGGGGAAATCTAGGAGTATGCAGTCTCTGCTGGCCTGGTCAGGCCTTTCATAAACAATGAAATATTAAGTGGTTTCATTCTGACTGTGGCATGGCCCGAGGCCCAGGCCTGGGCGGTTTTGTTTGGCCGTCCAGTTGTGCTCGGGCCTCATCTTATATTGATGAAGAAAGAGGACACGGTGAGTAAAAATTTGTTAACAGGAGCTTTTTAATAGGAGCATATGATGCTGCAATGTTATTGGGCTGCAAATGCATTTCCTTTTCACCACTGCGCGGTTCTTAAGAATTTTAGATTATCTATATCAGTCACAAACAATGGCTCTATTCCAAAACGGACCTACAGGCAGCTGCTCTCTGAGGAAGTATTATTACTGAAATGGAACGTCATAAATGACTTATTTAAACAATCTACATGGACAAATACTTTCACACAAAAATAAAAAAAATCTTTCATCGTTTATTCACCGTGACGATGTTTCGGTGACCATTGACTGCCATTGTATGGACCAAATAAACACTCAGTTTTTTCAAAATATCCACAGAAGGAAGTTATACAAGTTTGGAGTATTTGTTTGATTTAATTAGTGGTGGCGAAAGAGGAATGATGTAATACTCTAATATGCATAAACATACACAGCACGCACATATTTGGGGTGAAGTAGTCCTTATGTTATTTGTCATTCATAAAAAGAAACTTCTTTAGTATTTCAGTATTGATACTTTTCATTATTGAATGAAATAAAAGACAATTAAGCTTATTTATACAACCATTAAGATATTCTAAATGTAAAATGTTCTTGGGATTCAACAAAATCATATAGTAAACTCATATAGGACTAGTTGAACTTATATTTATTCGATTATATAGAATATGCCTTGAGTTCACCCTATCATTTTCTTTATCTACTGCCCTGCCAGTGCCCAGTGAATTGAGCGTCTGTGAATACGTCCCCATGTATGATGTGTTATGATACAGATGCTTCATTTTGACAGCAAGTTCACTGACATCATTATTGTTTTGTTCCAAGACTGGATATGTAAGGCGTGATTGGTTGACTGAACAGCCAGGCATTCAAAAGATCATGTTACATTTCCACAGCTAGGACCTGTGGATATAAAATGGATAATAAAAAGGATAAGTCTTTGACTTTGTTAGATATTTATTTTTGTTTTGAGGAACCGTGTTCTGCGGTCTAAATGAGGAAGTGTTGTTTTTTTTTTTGAGCCTGTCACACCACTGCCCGACATAAGCAAGCAGTCCGTACAGACTGTCCAAGGTACGGTAATGACTTGGCATATTTTAATAAACAATCATATTTACATGACAGTTCAGTCAAGAGCTCATGCAGGGTAACATTTTCAGTGATGGCAAACCACACATCTTTATCAGTCATGCCCACTAAACCTTATGTATTGATCGTCACTGTTATAAAGCAAAGTCTGCTTGGGTTTCACATCAAATGATAAGAGACAGTCATTAATTCTGTGGCACTGTGGTTCGTGTTTTGCTAAAGATAGCTGAAGAGGAGGTTATTGCCTTTATTTATGTTAGATATACATATTGATTTTATTGTGTGAGCACTGTGCCCCGTGTATTTTAACAGCTGCGAGCACTCCCTGTTAACATAACATCCACGGGAACTTTTGCTTCCTCACGCGCAAAGCGAGCAGCAGATATGCGGCTATACAGCAAACGAGAGAGAGCAAGACATAGAAAGTTTTTTTAAATGTTTTTAATGTATAACAGTGGCATCAAAAGGTATTTGGTTCAAATTAAAAAGTTTCTAAATGTCATTGTTTTAAACATTATTATTATTATTTTACCTTGTTACAAGCTAAAAATCAGTACAATAGTGACTAACAGAAGTACAGTTAGTTTCAGGCTTTCCGACATTTAAATGTGTGACTCCAGACACCTTTTAGGGACACTGTGTTGCTTGTGAGAGAGTGTAGCGTTCAAAAGTACAGTTTGTACAGTACAAACAGTAATGTTGTGAAATACTATTACATTTTCAAATAACTGAACATATTTTAAAGTGTAATTTATTCTTTAGTCTTCAATGTCACATGATCCTCCAGAAATCCTAATATGCTGATTTGTTGCTCAAGAAACTTCTTATTTTTACCAATGTCGAAAACAGTGGTGCTGCTTTATATTTTTTGTGGAAACAATGATACATTTTTGGCCGATTTGATGAATAGAAAGTGCAGAAGAACCGCATTTATTTGAAATATAAATCTTTTGTAACATTTTCGATATATTTCCTGTCACTTCTGATGAATTTAATCCATTCAGTGAATAAAAGTATTCATTTTCTTACTTATCCAAACTTTTAAATGGTAGTGTACATACATGAAACATTCTTGCATTCAAAAACAGCTAGACGAAGTGGAATGCAACAGGTTGGTACTAATCTTGAGTTGTTCATGGTGTGAGATAGCACAATGAGAGGCACAATATTATGGCCCAAGATCTGATTCCAATATAGACCATAGATAGAAAATAACACAGGAATGCAGGAGTGCATCCTTTGTGTACAAATCCCTCTTAAAAGTTGCTGCTGTCGTGACAACCAGTGCATGTTGTTTTCTTTGCATCATCATTTACTTAAAAAAAAATCACTATTATATTGCCATGGGGAAGGTGAAAATCTGAACTGTTGGCATTGCCGGTAGAAACAATCCTTATTGTTGAATCCTGAGTGTATGCTTATGCGTGCTAACATGCTCTGTAGTTTGTGCTTTGGGAGTGCCATTTCCTCTGACTGTCTGGATGTGTATGTGTGTACATTTGTGTCGGTGTTCCTAGTGGACCGCACCTCTTTCAGGAAGACAGATGCAAGACTGAGCTGCTCCAATCAGCCCGGTTCTCAGAATTCCCATGCTGAATCCAAGTAGACTGAGAGCGAGGAACAAGGGAAGCTGAGTAGGAGAAATGACCAGTGACATAGAGGATATAAGGATGAAAGAGTGAGAGGAAAGGTGGATCTGATAATGGAGGAAAACGCTGTTGAATGGTTACTGTATATGTTTAGTGTCATGAAAAGAGCTATTGAGCCTGAGCAGCTTCGGACAGTCATTGAACTGTCACCGTATTGCAAGGTCACTGGCCTCCACCAGACAAAAGACACTCACTCAGAAGACATGTAAACAAGGTTCAAAATGAATGCTGAAATGGCAAGGTAATAAAATGGAACAGCAATATAATTCTGTATGGCCTGGTTTCACAGACATGGCCTAGATTAAGCCAGGATTAGGCATTAGTTCAGTTAGGACATTTAAGTAGCTTTTATAAACGTCCCTTTAAACATTACTGGTGTGCATCTTGGGACAAAACAATGCCACTGATATATTTTAAGAAATGCTTCCAGTTAAAACAGCTCTGGGACTAGTTTAAGCCTTGTCTGAGAAACTGGGGGTAAATGATTTAACTGTACAAATGATAGTTAGACACTTGTTGATTCAAATCAAAGTCTACTAATAAAAATAATACCCAACTTCTGTTCTGCATCTTCTAACGATCTTTACCTTACTGGAAAATGATGTGGAATATTTCTTGAATTAACCAAAGTAAAGAGGCTACATTAGGAGTCATGATGTGGCATCGTAATGTTTTTATGTCAAGTGCTGTTTGATTATGATGTTTTTGATGTTGACACAGTTCCCTGCACCATCATGTACATAGTCTGATATATATGCTGCATATATAATACATAAAATACAAATTAATTTATCATGTAAATACATATATTTATGAATATTTTATTCACTTGCTATGGTATATTTTGAACTCTGCACTCAGATATTCGACTAGTCTGTAATAGTTTGTCTGATAAATTAGAATGGAAGTGAATTATGAAAGGGATAGTTTACCCAAAAATGTAAATTCTGACATTAATTACTCACCCTCGTGTCGTTCCAAACCCGTAAGACATTCGTTCATCTTCACAACACAAATGAAGATCTTTTTAATGAAATCTGAGAGCTGGTTTTTTTCTTCTTGCAAACAAAGCACTCACATTGCTTCATAAAATTGAGGTTAAACCACTTGGGTCACATAGATTAGCTTACTGATGTCTTTACTACCTTTCTGGGGCTTGAAAATGGTACAGTAGTTGCATAGGCTGTCAATGGAGGGACAGGAAGCTCTCAAATTTCATCAGAAAGATCCTCTTTTGTGTTTTAAAGATTAACGAAAGTCTTAAGGGTTTGGAACATGAAGGCAAGTAATTAATGACAGAATTGTCATTTTTGGGTGAATTAACCCTTGAAAGCAACCAAGTTTAAGGCTATTCCTTAAGACATTTTCTTTATAAACATATTGATCTACCTTTTTGCAGCTCTTATGGGTCACGCATATAGGATACTTGCATTGATCTCTGGAACAATTGGGACATGTCCGGCATGTCACGACTGTTTCATTTGTACATGCATTTACAGTGAAAAGATAATCATTACACCTTAAGCAAAATTAAACAATTAGAGTTGACTATATGCAAAGTGAGAAAAAAAAGACCCCAGTCTACTGCAGAGTTGGTGTTTATTTGTGTTCCTCTTTCCTGCTGTAATATCTACTCTAAAAGTGATAGAATAAGACTTTAATCATTGTCAGAGTGAATGAGACAAATTGCAAAAACAATAAATGCTCAGTGTAGGTTACGGAAAGCACATTTTTCCTTTTTTTTTTTTTTTTTTTTTACTTTGTGGTTATTGTCACACCATATGGTCTAAAGTTCAAGGCTGCAAAGACTTTAGTCGACTTGCAACACTTTTTCTGCATACAAAACAGCAGATACATTCGGCCATAAAAACATATCACTCCTAGACATTGAATAGACTGAGAAACAACTTCATTTTGAAGTTAGACTACTTTTTTTCTTTCAGAGGCACTACGTAGGGGGAGTGAGGGTGAAAAAAACAGATTGGACCCTGAAACTGTTGTTCTGCTTTCTGATTGGCTGACTCCTGTTGCTAGGCTTGTCTTTTGTGTTTTTTTCAGTCTTTCTTCCCCCTGTTCTCTGATAGGTCAGGATGGAACTGGTTCAGACGAGGGCTGCGTCAGGCAACTTTTCTGCCACTTGTTGAACATCCGAAGGCTTGTGGTTTTAGTGTGGCTGCTCGTTCAGCACAAGAAAAACAACAGCGCAGAGACACACATACACACAGAAGCACTTCTACAAACACACCGTCACTCAGAAAGCGTTCACACATAATGAAAAAAAATTCACCAGTGTAATGTCTCGAACAGAGACAGAGTTATTGGAAGGTGTTGGCTGTTTTTCTCACAGCTCCAAGAAATCTCGTTTTTTAATCTACCTTTCACACATATAGTCTTAAATGAACATGGCTTAAACCTGGACTTTCACACTTGAGGGAATACTAAAGAGATTTCCCAGCTGGAATTGTAGTTTTATCTGTTAAAAAAATTATATGAAAATATTTTTTAATAAGATAATCCATAAAAGTAAAAAAAAGCTTGCAGCTGTTAAATGATTGACGTGTTACTGGTGCCAAAAAAAAAGAAGAAATTTGATCGTTTGTGTATTCTTCTAAGAAGTAGATGTGATGCATATGTCCAGACATGTTCCTCTTAATACAACCGAAAAAAATACTTTAAAAGACTCTAAAAGTAGGATTTAAGTTTCCGTCACCTATTTTGAAAGCTTTTTTTAGTAGTTTGTATTTTGCATACTATAGTAACCCCTTTTTGCAGTCTATTTCCACAGTAACATTAGTGCACTGCCCAACTAAGCAGTCGAGCCCAGTGTTATGATATGGTGTGTGTACAGTAAAGCCTGAAGTTTGTTCTCATATAAGACTTATGGCTCTTTTTAATAAAGAGAGGAAAGGGTGCCCTGGGGAGGTGGGCGCAAGGCAAACGCTGACCATTCTCTTCTGTATAGGTTTGCTGAGCCATAGGGCTCAGTGGCCCTGGTTAACCACCCCCTATCACCAGAGAGAGTGCTGACTCCTGCTCTGGTCTGTTTACACCCCCCTCAGCCCCCCGATGTAGGACGGTCCCTTCAGACACAATGAACATGCTGAATAGCTACTCTTCATCTCGTGAGCGATGCCAAATCCAAACGCTTTGACAATCTTCTGCTCGTGCACAGGACTTTAATTCATGTTCGTTGGACTTTATTACTCCACAGTACTATATCATGCATTTAAGCATATAAAGGGAACAATAAGACATTATGTGTGCAGGTTGTGAATAGTTTAATATGTTGGTTAGATTGCAATTGAAACTCAACAAATTCTGAAGTGCACTGCATTGCATCATCTTGACCAACTACCCTCCCCTCGCCCCCCTAAAATGATCAATCTCTAAGCCAAAAGCGTCACTTTATCTATTAGGTGCCTTGACTTGTCCCCTGCGGGGGATATTAAGCTGAGGGCAGGAATTGATCTTGGCTTGTTTTTCACTGTAGTCCATGCCGTCATCCTCATTCAGGTTGCAGGGCTTGTTTATTGCAGTTCTCATTTGCTCAAGGAATAACATCCCCTCCCACTTGCTAGGGCTACTTGGGCAATTGGAACTGCAGGAGGTAACAATGTAATATATAGACTACTAGACAAATCGTGATTATGTAAATAGGTTTATTGGAAGACAAAGTTAAAAGTCTGTTAAGTATTAACCAATGTTAGAAAGCTTTTCCAGGCATGCATTTGATATCCAAAACAAGCTTCCTATCAAAAGTGCATTGAGCTCTAATATAAATGTATGTTGGATAGCAACAATGCAGACAGTTTGCATGCATAATCAATAAAATAGATAAACAAACAAATTCATACACGTTTTAAATGTTCACCCAAAAATGAAATTGTCATAATTTACTTTGACTCATGTAGCCTACTGTAGTTCTAAACTCTTCTGTGCTCTTCTTCTGTAAAACACTAAAGGAAATAGGCAGAAATTGAGGCACCATGAAACGGACTCTCTCCCTATTCACGGTCAAATTGAAGTTCATTGCATATTCCCCACACAAAGAAAATGGCTGTCGTTCTACCTAAAACGTAACATTTTCACAATAGAATCGGTCAAATCGTTATGAGGGTGTATAATGATGACAGAATTTTTTTGTTGTTGCGTGAACTACCGTTTTAAGTCCAGTCTCGGAGCAAGTCGCTCCTTTAAGCCCGCCTACTTTAAACTTATTGGACAACGTAAGTTGTTTTTGCAACGCGATTGGCTCTTGGGCGCGTCAGTTATGTTTACAGCCTGTTATTTACCACAAGAGGGCTAGTGAAGAGTGGGTATTCTGCTCGGGAGCTCCAACAGCTGATATGAACGGGTAGTGTAACCCAATGCCTCAAGGAACAACGGGAGCTAAAGCAAATTCAAGAGAGTCGCTCTTTTTTTAAATTAGAAGCAGAAAAGAGCAATATGAGGCACGCATCGGCATCTAATGAAACTATTGAAAACTCCTCTCTCACCATGACGGACTTGTGTAAAATTTGCACACACTGCGAGCGGCTTAGTAAAAAGGTAAGAACCCGGATAAGAGCTTGACGCCGAGTTTAACTAATGACAGATGTATTTTTCGCTAGCCTGTTTGGTTAGTATACTTTTTTTCATTGATTTTAAATCATGTCCGTTCATTTAGTACGTCTGCTGCAGTGCAGTCAGTTCTTTGTACTTGCATCATAAACACACTGCTAGCTTGTTTTTTCTCAGCCTGTCATTAGATCAATATACATTCGTCTTTAAATAATAACTGGAGTATGTAGTAGTGTGACACTGTCTAAATTATCTTGTTTTGTTTTTGTTTTTTTCAATCAACGTACAAAAATAATATATGCAAGATTGTCATTGTGTAGAACTGCTGTATGCTTCTGGAAAGGGACTTTGCATTGCTCGCGGTGTCAGGTTTATTAGCGTTTAATAATATATTTTTTACACCATTGCTCGCATATTCCTAAGTCAGCTGTTTTGGCATTTATGTCACTGGTGTATTGTTAACTCGGACAACCTTTTTGTTCCTAGGGAATCTAGGTTGTTTTGAATCATTCTCTTTGTGCCTTTGGCAGCTTCTATAGTATCAATAGACAGATGAATGATGTTCAAGGTATGACTGTTGCTACCTGCTGCTTGCATTATGTATTTTAGAATTTCAAGCTAAAGCGGAGAAAATTCTAGAACCAGCCGATGATATTTGAGCTGAGGAAGGATGTTGTTTTTAAGAGCTCTGGGTCTGATGCCAGAATGTCTTTGATATAATCATAGTTACATGCCAAGTGCTTCTCTCAGGTTTTGACATGTATGTTGATCATGTAATCATGTTATTGGTTTTGATCTTTTTCAGGATGTTGGAGTGCGAATCCCCAGAACGATGGGAAACGGACCAAGTAGATTCATACCAGAGAAAGAGGTTAGTGTTATCATCTACCCTGCTGGCTAAAAAGTTGTCTTGAATCTTACTCTAAACGTTTTAACCAACAAACTTTGTTTTTTGCATCAACAACCTTTGTCATCACAGTCTAGTGAAGGTATTGCACCAGCACTGAATTCCCCAGGTTTACCTCATCTTTATTCCCCTGTTGTTCCAGATACTTCAAGTCAGTAAATTGGATGAAGGAACACAGTCGATTTTTGAGGACGCCTTTGCAGTGCTCGGTCGCCTTGACAACATCTCCTTGGTGATTGGGTTCCATCCTCAGTATCTGGAGAGCTTTCTTAAGACGCAGCATTACCTGCTTCAGATTGACGGTCCCTTGTCTCTGCACTGCAGACATTATATAGGGATAATGGTGAGATGGCAGACTATATTTTTGTATGCCATTCCAAAAACCACTGTGCCAGATTGTCCTAAAAGCATGTTTGCGTCCAACAGGCCGCCGCCAGGCACCAGTGCACGTATCTGGTCAACCTGCACGTGAATGACTTCCTGCAGGTCGGAGGTGATCCCAAGTGGTTGAATGGTCTGGAAGAAGCCCCGCAGAAGCTGCAGGCTCTTGGGGAGCTAAATAAGATCCTGGCCCACCGCCCCTGGCTGCTCACCAAAGAACACATCGAGGTATGACTTCAACCTCAGTCACTCATGGACACTCGCCCACAACTGTTATACAACTGTAATGAGCACAGAGAAGTTTCATAATGCTGTGGTGTATTAGGTCAGGCTGGTTTCACTAGATACGAAGTTAATTAGCTTTAATGGAGTTTTCATAATAATTTATGGGCTAATGACATGGCACTGTTTTGTCACAAATCTATTTATTAAATGTGCCTCTTCTATGATGAGCATGTTGATTTACTATAATATATTAATTTATTTGAAGCATATTCATGAAATAAATTAAGAGGAAAGTTAATTTCTGTTAAGAGTGCATAATATCAAATGTCAGGTTGATTCAACAGTCCTAATTTCATAAAATAATACAATTCTTGAAAAGGAAGCCTTATTAAAAAATATTTGTATTGTTTTTAACAATTTCTTTACTGCTATATATTTTAATATTATTAGTATTTGTCATATCATGTGAATCCCCTCCAAAATGGGGATATTTATGAATTAATCATTTATGATATTTGTTATGAAAAGCCTTTACCTATTAAAGTATTCAAATAAGTAAATAAGACCCATGTATTAAAGGTCATTCTGATTACTTTTACTTGATGGTTAAACCACAAGACATGAGTCATTAAATGAAACTTGAAAATGAAACGCTTCTTCGAAACCAAAGTGAATATTAAGAGTATATTTCTAGGAACCTGGCACATTTTAACCTAGATTTTAGATGCTCTTATGTCATTGATCCTTATAAATGTTGCTGTTTTTTAAATAACAGCGTCTACTGAAGGCAGAGGAGAACAGCTGGTCCCTGGCCGAGCTGATCCACGTTGTGGTGCTACTCACACACTATCACTCTCTGGCCTCCTTTACGTTTGGTTGCGGCATCACTCCTGACATCCAAACAGATGGAGGACATACATTCAGGCCGCCCTCGCTCAGCGGTTACTGCGTTTGTGACATTGCCAATGGCAACGGCACACTGGAGGAGATGTTTGCGAACCAGCAGGTGAGACTGATGGAAATGTATTCATTTGTACTTAGACTTTGATATTTGTCTTCCTTCCATTTGTCCTGAAAAGGGAGTGCAAGTTTAGATTCCTGACCATACAGTGTACATAAAGTGTGTAATAACCTAGATTCCTGTATGTGTGTGTTTAGGTGTCAGAGTCGTCTGGCGAAGTGGAAGTGCTGATGGAGAGAATGAAGCAACTCCAGGAGTGCCGTGACGAAGAGGAAGCCAGTCAGGAGGAAATGGCCACTCGTTTTGAGAGGGAAAAGACAGAGAGCATGCTGGTGGTCACCTCTGGTAAGTGATTTTACGATTATTATGTTAAAATGCGACAACAGGATGACTTGTATTAAATCACTATGTTTGGTCAACAGAAGATGAGGAGTGTGTACCATCCAGAGATGTTTCACGACACTTTGAAGACCCTAGTTACGGCTACAAAGACTTCTCCAGGAGAGGAGAACATGTACCCACCCTCAGAGTGCAGGTGAGAACGAAGATGTCGTGCTTGACGGCTTTGGTAGTCAAAGGAAATGGAGTATTAAAATAACAGCGGTATGTTTTCTGCCCTCGACAGGACTACAGCTGGGAAGACCATGGCTTTTCCCTTGTGAATCGGCTGTATCCGGATTTTGGACAGCTTCTGGATGAAAAGTTCCAGATCGCATACAATTTGACATACAATACAATGGCGACACACCAGGGCGTGGACACTTCCATGCTCCGTAGAGCCATCTGGAACTACATCCATTGCATGTTCGGGATTAGGTCAGTCTCTCCACTGCTCGCTGTTTCACATTTGTGTGTGTGTGTGTGTGTGTGTGTGTGTGTGTGTGTGTGTGTGTGTGTGTGTGTGTGTGTGTGTGTGTGTGTGTGTGTGTGTGTGTGTGTGTGTGTGTGTGTGTGTGTGTGTGTGTGTGTGTGTGTGTGTGTGTGTGTGTGTGTGTGTGTGTGTGTGTGTGTGTGTGTGTGTGTGTGTGTGTGTGTGTGTGTGTGTGTGTGTGTGTGTGTGTGTGTGTGTGTGTGTGTGTGTGTGTGTGTGTGTGTGTGTGTGTGTGTGTGTGTGTGTGTGTGTGTGTGTGTGTGTGTGTGTGTGTGTGTGTGTGTGTGTGTGTGGGGACTGGTAATCCCTACGGTATGGGGACAAAATGTCCCCACAAAGATGGCAATATCAAATTTTTGTCCTTGTGGGGACATTTTTGGTCCCCATGAGGAAAACATCTTATAAATCACACTAAGTGATTTTTGAAAAAGTAAAAATGCAGCATGTCTCCTGTGATGGGTAGGTTTAGGGGCAGGGCAGTGTAGGGGATAGAAAATACGGTTTGTACAGTATAAAATGCATTACGCCTATGGAATGTCCCCATAAAACATGGAAACACAACGTGTGTGTGTGTGTGTGTGTGTGTGTGTGTGTGTGTGTGTGTGTGTGTGTGTGTGTGTAAATATATTAACAAATTATATATATTTTGTATTAATATTTGTATTATTATTTAGTTTTTCCTCTCCAGTTATTAAATCAAAGTGCTAAGGTGTCTTTCCCTCTCTGTCATGGCAGGTATGATGATTATGATTACGGAGAAATTAACCAACTGTTAGACCGCAGTTTTAAAGTCTACATCAAAACCATGGTGTGCAGTCCAGAAAAAATCACCAAGAGGATGTACGAGAGCTTCTGGAGACAGTTTCGGCACTCTGAGAAAGTACGAAGCACTTCAATAACACAAAAATGAACAGAGATGGATTGGTTTAAGGTTAAAGGTGTTAATAAGGATTCTTTTGTTCTGTCTTTCAGGTCCACGTTAATTTGCTTCTTATGGAAGCGCGCATGCAGGCAGAACTGCTCTATGCTCTGAGAGCTATCACTCGCTACATGACATGAAGCGCTGTTCTTGTCGACCTTTTTTAATTTTTTTTTTACTGTTGTTGATGTTGCTACAGTGGGACACTTCAATAAATGTAAAAACTACACAAAAAAAAGGAAAAAGAAAACCGGGGAAGAAGAAGAACGCTTGAGCGGCGGTGGAGGACAATGAGAAGATTGTTTTGTTAAAAGAAGGACAAAAACAACCGTCAACTGAACCTACTTGCTGAATAACTTGTGTGGCTGCTCAGCCTGCAGTGCCAAAACTGGCCACTGGGGGCCGCCAGAGCAGACTCGATCGCTCAAGCGTGCAAGAGGACAAGCTAAGACTGCGAGCTTCTGGAGGCCAGACCTCCTTTAGTATTTCAAATGCATCTGCGATAAGATGCCATATAATCATATCTTCTTTTTGTGAGATGAGATTAGAAAAAAAAAAACATAAATAGCAACTCCAGCACTGGTGCAGATAGACTGCACTAACATGCCTATCTACTAGTGTTTTTTTGTTTTGTTTTTCCCATATCGTTTTATATTGTTTATATTTTATTTCCAGCAGTGGCTAGAGATAGAAGCATTACTGATTTTGCATTAACGCGTGCCTAGTCATGCGCAGCACTGGCAACAGATGCTGAGGTGCCGTCTGTTCATGCTGCTTTTCTCAACTGAGAGGCCTCAAGACACCCAAACCATCACCCATTTGTATAAGCTAATCCAGGAACGATTGTGTTAGTGTGAGTGTGAGAGCGCAATTCAAAATGAATAGCTGCCTGAGCCCTTGTTAGAGTTTACTGTAAGACACCACTTTGTCTCTTTGTGACATTTTCAATGTGTGAATGGGGGGATGGGATAGGAAAAAAAAATCCATTGGCTCTTGTTGGGTTTTCATGAATTACAAATATCAAAGCACTTTTTAAAAAGAAATGTTAAGCTTCAGCTGTTATGTAGCCATTTTGTTTCAATGACTGTTTTCTATCTTTTTATTTTTTATTTGTGTTAGTGGAAAGGTCTTCCTTTTGTGACGTGCTTCCTGTTGCTCTGAACCATCCGCCTTATCTGTCTTCCTTTTAATGCACGGTCATCTTAACTCCTCAAGCTTTTTGTTGTTTTTATTTTGAGGTTTATTTTAACTAAATACCTCCTGTAATGTATCCTTAAATATCTAAGTGCTGTCTGGTGAGCAGAACTTTGTCTTACGCGGCTGCCTGTACAGACCTAGACGCTAAGAACCAGGCAACCTGCACGACTTCACGCTTGTGGGGTTAAACGATGCTTGTTCTCATTCTCAGAACTTTAACCAGTGTAACTAAGCAGTTTTGTTTCGAGTGTGTGTGTGTGTGTGTGTGTGTTTCTTTTCAAGCGGGGTGGATTCTCTGCTGTCTTTTTTGTTTTGTTTACTAAAACCAGTACTGCATTCTGATGATGGCAGGACTAGAGGGATGGTACTTTTTCCTTTGGAAATGAGGAGGTTTTAAGTCAGACTTGAGAGACTGATGTCAGTTACTGACACTTTTATAAGAAAATATTTGATTAAAAAAATAAAACATGGTATTTCACTGGTTGTATCATTTTGTAATTTAATCAAAAGTTTTCTTTCTTATAAAGTCGCATTAAGATGATACATTACACCAAACAAACATTGTTATTCAGTATTATAAGATCTGAGCAGTCTAAACACCTCATACCACAAGAATTAAAGGTCTTATTTTTGTGCTTATTAAGAATAACACGCTTTAAAATATCATGGATGTAGCTTTTAGGTCACATAATCAATGTTTTAATGTCCATAAACATCCACTCATCTCTAAAGACCCACACAATCCATCACCACAGAGACACTAGGCCTATAGAAAAGCATTTCCTGCTGTGCACTAATGACTTAAACACACACTGTTAAAGGGAGCAGTTCGTCTTCTCGCAGCGAGGATTAAAGGAAGTAACATTGTTGACCTGAGAACAATCCCTGTTTGCATAAATAATGAAATTTTCCCTTGTGTTGCTGGCAATTTCCCTGTTTTATCCGTGGTTGTGAGGCTGGTGGCCATTCAGTGCCAGTAAGGGATCATTACATGGAAATCACCATAAATAATAATGTGAGAAGTCGGGTCCCCGTCTCGTAAACTGCTCTTTTCTGAAAAAGTACCTTAGTGATTGCGCAGGAGTTCAATTGCTTCAATCTTTACACGCTGAAGATTGAGAGGAACAACTTAAAAATCACAGTACATAATTAAATACAATTCAAAAAATGATGTTTTGGTCGTTGGTTTTCAAGCATGACACCTCTAGGGCAGCTGTGTGAACAATATTACTGTATAGACTGTAGCTGTGAAGTGTAACCATCGGGGTAAGAGGAGGGAAGCCAGTGCCATATTATATCAGTTTGATGTGATTGTATTAAGTAAGTATGAGTGTTTCTATTCTGTGCTCTTAACAGACTTTTCTGGAAGTGTCTGTTTAATAAAGTCTTTGAGATCACTGAGATGCTCATGAGTGATGTTTACGTTTGTGTCGGACACAATTCATGCTTTTCCCTATATTAGTTACTGTAAATACAGCAGCATCAGGTTGAAATAATAAACATCTGGAATGTATTTTATTAAAAAAAAATATGTTGGTCGTAATTGATGGATTCCTTATTACCGCTCACAACAAATTTGTTCACAACATCAAAAAGGATATTGTATTAAAGTGCAATATACACACTCCTCAGCCTAAATGTGTACATACAGACACAGGCGTGAGAAGGCTGGAGAGAAGTGGAGTTTACGGAATGATTCCAGTAGTGTCTTCAATATGTAAACGTTGTCTTAGCCTCTCAGCAACAGGCAAAAAGAGCAGCTCCCAGCATGCTTCCTGAACCTGCCTGAATCCGTCATCAGAAGACCATTGCAAAGCTCCTCTGTCTGCCCAAAACAGAGGACAAAACGTTTAATTTGTAACCCAAATGACGCACTATACACTATGCACTTGTCAACTAAACTTTGGAGTCTGACCTCCTTATCACGGTATCTAATTAAAGCTGAAAAAAAATCACATTTCCATGAAGAAAGTAACCGGTGTCCAGGAACCTGAAGTGCAGTTTCAGTGTAATCACACTAATCACAATATTTATATTTAAAAAAAAAACATAGATTAGAAAATGAACACGCAAATTGGAACGTTCCTCTAGATTGAATTATTATAAAAATGTATAATGTATGTATACACAAACACACACACACACACAGTATATTTATATACATATATACACATGCCACTGCCAAAACAGCCCTGACCAGTCAAGGCATGGACTCCACTAGACCCCTGAAGGTGCTGTGGTATCTGGCACCAAGATGTTAGCAGCAGATCCTTTAAGTCCTGTAAGTTGCGAGGTAGGGCCTCCATGGATCGGACTTGTTTGTTCTGCACATCCCACAGATGCTCGATTGGATTGAGATCTTGGGAATTTGGGGGCCATGTCAATACCTCAAACTCGTTGTTGTGCTCCTCAAACAATTCCTGAACCATTTTTGCTTTGTGGCTGGGCGCATTATCCTGCTGAAAGAGGCCACAGCCACCAGGGAATACCGTTTCCGTGAAAGAGTGTAAATGGTCTGCATAAAATGCTTAGGTAGGTGGTACGTGTCAAAGTAACATCCACATGGATGGCAGGACCCAAGGTTTCCCAGCAGAACATTGTCTAAAGCATCACACTGCCTCCGTTGGCTTGCCTTCTTCCCATAGTGCATCCTGGTGACATGAGTTCCCCAGGTAAGCGAATCGCATCCATCCATCCACGTGATGTAAAATAAAACGTGATTCATCAGACCAGGCCACCTTCTTCCTTTGGTCCGTGGTCCAGTTCTGATGCTCACGTGTCCACTGTTGGCGTTTTCGGTGGTGGACAGGGGTCAGCATGGGCACCCTGACTGTTCTGCGGCTATGCAGCCCCATACGCAACAAACTGCGATGCACTGTGTATTCTGACACCTTTCTATCAGAATCAGCATAAACTTCTTTGAGTGGCTCGTCTGTTTGATCAGACTACACGGGCCAGCCTTCACTCCCCACGTGCATCAATGAGCCTTGGCCGCCACTGGGTTGCTTTTGCAGTGTTTTGGATCATTGTCCATCTGTACAATGAAGCACCGTCCAATCAACTTTGCAGCATTTGGCTTAATCTGGGCAGACAGTATACTCCTTTACACTTCAGAATTCACCCGGCTGCTTCTGTCTTCTGTCACATCATCAATAAACACCAGTGATCCAGTGCCACGGGAAGCAATGCATGCCAATGTTATCACACTACCTCCACCATGTTTTACAGATGACTTTGTGTGCTTTGGATCATGAGCTGTTCCAAGCCTTCTCCATGCTTTTTTCTTCCCGTCATTCCGGTACATATTGATCTTAGTTTCATCCGTCCAAAGAATGCTGTTCCAGAACTGTTTTTTGGCAACGTTTAATCTGGCCTTTCTATTCTTGAGGCTTATGAATGGTTTCAGCTTGTGGTGAACCCTCTGTATTTGCTCTTGTGAAGTCCTCTCTTGATTGTAGACTTTGACAATGACATGCCTACCTCCTGGAGAGTGTCCTTCATTTGGCTGGATGTTGTGAATGGATTTTTTTTTACCACGGAAAGGATCCTGCGATCATCTACCACTGTTGTCATCCGTGGATGTCCAGGCCTTTTATGTTGCTAAGCTCACCAGTGCATTCTTTTTTTCTTAGAATGTACCAAACTGTTGATTTGGCCACTCCTAATGTTCCTGCTATCTTTTTTTGTTTTGTTTTTGAAGCCTAATAATGGCCTCCTTTGAACGCGTTATGTGGGTTCACAGCAGTAGATTCCAAATGCAAATACCACACTTAGAATCCACTCCAGACCCTTTACCTGCTTAATTGATGAAGAAATAATGAAGGAATAGCCAACACCAGTCTATGAAACAGCTTTTGATTCAATTGTCCAATTACTTTTGGTCCCTTGAAAAAGGGGGATGCCTACTCTCAAGAGATGTAACTCCCTTCCTCCAATTTGTAAACCAGAGTGTGCATTTTCAGCCCATATCTATTACACAACCATATCTTGAATAATAAATAATTGTGCCCATGTCCAAATATATATATATGAACCTAACTGTATATATTTGGTTTAGTTAGTGATTGTGTGTTTATATGTACCTGTGTAGAGCCGTAAGATCTCCAGCAGCTTTTGAGAGTGTTGCAGCTTTCCATCTAAAGAGCAGTTCCACAGAGTCTGACACACCACAGCGGCTAGATGCCAGTCCTGAGGCCCGAAATCACGGAGACAGTCAATAAGCCTGCAGTAAGGAGAGTCAGAGAAAGCACTGGTATACATTACACAGTACAGTCAAAAGAAGAATGCACACTGAAGAGAGAGGCAAGTTACTTCTGAACGGTTCCCTCGACCCTCAGTACGGCCCTGTTGTCTGGGTCTGCAGATAAGTTGATGAGAACTCCACATGCTGAGAAACACACATCAGGGGTCTTGGAGTCCAGGAGGGTTACCACGAACTGATCCACTGGCACACAAAACGCAAGCACAACATCAGCCTCTGAGGGATTTGAGACTGACAAAGTAGCAGAGACAACTTCTCACACCTTTGTGCTGCATGATGAAGTATCTCACGTCTTTGATCTGCGACAGATTTCCAAAAACACGCGTGGCCTCCAAAACAGCATCCATACTGGAGCCCAACAAGAGCTTTAGTAGCACTGCAATGACAGAAGGACAGAGGATAGATTTTTGAGGGAAATTACTGAAGGACAAAGACAGATGCAACATGCAGGCTGTGTTCAAACACACCAACTCATCTTACACTGTGAGATGTGTGTGTGCTGGGAACGGACCACTGAGCTTTCGCCCTGGTAGAAAGACAGGTTGTTGATGGTGGCCACAGCATTAATCACTAACTCCTCACTCTTCTTCACACACTTGCACTCTGAGAGAAAAGGGCAAAGGACACAGAACATTTGATCAGTTACATGCTATTTAGAACTGATATAAAATAGATATGCACCATTATGATTATGAATAATTTATCATGCATGTTCATTTCCTTAATTGTTTATTACAATTTGCCATTATCTAGGCTACTAAAGCTAGTCTTTAAAAAACACTAATCATTTAATAACACTGTTAAATCTAGCAACCAAACACAAACAAATGTTAATTGAAATAAAATGTAATGTTGAATAACATTTTATTTCAGATAAGTGACAAGGCAATCTTTTTCATTTATTTTAAAGGGTTAATTCAGCGATTAGCATTAAGCTTTGTATCAGTAGAAACTCAGGAGTTTATTCGAATTATCGTACTTTCCCCCTCATATGACCCTGAGACGAGAGAATTATGTATTTTATTTCTGGAAAAATTCCTCCGATTGCGCAAATATCGTCATTTTGCATCATCGGAGGAGTTTTTGTCCAGAGGCTAAAGACTACAGCCAGCAATGGGTGCTATTTCCACATGTTTTCAACATCACACTCACAGCACTCGGCTCGGGGAGCTGCGGAGATTCATGTAAACGGAGCGGTGGAGAGCAAAGTGAGTGTTTCAACTTTTCAAATGAATTCCTATGATAGTTAAGCTTCCAAAGACATGTTCTGAAAATGCGCCAGACTGAACGCTGTGAATGCAGCCGCAGCCGCGAATCCTGCGCTTACCTCAGCTCATGTGATGAATGTAATCCGATCCTGCTGCGTTTGTGCCGTGACATTCAATCGACTCAGTCATATTGAACAGAAAGATTCAGTTTTTAATTGTAGCGTCTCTAACTGAACTGGTTTTATGAAAATGAACGCGGTGGGCAAGTAAGCCGTGCCTAGAGCAGACTCGGGCAGCGAAGTGCATTCTGGGAATTGTTGTCTTTCATCCCCATGAGACAAAAATACATTTTCTGTGTTTTTTCAGTCTAGAAGGCACCAAATTCAAAAATAATTTCATATTTCTACTACATTAATGACCGAGTTTAAATACAGACTCATCTTCCCAGTGCTGAAGTACCCCTTTAACGATGTAGGCTCCTAAAATAACTAAAAGTGAAATAAAAATGAATAACATAGACCTATATGAACTTATTTTTAAAAACAAAACCTTTTTTTTTTCATATTACACATTAAAATATTGTGATGCCTAAATTCACTTGTAGCATTTAAACAATTGATTTTGGTTTTTAGAGTTTTATTTTTTATTTATTAAGACAAGATGGTATAGAACATTAATATCGACCATTCGTTATTAGTCAAATCACTTTGCTTTGTAGCCACCTATTCAGCAGGATACATCGTTATGAGAGTAGGTGGTGACAAATGACTGACTTTATAACCTTGAATCATGAATTTAAATGATTTATTCAATCAGGAACTAAACAAGTGACTTTATGAATGAGTCATTGAATCATTCAACCGATTCTTTCAAAAACAAATGGCTCTGTGTTCAAGCGGTTCTGCTGTGGCTTTGTTTTAACCTTATCTTAGTTGGCAGAACAAAAACAGATGGTAACTAAATCCTTTTATTTACATCCCACTGTCCTGGCCCATTTTACGTGAAACGAATGCGCCGGTATTCACGTATCCGTATGTGTGAAATAAAAAATACTGTCTACTTAAGTCGACCTATTCACTTTAGTCACTTTAGTCCTGTTGAGAGACAGGAGAGCAATAAACCGAACATCCCTCCGGCGCGAGGACGATCCGTTTAGATCTGTCCTTACGAATAGATCTGTATAGCCTTGGTGGTTGGTTCCAGGTAGATTTGTCTGCAAGGGTACTGTTTAAACGCAGTTCCCTGACAAATATTTTTAAAGTTAGCCCTGGAGTTAGGCCAGGAATATTTGTCTGCAAGGGTACTGTTTAAACACAGTTACCTGACAAATACTTTTATTCTGAAATCCGATTTGTTTAGATCTGCTCTAACGGATATATATGTATAGCCCTGGTGATTCCAAGAAGATTTGTCTGCAAGGGTACTCTTTAAACACAGTTACCTGACAAATATTTTAAAAGTTAGCCCTGGTGATTCCAAGAAGATTTGTCTACAAGGGTCCTGTTTAAACGCAGTTCCTGAAAAATATAAATAGTAAAATTGTAAACCTGACTCTCCATTTTATTCCACTCCAGATAGGGGTGATTCAGGTTATACTATATATATTTTTATTATGAATATTTTAATTCCATTTCTGTGTAAAGCACTTTGAACTGCCACTGTGTATAAAATGTGCTATATAAATAAACTTGCCTTGCCATAAGACTATTTAAAAGTAGGTTAGTTCCTTTATGAAAACACTTTTATTTACCGGACTAGGCAAAACACAATATAGCAGATGCCAGACGATTCACTTCTTGGTATTGAAGATCAGATTGCACAGTGTTAATCAGGTATCACTTCCACCTCTAGAAGTTTCAAAACCATTCGTGTGAATTTCAGTCTAAGTACTTCATGATAAATCCAAATTTGAGGTAGTCAGAATCTGACAAGCACATGCAACTGTAGTAAGATCCTGTATTTCCCTTGCAAAGTGCGGTTTGCTCTGTCAGTTTTTGTGCGTCACACTGCATAGTGTGAGTTCGTTTCGAAACACCTTTTGTTGTGGCGAATGCTCTGTCATTGTTACCCTTGATTTCTCAGTTTCTTTTTCCTTCTCGATTTTTATTTTCATCATAACAGGATGTCATTTTAATGTAGCAGACATAAGGTAGATCAGCGCGAAAGAATAAATCTCCCACCCATTTCCTCTCCAACGGTCCACATATCTGTTCTAAAAAACGACAGCATCCTCTAACCGTCATTTCTGTAGGAATCTAACAGTAAGGTTTCATTTTATTTTCTCACATTCTAAAAATGATATAGGACAAATATTTCCACAGGACAAAAATCTTCTCTATTTCAAAAAGGAAATAGATAACCACCTTTTCACCCTTACATGCCTGCTTCTGAAACTTCCACATGCAGAACTAAAACAGAGCTTGCATCTATCACCAGCAAACCACACTGCAACAACATCTCTGAGAACACCAGGCTGCTCAAATAAAGAGCTTGGCATAAGAAAAACAAACAGTTTACAGTCTGGCTGTTCTCGTCATTGGAGAGGATGCAGTGACTTGAGGGTCTGTGCCAGTAACTGACGTGAAGAGAACAGCATGTGATTTGCACAGTGCAGAGCAACCAACTTGCACATTCATTCAAGTTCAAGGAAGTAAACTTAGTCTGAAACATCTATGTTGCCTTGTTTCAAGTCACATTGCTTCTGATAACCACTGGTCACACGTACAATGCTTTGAGAGTGACAACCGCATTGAAATGCACTACAGTTCCAGTAAAGTATATTCCATGTGGGATTTTTGTAAATATGACTTGTTGAATGGTAGTAGAAAGTAAAACTGAACTAATCAAGTGATCGATTATGTATCACTTAACACATGATTATGTATTTTTTACCCAGTAGTTCCAGTAACAGCTGCACACACAACGTGTTGGCAGCTAGTGCCGTGCCCACGGTAGGATGGATGGACAGGTTGGCCAGCAGTCTGATCAGTTTGACCAGGACGTCCTCTCTCTCATGACATTTCTCAGGTGGCGACAGTGTTTCCTGGTAGGCCTGGAAAAGATCTAAGAGGACATCTATCCCTCCTTCCTCTTCATAAACTCTCTCTCTGGCTTCAATGCTCTTGGCTGTCAGATTTCCAAGTGTGAACAGGAGACGCACTACTAGATCCTGCACATAAGGAAAGAGGACAAGTGTGTTTAGTAGGTCGTTGTTAGTTAAAGCGTTAACACATGCAATTATTTACATCAAAAAAATAAATGTGTAATACTGCTTTAAATTTAGTTTTTTTTCTCCTTGTACATTAGAATGTCCTGTTTAATGGTTTATTTTCTGAGAAAAAAAATAAAAAATATCATCATACATTTTTTTACCATGATTTACAGAAGACACCCACTAAAATGTCATTCAGTGTAACAATATTTATGTATCAGAAAACTTTATTAACCATATTTAAAACAGAAATAATTTGATGACATATTAAACGACTCTATTTAAGGATCACCATGCAGCCACAAATACTAATTCATTGTAATTTTTTAATCTTTATACTTCTTTATAACTATCCTTTTTAGGGTGACCAAACGTCCTGTTTTCCCAGGACATGTCCTGTTTTCAAGTCCTGTCCTGGCTATTTTTTATAAAGTGATGAAAATGTCCTGGTTTTTATTATTTTGCATTGGGCCATTAAACTGACCGAACCCTTGAGTATCAATCTCATTGCCGGGCAGAGTGTCCTGGTTTTCGGTAATCAAAATCTGGTCACCCTACATACTATCCTTCAAACCACTAGGTTTTACCAATTTTTCAGCAAGAAGTTTTTGTAAGGAAGTGAAAATCACTTAAAATGTATGATCACATATTCTTTTATATAGTTTAATAATTACAGGTCAGAATAAGTTCAACCCGAATTCCGTAAATGCCGGGACGTTTTTAAAATTTGAATAAAATGAAAACTGAAAGATTTTAAAACCACATGAGCCAACATTTTATTCACAATAGAACATCGATAACATAACAAATGTTTAAACTGAGAAATTTTACACTTTTATCCACTAAATGAGCTCATTTCAAACTTGATGCCTGCTACAGGTGGCATGGGGCAACAAATGACTGAAAAAGCAAGACATTTTGAAAAGATTCAGCTGGGAGAAAAAGCAACTTATTAAGTTAACTGATATCAGGTCTGTAACATGATTAGCTATAAAAGGGAGAGGCAGAGTCTCTCAGAAGTAAATATGGGCAGAGGCTCTCCAATCTGTGAAAGAGTGCGTAAAAAGATTGTGGAATACTTTAAAAACAATGTTCCTCAACGTCAAATTGCAAAGGCTTTGCAAATCTCATCATCTACAGTGCATAACATCATCAAACGATTCAGAGAAATCGGAGAAATCTCTGTGCGTACTGGACAAGTCCGAAGACCTTTATTGGATGCCCGTGGTCTTCGGGCCCTAACGACACCGCATCACTTGACACTGCATCACTCATCGGCATTACTGTGTCAAGGACATTACTAAATTGGCCCAGGAATACTTCCAGGAATTACTGTCGGTAAACACAATCCGCCATGCCATCTGCAGATGCTCCTGCAGACGTGTCCTGTGGGCCAATACTCATGCTGGACTGTTTCAAAGTGGAAAAGTGTTCTATGGTCAAACAATTCCAAATTTGACATTCTTGTTGGAAATCAGAGACGCTGTGTCCTCCAGGCTAAAGAGGGCTCAAAAGCCAGCATCTCTGATGTTATGGGGTGCATAAGTGTATACGATATGGGTAGCTTGCATGTTTTGGAAGGCACTATGAATGCTGAAAGGTATATAAAGGTTTTAGAGCAACATAAGATCCCCTCCAGAGGACATCTATTTCAGGGATGGCCTTGTGTATTTCAGCAGGACAATGCAAAACCACATAATGCAGCTATTACAACAGCGTGGCTTCATCATAGAAGAGACTGTGTGCTGACTTGGCCTGCCTGCAGTCCAGATCTTTCACCTATAGAGAACATTTAGCACATTATAAAACGAAAAGGACGAACTCTTCAGCAGCTGGAAACCTATATCAGGCAAGAATGGGACCAAATTCCAACACCAAAACTCCAGAAACTCATAACTTTAATGCACAGAAGTATTTGAACTGTTTTGAAAAGAAGAGGAGATGCTACGCCATGAGACATGTAGCAGGCATTAAGTTTGAAATTAGCTCATTAAATGGATAAAAGTGTAAAATTTCTGCATTTAAACTTTTTATTATGTTATCTATATTCTATTGCTAATCAAATATTGGCTCGTGTGATTTAAAAGTCTTTTTGTTTTCATTGTATTCAAATAAATAAAAAAATCCTAACATTTCCGGAATTTGGGTTGAATATCGTTTCATTTTTACATAAATATATCCGTTATGCTGAATGACCATGGTTTGTTACTCTGAATGACATTGCGCCAACAATGGAGATAATATTGCCATTGCTCCCATAATTGCATATTTCCCATATTGTTTTTTGTATTAGTCTGTAACATTAAATTAGATTAGTAGCTATTCCTAAGTAAATGTAAGCATTTTCTTCTACTGTTCTGATGCTCTCTGCCATGCTTGCTTAGCTCGTCACTTCGTTTCCGACTTGCTCGGCTCCAAAAATTACTTCTTGCAGCTATATTTATGAATAATGTTTTTGTTTACCATACCGTAGTGAGGGGAAACTCTCGGTTCAGAAATATTGGTAAGCTATTATTCTGACAATCACAATCCGTTGCTCCTATAATGCATGTCAAGAGGGTCTATTTCTATGAAAGCCACAATGAGAGTAAAAACACACAGACATATGAGTCAATATTAAACCCTTTGGCTTGTGGCGACCAAGCGGCAACCTCCCGCGGTCTCTCTTGAAGCCAATACGGAAGTGGATTAGACTGCAGTTCATCGACTGGCCACTAGGACAGGCTCCAGAAGGGAGCAGAATCTCATTGAGCCCCATGTTAAAATGCCCAACTTTACAGCAGAATAAAACATGTTTACAGCCTGGTACAAATTCTAGTTTTGGTCTAAACGGCTAGTTTTGCACTTCATGACAACCCTGAGGTTTTTATTTAGCGCATTTTAGCGCATTTTAACATGGGGCTCAATGAGATTCTGCTCCCTTCTGGAGCCTGTCCTAGTGGCCAGTCGATGAACTGCAGTCTAATCCACTTCCGTATTGGCTTCAAGAGAGACCGCGGGAGGTTGCCGCTTGGTCGCCACAAGCCAAAGGGTTTAATATTGACTCATATGTCTGTGTGTTTTTACTCTCATTGTGGCTTTCATATAAATAGACCCTATATACATTTGTTTACATTATATTAAGCCTTAAAGTTCTGCATAATTAAGGGCGTGGCCACTTTGAGTGGCAGGTGGGTAGCCATTTATCTGTTGTTTGTTAGTCATCGCGTCACCTCAGCTCCGCCCACATCCCACCTCTTTGACGGTTGATGACGCGCTGCTAAGATGGCAACGGCCAGCTCGACCCTACTTTACGCTTCAAAACTGCTCTGTAGAATCTTATGGGTGACGTCACGGACACTACGTCCATATTTTTATACAGTCTATGGTGGCGAAACATTGATGTCTTAAGACACGAAATGATCGGTTTCTGCGAGAAACGAATCAGTATTCAAATAATTGTTTTTACCTTATATCAGACGAACCTCATCTAGGATTCCGAATGCATACTTCTGCCGGAGAAGGTCAAAACAGCGGCGCGATCATAGATATATATATAGATGCCTCATTAGTGCCTGCGCGGATTGCACAGATCGGTCCAATGAGGTATCTATGTAAATATATGTCTATGATAGCGCCGCAGTTTTGACCTTCTCCGATGTCTGTGTGTTTTTACTCTCATAGTGACTCTCATAGAAATAGTCCCTCTTGACATGCATTATACGAGCCACGGACAGGCCATCAACTGGCCAGTATCAAACAGTGAGCTTGATCAGTAAAGTTAATCACAATTATTCTCAACATCTACATATTTTTCAAAACATCTAACAATCTTACAGTTTTTTGGCATCTCACTGAATGACATGTGGTTTTGTAACTTAGGCTACCACAATTACCTAATATTTAAATATTACATTTTTTTGCAGCACCACATGGTTTGTGATTTTCTGATTAATATGAATGACAAACAGCAGGAGAATCAGACAGCTGTCGCTTTAAGCACGGCCCAGGTTTCTCTATGGCTCTGGGTCTATTGTACTGTCTGTAACACTTGTTTTCTCAGTTGTTTACTTTCATTTAAGACATAAATGATTGTATTTAGGAGGATACTTTCAGAGATGGGCATACTGACACATACACGTATGCATGTTCAAGGCCAATAAAGCACCAATTATAACTGTTCAAAACTCACACGCTCTGTGAAAAGAGGATGTGTCAGAAACACTCGCGTGAATGAGTAACTTCAGAAGGCGCGAGTCTGTTGATGTCATCCACCGTGACTCCGCCCTGGGAACCGGTATATATATCCTAAACAAAATACTTTTTCTTTGTACACAAAAGGCCTATTTCTCTCAAATATTGTTCACAAATCTGTCTAAATCTGTGTTAGTGAGCACTTCTCCTTTGCCGAGATAATCCATCCACTGTACAGGTGTGGCATATCAGATGCTGATTAGAAAGCATGATTACTGCACAGGTGTGCCTTAGGCTGGCCACAATAAAAGTACACTCTATGTGTCGTTTTACTGCATTTTACTGCTAGCAAAGCACCATCATTCATATACATATTAATACAAACACCAGGACTGCAGATCAGTGGCATACATATCTAAAATGTCTACAACAAAGTGGGAATATTTTATTTCTTCATTGCATATTTTCTTGTGCATTCTGAAGCAGTTTGAGAAATAATGGGGGGTTTTTTTGTAGTAAAGTAAAGTTGCGTACATTTACAAATCGCTAAACCTAATAATTAAACAGACTTATTAATAAAATGAATATGATAATGTAAACTATGAAAAAATTCCAAGATAAATTATTTAAATAAATTTGACAGGCCTAGTGTTTAGTGCTTTGATGGTCTACTAAAACCACACAAAAATTCCTGTGAATCCAGCAGCCTTTGCAGAACTAAATTTTTTTTTTTTTCAGACAGTTAAAAACTGTTTTTCAACAACTCTTTTCTGTTTTCATTTAGAATGTATGAAAAAAGCGGGGTGCAGAAAGAGATTTCTGCCAGTAGTCTAGTGGACAGTATGTCCCTATTTGAGGCACAGTGTGTGTGAGACTCTGTTTATGATACCTAGTAGTACACAGTGTGAACCGTGTTTATTCTTTATGAGATTAGGAGCACATGATCTCATTACTCTCAGTGCCAGAAGGAAAGAGAGAGAAGAACATCTGAACTGTCTGTACCGAAATAAAATGAACAGAAAAACAAACACACACCTTCATAGACCATTGCTCAAGTTTCACTTGAGAGCAGAACGCGGAACACGCAGCCTATATGCCTGCATGTGTGTGCTTGTTTCATCAAAGTGTGCGTAGACAGTGCACATATTCTTGAGCCAAATTCACCTGTTTCCTGCTGTGTTTGCCTAGAAAGTCCAAAAATAGGCTGCAGCAGCGTGGCATCTCAGCTAGTGCATGACAGCATTCAGTGTAGGTGGACAGCTTGCTGGAGACACAAACATATTCTCACACGTCACATGGCACTTTATCAACACTAATCAAATGATGAGTTCATGCATTTTATACCAGTGCATTATAAAACACTAAACCAGTAGTTCTCAACTAGGGGGCCTCAGCAAACATCCAAGGGGGCCTCAAGATGAACATTAAACTAATAAATTCAAGATATTTATTATTTTAATTCAACAGTTTTTTTGTTTTGTTCCCAGTCTTGGAAAACCTGGATAAACAGGTAGTTTACTTTTAAAATGTCTAGACCTGGAAAAATACTGTAAATGAATAAAATGAAAAAAGTCCATGGGGATTTTTATAATGAACATACATTCACGTTTTATAGTTCTGCCAAGCTCTACCATATTTTATCATGTAGGTAAAATTATATTTTTACCACTGGGAGAGTCAAAAAGGCTGCGAAGTGCGAACCACTGCTCTAAACACTTCGATCCTCACCTGAATATTCGGGCCACATTAATGCAGATGTCGAGGTCATTACGATGGTCCTCCAGAATCAAGCAAAGAGTAAAGAATGCCTTGTTGGACAGGAAGGAAGCCCGAGACTCAGACTGGTCAGCAATATTTCTCAAAGCTGCAGTGACCTAGAAAGGGTGAAGAGATCAAGACTTTGTGCAACTGTATTTGTGTTTGTTAACCCAGTGAGAATGAGGTACTGTGCAGCAGGTGTGTGTGTGTGTGTGTGTGTGTGTGTGTGTGTGTGTGTGTGTGTGTGTGTTTATTATTGCCTAATGGGTAGAGATGCATATAAAAGAGGAAACACTTATAATCAAGAAGAAATAACAGAAGGCTTATAAAAAGTGGCCTCATAAATCTCTCCATCAAGAGCTTAGGACACTGATTGAGGTACATGGAGGGTGCCTGCTAGAGCTTCTTGGCCCATCAGGCCGTACTTTCATGAAAACCCTCATTTCCGTCTGCCAACAGGCTAATGAGTGGCATGGCAATTGGCGCTGAACATCAAACCATGCGTGCCGAGTTCAGGAAGCTTGTTTGGGCAGAGTTAAATAATTCCTATGAAACGTACTTTGTGCTGGAGGAATATAAAGTAAAATATGGACACAGAGAAGTGGAAAAAGGGCATCCTCCCAGACAAAAGCAAAAACAAAAGCAGAGGAAAAGCACATTAAAATCCACCCTTTTTTTCGACCCTATGCAACCCCACCCTTGTGAAGCGCTCACATTTTGTTCCATTTCGCTCCCAGAGCAGAGTTCTGAGAAATGTCCGGGTGGGGTTTAAGCATGTTCTATTCCTCCTGTTTTTACGTCTTAAAGACACAGATTTACCATGTTTGCAATGCAAACCTATTTGTGCCCATCTATGGAATAGTGCTTTGTGCACTAAGCACTATTCCAGCACATATGTGAAGCACACGGAAATGTATGATTACGTGTTTGAGACAACAAGACAGACAGATTATCAAACATTAAAGTCTCTCTGCGTTTTTTAAAGGGATGGTTAACCTAAAAATTTAAATTCTGTCATTATTTACTCACCTTCATGTCACTTCAAAACTGTATGACTTTCTTTCATCTGTGGAACGTAAAAGATACAGTATGTCTCTGTTTTTTGGTCCATACAATGAAAGACAATGTTAACCAAAACTACTGTTTATCAAAATATCTTCTCTTTTGTTCCACAGATGAAAGAAAGCCATAAAGGTCATTGTTGGGTGAAGTATTCCTATAAGATGTCTAATTTGATCCCCTGAAATGCTTCAGTTTGTTTGTGGGTTGCCAGTTTCCTTTGATTTAGTGTTTCTGGGCATGTGTATGATTGCGAACATGATTGGCATACTAAAAACAGGTTTAGAGATGACAATAAAGCAACTTTGACCTTTGACACCTGCCCAAACAAGGGAACCATCAAGGACCACCCACCTGTACTAGTATGTGTCCTGCGATGACACTTTGGCCTTCTCCCTCTGACCTCTGAGTAGTTATATTAGTTGACGTTGTAGATGGACCATGTATCAGTCTCTTGGACAGCTGCAGCAGAATGCCGATTAAGCCTTTAGCCAAAAGTAGCCTGGAGATGGCACTGTTTCCTGAAAGGAGCTTCAGCGAGCCGACACAGTACAGCACGGCCTCACCTTTACTCCACACATCCTCACACTGTAGCAGAGACAGAATGGAGTCTGTGTGGAAACACATACACACAATGGGCTGATGTTAGAGATAATGCCTGATTGAGCTTAGAGAGTCTGGGTAAGTTATACAATAATCAGGTCTAACCTAGGATGGAGTCGGTGAGGAACAGGGCGTCGTTACTAGCGTTCCGGCTGATTTTGAAGACGAGTTTGCAGATGTTCAGCAAGTTGTTTCCACTCACATTGAGCTTGTAGTACAGACAACAGCAACAAGATACTGTAAACTATTTTAAATTTAGACACTTATCTTATAAAGTAGAGGCTGTTTAAAATCAGACCATGTGTGTGTGTGTGTGTGTGTCCATATACTCACTGCCAGAATAAGTTTGGCTAATGTTAGGTTAAGTCGGTCCGATCCCATATCTATAAGTCTGAAGAGTATTCTAAGGATGGCAGACCTCTTTTTGCACTGCCTTCCAAGCATGTCTCTCTCTGCTAATGCATCATGGAGACCATTGCATGAGTTACACAGCCGTCCCACAGTCTCATCTGACACGCCATCACCTAAAAGGATTGTTTTTTTGAAAGAGACAAAATCCGATCAGTATTCTGTATGTTCCAGAACACACAATATGTAACAGTTTCAAGGTCGCATTTCAAACCGAATGTCTCGCACAGTATTAATTGCAGCATTGTCACCCTTCAACTGTCCCTGTAAAGGACAGTGAAAGATAAGTAGTCTGTGGGATACACAGACCCTTTCATTCAGCTGAACTGATGTGTACACAGAGTAGGCTTACTGACATTTCAGTGACATTTGACCCACGTCAACACCCACTGACATGGCTACATATTCTCCCTCTGTATGGCATGCATCATTAGTGTGTATATAATAGCTCTTTAATGTCTTTCTGTATGTACTGACTTTGAGCACGAATCACGACAACATAATGTCACAGAGTTTTAAAGGAACACTCCACCGTTTTTAGAAATAGGGCTTATTCAACATCTTTCCTACATTTAGATATGTGGGCAAATTCATTGTTTTAGTCTGGCAGGGTCGGCGCTAGCTTAGCTTAGCATAATGAATGGAATCCTATGTTGCCAGCTAGCATGTCCTGAGTAAAAGTGATAAAAAATAAAAAAAACAAACCCACCTAATTACTTCTTGTGGCCTGCGTATTCACAACGAGTACAAATAGCGATGCAGATTAAGACTAGGCGATTTCCTAGGCAGATATTGACTTGGGACTATATTATGGGAAAGCACAGGTGAAGCACTGCTACTTTGGCGTAAAGATATCCCGCAACACATGAAATATATGTTGACAGAAGTCTTGGGATTTCATGTGTTGCATGATATCTCTGCGCCAAAGTTGTGAATACGCAGGCCACAAGAAGTAATAAGGTGGGTTTTTTAATTTTTTTTATCACTTTTACTCTGGACATGCAAGCTGGCAACATAGGATTCCATTCATTATGCTAAGCTAAGCTAGTGACGACCCTACCAAACTAAAACAATGCATGCACTGAGACAAAAATGCATTTGCCCACATATCTAAATGTAGGAAAGATGATGAATAAGCCCTATTTCTAAAAACGATGGAGTGTTCCTTTAAGTTGGATTAGACTTCAATAGAGTATCAATATCTCCAAATTCTCCTGAGCTCAGTTTGAATCATTATGTTTTTTTTTCTATTCATTTTTGCATTTTAGACTAGCTGTTGCATATAGAATAATGATCCATTTCTACATGCTTTTTAACCATTCTGTGCACTGGCAATGCCTTATTCTTGCTGGATCTACTTGCCTTTGGGGGATAAGGCAGGGGCTGCATTTTTCCAAAGCTATTTTTGCTAAAACAAATGTTTCTCAAATCTGTCTCCAAGATGGTTGGCATTCTCCCCAACGGCACCCTCTGAAGATGCCATGGAGAATATGAATGGTATTTTATGCATGAAACGAGAGGCTCCTGGCACAATAAATATTTGATATTTATCTTTCAAATGAATTTCTATTGAATTTTCAAAGTGCTTAAATATTTACTGCTATTAGATTGCATTTCACGGTTCTTTTCTCCCACATGCTTTGACTTTAAAAAGCTTATACCGTGCCAAGCTCAACACAAGCTTTGTTTTTATTCCTCTGCATTCAGATATTGTGTTTTCTTTCTCCCTGCAGTTTTGCTTTCACTCTGGGACACATTCAAGTGCTGAACTGCCGCTCCTTAGTAGGAACTTGCATAAGCAGAATCCAGTAACCCCAGAATTAGGACTACCTTTCTAAATTTAAAGTCAGTAATAGGGAAGAAAAAAAATATCTGTAGGTCTACTAGGGTGAATGAAAAATACAAAGCAGAGCTGTTATATTGGGTGTCTATTTGCATGTATATAAAAAAGGGAATTGCTTTATTATTTCTCTTTAAATTATTAAAAATATTCCTTATATAAAGAAGACTGCTAACAGTGGACTGCAGAAAATCATACTCATAAATTTCTCATAAGATAATGAAAAGCCATCAGGTATCAATATGAAGGTTAAATATGTTCTTGGAGCTAATAAAATGGTATTGAGTTTTTTCTTGCCCTAAATGGCATTACGCTTACATCAAAAACAAAGTCCTTGCTAAAATTACTAGTTCTGTACAAACATATTGCTGGTTTGATGATGTACAGCAAAATAGAAAGTGGCCCTTTGCTCTCTAAAGTCATCCGATCCTTATTTGTGTATATTAAGCACATACATAAGTACTTTTATCGTCACCTGGTGTAAAGGATTCAAATTCTTGAAGGACAGGAAGAACCTTAGTGTTCCAGAACACAGATTCATCCATGTTGTCATCACCTGCATCTCCATACTCAAGCCTGGCTTCTACAGCAGAAAGACATCGAGCGGGTGTTAGACAGACTGACAGATAAATATTTAAATTGACAGGTAGATGTACTTTATTGATCCTGGAAAGGAAATTCAGACAGTTCACCCCAGCAGTTCTTAAAGCATATGAATGTAATACAGGATGTTCAACATAGCATGAAAAGGTCAGAGCTTCACACCTACACGCCTTTTCATTACTGTCTGTTCTGTTCTTAGCCTCTGTGAGCATTTGCATCGTGGACGAGCTGCAGGAAGCAGTGGGTTGCGAAAACAACAGATCAAACGATCAACTAACATCTGGATAAAGAACCTTAAGAAACTGCTGCAGCAAAAGCGGTTTAGGTTTCCAATCCAATCAGATGTTTGCGGCCACTGGCAAGATTGTGTCAGAAGCAAGATTTACAAGATTGTGAGAACTTTGCTTTGTTAATCACGTGTTTGACTGCCAGTTAGCGGTTTAAAGTGTAGATATATACAGTATAGAAATAGCAATATACCTGGTTTTGATTCTCTTCCACTGGATACCTCAGTTTGCGGTATCCTGCTAATCACAAACATACAGTAAACATCATAATTAATTACATAATTGTGTTTAACAGTGGTTAAATGAAACGAACAAAGTTGTGATGGCATTTGAAAAACATTTATGCGGATATACATGTGGGTACTTTTTAAACACATGGCTTCCAGTAGACTATTCTCATGGAATTCTCCTATTTTCCTGGCAGACACAAGAGGTCACTGTTGTGATATCCTGATGCAGAATTTTATTTCTAAATTTTTTGATTATCTCTTTTACTGTCAGTTGTGTCTAAACCAGTTACTGGTGGAAAATAGATAACTTTCCAAATGTGCTTGTGCAAATGTTCATTAAAACATGCATGTATGTGAGGGCTACTGCAACAGACAGGAAACCACAGGTTCACGTGATTGTGTCAGAGCTAGTCATGCACTGTCACTGTGAATTTTATCTAAAAAAAATCAAGATATCCGTTTACACTGTTTTAGTCTGTGCAATCATTAATAGCAGATTGAACGCACTCAAATGTCTTAAATGTATGTGTACTGCTTAAAATTCATAATCATTCATCTTTATCATTTATCACATGGGTATTTCCTAAGGATTGAGAAGAAATTATGGTACGGCGAGGCATTTTTGTGGCATTGATAATGTTTGGGCTTTGTACGGTCTCGATAATGCCTCTTTGTTGATGGGATGCCTCAGCCGAGACGTGATCTCATCGTGTGAATCTCAAATGAGACTGTACTGGTGGTCAACAGACCAGTCAGCCGGCCAGCCACAAACGGCCAGCATAATCTAATATCGCTCCATTAGCAACTATAACAAGGATATGGTAGATAAAGAAGGAGAGAGAGGCTTGCTGCTTGACTTTAACTTACTATTAAATTCCAGAGTGTCCGTAAATGCATTCAAATTGGATGCATTGCATTACGATTTTCATAATTGGGCATTCTGGGCAATGTATTAATGAGAGCGCTTGGATCTGAATAAGCGAACCTTTAAATGTGGTCTTACTAATAGAATGCACAAAACTCAAAAAACAAAAGGATTAATGCTGCTGATCCTCAGAATAGTTAACAATAAACAAGTTAAATCTCTGAACTTGGTGTCCTATGAGTCAACAACACATAAAAATGGTTTATTGCTGTTCTTAGGCACAGAGCATAAATCGATTTACTGAGGGAGTTTGATGGTGTATTGACAGTAGAGGTTTTTGTTATGAAGCCCAAAGGACTTTAGAGCTACCCAATTACAGAGGTTTCAAACCTCTAAATGTACAGAGAACAGAGTACATTAAATTGATGTGTAACCTTTAAGTAAATAAACTCTTGTGCTCTTAAAACATACCTGTGTTTGATAAGTGTATGCAGGTCAGTTTCGGAGGATGATTTTGTTGTATGCTCTGTCACATCCGCACAATGTAGCTTTTCTCTGTCGTCTGGTTGGTCTACTCCGATCCTTGGCTCTAGAGATATATCTGAACAGGCACACAAGAATGCAACTTAGCTAAACAGTCAAAAACACATAGATTGATAGATTTAATCAACACACATTTTAATATTAAAAAAAAAAAAATCACAGAGGAAGCATTTGTTTGATAAAAAAAAATACAGCAATATTGCGAAATATTATTACAGTTTAAACTACTGTTTAACAAAATAAATGTTTTCTATTTTTATATAATAAAAGCAACCATTACCACAGTCTTCAGTCACATGATCCTCCAGAAATCATTTTAATATGCTGATTTGGTGCTCAAGAAATATATTTTATTAATGTTGAAAACAGTTGTGCTGTTTAATATTTTTGTGGAGGCTGTGATATATTTTTTTCAAGATTCTTTGATAAATATGTAGTTCAAAAGAACATTTATTTGAATTTTTACTCACTTTTGATGAATTTAATGTATCCAGAAAGTATTAATTTCTTTCAAAAGTCTTACTGACCCCATACAGTTTGGCAGGACAAACACACACAATGCAGTTCTCTATGCAGACAAACTTGGGCACACATGGCAGAGTTAAATCCTAGGGATGTTGTAAACTGTTTTTATATCTGATTTTTGGAAGAGTCTATTCATTTCGATTTGGTGTGAAACACTTCAACAGCTAGCATCTTTTCATAGGCACTGACAGAGGACACAATGAAGTTATAGAGGGTTATCACTCTGCCTGAGAGGTGAATATGCACTATTACTTTTTGAAAGATAAATCATCCCTGTGCTATCTTGTTATTCAATATTTTCTCTTTGGAATATTCATTCAACCTTATATAGATTAATAAAACACTTTTATTTATTTTCTTACTCTTTGTGTGTGATGTCATGGGTGGTAGTCGGTTGATGGATGATGCTCTAAGCAATCTGGCTCGAGAACCTCCTGATCCTATCCTGGTATTCCCTCGTTCAGCTGGGGGGGGTTTGGGGAGAGTTGCTTCATCGTCACCGCCATCCACATCCAGGGACACAGACAGCCTGGGTTTCTAGGATTGAAAGAACTCTTCGATTACTGTTTCCTTTTTTCATTTGTATAGTCAGACATAAAGTTTTGAAAAGTCTCTTACATGTTCCAATGGGCTGAGACGAGTTCCAGAGCTGGGCCTGGAGTCAGGAACTTCAAAATGTCGGCCATGAAGACTAGAAAAGACATACCAGTTGTATAGTATGAATAAGCAAACAGTTCATATATAATTAAAGTACTTTATAGAGTGCAACAGTCGGGTTCTGGAAGTAAAAAAAAAACAACATTAATTTTCCCCATAGGAAAACTGATTTTTATCGATAAATTATGATAATAAGACAGACCTGTCTGTGAGCAATGAGATTGTTAACCGTTATATGCTTTTGATAAAGCCATCAGCCCACATTATTTCAAGTTCATTTTTAAATAATAGTTTTTAATAAATTCATGAAAAAACTACATTACCCATAATTTTGCAAGAATATGTACCGTAGTTTGCAGTGCTTCATGGGATTGTAGTTCTTTCACACATAAAAATTAACTACTCTTAACTTTTTATCTAATTTAGTAATTTTCAAATACTTTTTTTCCTTTAAATCAAAGTTTGTAATGTTGTGAGTGATTCAACTTTTAGCTGGTTGGTTTGGTTAATTGCTTATAACTCTTAAATTAAGACAAATAATAAGGAAAAATAATTTCAGAACCAAGGCCGCTGAAAACGTAGGCGGGTACTGTTGCACTCTATAATAAAAATCCATTCAAAATAATATTATTAGTATTAAATACATGCAAAAGAAGGGATAAACACAAACGTTTCCTCTCCGATGTTGTTTTACCTGAATGCAGATGGTGGTCGTCCATCATGTGCACGAGAAGATGATTCTCCAAAGAGCTGCCGATGCTTCTCCAGGGGTGTGAAAGGTCGCTGTGTGGCAAGAGTTCTGAGAGAGCGACGAGCCTCTGACACTATCTCAGCACTTGTCTGTTTCCTGAGGCCAGTTTTCATGTGGACACGCTCACTTTTGTCCTGCTGGAGCTCCATTCCAGACAGGCTTGATCCATAGGGATGTGTACCAGTATCAAAAGCCTAAGACCTTGACCATATTCTATAACCTAAACTGGTTGGAAAGAAGCATAACTATGATAAAAGGAAGAAGGAGCATTTACAGGTGCTGGTCATATAATTAGAATATCATCAAAAAGTTGATTTATTTCACTAATTCGATTGAAAAAGAGAAACTTGTATATTAAATTCATTCATTACACACAGACTGATATATTTCAAATGTTTATTTCTTTTCATTTTAATGATTATAACTGACAACTAAGGAAAATCTCAAATACAGTATCTCAGAAAATTTGAATCTTGTGAAAAGGTTCAATATTGAAGACACCCGGTGCCACACTCCAATCCGCTAATTAACTCAAAACACCTGCAAAGGCCTTTAAATGGTCTCTCAGTCTAGTTCTGTAAGCTACACAATCATGGGGAAGACTGCTGACTTGACAATTGTCCAAAAGACGACCATTGACACCTTGCACAAGGAGGGCAAGGCACAAAAGGTAATTGCAAAAGATTCTGGCTGTTCACAGAGCTTTGTGTCCAAGCACATTAATAGAGAGGTGAAGGAAAGGAAAAGATGTGGTAGAAAAAAAGTGTACAAGCAATAGGGATAACCGCACCCTGGAGAGGATTGTGAAACAAAACCCATTCAAAAATGTGGGGGAGATTCACAAAGAGTGGACTGCAGCTTGATTTAGTGTTTTAAGCCAATAACAGACAGCGTCAGAAGCGTCTCGCCTGGGCTAAAGACAAAAAGGACTGGACTGCTGCTGAGTGATTCAAAGTTATGTTCTCTGATAAAAGTAAATTTTGCATTTTCGTTTGGACATCAGGGTCCCAGAGTCTGGAGGAAGAGAAGAGAGGCATACAATCCACGTTGCTTGAGGTCCAGTTTAAAGTTTCCACAGTCAGTGATGGTTCGGGGTACCATGTCATCTGCTGGTGTTGGTCCACTGTGTTTTCCGAGGTTCAAGGTCAATTCTGCACACAGTGCCAAAGCAATCAGTACCTGGTTTAAGGACCATGGTATCCCTGTTCTTAATTGGCCAGCAAACTCGTGTGACCTTAACCCCATAGAAAATCTATGGTGTATTGTGAAGAGGAAGATGCGATATGCCAGACCCAACAATGCAGAAGAGCTGAAGGCCACTATCAGACCAACCTGGGCTCTCATAACCCCTGAGCAGTGCCACAGACTGATCGACTCCATGCCACGCCACATTGCTGCAGTAATTCAGGTAAAAGGAGCCCCAACTAAGTATTGAGTGCTGACAAGCTCATACTTTTCATGTTCATACTTTTCAGTTGGCCAAGATGTCTAAAAATCCTTCCTTTGTATTGGTCTTAAGTAATATTCTAATTTTCTGAGATACTGAATTTGGGATTTTCCTTATATGTCAGTTATAATCATCAAAATTAAAAGAAATAAACATTTGAAATATATCAGTCTGTGTGTAATGAATGAATATAATATACTTTTTTTGAAGGGAATTAGTGAAATAAATAAACTTTTTGATGATATTCTGATTATATGACCAGCACCTGTATATTTTGAACAACATGAACTGTCTCTTGGAAATATAAAGATTAAGCTGTCCCAGAAATCTATAGCAGACTATATTGAATTTTTTTTAAAATAGTTTCATATTACCTCAGTCTTCACAGAGGTTTGTTGCCCTTTAAGACTAGTTTTCAATATTTTATATTTTATTACTTTATAAAAGTAATTTTAAATGCACATCACACACACGTGTTCAACTGTTTATAAACCTGAGTCATATCATTCAGTGCAAGACTAGAATGCGCGTTCACGCACCGTCACCATGGAAACACAACGCTGTTACAGTAGCTCGGGTGTAGCAAAACAAAACATTAAAAACATATACCGTAAAAAGAAACTAAAGAATAAGAACTCGTATATTAAACAACTCGATTCGTGATCTTAAATTCAGGTAACCAACAAAATAATAATCTACGACACTATTAGTATCAAGCGTTGCCTGTAGCCTACTTCATCGGAAAACTTGTTCTTTTAGGCAGTGCGTGATGTAAACAGCACACAAAAAAACAAGATTACTCTTTACCTTGATTTCCAAACGAGTCTTGGTTTCAATGTTTTAAAGAGATCATCTTTAATCCAGAAAGATGAGCAAGTATGACAGTTGCAAGAGGGACGCACGCCACAGAGTCAATCACGGCCACGCGCATGGTCACGTGACACACGGAAGCAGCTTTTGTTGTGTGAAACCAACATATTTCCAACGGGAAAACAGGTGAGACAATTCAAACTGTGACCTATTGTAACAAAAAGAAAATATGTTAAAGATTTGTATTTAGAATGACAGTTAATTAAGGCTTCATTTATTCCTCCCCAAAACTCATCTGCCTGGTGTTCAGGCCCACAGAGACGCGAGGCGACAGTAAACACCCACGAAACATAACAAGCGAGCTGATACTTACACACCCAGAATGAGAATGACACATGAAAGAGGAATTTAAAGCTACACATTTGTATCCTTGTTCAAACGATGACAGTATCATCTTATCAGAAAGATCTCCAATTTCTTGAAGTAACTATAAAGGACAGGCACATTATGCAAATAGTGAAGAACGTGCTTGTCTTTTGAAACTGAGACATCTATTTTGTCTGTTGTGGTTTTAACAGTCATTTCCCACTGAGCTTGTCCTGTCATTTAAGTTTTTTGAGAACCTGTCTACCCATGGCTAAATTGTATATTAGAGACGTCAAACATGTTGACATGTTGTTGTAGATAAGAGAATCCACATACATGAAGGAATAATTAAATTTTCTTTATGCAATGTTGCAGTTATCCTCTCACATTTTACTTTGTAAGCAAGACTGACATGGTTTGTCTGACACACTATATATACAACTTATTTCTCTGTTCATCATGAAGTAAAATGCACATATGTGCCATATTTTGGCTCTGGTTAGATTTAAATAACTCTACAAGCTACATTCTCATGGATACAAGAAGCCTCATTGGTGTAATGAGATTGGAGGAGTTAGCCAATAAGGGGTTAGTACTAGAGTGCTCATTGGCCAATGGCTGCATCGATATGGTTGCCCTCTTTCATTGTCACTAGGGGAGTGTGGTGCCAAGGATGGCAATTTTTGATAACATTATTTATAGTGTACTGCTTTTTTTTTCTGCCTGTCAGGTTTTTGATAAAGCTTGCATGAGGTGCACACATCTGTATTTAGAGGGCTGCATGAATGGTGTAAATTTAATTATCTTGTGAACCTCGACACATACGGACATGCAGCACGGATGCTGGCTGCTCTTCTTCTACGTCACTGAGGTAAATTGGTTTGCTTTGCAAGGACCATCATTTTTCTGGCTGCTGTCTCCTTGGCAACCCGTTCCTTATGGGCAGTCTTTGGACACACATTGACTCCCTCACCTGGTGATAAGGAGAACGCAGTGACGGCTCACGAATGTATCATGAGGAGGTTAAGCAATGTGCTTGCTTAGACTTTACACAAAGTAAGAACTGTCAAACACTTTGAGCTTGAGTCAACATGTGGTCGAGAAGCACCACCTTTTTTTTTTTTTCTCAGAGATTTCAACATTTTCAACAGCTTTCTTGCAGACTTAATAGGAACTATGCTATATTTAATTGAGGATACCATGAAGTTACTGTGAAATCAAATTTGACAATTCTTATTTTTATGGAATTTTGCATTGTTTATTATAAATGATTTATTCGTTTCAGTTTGATATATGTCACAAGGAGATCTCGACTTCCATTTCATGCTGACTTTAATGAGATAATTAATGTCCGTCACTTTTAGGCCTGTCTGGCTGTTGTAGATCATATGCTGCTTAGCATCTTTATCTGTGTTTGATCCGTGAAAGTAGGATAGAGGAACAAACGTTGCTGGAAATGTCAGTACCAAGTTGGAGACTGTTCAGATTGTCATGCCTCAGTGGCACAAGTAACCAAATCTCAGAATAGGCCTATGTTTCTGTCATTGTCTCACTTCCCAGCATATACTCAATCACTTCTTCCACCTTGCTTGCTTGACATAAATAAATATACCTGTGGTGTACCAGACATGTTTTAGCCTGCTCAGCATAAATAAAAACACACGGTCAAGAATGTACTCTAAGCCAGGATAGATTGTTAGGGTAAAAATGGCATTGCTGTTGGAGCCATAACCTTGTGGGCAGTGCTCTGACCAATGGTGGAATGGATCTCTGTGTATGTGTGTATGTATGTATGTAGGTATATATATATATATATATATGTGTGTGTTGTGTTGAGAAACATTTCCATTTCCATCTAACATACTACTTACATGTGGTATTTGCACATTTGAGAAAAATAGTGAGAACAAGGCAAGCAGCTGACATTGCCATTTTCTTTTCTAACAGAGTGGCTTTGATTATGACCCAGTGACGACAGACTGCTGATTGACTCATCTGCTTACAGCGCTGTCCAGAAAAGCCAGCCTCCCACTCTCTCACTTCTGTGAGCTCTGAGGGGGGTGCTATATATCTCAAACAACTATATGAATCCAGTTCCGGCTGCACAGGATACAATGCAGAGCACGCTAAGCTAAGGTGGGTGAAGGGTGATGGGATGGAATTTGAGGTAGAATATAGTGATGATAGCAGTGACAGAAATTTACTTTTCTATTAAGGGACAATATGTACCCCCTTAAACTGATTTCCAAGGGCATTTTTCTAACCTTATAAAATATATGAATCTTTTTATTTTAAAAAATGTAGTTTGTCGTAATAAGATGTAATAAACAAATTCAGTTACAATAATAAGTTATAGGGCTGGTAATGCATTTGAACTGTGACTTGAAATGAAAAATGAAATGATGGAAATAAAAATATGAAACAGAAACTGCCAATAGGTGGCGGCAAATCACTGTTTTAATAAGTGAGTCATTGATCAGTCATTCAACCTATTTGTTCAAAACTTCAAAGGATCATCAGAAATTCAAGGGATAGTTCACCCAAAAACTAAAATTAGCCCATGGTTTACTCACCCTCAAGCCATCCTGTGTATATGACATTCTTTTTTTAGACGAATACAATTGGAGTTATTTAAAAAAAATGTCCTGGCTCTGCAAGCTTTATAATGGCAGTGAATGGCTGTTTCTGTTTTGAAGTCCATAAAATTGCATCTATCCATCATAAAAGTAATCCACACAGCTCCAGGGGGTTAATAAAGGCCTTCTGAAGCAAAGTGATGCATATGTGTAAGAAAAATATCCATATTTAAAACTTTAAAGTAAATTAAATCATGGATTTATTTTCTTTTTTGCGTGACCTAACCCTTTCAATTACGACGGAAGCAAGTGACTGCCTTTATGAATGCGTCATTGAATCATTTACTCAATTGATTCAATCAAAACATAGATTCGATCAGTATCAAAACACCATTGTGTATTGGTTGGAGTTGAGATGAATACAGCAGTGATCTATCTTTCTATGGAAATATTTTTGTTGCCAAAAACGGACAATATTGACAGTATTGTGTCTATAATGTATGTCATTTCATATAAATTCTTGAATTTTTGTGCAAGTATCACATGTATAATCATGCTGATATTTAGGAAAAATAGCAATCTTGGCCATATGTAAAAAAATAAAAAAATAAAAAACAATGTATACAGGGTAATTTATGCCCCAATATCTTTCATTTTGGTGGCATTTTTACCCCAAACACACATCCATTAATTTCTAACCCTGGAGGATAATATCCACACTGTGCTGTGACTTTTGTCAACACACCTCTGACACCTTTCTAAGACTGTGCAGGACAATATTGTCATGCACCCTGAGCATTTTATCCACCCAGCTACACCTATGGGCTCACAATGTAAAGGTATAATCAGACTAATACTACAATAATGTAGTTAGATATTTGAAGTCATGGAATGTTGCCACAGCAAACACTCATTAGAGTTTAATTATTGCAGTCCTAATGGCAGTTGATATGATGTCGTGATGTCACTTAACATGCATTTACACTATATGGATTAAGTATTATACAGTTAGTACGCCAACAGATACACTATGGTACAGGACTTAGTTTTTTTTAAGTATTATTTTTCTTTTAATCTTTTTTTTTTAGGTTTATTTGAGGATTTCATTGGATATGAACACAATGGGACTCTTTGTCTTTGTTTATTGTGTTTGTGGGGTGCTACACTACTGTTTGCCTTCCCCCTTTCCCCTGACCCAAGATTTATGTAGGTATAGCCCTATTCCCCCCTTCACTGCTGATTAGAAGGTTCCCTAAGGACTGTCATAAATGTGCTCTATCTATTTCTCTATATATCCTTCTTTCTCATCCCCCATCTACAGTACATTACTCTGTGATTTTATTCCCATGCTCATGTCCGTGAGTCTGTATGCTCTATAATGAATAGAATCTACAGCCTGGGAAACAAAGGGATAAGTGTGCAGTTGGATGGTTGGTGTGTGTGTGTCTGTGTGAGAAGGGTCAGACCGAATATGTCTATGTTATGTGAGAGATGCACATAATGGTGCTAATAAATCAGGACTTTGGCCCATTTTCCTTTTGTAATCATGTCAGAAATCACCAAGGGCACAGATTGTGTACAGTAGATTATTGCTCTATTGTCTCACAAAGCATAAAGGGATTCATTTATTCTGTCTCAGTGACAGAGAGAGATTGTAATAAAAGAAAGGGATAGTCCGAGAGAGAGAGAATGGTCTCCGAGAGATGAAAGGAATAGGAGAATAGGATCATGGATCAGATGATATAATTTTTGTTGGACATTATAACATCAAGTGCTGGCTGTTTCCTTCTTTCTTCCCTGACATACACTCACACACGTTTGCGTGCGTGCGTGTGTGTGTGTGTGTATTTGAGAGAGATGTTTTAATACATGTACGGATGGTTTAGAATTAAATGCTTTCAACTTAGATGGTAAATATTTAGGACAATAGTCTCATTCTCACTGATGTAAGTTGTGTGATTATAATCAAAGGCACGCAAAAATATTACCATCAGAAACTGATTGATGTTTCAGATTTTATTCTTCAGAACAACGTGTTCTCACCGAAGCCATAGCCATGTGGGAAGTACTCCGACTATCTAATTCTGTCCTATCCGAACAAAGCTGAAAAAGGCCAAGAATATAACTTGAATAAACTCAATGTTATGCAAACTCTTTTAGCATAATCCTTGCAAAATGAGCCAAATAAAATCACTTGTGACAGGTGCATTTTCTCAGATCACTGTTCTTTGCATAAATGCAGGAAAAAAACACCTTGTGGCACAATTTTGGACCAGTACTGTATATGGCCTTATAGGCATAATAAACACGTTGACAGCATGAACATGTAGGCAATAAATTGAGACTAGACCACATTAAACGTTCAGGGAAATAAAAGAGGAGACATACTAAACAAGGATTAATCCCTGTGACTGGTTCAAGCTTACTACACAGTTACTAAATGAAGATACCAGTGGCTGCAATGACTACAGATTCACATGATATTGCGCTGTGCAATTAGATCAGGCCTCTGTTGTTTGAGTGAGTGAGCTAACGCACAGCTGATTGAGTAGATTGATGTGTCCTTCATTGATTTCAAGTTCTCACTGATCACAGGACTGCACATTTTCCTGCTCATTCATCTGCTGCCTAATGGCTGTCTCTCCACCTTGTTCTCCTCTCGCTTTATCTCTCATTTATAGACCCATAAAGAGTTGCCTATTTTCCTTTTCATTTAGCCTACACAAACAGATATTTAAACTCTGAACTTTTTCTTCTGGGAACACTGTTCAAATGTTGGAGAAATCCTTACGTGCCTTTTCGTGTGCACAGCATCTCGTAGAGGTTTGTACCTTCACATCATAGAGACGTGTGGAGTGCAGAGCACACTAAAGTGAACACTGTTGATGCTTCTAAATTGAGCATTTTAGGGAAATTAAAGAAAATATATAGTTTTCAGAGTTTCAGAGCTGTCACTCACAAAACATCCTTGTTAGTCAAAGAAAAGCTTTTATAGACACCTGGCCCAAAAGAGGAGAGCTGGAATCCAATGATGTCATGGGAAGAAGAAATGCAACTTAACTGATGAATATGTATGTGTGCTTCTGAAGCCCCGCCCACAGAGTCGAGACGCCACAGGTTTACAGAGCAGTGATCATGGCGAGCAAAGTAATATATTGCTCTGTGCCAGGTTGTGGAAGAACACAGTCGCTGCATAAGGTTCCTTCGGATGCTACTATTAGGAATGAGTGGTTGAACTTTATTTTTAATGAAGTTCCAGCTCACGTGGGGAAGACATGCACGTGTGTTCTTCATTTCACTGCGGAATCGTTTGTAAACAAGTCTCTGGAACAAGTGCTGGATTTGCAGACAGTGTTGTGCCTTCTATATTGGATTCCGCAGTAATGGTGCAACAAATTTATGTTTATTTTTATTTTTATATGTAATGGTCAGCAGGCCTATGAATCTCAAATAGTGAAATAATATTCCTTTCTTGATCTGAGCGCACGCACACGTGTGTGTCTGTGTGTGTGTGGTTCGTGCTTATCGACCGATCGGGCGGGCCATGTGATACAGAAATAATATTCCAATCAAACTCGGGTGGATGAGAAATAAATCTTTGTGTTTGTTTGATAAAGACGTTTACGAGTCCTGTGATCGAGAGAATCATTCCGGTTCCCGCTTTCAAAACGATCCCTCTCTAATGTGAACTGAACTGACAGGGGAGCTGAAGCTCATTAAATATGCAAATCTTATCCAATCCTAGCCGTGGGCGTTTACTTCCAAGTCTCCAGTGTGGCACGTCCATCAAAACCCATCATTCAGGAGAAAGCCTCAAAACCAGTCTAGAAAATAGCCTATTACTTATTCATTATGATGTTTTTGAATGTAAAAACCAGACGAATGTCATTATTTGACCTTAGGCAACAGTATAAAAAAATAAAAAAGCCAGTTCATGACCCTTTAATATTTTACTATGTAGAGAAAAATTAAATCAGAAGAACAACAAAGAACTACAATTAAACAAATGTACAATGTTTATTCCCAATTAAATATGGGAAGCCTGACATTAATTGTCTTGAAATTACTATTATTAGCAGTGAATTTATTACAGATGCGGCACTTTGATGGCTGTAAATTGGTTTGATATAGAGACGTAATCTTTGTAATCCTGCTGCAATATTTCATTTTACAAACCCCTTTCCACTTTGTAGTAATTTGCCCATGCAGCACTTTTTTCCCAGATGGTTCTGGAGACTCAGCATAGACTGAGCATAGTGCTTTTAAACACGTGAGTGCTACAATCACCAAAGAAGAAAAAAGAACGTCATCTGCACTAATCACTAGTTGACTCATTTGTTGTTTGATGACTAGTTGACCATCCTGTCCCATCCCAAATCTAAATGCTGAGTGTATACATGCCTATGCCCTGCTTCTGTTCTGTTCGTGTGTGACAAAGCCTAAGGTTTTTTTTAATTCACAGATCCCAGAATGCTATACGTCACATTGCTTTGAGGCAGATTGTATTCTTCTGCCTAATGGATAGTGAACCTGAGATCCCGCACACAGTCAGGCTCTCTCTCTCTCTTTTTTCTCTGTCTCTCATTTTTCTCTGTCTCTCATTTACCATGTCACACTATCCCTTCAGCTATGACATCACCACACCACAACCCAGTTCTCGAATCCCCATGTCATCAATCTCTCCTCACACAGTTTGACCAGTCAGACCACAGAACTGACAGGTCTGGCCTCACCTGAGGAGTCAGAGTTTACGGCATTCATGGCACGCACTTGATTCACAATGTAAATGCCCATTAGCTCTTTTTGGCCAGCATTATTTGTGTACTATTATAAAAAAAAATGCACTATTATAAAACACATTATTCCATACACACCTAATAGCTCGTGCTGTTACTTATCTATCATCATAGTTATGCTCCTACTTACACATGAGAGACAGAAATATCACAAAGTATTTCTTAAAGGGATAATTCACCCAAAAATGAAAATCCTAGGTGTATATGACATTCTTCTTTCAGATGAATACAGTCTGAGTTATATTAAAAATGTCATGGCTCTTCCAAGCTTCATAATGGCAGTGAATGGCTGTTTCTGTTTTGAAGTCCATAATAGTGCTTCTATCCATCATAAAGGTAATCCACACAGCTCCGGGGGGTTAATAAAGGCTAACTATTGTATGTGCGTTCACGAGAGACTGGCGTTCCAGCGTACGACGTAGAATGTAGACGTAGCGTAAGTTCTGGTAATGAACGCAAAAGCACAGAGGATAGAGCAAAATAAAACTTGATTATTATGAGAACTAGCATATTGTCACCGGAGCATCCTACATCATACATTGGAACACCAGTCTCTTCTGAATGCGCGTACGACAGTAAGAGTTTGTAAAGTTTTAAATATTTAAATATATTCTTACACAAACGCATTGCTTCGCTTCAGAAGGCCTTTATTAACCCCAAGGAGCCATGTGGAGCAGTTGGACTTTTATGGACTTCAAAACAGAAACAAGAATTCACTTCCATTATAAAGCTTGGAAGAGCCAGGACATTTTTACACAAGACATCATGCAACTCCGAGTGTATTCGTCTGAAAGAAAAATGTCATATACACCTAGGATGGATTGAGTAAATCATGGACTAATTTTTAATTTTGTTCATTTTGTTATTTTAGTATTATTTATTTACTATTATATTATTTATTTGTTTTAGTAATCTTGATATGTCTAATAGTTTTATTTTTTTGAGCCTTAAAACAATATTTAATTTAAATCTATGAATTTTGATGAAGAACACCTATTAACTTTGAAGTCAGTCGGCATACTGTTCCCACAGCAAACAATGCACCTTGAATACACATACATACACACACCTTTGATCCACAGTATTGGCAAAACAGATTTGCCCTTAGTTATGTAACAACCCTTGACCTTTGGGTGTAATGGCCCGTGAGTGTCTGTGTTTCAGTGGGACAGATTCCAGACATTTCTTAAAACTCTGTCAGGGAGGAACAGTCAACAATCTCTATTGGCTGTTAAGCTTTTCACATGTGTATATATAAGCCATTTGTGAACTCTTTTATTGATATACTGTATATAAAGAACAGATTATCTGGTTTAAATGAGGCTTTATATATTGTCATTGCACCATAGGAAATGTCCCAAGGTTCAATGTAACATTTGACAAACGTATTAGTTTTCAAATATAGCCTTTCGCCAAAGCAGAGCAAAATTTCAATGAAAGCCACAAAATACCCTATAGGAGTATGGAAGTTTTTTAAAACAACAAATCATTATTGGGGATTTTTAGTTAACAGAAATTCATCATGTTGGGACTTGTTGAACGTTTAAATGGATCACATTTTAAAGTAAATTAAAACAAGAACAGAGACATATAGCTCAACCAAGCTTTATTTACATGCGCACCATTTCTTATACAAACTAGATTACAATTCAAAATGGAGTACACAGGAAAAATACTCACAAACATCTAGTAGAGAAGCCATATGACTATAAGATAAGAGGTAAAAGAGCAATGGTAAGAGAGGTGAGGGAGGAAAGCTACGATCAGGGTGGTAAAATGTGGAAACGATGGTATTTGCTGACTATCACAATGGGCATAGTAAATAAAACCTGTAATGTTTGAGGATCTGAAATGGTCATCTGAAAAAAGTTTTTTCCAGTGAAAGAGGTGTAAGAATACATGCAAGACAGTTTTTGAGACAGTGAGAATACTGTCTCTGAAATCATTTACAAGGTTCAGCTGTCTTATTTGGGTGATTTTCCAATTCATTGCATACTGGATATCATCAGTTACAATGTGAGTTTGAAAAATGAATGATGAAAGCAGAAGAGGGTGTGGAATCATGGTGTGAAGCAGGTGTGTTAAAACACAAATAAAATAATGCTAAAACGTTACTGTAGCATTCATATTACATCAGTTGTTTTATACTCATTTATTTTCTTTTTTTTCTACAGCAGGACATCTAAACTTTTTTTTTAATTTACACGGTTGTATGTTCTTCTCTTTTCATGCCACTGATGCTAGATAATTATTCTCTAATTCACAAATTTGCAAGCATTTTAGTAAGCATTTTATTGAAAGGTGTGTGAAATTATTACATTTTATCTGCTCTCTTTTTGTTGTAACACATTATTGGTTATTAGATCAGAATAAATTGATTCTGGACTTTGTTCACTTGTTGAAAAAGTGAAATGCATACAGTACCGTTTAGTTTGACACCCCTGCTATTAACCATGTCTGTTCAACTCCTCATGTAACAATAACATTATTTTGTTCAACACGTGGACTTTAAAAGATATATTTGTATTATCACTACATTTTATGAGTATAGCAGTATGTATACATATATATGCATTGCACACGATGCATATGTACATTTACATGCATGCATACGTGGAAGTATGCAGTGAAGGGTAACCCTCTCTGAGGGACAGAAACACAGAACATTAGGATTTGTACATGATTTGTGATAATAGTTGAGCACAATAGAGACATAAAGACATTAATAAACTGACAACAACACAGGATGGATTCCTGTTGCTTCATCTCCTTACTTCAGAAGACTGTTGTTCATGTACAAATGTTCATAAAACATTTCTGAAATTGTGTACAGCCAGGTTGCAGTTGATTCAAGATGAGGCCCTGATGTTGTAATGGAGACCCCACTCTCCCCTGAGCAATAGTGATGCATTTTGCATACAGGGACAGAAAAGTCCCCAAATTTCACTGTGTCTTTTGTGATTTTGGCTGCCAGCATCTCCTACATTTTCAAGTAATTTGGCAAATGTACAAAAGATAGCTTATTGTTTTTGTTTTTTTTGCTCAGTAAAGATTGCTTCCAGAGGAAAGGCCCAGCCACCATTGAATGCTGCCATGATGCTAATCACTAATCCTAATCAATTATGCTATGTCCACGTGGCCAGGGAAACACAGATGGCCTTAATAAAGGACAGGGATCAACACTGATCATTTAGCACCTGGTATGGCATGGAAATGTCCACGATGCAAGTTATTATTTATTTATTCATTACATTTGGCTACATTTATATGCGAGAAGTCCAAACATAGCTTTGCTGGCTAAATAAGACGCCTCCACCTGCTAAGCTTTCAATTTTACCACTTTTTTGTACAGTTACAGACAGTACACACAAATGAATTACTCCTTATAAGGTTATATTCAATCACAAAAATGTATTACTTAAGTATTATTATGAGGCAACTATATTTCAGATTGGGAACTAACTACTGTATGGTAACAGTGAATTAAAAACAAAAAACAATGGATGAAGTGCACCGTGTCAAGCTACTCCACCTGACCGCTGAAATTTTTCAGGTTAACTCTCCACCTTTTAGTTGTACTCTTATATTGACCAATGGCTATATAGTTAGTGCTTAGAGGATAACAAAAGTAGCGAATCATTTAATAAAATTGTGATGGAAAATAGAGCGAGACCCCAGCCGAGGAAACTAAGTTTATGACAGAAAAGCTTCAACAGGCCTATTTAAACATTTGTTTTTAGATTACTTCACCTCTAACAGTGGGATAATTTTAAACATTGCATAATGTTGCACAATGATCTGTGAGTTCACTGTTAGTTTGTGTTTCTCCATTGGGCAGTCTTTCGTTATAGTCTGGGTCTGCTTTTACAGATGGACCTGTAAACAGGCATATCATCCAGTACTTGCCGCAGACAGCAATCTTGGCAAAGATTGACTTCAAGTCTGTTGGATGTTTTTTTTTGTGCAGGATTTTTGTAGTTGTTATTTTGTTTTCTCTGCAGTCCTGAGCCTAAAGAGAAAGACAAAAATGGTATTGCTGTATTAAATAAATGTAATAAGATCAACAAAACGCATCCTGTACAGTATAAGGAGCCATTCACACAAAAAGGGTTTTTGCATTCCACTGCACTGCTTTCCCACTGTTTCTAAGTAAATATGCACTAAACGGACGTCTTTTACCATTGCACTCGCATATTTTGCAGCATCTCACGCACGACACACCATTCTAAAAATGCAGCGCTCAAGTTAAAAAGAAGTTTAAAAAGGAAAAACGTGTTCTGTGTGAATGGCCCATTACAAAATGTTTATTTCCTAAAACTATATTGAAAACTTTTTTAAAATTTTTTTATGTTGGTCTTTATCTATTTTTTTTTCACCATGGCATGGACAGCTATGTTTATAAACAGTATGTTGGCTCACCTAAGCGACTGCTATCAACCAGGCACCCAACTTTGATTGGACTGTTTTGTCCCAGTGAAGTTTCCCACAGGATTCAGACTAACAGCGTTTTGCACCAATGCATCAAAGTTAAAATCCAGTCCATCAGAGTCCATTAGTTCAGAGCGGATTATGGAATCCACATCGCAATCCAGGCTGCCATTAAACATGTCCAGGTCTAAGTCTGAAGGGAAACGATCTGTTCCTGAGGGGTGACAGATCCCTACCCCATTACTTCCATTCAGGCCAGAGTAAAGCGATGTCTCGGTCATTAACATGGAGGGCTGTGGCTGGAAGTGCTGCTTTGCGGAGACTAAATTATTAGCATCATTAACTAGACTTTGCGCCCTGTTGTTGGAGAGGGAACGCAAAGCACCCTGGGAATTGGACCCCTGATGGTGTTGTTTGTTCTGGAGGTGGCCGCTTCGCCCATTGAGCACAGAACTGAATGATGACATCATGGGATCATTACGAAGCATGAGGCCATTGCGAAGACGGGAGTTTTGAGAGGTGACGGCAGTGCTGGCCTGTGATATAAGTGGGTCTGACTGTGTCATCATAACGTCACTATGACTGTGTGAGACCAGTGAATCAGAATTCAGCAGCTCCTGAAGTGAGTTTCCAAAACAAGAAACACTTGAAAATGAGGTTTGCTTGTTTTCCTGGATGGTCTGCATGGGCGCCTGACGCAGGCCTCCTGGTGTAGGCCCAAAAATGGGGTTACTGAATCCTCCGGTGTTGTTGCTCACAGTTTGGGGTGATGAGGAGCTTGGGGGTGAAGCAGTGCTCTTGGAGCCAAAACTGAAAGTAGAAGACCCTTGAACAACCTGCACTTGAGTAGCAATGTTGTCCAGCAGATCAACCATAAGGTTGTCAGCCTCATTAAGATTCATTGTGCCAGTCAGGTCAGCTAGCCCTGGAAGTTCTGCCGGGCACGTTTTGGAGTTTGATGAAGATGATGAGGGAGGAGAAAGACTGCTGGGGCTGGAGTAGAGCATTGGGGACAGAGGCGGGCCGTCTGGGACATCATCAAGCTCTGGATTGGCCAGAATAGGCGACAGACGGCCACTCAGGGTGCTAGCATTGGAGTTAGTTCGCGAGCGGAAGTCAGTCCAACAGGATTCCAGTTCATCGCTGCTCCGAGAAGTGGGACTTCCTGGCCACTTGGACAGACCACCAGCAGATATGTTCTCCAGCGAACCCTCCTGGGCAGCTTGCAGCGCTGCCTTTTTCTTGGCCGCACGCCCACGTGCAGTCTTGGTGTATTTGTTACCATTGTCCATGGAGACAGCACGTCGCCTTGGCGCTTTACCTCCCCGCCCCCCATCAGGATTGATCATCCACCACGAGCTCTTTCCAGTTCCCTCATTCTGTACACGGATGAAACGGCTATGCAAGGACAGGTTATGCCGGATGGAGTTCTAGAAAGAGAGCAGACAGAGACCAGAGAAAACAGGTGGTTAGAAATCATTCCATTACAAATAGATAATACACACACACACACACACACATGTTGTGTTTCCATGTTTTGTGGGGACATTCCATAGGCGTAATGGATTTTATACCGTACAAACTGTACATTCTATCCCCCTACACTGCCCCTGCCCCTAAACCTACCCATCACAGGAAACATTCTGCATTTTTACATTTTCAAAAAACATCACTTAGTGTGATTTATAAGATGTTTTCCTTACGGGGACCAAAAATGTCCCCACAAGGACAAGGATTTTGGATATTGCCATCTTTGTGGGGACATTTTATCCCCATAACGTAGGGATTACCAGTCCCCCAACCCCCCCCCACCACACACACACACACACACTATATGTATATTTATCTCATGTACATATTTAGTTTTGTTGCGGCAGTAGTTAAACAGTGTTCGGCCATACACTGATTACATTACCACCACCCCCATTTTGCCATTTTGCTTTTTTTTATAGAAATAAAAACCATTTAGTTCAGTTGGACAACAGAAGCTACTATAAACTGAAAGTTTCTGCTCTGCTCCATAGCAGGAGTCTATAGCGGAGAATTTGGTACGCAACATATCCTGAGTGTCATTGACAAATATCCTGTAAAATGTGCAGTCAGTATGCTGCTCCCTATTCATAGAGTACATGTGATCACAAAATTGAAAGCTAAAGTAAAAAAGCAAGCGTGCATTCAAAAGTGATTTCAATACCCTGCATATTATAGGCCTATATACACACAGTACGTGTGATAGCGAATTTTAAAGCAAAAGTGAAAAGCGAGCAAACTTTTTACTTATGTTTTTTTATGAAAATGTCATATTATAGTTCTTAGTAAGAAAATCAGAATCGTCCAAAATCGGTATCGGCGGGTCAAAAAAATCAGAAATCTGAATCGGTCAAGAAAATTGCAATCGGTGCATCTCTAGTAACGCTCTATACAGATCATACAGACAATTTATCTAACATACCAGAGGCCCACATAATTCTCCAACCTAACTTTTTAGTGCTTATAAATAGGAAACCAGTGGAAAATAGATGCCATTGTGTATTGCAAGTACAATGAGATCTCGAGAGGTTAAAAAAGCACAATGTGCCATGTAACTATAGTAACTTAGCAGAGGAAATGTTTTACAGCCGGTAACCTTGGCAAAACAGACAGGTTAAAAACACTATCTTTTTCCCCTCAATAATGCAGTAGGCTGCAGTGGGATATACCAATATATGGGATATACTAAACTAAAGTACCCCGTCTTATGACTCACGAGATGCGTGTGTGTGTTGAGCTATGATGAGCGATACCACGGATACCGGTGTTTACAGTGCCAAGTCCCTCCAGAGATTAATGACATAATGTTTGTGTGTGTGAGGGAAAAGAGGCGTAAGGGTATGACTAAAACCTCAATGGAGCAGCATGTTGTGAATGAAGTCATTAAAACCAATTCATTTTCTTCCTCCGCTTGCTTGGCAGCTCAAAACAAACTTGTGGCACTGACACCAAAAACAAACTTGTGCCATTTACACTGAATGCAGTACATTTTCTCCTGTCTGTCCAAGCATATACCGCCCTTATTTCAATTGCTTCTTTTAACTTTCACTTATTGCGTGATCCTGCTCTAGGTAAGGCCCTCAGGAGAGGACCTTACAGTGTGTATTGAATGCCTATGCGTGTTTTGATTGTCAGAGTATCAGTCTGTGGTTGACATTTCAGAGTTGACTCATAGCAGCTTCACTGCCCTTGAACTACCATAACATATACCGTAGTGTGTATATATAGCATAGGTCTGGTAGGTTTGAATTTATATCCCCCTCCATGAGATATTTGTGGAGAAAGCCCCCAGCTCAAACATAACAGTATCCATACACATAATACTCTCAATAAAATGCTAACTATGCTCCACAAACTATGAGATGCACAAGTGCAGAGCACACACCCTGTAAACCCTATATTTATACTCTCAGTCAGAAAATACCCAAACTTAATCTGCAAAGCTCAGCCTTTCAGTCTGAAACTAACGGGACAGGACCATTTAAAAAAGATTACAAAATCTAAAATAAAACCAGTCTTCACCTGTTGTTTAAAATCAACCCCTTTCGTTGAAATAGTCAGTATGATGTGTACAGTATGATCTCTCAGCACACGTGTGTCAGAGAGGCTGTTAACTGAGCGCCCAGCTGCACACTGGATCTCTTTGGAACACAGAGTCCTTTTTGTCCGTCAGCAACATGTGGTAACAATCCATCAATGTCAGCAGCCACGCAATGCACACACACGCAACTACGGCTTCGCTCACATTCTTCTTCTGAGAGATGTGTTTTGGTTATCTGATGTTCTCTGTGAATGTTATTGCGCTCTGGCTGGTAATTTTTGTGATGTCAGGAAGCCAGTGACTATACAAACCTATAACCAGCAGGCATTTGCCCACAAATCAACCAAACCAAAACCACAGTGAAATAATCCTGCCAACCCTTAGAAAAGAGTTAGAAAGGACACAATTGATTAAAGGTAAGTTTTAAATATTGAGACAATCTAAATGTAGGTTTGTCCTAATGTTGGGCTAGGGCTGGACAATAGCTAAAATGAATAAATAAATATTGTGACGGATAAAAAGAATAAAAAATGATGGTAGATAGAAATGGTAGATAAAAAATAGATGGATGGATGGATGGAACCCTCTCTCTGTCACACACATTATTTTCAGCAGCAGGAGCACACACTTACTGCAGTAACTCAAGGCAGAGCCATTGTGTTAATATGGTTTTGGCAGCGGAGCATTTCACTGCGGTTGACTTTCAATGACATACAGAGTATGGAGGGCAGTGTGTGTGTGTGTGTGTGTGTGTGTGTGTCTTTGTACACATAAAAATGTTGCCTTTCCAGAAATCTGCAGGAATAAATCTTATTTCTTAGCAAACCCAAGTACTGGCCTTCTGAGTATTTGGTCCATGTGTGCTTTTTATGTTTGTGTCCAAAAGGAAACGAAAACATTCTAAGTCTAGTGTTTATGTTTTTAGGAAGGGTCAGACCAGAAGAGAGTTAGAAAAAGACAGGACACTTGAGCAGTTTAGAATTGAGACCAATGTTAATTTTTACACCATTTTTGTTTTAGTCATAGTCTTTTCATGAGCAACATGTATAATAGTCAATATTTTGTCATATGAATAAAAGTCAGTGTTTACAATAGTTGTTTATCGTTTATATACACTACTGTTCAAAAGTTTGGAGCCAGCAAGATTTTAAATATCTTATGCTCGATTTATGCTGCATCTATAAAATCAAAAATATAGAAATAAGTAAAGAACAGTATTTTTGTGAAATATTATTACAATTAAAAGTAACAGTTCTCTGTTTTAATATATTTTAAGATGCAATTTAGCAAAAGAAGCTGGCGAACGGCGGTCTTTTGAATCGGCTTTGGCTGCGACTCTGGAAGATTTGTTGTTAAGTTTTTCTTTGAGAAAAGAACAAAGAACAGCACTGAAGTCATTCTTAAGAAGGGAAGATGTGTTCAGAGTTTTGTCGACATGATATGGCGAAAGTTTAATCTATCAACTAGCTCCGCTTCACGTTGCTCTTGATGGTTGTAGCGCTATCCTATAGCGTGAAGAGGGAATTTGAAAGACAACTGTTTATCCCGCCCCTCAAATTGAGCCCTGTCAATGGTGAGTTTTCAGGCCCAACATCTTGATTCGGGTCTGGCTTGTCAGGCTACTGATTTGGTGCTCAAGTAACATTTATTTTTATTATCAATGTTCAAAAAATTCTTCAGGCATTAAAACTGCCGCTGACAACGCAAAGGTGAAGAGAAGGCAGTTTATACACAAATGCAAGCATGCAAACATACATACACGGTCCAAGTACACTGACCCACACCCGCACCCTCCCACTCTCGCCTCATCCCTTTCCCAGCTGCCTTGACTGCTGGAGAGAAAGAGAGAACATTCCATTCCATCCAACCAAAATGTGCAGTTTCCAGCCAGCACAGGACGTCTCTCCTTTTGTGTGCGTGCATCTTGTTCAAAAGTGTGTGTGTGAGAGGGAGGGAGGGAGGGAGGTAGTGTGTGTGAGAGAGTGTTTGTATATGAATCGGCTGAAAACTAGGGGACTACATGTGGAGTGGGGATCCAGTTCTCTCTGAAAGTACATTCTGTGTTTTCTCTTTCTTCTTTTATTCTTCAGTTACTTTTGAGGTCCATACATCCCAGCCAACCATATAAGAATTTCTTTAGCTAACTAAAAGCACAAAATGCATCGGTTAAAGTAATTATTTGTGTTATTGTGTGTATTATAAAGTGTTATTGTGCAGGTCATGCATGATTAACCAGTTAGAAACAATTACATAACTACATGCAAATCTATGGGAATGTTTATTCTTTCCTTTCAGAGATTTACCCAGAACTAATAATTGGAGCACATGTTTCCAAAACATGAACGGTACAAAGCATCTTAAGCATGTAAGAGTGCCTAAGCAGGGTATGTGTGTGTTGTGAGCACATTGCATAATGTGGCATGTTCAAAGACCTCCTTGTTTATTCTGGGACTTCAGATCCAGGGGGTGGTGCCCTTCCCAGCCTACTCTGTTTAGCCAATCACAGCGTTTATATACAGGCGTACACAAACATGCCCCATTGCATAGCTGACCTCACTGTAGGTCAGTATGTGTCACCTGTGCTGTCCAGCAAACATACACAATCACTCCTGACCGGTTTCCTCACATTTCAGCTTAGTATTTATAGTTTGCAAACACAAATATTAATATAAACATGCTCACTCTCTGACGTTTTAACACATTCAAGAGCTTGGCAACCACTGTCATTAGCATGTCACAGCCACTGACTCAATGAGACGTCACAGAAGTGCTCGTGTAGTAATAGTATTAGGTGGCATGGAGTATCTTTGAACAACATTATCTGTGTCTTGGGTACAGTTAGTCTTATTATCAGGCTGTGTCATGTGCCAAAGAACCACAAATCCCATCTGTTCAACTCTAAACAAACGCAATGGAGATGGAAAATAAGGAAGGAAGGGTGGCCGTGAAGAAAAATAAGAAGGATTTAAACCAACTTTTTAATATTTCTTTCATACCATTATAATTATTCTTCATTTCCTTTAATTAAACTGATGGTTTATGTGATGTATATAGTTAACTAAAACCTTAAAAACATATTCGTCACTTGAAAAAAAAAAAGGTTAACTAAAACTAAATATATTACTTTGTTACATCATTTTAATTTGATGTATTAATTAAATTAAAATTATATAGATATTTAAAAAATAATAAAAAATATTACAAAAACAACAAAATTACTAAAACTTAAACTAAAATTTAAATGAAAAATGAAAAATAATAATTAAAACTATAATATTATCTCAATTACACTAAAATAACACTAGGGGCCAGATTTACTAACAGCCTGCACCAGCACAAGCCCTCTTTTGGCGTTAAAAAACTACTGTCAGGATTTACCAAAGACACACAAAGGGAGTCTGACCTTATTGCATATGCATTTGTAGGAGTTTCCCTTTCGGACGTAAAATTCGAGAGTATTTAAATTAATCATGCAAGGTGATTTCCTAAGGTTTGCAATTGTTTTGCATTATTTACCGCCTCAAAAAAGGAGGTTTTAAACCAGACGCTAATGGGTAGATTGCACTGGTCATTATGGAAATGATCCGACTGCATCTGTGTTCTTTAATTTGCGTGTCGTCAGCAAATCACGCGCAGAACTGTTCACTCCCATCGACTCTTTTTTGGACTTCTGCTCTCACTCTAATTTGCCCTGTTTAGTAAATCTGGCCCTAGCTGTGTCCCAATTCAGAGGCTGAATTCCACATTGAAGGATTTCAATCTGGAAAGATGTGGAATTCAAAGGACATGCCTTAGAAGTCCATAAAGGTCTAACTGAGTGTTGTTAAAAGGGATGGTCTAGCTATGAACTTTAAAAAATATATATATATATTATATATTATATATATATATATATATATATATATATATATATATATATATATATTTTTTTATAAATGATGAATATTTATTCATTTTTTCTCTATTAAAACCCAAATAATTGACACAAAGTATTCTGAAGTACAAACTGCACAGAGTTTGCTTGTAACTAAATGTAACCAGTCCAGTGAAGATTACACCCTCTCTCTAATCAGGAAGTACTAAATGTGCCCTTCCTGTCAGGTGGTGATGAATGACTGAGAGAATTGTCTGGACAACATCTAAAGCTCAGCTATTTAGGATGATGGACTACACAGGCTTCGCAAATTAAAGAAATGTAAAAGAGGGACAAAAAAGGGAAAGTTGACTATCAAACCCATGAAAACATATTCCTGGCCTTTGGATTTGAAAGTTCATCCTCATAGTAAACTCCTCACACATGCATAAAATACACACACACACGCATGTGTGACATTCCTTACAATGCGTGTCTATCATGTACTTCTCTCCGCTGCTCAACTCGCTTTCCACATGTCTAACCTCTTGGTCCACACCCTCTTTGGCATCTCTCTTGGAATATGAAAGACCCACGACCTACTCAACAGATAAACAACACTGAACAGACATCAGCCACACGTGATATTTTTAGCTGCAATTTGGAACACTGTGTCCCCTTGATGTCCCAGGTTAACCTACCCAAATTGATAGGAACCTATTTATTCACGTCTTCGTCAGACAGGTCTGCTAGTATAAGTTAGAATTCTTTTTCTGAATGTTATAATAGAGAGGGGTTTTTTTCAGTAAAGCAATAAAACAAGCCCTCATGGCTCCAACAAATCTGTTCTCAATCATTGCTGTATTTGGTTCTCACTTTATCCTTCCTGGAAACTGTTTGTCTAGCAAAATGCAAGCAGTGTGTATCGAACACATATTTGGACGACTACAGCTGCTATATTTACCCCATTATAAATGGCAGACAGCGCTTGTGACATTTCAGTGAATAATTGGTTTCAAAGGTTCGCCTCTGTTAAATTGTCACATGCACAGTATTGCGTGACACTGTTGGGATGATTCACGGACTGATTATGGGAAATGTAGAGTAATTTAACAAAGACACATAATGGAACAGGTTTTCTTTATTTCTACTCTGATATTCTAATAATGTGTTTGTTCATAGTGGCTGTAGTCGTTACATTACTGTGGCTCTCGGGAGTAGCTGAACACATCTTTATCAATGTTTGGCTCCGTCTCTATGCAAATGTTTGTCGCTCTTGTGCACATCTGGGCTGGATTTTAAAAAGGCCCTGTTCTGTTTTATTTTTTTGCGGGTGTTTGTGTGTGTGTGAGAATGTGTATACACTGCGGCTTTTCTAGCTATGATCACAAGGGTGCAGCTTGCTCAAGGGGAAGCCTGTGTTTCATTTGGATTTACAATTTCATTGTATGCCTACACGAATTTCATGAATTGGTGTTGAAGTGGATTTTTGTTTAAGACTGGGTAATTAGCAATCAAAATGTCCGAAATCGCTCACTCATTCACTATTCAGTGGGGAGGCCTGTTTTACATTATTTACACGAGAGAGACGTAGAAACATGGCGCAATGCAAAATGCAGAGCAGATCGTGTCCAAAAACAAGTCACGATAACTCAAGATGACAAAGCCCTTATGCAACATGACATTTTGCCAGATATTATACAATTCCACTGCAGTCACAATATGAATATCGGCTGTTTTCCAATGGCTGTGGATATGACTCATCCAATCACAATGTATCTTTAGGTTTGTGTTCCTCTCGCTTCAAATATAGATTTTTCATATATATATAGTTTTTGTCATTATCGTCCCTTCACTTTGGATAACAGAACATATAGCAGGTAAATGTACATTGGCTGTACGCTATAAGTCCAAGCTCATCATTTATATAAAATATGTATAATATATATAGAAAAGGAAGTTGTTCATTCAGAATTCACTACAAAGTAATTAGAGGGAGCAATGTCAGACATGGCAAACATGCCCTGACCTCAACATTTAGCCCACAGTAACCAGAGGTACTATTATATTGTGTGTCTGTGTGTGCTTGTGTTGAAATATTTGCGTAGAAACTTGCATTTTACTTTGCTGAGCTCTGCAGAGTAAGGATAGCCAGCACCCCCACACACATTTTCCTGCAAAAACTAGATAACAACAAGGCAGCACGTCTTTATCTCTACATGCAACACTATTGAATATCACCCCATGACGATCATTTACAGTAACCCCTGCACTACAGGGACGTATAATTCATGAGGGTCTCAACGAACCTAAAAAAAAAGAGACAAAGAAATTAGCGTTGCAGCAGAGAGTGTGTCACAGGGTTTTCTGCTGTACCAGCAATTCTAACCCCCCCCCTCCCCTAGTTCCTGCTGCCTTGACTTTTGGGCTGCATGATTTCCTGTTTCTGCTGATGTGACACACACAAACAAAAATACACTCTGCGTGTTGCACGTGCATGTATGCGCACATTGTGTCACACAGATCTGGACAGCAACACGCAAACAAAACGCTTGTTCTGTGACCAGGTGACCTACTTCTGAGTTATAGCACACATGCAGTCAGCTGGGGATAATCTCATGGGAGTTTTACCCACAAGTACTAAACATCAATCTAAATAATGTAGAAATCCACTCCTTTGGCTCTTATACCAATTGAGCTTTTGCTTTGCTTGCAGTTTTAAAGCCTCTGTACAGCTCTGTGCATGTGTTTGATTGAGATAGATATCATTGGTGCAATGTGACTTCGGATAAGGGGATAAGTTCATGTTCTTTGTGTAAACTGTGTAGTTAATATTAAAAAGTACAGCCAGTTAAAAATAAAAAATATATATATTTTAATTTCTGCATATTGTATATCCTACCTGTTAGACCTACCTTAAAAAAACTTAAAGCACTGTTTACATTGTAATAAAATAGATTGACAGCATGTATGTGTGTATGTATATATGTGTATGTATATATATATATATGTATATATAAACCCACATTTTTCTAACTATTTTATTTTTTGTTTGCAACAATATGAGTGTGACTGTGATAATTTTAGGTGGACTATCCCTTTTACACGTAGGCGTACATAAATAGTACTTTAAAAAAATAATGTAATCGTATCCCTCACCCTGGCAGTTTTATTCTGCAGGTCACCACAGGGGGCCGCCATGGAAAGATCACATGACCAGCTGAATATTACTCACTTTATCTAGATAAGCCCGTTTTATTGGACACTTTCACTCGCAGGATAAATGAATCATGGCTGACTGTGAATAAAGTGTCAGTCGAAGATAATTGCTATCTAGACCACCTCAACATAAACAAAAAATGCTGAGTGCACCTTTAACCTCTATAATATTGAAAACAGTCAAGAGCCCTGCCTGCTAATGTCTTCCTTCAAAATAAACCGGACTGATTAGATGATTAAGGTTGGGGTCACTTTGGCTGTGTACGTGTGTTTGGATAAATAGGAGATTACAGTTCTAAACATAGAAATATTGAGACGTGCAGGAATACGCATAACATCAACCTCTCCGTCTCTGTGCTTTTCCCTTACTCGTTTGCTCTTTTGCTTTCTCGTCTATACACTGTAACCAGAAAAGGCTACAAGAAAAGCTTTTTACGTCATGTTTCTTGTCCCAGGCCAATCACACACCAGTTGAGTTGAACAAAAACCTCAACAACAAACAAACAAACAAGAGCATGTTTTCTTGTGCTGGGTCGGTGTTTGTGTGTCTGGGACACGGCTGGTTTAAACAGCACAGTCCCCTCTCTGTGTAACTGGCTTAGGAGGCTTCGATCTGTCACTTATTCGTTCAGTCTCTCTTTCTCTCTTCATGTCTCTTTGTTCTGGTTCTCTGAGGCACACACGATTTAACCACATGCTCACTAATGCTGCTGCTCCCCATCATGACGAAACACACTGAAACACATCTCACAGACATGTCCTCTGAGCTGTGTCTGTCTATTGATTTCCACCCTCCCCCGCCACACTTTCTCTTTCGCCCTCACATTTTCCTTTCAGAGAGATATATGACAATCCCCTGCGCCGTATTCAAGGGGTCAAGGTTTGCCTGGTTAGCGTGGTCCTCTTAACCCCTTCTGGTAGATGTCGTAATTATACAATTTACCAGCAAAAAGCTTTTCTGCTCTTACAACCATTCAAAAGTATTTGAATATTCTAACATATTTTGACTAGGAGTTGCACAGACTTGTTGATTTGCTTGGCTCTCTTCTCCATAAAAGACCTTCAGACCTTTCTGACTTCGGTCACATCCACACAAAGCTAGAGCTTTTTTCTTCATCGCTCGAAACCACTGAAACCAACTCAAAAAGACTTAGTATACATTCCAGACCAGTATGTGGTGCTGTATTTCTGCCACAGAGATACACTAAAAACAGAGAAGAGGAAATGGAGCATGCACGGGATGTGGGG